>CAHIKZ030000437.1:270000-1000000 GCA_903632075.3 Acanthosepion pharaonis
TACCCAAGTGTTACATGGCACTACAGATATCCCAATATTATATGACTGTTGATCAGAGCAGCCTCTCTATGTAATACCAAAAGAGTCCGGGCTTCTAACAACTAGTCAGAAGCAGCAAGCTGCCAAACTGTGGTACCCTCACAATAGAAAGTCACAGTCACTGGTTAGTTTGATCACCAAAAAGTTAAGACAGTCAAATCATTATGGCCATGGTAGAAGAAAGAGAGAATTGATAAGCTATATCATTATCAGGAAACAAGGGATGAACCTCTACTCCTGTTCAATAGATATGGAAGAAGTGCAGACCAGATGCTAGGTGGGCCTATCTACTCCTATTAATCTGTAAAAAAAGGACTTAAAATATGACAGAATTCATATTAAGTTATGATGAGTATAAGTTCTGATGTCTACTACCAATTAAAAAACACCCAGATGGTAAATCATATTTCACTTTTGTCACATCTATTTTTCAGCATTGATAAGCAACAGTAGGTACACACACACCAACTTAAGCAAGTGGGGGTGGCAAACTAAGCAGTTTGATAATTAATAACAATGGAGAAGAACAAAATACACAGCAGAAGGAAGGATAGGTGACAACATCAGAAACAAAAGCAACAAAGAAAATAAAAAATATAAAACTCAAAAAATTTTTTCAAACATTTAAACATTTACACCAACAAAATGGCATAAGGCACTGTAACTTAATTACTTATAAGGGACACTACAAGTGCTTCATTCCAATCTTTACATTTGACTTTTTCCTTTTTTCTTTTTATGGACAGGGCAAGCAGACTTATTTTCAATGGTGGTTTGGTGAAAATTAAGGTGACTCTTAAATGGACTATAATAAGATGGTTCAGCTTTGTGTAGGGTGCCTGTACATGTATATTGCCCACTTCTCATGACTATTTTCAGACAGGTGTCTAAAAATTAGGCTATGGAAGAACACAGACAGTACTTGTATCCCAGCCAAAAAGCCAAGCGGCTATACTCTGATCTGAGGTGAAAGTGTGTAGGGATGATATTCTAATTCTAGGCTGAAGTGATGATACATTTTAAATAATTTCAGCATATTTTATGGGTACTATACTAGTATTTATTTTCTCTAATAGAAGATTAATAATCTGTTATTATTACTGTTAAGGGAAACAAGTAAGTGGAAAAAGAACATAAATTTCAAAATAGGAAATGAGATAAAATATTAAATTAGTTTATGACTGGACTACAAGTTTCCCTTTCATGTTTAGACTTGACAATAATAAAATAAAAACCTATTTTAATGATTCCTGCTTAAAAAGTGTTAAAAAAATTTTAAAATGTTATAAAAGTTTGTTCCCCCACCTCCCCAATATGATTATAGTTAAGCATCAACTTAAAATTAAAATTGCTTTTGTTCTTTCAAATACTTTAATCTTTATATTCTTTTCTTGATCTCTAGAGGAAGTTTTTGGAATGAAAAGTGAAAATTATCGAGCATCACTTACCTTATAAGTGAAGATTAGCTTATTGATTTTACAAATCTCTTTTTTAAAAAACTGCCAATTCAGCTTCTGCAAGTTTTAAAACTAAATAAAAGTATAACTCCATTAAGCCAAGTGGGAAAAAAAAACAAAACTTACTTTACAAGTTACAGGATTCTGTAAGTAAAATATTATAGGATTTTATCATTTTTGTTCCATTTTGCCAGGAGAACTCTATCTTGCTTGCTTTCCTCATGTGTGTGGCATCTGTTGGTCTCAAAGAACTATGGATCTGTGCTTAGGGAGCTTTTTTTTTTTAATTCAGTTTATAGTGGTAATTCAGTATAAAAAAAAGCAAGTGCCAGAAAGACAATGCTGAAGTGTTGACTCCTAGACACAGGCCAGGGCAGGATTTTTATGGGAGATCTACAGTTTTTAAAGCAGCACATCTCCCCTTTCCACACTTCTGACCTTGTCTAAGGTAAGTGCTTGGGACAGTGGTGTTTGGCACTGGTGTCATTGCAGGAGGTGCCAGAATGAGGTTAACGCAACATGAGACTGTTTTTGGGACTCCAAATTTTATTCTCAGGGTTTACTCCCAAAGCCTTTCCCATGATTGGGTATGATTGTAAGTCAGCAGATGTTTGAAATCAGTTTTCTTCTTTTTTGATGGATTACCTTCCCAGGTTAACAAATTCCATCTACCTGATTTTGACATTATATCTCCCATTGCATATTTGAGTATATTTGTTCAAAAGTAATGGTTCACTTTTGTTTAAAGAAAATATACAAAACTATTTTGAAGTGTATTCTCAATATATCAATTAAAAATGATGATTCCATATTGTTAAAACATTTTTCAATAATTTGTGTCTTAGCCTCACAAAAGTATTCTGAGTATATCCATTCAAAAGTGAGTATTCCTTATTTAAAAGAAAACATCTGAATACTTTGTGCTTTAGTCTCCACAATGCATTTGAATTGTTTTCTTATTGTTTAAAAGAAAACATCTAAAATACTTTGTCTTATTCTCCCAAACCATGAGTTCACTGATAAAAAGTAACCTTTATCTGTTTTCCTACCACTTTACACATATGTTGAGATAAATACTTATTTATGCACAAACATGTCATGCCTCATGATCAAAATACTTACATATTTTGTATAAATGCTATCAGTTGATGTTTGAACTGAGATAAAAACTAGAGTTTTAAATATTTATTTTTATGGTAGACAGGCTCTCTTCACAAGGAAGATTAGCAGAACACAACCTTCATGTCTTAATTCAGCTTATTTTGGCCTTGTGCTAACTAAGCTTATTATACACTGATTTATTCTTACAAGTGTCCTCATCTTGATTGTTATAGTCATGTCATTTCAGTCATTCAACCTTCCAGCCTTCTTCAAATGTCTGTAACCTTCCTAAAATTTTAAAGCAAAACCTTTATTTAATCTGTTTAGGTAGATTGTTTTCATTCTAATGTCTATGCTATATGAAATCTTGTATGTGTTAATTTGTCCTTTTGACATTTTTTGTCATTTCTACTGAATCTGGAATATTACCAAATGTGACACATCTAACTGATATCAAAGAGTAAAACACTCAAAACAATAACAACCAAGATGAGGACATGAGTATATGATAATGATAATTCATTATCTAAAAAATTCAACAAAAAATTATACTTAGTAAAGATTAATTTACACACTCAAACATGTATTGATAAATACACAAGCTTATAGTTTATATATATATCAATATATCTGAGTGATAGCTTAGCAGTTAAAACAAAAGGCTATCAAATTTAAAGTTTATTTGCTAAAACTATATGAAAATTTATCAAACTAGGGAAAGAAACTATGTTCACATTGTGTGAGAATTGTAAAAAATATATCTGGACAGTGAATATATCTCTTATTAATGTTAGATTTCCTCCATATTCCATTTGCAAGTAAGAAGTTTAACTCAGACAGCCTTTCCCAAGAACTGTTGCTTTGTAGAGTAGACTCCCACATGGATGCTTCCCTGAACACTGCATATGTGCAGGTACTGTAATGGATAGCAGATCAGAATGAAAAGTCAGAGAGCTGAGTTCAAATTTTAGTCAGGTTTGTTACATTCACTTTTGCACAAATATCTTTAATAGTATGAGTCCATCTTATTCCCACAGCTACGGGTTAAATAATTGGTCTTCTATCTGGAAAGATCATTGTTATTCTAAAAAAAAAATTGTTAATGCAGTATTCACTTGCAAGAAAAGAATTATTTTTACAATCCAAAATATGTTTCAGCTTTAAATAACTCTCAAAGGGTTGATAAGACATAAAGAACAAAAATCCTTAATCAATCATTAACTGATTAAATGATTAAAAAAGTTCTTTACCTGAAACTCTTCCCAAAATTAGCAAACATTACAATTTTGCAAGGAGAGCTTCTCAGCATCTTATCATAATTCATAAATTACAGAAAAACTCAGCCTTTTGCTGTTATTATTTATTGACTTGAGAATAATGTGCTATAAAAAAGAAACACCAGAAAAGAAAAACTATTCACTAATTAATTTCAAGTTGGGTTTGTTACAGTTATTTATATGCCTTTGAGGAAAGGTATGAATCCATCTCCCACCAAAGATGGGCTAAATAGTAAGACTTGTATCTGGAAAAATCATCAGAACCTGAGAGTATGACAGGTAAATCACAGAGCTAAACTTTAGCTTTGTTATTCTGGAAAAAAATTGTTAATGCATTATTCACTTGCAAAAAAAAATATTCTAACAATCCAAAATATGTTTCAGCTTTAAAAAAGGGTTGATAAGACATAAAAAGCAAATCAATCAATCACTCTCTGAATACTACAATCTTAATCTCTTCAAATTAAGGGTCAATCATTATTTATACTCCTTATCCTAACAATCTTCATTTCCAACCATCTCCTCTTGTATTCTTATCACACAGTTCATTCAGCAATCCTCTACCTTGAGTGGCCCTCGAGCATTATATTGAGTGAACACTAGCATTTTAAAAAATGATATCAAGATTTTATTGTTCTTTTTGACCTCAACAAATCTGTCTAAACTAGACTGTCACCAACAGAAATGAGGCCCCATTATCAGATAGTGGTTGCATCTGTATGGTTTTGAAATTAGCACATTGTGATGGAAAACCAATCAAGTCGGGTGGTATCCCTTGAGCTAGAGATAATGATGCTTCATATCCAAAAATATGCCTGACCTCTGGGTGATCATCCAATGAAGACTGTTGGAGGCACTTCTGTTATTTTTGCATCAGTAGTTGTATGAATTTATTCACTATCTGTCTATATTTCTGAGATGTGGTATTATGTACACTATTTACATTATTCAGACTATTGTCCTCATCTTTGTTGTCATATTTTTTATTACAACGTTTCAGCCATTGTACACTCTGTCCTTCTTCAGGTGGCTGGAATGTCGAACTGAACCCTTTATTTCACTCACTGGGGTAGACTGTTCTAGTTCCACGTGCCATGTCTAATGGATGTCAATTATCAGTTATCTTCTGCTTAATTCTTCTCCACTGCCTTACTCACACTCTTTGGGTCCTGTCACTGGATCTAATTAACGCCTTTCTCCACTGTGCCATGTGTCTTTGAGGACATCTGTCTATGAGTTTCTGGGTATTATAAACCTAATGTCTTCAGCAACCTTTTTACCAGAGCTCATATTGCAATTTTTGTTGTTATCACTTTTCTCTGGCACTCCTTATTACTGGTTCCAATATTGTATTCATTTCTACGCTTGGTTGGCTCAGGAGATTTTTGTGGCCTAGCATATGTGCTGATTCCTTAAGTTTCTGAATTTTCCAATGGTGTTCCAGAGGGTGGTGATCTCCCTTTTCTCTCCATATATGGTCAGCCATGCCTGATTTTTCCACTTCCCCTTATGTTATAGCTTTCTGGTGTTCTTGAAGCTTTACTTTAAGAGGGCAGTCTGTCTTCCCTTCATATTTTTTCTGCAGCATCAAGAACACCAGAAAGCTGTAATATAAGGGGAAGTGGAAAAATCAGCTGTGGCTGACCACATATGGAGAGAAAGGGAGATCACCACCATCTGTGGGATCAGGTTGAGATCATAGACAAAGAACACCATTGGAAAATTCGTAAACTTAAGGAATCAGCACATATGCTAGTCCACAAAAAACTCCTGAGCTGACCAAGTAAAAAACATATAATGATAACAGCAAAAATTGCAATATGAGCACTGGTAAAAAACGGTTGCTGAAGACATTAGGTTTATAATACCCAGAAATTCATACCCAGATGTCCTCAAGGACACATGGCACAGTGGATAAAAGGGTGTGAGTTCAATACCTGGTTAAGGTGGTGGAGAACTTGGAGAGGGAATTAAGCAGGAGATAACTGATAATTGACATCCATTAGACATGGCACGTGGAACTAGAACAGTCTATCCCAGTGAGCAAAATAAAGGATTCAGTTCAACATTCCAACCACCTGAAGGCCGGAGTGTACAATGGCCAAAATGTTGTAATAAAAAATATGGCGACAAGGTTGAGGACAATAGTCCGAATAATGTAAATAGTGAATTTATTCACATATAGACAAATAAGTTTTCTTCAAGTAATCATCTTTAGAATTATAATACTTACTATGTTAAGCTAAATAAATATAATCAAAACATATCCAAATAATTCAATTCATTTTTTTAACTCTTTTGATCAGTCAAAATCAGCCTTTGATGTCAAGATTTTTATATGGATGTCATGCATGGCACCAAACCCGTTTAGAAATATAAAACTTGTCAACTATATACAACACCTTTCTAAGATCAATTATTAAAGAAGACTTTGAACAACTGAAATCTGATGATTTTGGCAGGATCAACCTTCTTTGAAAATGATGGACTGGCGACACAAAATCTCTAAGAACTCTACCAAATAACAGTGCCCTAGATTTTGAAGCCCTAGGCTTCAACCCTATAATATGAGTATGAATACATATCTTCTTTCCCTCAGATAAGGGTTAATAGCAAGGTAGACTGAGCTTTCTAGTCTTGGTTGGTAAGAGAAGGACACCTCTGAAATTAAAACTGGTTTAGTATAGAATTAGCAACTCCACCTTATAAAAAACTACTTGATACAGAAACCATAGCAGCAGCACCTAGTCTTGTGAGGCTGTGGCCCTATTGTTTACAGAGCAATCTACAGGATTTACATCCAATATAAATAAGCAATTAATGATTTTTTTTTCAAGTACAGTAAAAAAAAAACAAATTTAAAAATATAAAGCATTTAAACAAATATGAATGACTTTTTAAAAATTTAGAAAAAATTTAAAATCACCACTGTTCTCTGTAAAAATCTGGCATGTCTTTTCTTATGTATTTAATCAAACTAGAGTAGATGGACTATGTAGGTAGTCTAACAATTATCAGCTCAGTGGAATCTTCAAGCCAAATTCAAATTCTGGGCAAGTCTGTTGCATTTACTTTCACACAAAGTGAAAAGTATAAATCCATCTCTTCTTTCTCCAGTTATGGGTTGAATAGCAGGGCAGACTGGGTTCTTTAACTTTGACTAGCAACCTAAGAAAAAGAAAACTGTGAATTTCAAACCACAAAGAAGGCTACAGGAAACCACTCCACTGTCTTTCCCAGGAAGTTAAGTCAATACATAGATAATAAAGAATCTATAGAGAGCCATGATTGTCTATGTCCTGAAGTGTCATGGTATTCAAAAAAAAAAGAAAAAAGAAAAAAACAGTAGGTTACCTTAGTTCTGACCCTTAGAGGCATGACCTACTTAGGAGTACTGGGTCTGTTTGGTCACCATATGAACTATTGTTAAAAATACCTAATAGTTTTAATTATGATATTGAATATTCAGATTAAAGAAAACAAACTTTCACTCTAATAATTATTGAGTAGAACTGCCCAAAGGCTGTATAAACATAAATTTGTGATTTTTTAATTTAAGCACACTATTTAAAACTATAATTTGTCTTAATTGCATCCATTCAATCATAAATGTCATCTTTTTTTACTGCTGAGGTTCCTAGTAATTAATTGATATGTGCACTGCATTATGGGATACAATATAACAAAGATTTGATTATGTCAAAGTCTGCTTTATCTTTTTTTGGATGGTCCAATTAAACATTGGCTTTGTGATCTTGTATTCTTTTATACAAGGCAGATTATCAACTTACTTTAGAGTATAGAAAATATAAACATTTAATTATTTGATGCTAAAGAAAATTGTTGTCAGTTGAAGTTTATATGGTTAAATTACTTTACTCTATTTTGCTATCTTGGGTTAAAGATTATGCCGGTATCTAATAGTTCCTCACCTCCAGTTTTGAATATTTCGGTGGCAGTTATACCTGTTTCACCTGATGAATCTGTACAAAATAGGACTATTACTGAGAAAAAAATTACACAGTCTGAAGAATCTCTCAATAGCAATGCCTCAATATCAACTGCCACAATTACTTCATCTACTGTTGATTTAATCCCTGATTCACCTCGCTACAGTAAGTGTTACTATTGATATTCTAACAATTTATTTCATAAAACCAAGAGACTCACACCTTTGGACTATTAACTTTTTTTTATTTTGATAATTTTACCATTTTTGATAACTTGCAAACTCATCTATCTTGTTGATAGCAAAGTTTTTCTTGTCACTTCAGTTTTATATTTAGAAAAGAAAGAAAAAATATCTTACTTTTTTTATTTAAATGCCACATTAAAACACACTGTTCCCATCCAATCACTGAAGTTAAGCAACATTGAGTCTAGTCAGTACCTAGATGAGTGACCACTTGAGAATACCAGGTGCTGTAATCTTGGATGTGCAAGGGGATCTAATGGATAATGGCTCAGAATAAGAAATTGGAGAGTTGAATTCAAATTCTAGTCAAGTTCATTGCATTCCTTGGTAGAAGTATGAATCCATATCTTCTCATCATCCCCAGCTATGGGTTAAATAGCAAGACCGACTAGGTTCTATTACCTTTGTTGCCATCCAGTCTAGCACAGAAAGTAGCAACAGCCTACTCCAGAAATTCTTCTTCTAAGTCAAAATTAAAAAGAGCTATGATCACTCAAGTGTGTGTCACACATGACATCAAAGGAAAGAAAAGCCAGCTTAAATTTAAATCTAAAAATGAAAAACTTATAAAATACCTATTTGGCTACAATAAAATATTAAAAAAAGAATATTCATAAAGTTGTTTGTATATTAACAAATGGGATAACGATATATAAATTTTTCTATATCAAGAACAGTTTTGGAGGAAAGATGTATGACAAAGTGGAAAAAGTTTTCGTTTGACACGTTTCATCTCTTAGGACTTAATTGGACTAGGTTTACTTCCATTGATGTGACTACACATGCAAGACACTGAGAATTTTAATTTTTGAAAAAATTTTTTTTATGTTTTGGGTCTATAATCTAGTCAATTTTATTTAGATTCTTTTTCTTTTTGTTTCCATCATCTTTGTTATTAAATTGGCAGATCTTCTGTTATCACAATGTGGGATATTTAATTACAAAGATGATAGAAACAAAAACAAAACGAATCTAATCAAATTGTCTGGATTATAAACCTAATACACATAAAAAAAATAAATAAATTTAAAATTACCAGTATCTCTTGTTCATGCACATGTGCAGTCACATCAATGTAAACAAACCTAGTCGATGAAGTCCTAAAGGATGAAAACTTTTTCCACTGCGTCATACATCTTTCCTCCATATTAACAAATATTAATACAATTCTTGAATTCCTCTTTGCTACAAAAATGAAACAGAGTTAAGATAGAATTCTGGCATTTGAGAAATGTAAACTAATGGCAACGTTACTCAGAATTATTTGGATTAAATTATTAACTAATATTATTATATCTTATCCACACTTAATATAGAAGTTAACAAAATGAAATAAGAAAGATTTTGTAATGAAAAAAGAAAAGAAAGAAAAAAGATGGCAGTTAGGTTTTGTTATTTCATTCATGAAACAATTCTTTTCCTTGGTTTATTTTTTTTCTTTGTCTAGAGTCACAATTATTATTTTTTTTTCTCAATGAAAATACACACGGATACAGTCATTTAAATATCATGGTAAGAGTGAGTTTTATTATCAGGTTCCACAGGTAACCGTAAATATATAAATTGTCATTGCAAGGAAGATAGCTCACAACAAGATGTTATGAACATTATAGACAACTAGAATTATGTGTGAAAATTTTACCATTTTCCTCTTTTAATTTTCTAATAAATCTTTATTCGTAAGCTAATGATTTTATAAGCTCATAGGGAGTTCTACATCAATAAAAGATCTGTAGAAATTCCCTTATTGCATCGTTAAATATTTGAACTTAACAACTTTGACAAAATATTGTAATAGCAATAATAAATATGAATGCTGGTTATTAGTTTAATAAGTAAGGAGGTACAAATAAAAAGATTTAAAATTGACAACAGACATTAAACAATATCTTTTTTTCTTTCTTTCATTTACTCACTGAAACTAAGTGGTGTCTTTGATATGTCTTTCCATGCAATCAAAACAGAATAATCCATTATTTATTAGGTATTGGCATATATTAACATATATCTATTCATAGTAACTACAAGAGGGACAAGCAGAATTAAAATAAGATGTTAGATTTTATTATGTAAGTCAATGTTTTCCAACGAAATTGGTGTTAACCAACAGATGTTGTTAAAATTTTCAGGATGGATTTATATGAGCAATATAATATCATGTGATTTATTCAGCTTAAAATAACTATCCTTATTAAAAAATATTGATAATAGCTATTTTGTAGGGGAATGTCAGTTTTATTATGTAAACAAATTGCAATATATTCTTATTTATAAATAAATCCAAAACATGTATTTGCTTAATGCAATGTCATAATTACATGAACAAATTATTTTATTTTTGACATTTTAATATCAGTTTGTTGCGATTCTATGAACTTCATCATTTGTTGATCTTATTATCTTCTCTACTGTTTGAACTTTAACACTGACTGCTTGGAAATACTAGGTGTTCTAAGCTTGGATATGTGGGTGGTGTAGTAGATAACAGTTTGGAATGTAAAATCAAAAGGCAAATTTTGAATTCCAGTTGACTTCATTACACTCATATACATTGCAAATACTGTTGGGAAAAGTTAGGAATCCACCTCTTCTCCTTTGAACTATGGGTTAAATAGTAGGACTTCTAACTAAAACTCATTATTATCTCTAAAAAATTGTTAATACAATATTCACTCACAATAAAAGGGATTATTCTTACAATTGAAAAATATGTTTTGAAATCTTTAAGAATTGTAGCTATCCACAAATAATTTTATTAATTAATCCATTTTATTAAGTCACTATTTTGAAACCACATTACAGATTAACAATGTATACACCATTCACAAAATAACAAATCCTAAAGATTTTACCATAGGCAGAATTACCATCCACAAAGATGTTACCATATGAAGAATTTTCAGTGATAAAGACCTTACCATATGTAGAATTGCTGACCACAAAGAGCTTACCATATGCCAAATTGAAAACTGTGGTCTAAAACTACTTACCAAAATATATTTCAAAATAGTGAAATCAATCTATCTATCTATCTATCTATCTATCTATCTATCTATCTATCTATATAAAGATGTAGGCACAATATATATCTTTAATAGTAATAGTCTTTTGAAGATATTAAAAAATACATTAATCAATTTAAATTATCACAGACATTTGCTTATTGAATTGTTTGTTTTATGCATGAGCTAAAGTATAATACCTGAAAATGTTGCAAATTTATCATTTCAATGATATTGAATTTAATCTTTTATAATTTTCTTAACATTTCAGGTTCTGCAAAATCCTGTTTGTCTAATGTATCACTTATTGTGTATTGTAGCCATGCCCTTTCACATTGGGTGAGTTCAATTTATTGTTTCAGATTATTGACACATGTAAACAATGTTGGACACTCTAATCTCAATGCAAACCTAATCAAGTAACTGAGAATATTTATCCTAATGATTAACATTTTTAATTTAATCTGTTTGAAGCTGTTCCATGAATAAAATGTAAAAATTATCAGTTCTTTATTGGAACTTTATCAAAATATGTATCTTTTTGTCTTTAGTTTCAAGTTACAAATTATTTCACATTTGCTTAGACAAGCCTGAAAAAAAAACATTTATCAATAATAACTAGTTAGTTAAAAAAATAACAAATAAGTTATTTTTTTATGAGATGGCTTAAACTAGATTATCAATTGTTTGTGTTCAATACTTATCAAATACTAAACTAAACAAATAATATTCTTTTTGCCATTGTATAATTCTTATTTCTACATCAACAGAAAAATAATAATGAACATTTATGATGTAGAAAAGGGTAACATCCATGTTCATGATTTGTGTAATATTCTTAGTGTTTTATTTTGGTTAATTAAATGAAAATAAAATTAACTGTTTCATCCATTTGCATATAGCTGTGCTTTTCTGATTTTTATCAATGGTAATCTGCATGCAACACAAGCAATAAGTATTTATATGTCTATATATTGCATTTTATATATGTGGATTATTATTTAATTTATCATAGCCCTTTGCTATTCCATCCACGTGATCAAGTTCAGACGTTATATATCTTCATGACCTTGACCTTTGTTTCAGTGCATTGCCCTACTCCCTTCAATTTAATATAGCTAATGTCTTTTTAGTTGTTTCACTATTACGAACTTAGTCTGAATACTTTTCAGGATCATTCTGATACTTTTTTTTTACTTCATAGCAACTTTGGATTTATTTCTTTTTGATTCTGAGTGCAATTGCAGGCCTAGTAATTGTTATTATACTCCCTTATCATATAACCCAGTAACTTCTCACTGAAAGTGGGAGGAAGAGGAGGAGGTGAAATACAGGCATCCTGGTCTTTGTGACCAGGGGGCCTGGACAGGTTATATATTGAGTTACGTGTCCATTTATTTTTGTTCTGCCAACTGGATGCTAGTTGGGCAACCTAAATCACCTGGTTTAGGAAATTGCTGCATGCATATAATCTAGGACTCACAAGAAGACTCATACTCCAGGGGGGTCCACTACAAAGTAATAACTCACAAAATACAGAAAACCTCTCATTTACGGACCCCCCCCCATCAACAGACTTTGGATGCAAATGACAAAATCTGCAGGTAAAAAAAATAGTTATGCAGGAAAAAAAATTACAAATCATCAGCAATGTATTTTAAAATTTGCAAGCTTAGTGGAATGAATCATATTAATTCTCTAAGTGACCACTTAACAGCAGTGGCTGGCCTTTCATTTGTAAACAAAGACAGGTGTACAGTATATAAAGTACAATACATTAGCACATACGTGAGAAAGTAGCTCTAAGAAATCTATTATTTTTGTTATTTTGACCAATATATCTATATTAAGTATATCTTTATTTATTTATGCCATATATACATGTTTATAGTATTTACATTATGATCATAACTACTCGTAGTTACAATAGTGGGTTTATAACTCAAAAATAATCCCTTCCCATCTACAGACAATTGGCTTTAACAGGTCATCCATCTGTATGTTTTGGCTTTAAAAAAAACCCGAAAAGAATTGATAAGCCATAAAAATCAAATTAACTCTATTGTTACATGTTATTTTACAGTCTAAAATTCCATTTAATGTCAACTAATTCAATAAGCAATTCAGATTTACTTCCCTTGACAATTTCCTGTTGAGAAGTGATTATCATGATGGATTTTACCTTTTAAAATCATTAAAAGAAAAATAGAGAAAATAATATGAAAAAAAGAAAAAAAAAGCAATTTATTAATTAGCACCTGGTCTCATATTTTAGTAATGAAATATTCAACTATTGTAACACAAGTTATGTTTACTCTGAATTGCATCAACAACAGAATATCTCAGTACTAGGCAGTGAGACCAGGTTGTGTGATCCAGAAATATTCATATTAATCTAATCAGGTCAGTTATATTTTTAAGTACACCTTCAAAGACGTAGAAGACTTTTACATTCAGCTCAGCCATCTGTCCAGAGAAGGAAACCTTAACAAGAAACCTACAACCTTGAAAACTTAGCACCATTGTCTTTCTGTAGAACCATAACTGATAAACCCCAGATTTAAATTCTGGGGTTAATAATGTAAATGATAGGGATTCTTTCATGTGCCTTGTAACTGATTCAGGAGGGCTTGTATCATTCAGAGAGAACTGTTATATTCCATGCTAATAGGAATATATACTTGAAAAATAAGGTGGATAAAATAAGTAAAAGTTTATTGTAAAAAACCAGTACAATAAGAATAAAGGTAACAGTTATGCACAAGGTCATAACAAGTCAATCCAGTAGTGAGCGCTACTATTGGAAGGTCAGTAGTTCTAGTGTAAGTCTGAATCATACTTAACAGATCCCAGCTAGTATATTTAGCTACCATCCCACGAGGGTTGCATGTGGCACAAGGCCGGTTTAACGTGGGTTCTCTGAGCACGTAGGCTTGGCCAAAAATATTCCCTTTTGAACCCGTATAAATGGGTTCAGGGGCAGTCTACCTCCCCGAACGAGACTCTGCCCTATGGCAAAGCCTCGTCCAAGTTCCTCTCAGCCCGAAGGCAGAGAGTTTGACTGTTTAGCTGGAACAGGTTGCAGCTAGACTCTATAGTCTATTGACTTACAGATACTTATAGGTTGTTACTACCTATAGAGTAGTCACTCACAAAGGTGACAGGTTATTCCATTACATCAAAAACCTTTGTAAGTCATTGTTCACAAAGTCAAAGCATAATAGTTACATTGAGTTTTATACATTAATATTTTATTAATCTTGTCCATTTGAGTTGTTAGTTTTCAGTTATCTTTGAACTTAAAACTGATGAATTGATACTAATGTAATGTTTGTTTCCAACACTGCAACTAAATAAGTGTCAAGTATTCTCAGTTTTATGTTTTGATAATGTTTAATTTAAGTGTCATTTAAACATAAGTATTTTTATCTTTTTAAAAATTTTCTTGGCATCTCAACACCACAACAATAAAACATAATCAATGCTATCAAAAATTACTTGAAATATTTTATCAATATCTGATGTTCTTAAATAATTAATGCTAGAAAACACTTTCTTCAAAGGCTTTTTTAATATTATTATTATTATAGCTACGACTGAAGGAAAGATAATGAGGGGAGATTATCTGCAATGAAATGTGCTTTAGATAATTAAGCTGAATGCAATGAAATTATCTTTAAAAAGATGTATGCAGGTTTCCCCAGTCTTTTTGAAATTAGAAAATTCCTATGAAACTTGACTTTGACAAAGTAATTATGAGTTCAATCTCTGGGTTAGGTAGTAAAGACTCAGACTCAGTGGAAATAGACTGAGTAATGAGTGAGCAGTACTAAAAAAGAACAAAATGTGATATTCCTTGACATAGATGGTGGAACAAGAACAATCTATCCTCTTAGATTAAATAGAGGTTCAGGTTCAAATTCACTGAAAGTTATCCAAACACTTGAAGAAGGTCAGAGAGTACAACAACCAACATGTTCTGTTAATAACAGCAGAGATAAAGACATTAGTCTGAATGTAAATAATCTTTATGGAACACTTGCTGATAAATCGGAATGAAAACAGTCATGGTACTAATACCCTGAATCCATCATAAAAAAATTCAGGAAGCAGAATTAGTAAATACTAAACACTTTTATTAACTTGGTGTATGGATCAGTTATAATAAATTTAGTATAGGAGAAAAGGAAATTGAACATAGCTGTGTTAGAGATAGTTTTGTCCACCTCCTAAAACTGCTGCAAAACCAACACATTAACCTGTTAACTCGAGTCAGATGGAAACTTTCATATGGATGTCATGCATGGCACAAAATGCATTGAGTAATTGAGAAGCTGTATACAACTACTTTCTCTGATCAATGGTTAAAATGGCTTTGAGCAAGTGAAACATGTGGGTCTTGGTGAAGACCTACCATCTTCAAATCTGTACTGTACCAAATAACAGAAACCACATCACTTGAGGACTACCAACAGCAGCAACAACTAAAATGGATAGCACATACGACTCGAAGAGAAAATAATGGCATACTCAAGATGTTAACATTCTACATTACTTCAAATAAAATCTTAGGATAGTCCCAACCCCAACCCACCCATCAATATTGGAAAAAACAATAGCAGTTACTAGACTTGTGAAACTTATTTTCCTGAAAAAATGTTTTATGAGAAAGATTTTATAAATTTCAACCAATGGTAGTATTGGCTACTTGGTCAACAAATACCAAATGTTTCCTTATAAGAAAGTGGTTAATATTACCATTACCATATCACATTGAAACACTGATTTGTGTCTGATAACTGAAGTTAAGCAATGTTGAGCCTGGTTAGTACCTAGAAGGGTGATTGTTTGGGAATACCAAGTGCTGTAAGCTTGGATTTGTGGGTGATGTGATGGATAACAGATCAGAAGTTGGAAAGTCAAAATTGATTTCTAATTGAGTCTGTTATATTCACTTACATGCAAATACTCTTAGGAAAGGTATGAATCCATCTCTACTCTCTCCTGCTATGGATTAAATAGCAGGACAAACTGAGTCTACTGGAGAAAGTTATGGCAGCCTATTGCAGGAATTCATCTTCCAATCAGTCATGAATTGAAAAAGGTACATTATCGCCCAAGTATTCATCACACATGGCACTTAAGGGAGGTAGGACTGATAAGCAAACTCAGTATTAATGGCTCTCATCTTACCATGAGGTAATAATGGTTAACAAGCTAGTCTCAAACACCAATGTGACTGATATGACTTTAGTCTTCACTAGATACTCCATACTTATGACCCTGTGCCAGACTAAACCATACAAATTATTCTCTTTGTTCCTTTAATGGATATGTTTTGAATTTTTTTTTCTCATTAGAAATTTTCCATCTCTGAAAGTAAATCATTCTGATTAAATCTTTCATAAGCCCAAATGACAGAAACTTATGAAACAATTACCATTAATTTATATGAAATATATTTTTGAGTGTTCTCAGACCAAAAATAATAAATGTGCATGTGATTTTCACAGTGACTGAGAGTGCAGAAATATATAACTTTAATTTTGAATGGGCATATAGGTTTAGGACAAATTTGCAAATTGAATGTCTACTAAGTCTATGAGTGATAAAATGTATGAGGCTAAACAGTCAAGCATATTTTTGTATTTTAAACCTTCTAAAACATTCACAGCAGATGATGAACCTTAATTAGACATATAAGATTATATTTATCTATATTTCTGAGATGAGGTATTATGTACATTATTTACATTATTCGGACTATTGTCCTCATGTCGCCATATTTATCACAACGTTTCGGCCGTTGTACACTCCAAACTGAACCTTTTATTTCGCTCACTGGGGTATACTGTTCTAGTTCCACGTGCCATGTTTGATGGATGTCAGTTATCAGTTATCTCCTGCTAATTTCCCTCTGAAAGTTCTCCACTGCCTTAACCGGGTATTGAACTCACACTCTTTGGGTCCTGTCACTCGATCTAACCAACGCCTTTATCCACTGTGCCATGTGTCCTTGAGTGTATGAATTTCTGGGTATTATAAACCTAATGTCTTCAGCAACCATTTTTACTCACAAGGCACTCCTTATTACTGGTTCCCATATAGCATTTATTTCTATGCTTGGTCAGCTAAGGAGATTTTTCTGGCCTAGCATATGTGCTGATTCCTTAAGTTTACGAATTTTCCAATGGTGTTCCTTGTTTATGATCTCAACATGATCCCACAGAGGGTGGTGATCTCCCTTCTTTTTCCATATGTGGTCAGCCATGCCTGATTTTTCTACTTCCCCTCATGTTACAGCTTTCTGGTGTTCTTGAAGTCTTACCTTGAGGGTGCGGCCTGTCTCTCTTTTATATTCCTTTCCGCAGCTGCATGGGATAGTGTACACACAGTCTTTAGTCATGTTTTCCTCTATGGGGGGGGGGTCTTACTCAGGAGAGATATCTACGAAGTGTTATATGGACCACAGATCCTTTATATTTTCTTTGATAACCCCTTCACATAAGGCAGGCAGACTGTTTTCTGAGTGTTGTTGTCCTCCTCCTCTTGTACCTGCCTATCCCAGTTTTTGGGGCTGCTGCCATGTACCCAGGGTAGTTGTTACATTGTAGGGTACTACTTATACTGACCAATTCTTTATCTAATGTCTCTGGGTTGCCACTTATGACTTTTGCTTGGTGTTGTAAGCAATGGACGATCCCTTTCTTTATGCTGTATGGATGGTGGGAGTTGAAATTGAGGTACTGTCCGGTGAATGTCGGTTTACAGTATATGGATGTCTTAAACCCATGCTCTGTTCAAGATATTAGAACATGCAGGAATGGGAGTGTGTTGTTACTCTCTTTCTCCATTGTGAACTGTATCGAAGGTCTTTTTGAGTTCACATGGTCCAGTAGAACCTGAACATCTTCCTGGTGTGGCCAGAGTATGAAGGTGTCATCTACGTACCTTAACCATATTGTTGGCTTTAGAGATATAGATTCTAATGCCATTTCCTCAAAGTATTCCATGTATATATTCGCCATTGCTGCTGATAATGGCGAGCCCATTGCTAAGCCCTCATCCTGTCGATATATGTGTGATCCCATTCTGAAGTGTGTTGTTTGTGTACAGAAAGTCAACATCTCCATCAGCTATTGGAATACTGGTCCGTTCTTCTAGGGAAGAGTCAGAGGCCAATCTGTCTCTGACTACTGAGAGTGCCTCCTTCGTGGGTACCTTGGTGAACAAACTCACCACGTCCAAGCTCACCATCTGGTTGGATAAGATGGGAGCATCTTTGATTATTTCCACGAAATGGGCGGAGTTTTGGACTTATGAAGGAGACTTTCCGATCAATGGGTCAATTATATCTAAAAGGAAGCAACTCAGAGGGTGGCACACAGAGCCTTGGCAACTAACAATCGGCCTGAGTGGAATACCGTCTTTGTGAATCTTAGGGAGACCGTATATGTGAGGTAGCTTGGTGTAATGCTGCAATAACTGCCTAGAGGGAAATTAGCAGGAGATTACTGATAACTGACATCCATCAAACATGGCACTTGGAACTAGAACAGTCTACCCCAGTGAGCAAAATGAAGGGTTCAGTTTGAAATTCCAACCAGCTGAAGAAGGCTGGAGCGTACAACGGCCGAAACATTGTGATAAATATGGCGACAAAGATGAGGACAATAGTCCGAATAATGTAAATAATGAAGATTATATTTGTATATGAGAATGCTCAGAAATGTTTCCCATATTAACTTATGATAATTACTTCTTCACTTTACACCAATTTAGATAGAATAACTAATCTAGGTCTTTTGTAAAATCAAAGACATGCAAAGTGAACTTTTATATGAAACAAAGACAGAAAGATACTGGAAAGAGCATCTAGTTTTGATTTTAGACAAAGTGCCTCTTGTGTCATGTAAATTTCTCACAAGTACGCAGTGTAGTCAAGGAAACCTTCCCACTTATATACAATCTAATCTGCATATCACCACATCTCCCAGAACCTTATAGGGTTTATGACATTGGTAGATCTGCTACTTATTCTTTTTGTACCATACATTATCATTTCTTAAGAAGGATGTGGATATTGAGGCTCTAATTTGCCTTCCCATCAATGCCGAGGGGCTTTATGTTCTGTCCACATGCAGGATGGTCCTGTAACTTAAAAGCAAACTTGGTACATAACTTTCTAGGCTGCAATTTCCAGGAGAGAATGCTTTCAGTCCAACTTTTATCATTATTTGAACCATCCTCTCCACAATTCCATTTGACTGAGGATTGTATGGCCTACATTCAATTTGTGTTAACCTTCAAACTCTTCAGCAAACTCTGGTGCATTATCTGACACCAATATCAGGTATTCTTTTCCTCAAAAATACTACTCTTAACACCTGTTTTACAGTACTTGCTTTTCTGTCCAAACTTTTTAACCATTTCAGACCAACCTGAATATGAGTTTACTAGTATGAGGAATAGGCCTACATCTTTAATGTATGCATGATCCATGTGTAGACTTATACATGGCTCTTTCTCTTCTGGCAATGAATGAATCTTGGCTTGCCGAAAGCTCTTCATGCTTGTACACTTAGAGCATTTTTTGACATGCTCCTCCACATCTCATGTATACTTGGGCCACCAGGCTTATAATTTCTACCTTAGTTGTGTGTTCAATACACCACCATGTATGTTATTGTGTACTGCTTTAATAACATCTTTTCTTGATGATTTCAGTGATACAGTAAGATCTGCACAACATATGAGTCCTTTTTCAATTATTAATCTGTGCCTTGCTTCCTTAAGAGGCCTTTCTACCATAGAGCAATTGCTCCATATATTATTCCGTATTCTATTTAGTACTCTTCTTAATATAGGATCCTGCTCAGTTTTGAATTTGAGTCACCTGAAGGATAACACATCTGTGATATTCTAAGCCACTAGAAGGGTTAAAAGTTAGCCTGATAAATGTACCAAGAGGTGAGGTAAGATTTTATTAAATCCAGAGAGTTTGTTGTTTTTTTTCTTTCTTGGATAAAGGCATGGGGAGGAACAGAAATATTTGATTTATCATGCAATAACCATATGGCTGAAGTCAGTGGTGTAGTTAGAGTAAATGTCACCCGGGGCGGCCCGCTCAAATGTCACCCCAATGACCCCGATTCACCCTATGCTGAATGGTTAGCTGTAGCTAAATTTTCATACATGCTCTACCTTTACTTTACTCTACTGACCAGTACGTTACTGTTTACATGTATGATCCAAGACAAAATCCAATACCACAAAATAATCAGTTCAAATCAAAAGATTTTTAAAATGCAACTGTTCACTTTCAGAACAACAAAAACACGGCAATACACAAAAGAATGAGAGAATGGGGTTAAATCAGAGAATCCTGTTGATGTAAATTTTGAGTGATAATTAAAATTTTTGATTATAACCTGTTCACCTACACAGTCTAAAAATCAAGTTTGTCAAAATGACAACTGAAGTGAAGGGCTCAGGTGAAATATCAAGTGGACAGAAGAATTGCCTTTGCCCCTTTGGTATTATTGTTATGAGCTACCAATATGAGAAGGAAGGAGTTAAGGTGGATCAATATTATGCTACCATTACTCTTAGGAAGAGGGATCTCTCCAAAATTGGGCATGCAATTAATTTCCCAGAGTCAGATGACAAAGGACTCTTTGTAGGGGTTAGGGAAATTACTGAAAACTCAGTTGCCATCAGACTCCACACTCGTTTTGGATGGAGGTCCATATAAACAGAAAGTGGAAGTGACCAAGATGATAGTTGTTCCAGATGTCGGATGATAAACAACTGCTTCACGAGATCTCACGTGACTTCCTGCTGCTGAAGAATACCTCCGACTTTATGCTGTGTTCTAGAAGCCTTGTCCCAACTTAGTCACAATGAACAAAGTATCACATAATATTTGAAAAGTGAAGGGTTGATAACTTTGTATGACAAATATATCTTAGTATGAAGAATATATGTGCCTGCCTGAAGAACTGATGACTAGCACTTAAACATGATTAAAATTTCAATAAATAACAAATGTCAAGTTTGATTCCTTATTATAAGGTATTATCTTTAAAGCTCTAAGTCAAATTGAAGTTTTTGGCTCCAAAAGAGAATTAATTTGTAAGGCAAATTTGTCAGATGTAACCATAAGTTTGATGCTAACAGTTGCACTTCTCACTTCCAGATTTTTGCTTTTCAGTCAAATTTGATCTGCAAAAAAATTAAATGCAATATCAATCCTCATCTTCTGTTTCCATAATCCCTGTTCTTTTATTGGCCTCTCTTCTTAATAATGTTTTCTCTCAGATTCTTTCATGCTTCAACTTACTTATCAGCATTAACAGTGCTGTGGTTTTAGTTCTCTATTTACTATACATCTTTTGGTTAGTGCCTTTGGCATCATTCTTGACATTCCAGTGATTATTGGCAGGATCAATGCCTTCATATTCCACAATGTAACATGCCTTTCCTCTGTCTTTTTTACCTATATTTTGTAGTGATGTGCTTTTTGCATTAGTGCCTCAGCTGCATGAATGAGTTTAAGCGTGCTACAAGATTGGCAACTAAATCTCATTGCGTTAGTGTTGAACTAGCTAAATGCAATTCTATGCTCCAATATAACAGATTCTTTACTCTCACTTCTTGCCTGTGGAACTTTCTTCTGAGTTATGGTTCCCTGCCACCTACAATCTTTAATTTAAATGCAACATCAATTACCATCTTCTGTTTTTTTGAATCCTATTTATTTATTGTCCTTTTCCTCAATTCTCCACACTAGTCTTTTCATTCTCTTTCACTCCCAGTAACCCTTGTGTCTTAGTGGCATTATCACCATCTTCTGTTTTCTGAATCCTTTTCTTTTATTTTCCTTTCCTCACTTCTCCACACTAGTCTTTTCATTCTCTTTCACCCCCAGTAACCCCTTGTGTCTTAGTGGCATTATCACCATCTTCTGTTTTTCTGAATCCTATTCCTTTATTTTCCTTTTCCTCAATTCTCACACTCGTCATTTCATTCTCTTTCCTCCAAGTAATTCCTTGTGTCTTAGTGTCATTATCACCATCTTCTGTTTTTCTGAATCCTATTCCTTTATTGTCCTTTTCCTCACTTCTCCCACACTAGTCTTTTCATTCTCTTTCACCCCAGTAACCCCTTGTGTCTTAGTGGTATTATCACCATCTTCTGTTTTTCTGAATCCTATTCCTTTATTTTCCTTTTCCTCACTTCTCCACACTAGTCTTTTCATTCTCTTTCCTCCCAGTAACCCCTTGTGTCTTAGTGGCATTATCACCATCTTCTGTTTTTTCTGAATCCTATTCCTTTATTGTCCTTTTCCTCACTTCTCACACTAGTCTTTTCATTCTCTTTTCCTCCCAGTAACCCCTTGTGTCTTAGTGGCATTATCACCATCTTCTGTTTTTCTGAATCCTATTCCTTTATTTTCCTTTTCCTCACTTCTCCACACTAGTCTTTTCATTCTCTTTCACCCCCCAGTAACCCCTTGTGTCTTAGTGGCATAATCACCATCTTCTGTTTTTCTGAATCCTATTCCTTTATTTTCCTTTTCCTCACTTCTCCACTAGTCTTTTCATTCTCTTTCCTCCCAGTAACCCCTTGTGTCTTAGTGGCATTATCACCATCTTCTGTTTTTCTGAATCCTATTCCTTTATTTTCCTTTTCCTCACTTCTCCACACTAGTCTTTTCATTCTCTTTCACCCCCAGTAACCCCCTTGTGTCTTAGTGGCATTATCACCATCTTCTGTTTTTCTGAATCCTATTCCTTTATTTTTCCTTTTCCTCACTTCTCCACACTAGTCTTTTCATTCTCTTTCCTCCCAGTAACCCCTTGTGTCTTAGTGGCATTATCACCATCTTCTGTTTTTTCTGAATCCTATTCCTTTATTTTCCTTTTCCTCAATTCTCCACACTAGTCTTTTCATTCTCTTTCCCCCAGTAACCCCTTGTGTCTTAGTGGCATTATCACCATCTTCTGTTTTCTGAATCCTATTCCTTTATTTTCCTTTTCCTCACTTCTCCACACTAGTCTTTTTCATTCTCTTTCCTCCCAGTAACCCCTTGTGTCTTAGTGGCATTATCACCATCTTCTGTTTTGTGAATCCTATTCCTTTATTTTCCTTTTCCTCACTTCTCCACACTAGTCTTTTCATTCTCTTTCCTCCCAGTAACCCCTTGTGTCTTAGTGGCATTATCACCATCTTCTGTTTTTTTCTGAATCCTATTCCTTTATTTTCCTTTTCCTCACTTCTCCACACTAGTCTTTTCATTCTCTTTCATTTTCCCCCAGTAACCCCTTGTGTCTTAGTGGCATTATCACCATCTTCTGTTTTTGTGAATCCTATTCCTTTATTTTCCTTTTCCTCACTTCTCCACACTAGTCATTTCATTCTCTTTCCTCCCAGTAACCCCTTGTGTCTTAGTGGCATTATCACCATCTTCTGTTTTTCTGAATCCTATTCCTTTATTTTCCTTTTCCTCACTTCTCCACACTAGTCTTTTCATTCTCTTTCACCCCAGTAACCCCTTGTGTCTTAGTGGCATTATCACCATCTTCTGTTTTTCTGAATCCTATTCCTTTATTTTCCTTTTCCTCACTTCTCCCACTCTAGTCTTTTCATTCTCTTTCCTCCCAGTAACCCCTTGTGTCTTAGTGGCATTATCACCATCTTCTGTTTTTGTGAATCCTATTCCTTTATTTTCCTTTTCCTCACTTCTCCACACTAGTCTTTTCATTCTCTTTTCACTCCCAGTAACCCCTTGTGTCTTAGTGGCATTATCACCATCTTCTGTTTTTCTGAATCCTATTCCTTTATTTTCCTTTTCCTCACTTCTCCACACTAGTCTTTTCATTCTCTTTCCTCCCAGTAACCCCTTGTGTCTTAGTGGCATTATCACCATCTTCTGTTTTTTCTGAATCCTATTCCTTTATTTTCCTTTTCCTCACTTCTCCACACTAGTCTTTTCAT
This sequence comes from Acanthosepion pharaonis, assembly GCA_903632075.3. Taxonomy (NCBI): domain Eukaryota; kingdom Metazoa; phylum Mollusca; class Cephalopoda; order Sepiida; family Sepiidae; genus Acanthosepion; species Acanthosepion pharaonis. The sequence goes on from CAHIKZ030000437.1 coordinate 294,071, forward strand.
TCTCTTTCACCCCCAGTAACCCCTTGTGTCTTAGTGGCATTATCACCATCTTCTGTTTTTGTGAATCCTATTCCTTTATTTTCCTTTTTTCCTCACTTCTCCACACTAGTCTTTTCATTCTCTTTCCTCCCAGTAACCCCTTGTGTCTTAGTGGCATTATCACCATCTTCTGTTTTTCTGAATCCTATTCCTTTATTTTCCTTTTCCTCACTTCTCCACTCTAGTCTTTTCATTCTCTTTCACTCCCAGTAACCCCTTGTGTCTTAGTGGCATTATCACCATCTTCTGTTTTTGTGAATCCTATTCCTTTATTTTCCTTTTCCTCACTTCTCCACACTAGTCTTTTCATTCTCTTTCACTCCCAGTAACCCCTTGTGTCTTAGTGGCATTATCACCATCTTCTGTTTTTCTGAATCCTATTCCTTTATTTTCCTTTTCCTCACTTCTCCACACTAGTCTTTTCATTCTCTTTCCTCCCAGTAACCCCTTGTGTCTTAGTGGCATTATCACCATCTTCTGTTTTTCTGAATCCTATTCCTTTATTTTCCTTTTCCTCACTTCTCCACACTAGTCTTTTCATTCTCTTTCACTCCCAGTAACCCCTTGTGTCTTAGTGGCATTATCACCATCTTCTGTTTTTCTGAATCCTATTCCTTTATTTTCCTTTTCCTCACTTCTCCACACTAGTCTTTTCATTCTCTTTCACCCCCAGTAACCCCTTGTGTCTTAGTGGCATTATCACCATCTTCTGTTTTTCTGAATCCTATTCCTTTATTTTCCTTTTCCTCACTTCTCCACACTAGACTTTTTATTCTCTTTCACTCCCAGTAACCCCTTGTGTCTTAGTGGCATTATCACCATCTTCTGTTTTTCTGAATCCTATTCCTTTATTGTCCTTTTCCTGACTTCTCCACACTAGTCTTTTCATTCTCTTTCACCCCCAGTAACCCCTTGTGTCTTAGTGGCATTATCACCATCTTCTGTTTTTCTGAATCCTATTCCTTTATTTTCCTTTTCCTCACTTCTCCACACTAGTCTTTTCATTCTCTTTCACTCCCAGTAACCCCTTGTGTCTTAGTGGCATTATCACCATCTTCTGTTTTTCTGAATCCTATTCCTTTATTTTCCTTTTCCTCAATTCTCCACACTAGTCTTTTCTGTTTTACTCTTTCACCCCCAGTAACCCCTGTTTTGTGTCTTAGTGGCATTATCACCATCTTCTGTTTTCTGAATCCTTTTCCTTTATTTTCCTTTTCCTCACTTCTCCACACTAGTCTTTTCATTCTCTTTCCTCCCAGTAACCCCTTGTGTCTTAGTGGCATTATCACCATCTTCTGTTTTTTGTGAATCCTATTCCTTTATTTTCCTTTTCCTCACTTCTCCACACTAGTCTTTTCATTCTCTTTCCTCCCAGTAACCCCTTGTGTCTTAGTGGCATTATCACCATCTTCTGTTTTTCTGAATCCTATTCCTTTATTGTCCTTTTTCCTCACTTCTCCACACTAGTCTTTTCATTCTCTTTCACTCCCAGTAACCCCTTGTGTCTTAGTGGCATTATCACCATCTTCTGTTTTTGTGAATCCTATTCCTTTATTTTCCTTTTCCTCACTTCTCCACACTAGTCTTTTCATTCTCTTTCCTCCCAGTAACCCCTTGTGTCTTAGTGGCATTATCACCATCTTCTGTTTTTTGTGAATCCTATTCCTTTATTTTCCTTTTCCTCACTTCTCCACACTAGTCTTTTCATTCTCTTTCACCCCCAGTAACCCCTTGTGTCTTAGTGGCATTATCACCATCTTCTGTTTTTCTGAATCCTATTCCTTTATTTTCCTTTTCCTCACTTCTCCACACTAGTCTTTTCATTCTCTTTCACTCCCAGTAACCCCTTGTGTCTTAGTGGCATTATCACCATCTTCTGTTTTTCTGAATCCTATTCCTTTATTTTCCTTTTCCTCACTTCTCCACACTAGTCTTTTCATTCTTTTTCACCCCAGTAACCCCTTGTGTCTTAGTGGCATTATCACCATCTTCTGTTTTTCTGAATCCTATTCCTTTATTTTCCTTTTCCTCACTTCTCCACACTCGTCATTTCATTCTCTTTCCTCCAAGTAATTCCTTGTGTCTTAGTGTCATTATCACCATCTTCTGTTTTTCTGAATCCTATTCCTTTATTGTCCTTTTCCTCTTCTTCCACACTAGTCTTTTCATTCTCTTTCACCCCCAGTAACCCATTGTGTCTTAGTGGCATTATCACCATCTTCTGTTTTTCTGAATCCTATTCCTTTATTTTCCTTTTCCTCACTTCTCCACACTCGTCATTTCATTCTCTTTCACTCCAAGTAATTCCTTGTGTCTTAGTGTCATTATCACCATCTTCTGTTTTTCTGAATCCTATTCCTTTATTTTCCTTTTCCTCAATTCTCCACACTAGTCTTTTCATTCTCTTTCACCCCCAGTAACCCCTTGTGTCTTAGTGGCATTATCACCATCTTCTGTTTTTCTGAATCCTATTCCTTTATTTTCCTTTTCCTCACTTCTCCACACTAGTCTTTTCATTCTCTTTCACTCCCTGTAACCCCTTGTGCCTTAGTGGCTTTATCACCATCTTCTGTTTTTCTGAATCCTATTCCTTTATTTTCCTTTTCCTCACTTCTCCACACTAGTCTTTTCATTCTCTTTCACTCCCAGTAACCCCTTGTGTCTTAGTGGCATTATCACCATCTTCTGTTTTTCTGAATCCTATTCCTTTATTTTCCTTTTCCTCACTTCTCCACACTCGTCATTTCATTCTCTTTCACTCCAAGTAATTCCTTGTGTCTTAGTGTCATTATCACCATCTTCTGTTTTTCTGAATCCTATTCCTTTATTGTCCTTTTCCTCACTTCTCCACACTAGTCTTTTCATTCTCTTTCACCCCCAGTAACCCCTTGTGTCTTAGTGGCATTATCACCATCTTCTGTTTTTCTGAATCCTATTCCTTTATTGTCCTTTTCCTCACTTCTCCACACTAGTCTTTTCATTCTCTTTCACCCCCAGTAACCCCTTGTGTCTTAGTGGTATTATCACCATCTTCTGTTTTTCTGAATCCTATTCCTTTATTTTCCTTTTCCTCACTTCTCCCACACTCGTCATTTCATTCTCTTTCCTCCAAGTAATTCCTTGTGTCTTAGTGTCATTATCACCATCTTCTGTTTTTCTGAATCCTATTCCTTTATTTTCCTTTTCCTCACTTCTCCACACTAGTCTTTTCATTCTCTTTCACCCCCAGTAACCCCTTGTGTCTTAGTGGCATTATCACCATCTTCTGTTTTTCTGAATCCTATTCCTTTATTTTCCTTTTCCTCACTTCTCCACACTCGTCATTTCATTCTCTTTCACTCCAAGTAATTCCTTGTGTCTTAGTGTCATTATCACCATCTTCTGTTTTTCTGAATCCTATTCCTTTATTGTCCTTTTCCTCACTTCTCCACACTAGTCTTTTCATTCTCTTTCACCCCCAGTAACCCCTTGTGTCTTAGTGGCATTATCACCATCTTCTGTTTTTCTGAATCCTATTCCTTTATTGTCCTTTTCCTCACTTCTCCACACTAGTCTTTTCATTCTCTTTCACCCCCAGTAACCCCTTGTGTCTTAGTGGCATTATCACCATCTTCTGTTTTTCTGAATCCTATTCCTTTATTTTCCTTTTCCTCACTTCTCCACACTCGTCATTTCATTCTCTTTCACTCCAAGTAATTCCTTGTGTCTTAGTGTCATTATCACCATCTTCTGTTTTTCTGAATCCTATTCCTTTATTGTCCTTTTCCTGACTTCTCCACACTAGTCTTTTCATTCTCTTTCACCCCCAGTAACCCCTTGTGTCTTAGTGGCATTATCACCATCTTCTGTTTTTCTGTATCCTTTTTCTTTTATTTTCCTTTTCCTCACTTTTCCACACTATTCTTTTCATTCTCTTTCACCCCCAGTAACCCCTTGTGTCTTAGTGGCATTATCACCATCTTCTGTTTTTCTGAATCCTATTCCTTTATTTTCCTTTTCCTCACTTCTCCACACTAGTCTTTTCATTCTCTTTCACTCCCAGTAACCCCTTGTGTCTTAGTGGCATTATCTCCATCTTCTGTTTTTCTGAATCCTATTCCTTTATTTTCCTATTCCTCACTTCTCCACACTAGTCTTTTCATTCTCTTTCACTCCCAGTAACCCCTTGTGTCTTAGTGGCATTATCACCATCTTCTGTTTTTCTGAATCCTATTCCTTTATTGTCCTTTTTCTCACTTGTCCTCATTAAATTCTTCTCTTTCACTTTCACTCCTTGTAACTCCTTGCATTCTAATGGCACTATCACCTTCCTTCGGGTGAAATGATTAAAAAAAACAAAACACTTCCTGCAAGGTTTTACTATCTATTTTTTCACCTCAGTTTTCAAGGTCTGAAGACATATACTCTATCCCCTTGGCCATGTTCTCAACTGTTCAGTTAGTAAATATTACAGATCTTTCATAGGCAACTATTGTAGTATACATGCTGACATGGACTGCTTATTCTATGTGCTGTATCCTTTCAGGATACAGGTGATCATGTCTCTCCACAATTTCATGTCCTTTTGTCTCACTTTTGTCTTTTTGTTATCTCTCTTATACCTTTTCTGTCAAATAATAAGATTGTGTAAATGGTTGGTAGAAAATGGAATAGTCGAGAAATAACTACCTGTTAAAGATCTGTAATATTTACTGACCTAGCAAGACGATTTGTTTAATGACTTATCAACTCCTTATGGGTCATTTAATGCAGAAATTTTATTTTCTTGGGAGCTTTGAAATAATAAAAATATGATATATGTTATTCTGCTTTTGCAGTTGAATTCATGGTAGATGATACTCAGCCTTTGTGCACATGTATGTTTGTGTGGACATTACTAGAGATGTTAATATGTGTGTTTGACATTGTAGTTTGGTTGAATTTATATTTTGGAATAGTTTGATTTAAGAAATTGTAGGATATTATATGGATTAATGTCATGAAAGTGTTCTTTTAGTGACATATCAACCTCTATGGGTTATTTAATGGCGAAATCTAAATATTTTGAAAACAATTTCATAACTTCAACTAAATATATTTTGAACACAAATGTATACCTTCAAATACAGACAAAATGTATTGCTAGCCCTTTTGCAATAAAATGTATTGCTGGTCATTTTGCAATAAAAAAGTATTGTTGGCAATTTTACTATAAATATGCATTATTTTTACAAAAAAATGTATTTTTATACTGTCATAATGCTTTCTCGTTGTTTGGGGGGTTCAAAATTTACCCATAGCTGGGACTCTATCTGGTGCTACAACCCTGGGTCAGGGTGAACTTGGGAACAACAGTGATTAGGAGGTGGTTCCATGCTCCTCAAAACCTCCAATCAGAGTCTTTGCTCCAAGATGTAGTTTGTCTTAGCAAGGAATATAACAAATAATTAAAGCATGAGCATTCTCACCATGGTCAAGGATGTGACTTCTTGTTAACGATAGCTGGGTCAGACAATCCCAACATGTGGCACCATTGGAAAGTGTCTGAAACTATACCACATATTAACCTAAGCCTTGTAAGTGAAATTAGGTAGATGAAATTGTTTGGAAGCTGTTAATAGTTGTGCTAGCTTGAAGTCCTCACCTAAGAGGTAGACAGAAGCTTTTTAGCTTACAATCTATCTAGAGTGTCTTGTGAAAAGCACCAATTCCCTAGCAGCCTCACCACTCATGAAAAACTCACAGTGATTGAAATTCTTTTTTTTTTTTAAAAAGAAGAGAATGAAGTTAAGTTCACAATCGACTACTGGCAAAAATGATGCAAGATCTCTAATGAGGAACTATATAAATTATAGTAGGAATGAATCTTGTGATATGAAGAAATGGTATTTACAATGGCATGATCATATCCTGAGGATATTCAAGTAAAAAATGCCTAAAGTTGCCATGAGATGGACTTCCAATTTAGAAGAGAAAGAGAGGCAGACCAAAACCTAACTGATAGATGTCAGTTATAATAGAATCAAGAGAGATGTGTCTCTCATGAGGTGAAGCACAGGTCAAAGCACATGACAAAGCTCAGTGGATTGTGTCTTTATATTTAAATCAGAGAGGGAGAAAGAAGAGGATAATATAATATGTAGTCTACTTTGGTTGCTATATTGTAGACTAAATATTACCTTATCCTCTGACATGTTTTTCTTTCTTTGTTTGCAACAATTAGGTCTATTATTATTATTCCTATTGAATGTTCAGATTGTTTATCTTTGTTTACAGTTATTTCACTTTCTCAGTTTTTAATACCACTTTTTTCAGTCGTTTACTATTGTTTTCTTTATTGCATCATTTCAGTTTCCTTTTTTTATCTTTTTTACTCAAGCAAGGCCGGAGTGCCACTAGTATGCAAAAGGTTACATAGAGTGAAAGTGGGAGAAAAGACTGGATATAGGGGTGGATTGAAAAATGGATAAAGGATAAACTGAGTACAAGACAACAGAAGATGGTAATTGATATTGCATTTAAATTTTTAAAGATTGTAGTTATCATGGAAGCAAGTAAGCAGAAGAGAGTTCCACTGTTGGTAAATGTGAGCAAAGAAACTGTTTGAGTAGAAGTGGCAGTTGCATTTAACTATTTCAACAGTAAAAGAGTGGGGCAGAGATGCCAATCTAGTACCACACTTAATTTCATGTAGTTGAGGCACTAGAGAAAATGCTCATTAGAATAGTTACCATGAAAATATTTGTAGAAAAGGCAGAGGGAAGCCACATCACATCTGTGAGAAAGTTACTGAAGTTGAGATGCCAAGTCAGAATCGATTATATTGCAGATACTTCTTTGGATTTTGTCAACCTCAAGATGAACAACAGGGGCACCAGACCAGATATGGAAACAGTATTCAATGCACAGAGGTTTCTTGTGATAGATTTTATGATGGAGGTGAACTGTGTAATTTATTAATTATATATTAATATACTTGTTTTGCTTGGTTGAGAGGCAAAGAGAGACAGGGACATAGAGATTAAACTATAATGAGGGATGTAGAAAGACAAAATGTGAGTGTGACACAGAGAGGAATTTCATCTTAGATAAATACCATTGTTTGTAACAAGTGTTTAAATCATCTTTCATAACCTAACAATCTGTTGAGGACAAGTTCAATCTTAAACTGCAAGTGACCTTTTGGAGTGAAAATCCTTGTTTTAATTTTCACAAATTTGTTTTCATCTCATACATTTATTTTATTACAGTATAATTTGCCTGTTCCCTAAAATTCAGCTTTGATCATACAGTTGCAACTGACTTTAATTTACTGTGTGCTTTTTTATTTTAAATAAACTTTTTTAAAACAAAACTTAATAATTCTTAAAATATATTTTAAATAAAATTTAGATTATCTTAAAATAAAATTCAAATAGTGCACATATATCCCTAACTCATGACTATTTAATTTTCTGGGTGGGGAGATCATCTTAAATAAAGATAGTTGTTTGTAGAAAAAAAGTTAAATCATGTTTTGTGACCTAACAAAATGTTGAGGATAAAATTTTTTTTCATAAATTTATCTTTGAACTGTTTTTCTTTAATCTTATCTTCACAAATCTGTTACAGACTGAAGAAAGTAACTTTGTAAATGTCATCTTGCCATTTACAATGGATTAAAATGCCATTTACAATGGATTTCTATTGCAAACAGAGCACTGTTTTTAAATCATGAACTAGAGAGTTCTAGAAAATGCAAAGAGCAGTTATGCACAGTCAGTCTGAGACAAGATTGAAAACAAATGACTCGCTTCCTGTGGAAAATCTTGAATAAAATTCTCAATAAAAGAAAAGCATCTGTGCCAATTATCACAAATGAAAATAATGTGACATGGCAAGGCTCTTTGCAATGAAATTTGTCTCTAACCACTCCTTACCTGACTTATCACTCCTTAGAGAGCAAAAACTTTCCAAAAATCTCTATCACAGCACAAGAAATTTCCAAATTTTTCAGAAGTCTTGACTCTAAGAAGGCCACTAGACAGAACAAAATCCCAATGGCTGTTCTTAAGAATATCAGCTCAGATTTATATCCAATTGTGGCAAAACTGTTCAACTGCTTCCTAAAGGAGAAATGCTTCCTAAGTCTATGGAAGATGTAAACTGCATGCAAAGGTTTTAAGCACTCATACCTGTCACAATATTGACCCATTAGCCTCCTTATCATCAACAATGCTTTGACTCTATAATGAACAAGGAGGTTGTTGAACACCTCAACAAGAAACAACCATATGAGTGTGGATTTCATCCTGCTACATCTACAGATGATGTCTTAACTATCATTACTCACAAAATCAATGAGACACTGCACAATAAATTTATCATAAGAACCATTGCCCTAGATATATCAAAAGCCTTTGACAAGGTGCAGCATTGGAGGCTGCTACATAAACTTTCCAGTTATGGAATCTCTAGAAGAGCTTTCTCAAATATCAAGTCTTTCCTAACAGTTAGGCATTAATAGCCAGTCATCAGAAGCCCATGATACCAATGTCAGTGTTCCTTAGAGTTCTCTCCTTCATCCTACCCTCTTTCTGATCTATATTGATGATCTGCCTAAGAGAATACTCTGATCTTTAGTGATTATCTATGCAGATGATATAATAGTTTATAGGTGCACCTCCAAAAATCTAGATGACCAGAACCAGGCAGCTGGTCTCCCCTTTGACCTAGTTCTGATGGCTCAATGTAGGAAGGACTGGCTTGAATAATTCAATATGTCCAAATCCAAACTAGTACCATTCCACCATTACCAAATAGACCTTGAACTTTTACCTATCATAATGGACAGATTTTCTCACAAAGAGGCTCCTTGCCTTCAACATCAATTGGGAATCAACTTCTCTTCAGACCTCAAATGGAACTAATATATATGATATATTGCTAAAGATGCTAGAAAAATAGTTGCTGTATTGTACTGCTCCAGTAAGTATCTGGCTCCCTCTGCTAGACTCAGAACAGATCAAAAATGGAGTACTACTGTCATAACTGGGCTTGAGCTACTCAGTACCCACTTGACTGTCTTGCGAAAGTTCAAAAACACTTACACCACCTTGCGGTTAATGATTTTCCATCCTATAACCCCTTTCCCACAGAATATCACAAGCCGCTCATTGCTCTATTGCTATTTCCATGGCATGTGTTCTGACAAAAATACATTCTTAGTCTCACTACTACTGACTTTTGTAGCTTGGACCCACCATGCCATACACACAAGAATGAATCATCCTCATTCCCTTCATATTTCATTAGTAAGGAGTAAGTTCCATTCAGACAGCTTCTTTTCAAGAACTACAGCTTTGTGGAACAGACTTCTGGCAGGATGTTTTCCCAATCACTACAATCTTTCCCTCTTCAAGTCTACAGTTAACAGTTACCCCTCCTGCATAACCCCTGCACATTTTGCCTTTTCTTATGGTCATAAAACACCACACATTAACCTTCTCCCTTGAGTGGCTCTTGGGCCCTGTATTGGGTGAAGTTTAGTATATTAAAAAAAATGACCAAAGTCAATCTTTCTTCAATTTTATACATCTTAAGGACACAAATTAATGTAATCTGGAGGTATTATATAAAAAAAATATGCCTCTATGACTGGCCTCATTTGGTTTGGTTCCATCATTGGTGATCATTTTAGAATGAATTTCCATTGCTAACAGAGCACCACTCTTAACTCATGAACTCCTTAAAAAGATGCTTATAGGATACTTGGACACCCTAGCTCTGAAATAAACTTAATACCTCTTGTCTAAGCCATGCTCATCATCGCTTTAATTTACCATGTACATCTTTATTTTATTTTAAATAAACTTTGAAACTTATATTCTGTTAGAAAAAATAACATTTATAGAATTTTTTCAATCTTTAGTTGATTATTTAAAAAGAAGATAGACAAAATACTTAACACAGATGAATAGAAAATAATAGAAAAATTTGTGTTAAAAGAAAAGCTGTGGCCAGTGAGTGAAGGTATTTATAAATTAAGACATATGCAAAAAAAGGCAAGAATTTTAAATTTGATGTCCTTTAATTACTTTTTTTAAATAAGCATGAGCAAAATTAATGAATGAATTATGAATGAAAAATAATTTTTAAAAAGTATTATCTATATATTAATATGATTGTACCTACCTATGTATGGTGAGTGTCATGCAAATCTTTTTAAACCCAAACTGTATTGAGCATTCAAGAGGGAAAGAGAAAGAGAGAGAGACATAGAAAGTAAAACAGAAAGAGAGAGCGGGATGTAGAGAGTGTGATACAGAGAGAGATTCATCTTCCATAAAGGTAGTTGTTTGTAGTGAGGGGTTAAATCATATTTTGTAACCTGTTTTGTTGAGGACATTTCAGTATTTTTAATAGAAACTATATCACATTTCTTATAACTATCTGGGAATGGTCATGGGTTGAAAAGTACAGAATACAGCATTAAAAAATTTATCAGTAAGTCAGCATAATTTACATGGGTCCTGTTGGTCATTATTATTATTAATATTATTATTAATTGTGTATTTGCATGCTTATACCAGATGTCTTCAAATGTTGAGCACCATTTTCCAGAAATGTCATTATCAGAACAATCTCAAGTCTTCCTTGAATTTCAAACATCTAATCTTGATTGTAGCATTTGGACATGGTTCCAATTTCACTCACAGTTATAGGCATGATCTTAAACATCATATTCCATACTTTTCTCAGATACTGGGCTAGGTCCTGGCATTTGTTCAATTCCTTACTCTCCTTCACATCCATTCTGTGGTCTGCTAATACCTTCACAATCTGACCAATCCTTTTGTTTTATTCACTACTACCAGATCTGGTCTTTTTGTTTGGATGTGGTGGCTGGTATGAATGTTTAACTTTCAAAGTATTTAATTTCTATTTTCCAGAACATTCAGGTCAGGTCAGGCATAAATCTGCTACTGATAACATGTAACCCAGTATAACCAGCTACATGGATGGAAGGTTGTCATCTAAATCAGCTTCTCCATGAGCTTTACTGCTGGTGCTGAGAGTGGTATATCATCTCACAGGATGAAAAACAGGATCTGTCAAAGGGTGGATGAGCTTCTTATAGAATCCAATGCCTAACTCACACACAAAAACACACACATACTCAGATACATATATAAGGCAATTGATTGGCAATCTTCCTAGAGATGATGTCTTGATAAAAACGCTTGTACTTGGACTACTGTGAATGTCTTAGTTGGGCATCAGAAAGAACATCCAGCCTTGTACAATCTTGCCTCAATTTATGACATGTCTCAGTATGTTGACAGGCATATGTGAAGAGTTAAACTGAGATCCTCTCTGGCAAGACACACCTTGATTTGTGCAAGATTAATCATATTGCTGCCTCAACAAAAAAACACAATATGATAGTTTGTACTGATAACATAAGTGTGTCTACATGGCCAAGTTGTACAGTTCTCAGCATATGACTGTTGTTACTCTGTCATTATTATTATTATTATTATTACTACTATTACTACTACATGTTCATGCATTTGCATGTTCATACCAAGTGACTGGTGGTCATCACTGAGGATTGAGTGATAGCAGTTTCTTTCAAATCTTCAGTACTTTTCTCAGCATCCTTGCTGACCCTAGTAATTTCATGGTTTATACAATTTCATTCTTACCTCAAGCTTTCAACACAATCAATCTCAATTCTAGTGTTTTTGGAACAGTTATAAGTGCATGTAATATTGTAGACATACCTTTATATTCTATATATTTCTCAGCTCCCAAGCAAGGTCCTGGTATTTGTGTAATTTCTCTTAGGTTCTTTATTTCTTATTCACAAATTATTTCTATCATTATTTTCTTTTTTAAAATATGTTGTAGCCATACATTTATAGTCCAGGGTATTAATATGATTTCTTCACTTTTGCAGCTGTTGCTTTCATCAGCAAAGGTTTCCACTGGGCAGTATAACAAACAATATTTGCTGTATAGATTTATTGAACATCTGTAACAGATTTAAATCTGTAGTATAATTAAATTTGTCAAGATATGAAGCTACCAATTTAATTTTGATTGATATAATATCATTTAAAACAGATATTTTTTTTTGCAAGTTCTATGGTTCTCAACCACTTTTTCTTAGCATATACTTAGACAAACAATTTTCAATGACAACTTTATAAGACATGTCCGTCTTCCAATTTTAAAAATCAAAACTACTGACACAAGTACAAAATCTTTTGGTAAAAGAATATATTATAAACTTGGGGGATGTCAATTGACAATATGCATTAATTTATTACAAATTTGTGTTTCAAATTTCTGTCTTGATTTCAATATTAAAAAATCAATGGAGTCTTTCACATTTCAGTCAGTTCACTTTTATACTTGTAAAATCTGCAATGAGTTATTGATAAAAAATATCACTTGCTTTTGAAACCTTTTTACGTTAAAGTATTTTTAACTAACATCCTTCTGTATCCACTGATAAACATTGTTTTTCATGGTTATATATACAAGCACTTGTACTTGTACATCAAGTGTCTATCTTTATGAAAAAATAAGTTTATTTAGCTTTTTGGTTGTTCTAGAGGGCTTGTGAGATCTTAAATTTGAAAGTCAACATACATTAATAAGTTCACTGATGTATATTATGGCTTAACAATACTTTGTAGGATATTTAAAGCCAAAACATATTTCAGATTGTAAGAATAATTATTTATTCCATTAATATTATTTTTTGAGAATAACAATGACTTTTCCAGATATAAGTCCTACTATTTAACCCATAGATTCATTCTGTAATTAATATAATCATTCTTTCATATCTGAAGCACTGATGAATGAGAAATCATGAAACTTAGTTGAAGAAATGATTTTAGAAACAGCACTACTAAAGCCAACAGTATGGCTGAAATATGTAGATGACGCTTTCAAACTCTGGCCACACCAGGAAGCTGTACAAATATTGCTGGGCCATGTGAACTCAATAGGAACTATGTATGTAATATATATATATATATATATATATATATATATATATATATAAAACACTTACATAGGACCAGTGCAAGAGTTTTGTGTGCCTCCACCAATTCTATGATACATCCCACTAGTCTACTACATCTTCATTTTCATTAAGTAGTATTCATATAAAATACAAATTTTATTGTAACCTATGTACAATAATTGATCATATGCAATATAGTTGAACAATTCAACTAGAAAAACTGAAGATAAATACAATGTATTTAAATATAGACATGTTATAATAGATCACTCAAATCTCACCATGGTCAATCTGTCAGCAAGGAGACTTCCTGATGTTATCAGTCTGGAGAGGGGGACGATCTCAGTGTGCACACCTTTGGAAAATACCTGAAAACCATACCACAGGTTGACCCAAAGCTTATGAGTGAAATTGGGAAGAACAGAACACATGTGGCCATAAATAGCTGTACTAGCGTGATATCACAAGTCATCATGTTTTTTTTTTCTAATTTTAAATCTGAAAGATTTAAGTTGTGTTTTTTTCTTAGACTGAATCTTTGTTATCAATAGTCTGCACTGTCTTTACACTTATGACTTGTGTATATGAGTGAAAGTCCTGTATCTGTTTTTTAGACTCAAGCATAAACCAGATCTTTATCTACCTTTTTGACACTAGTGCAAAACAAACATGTGTATATTAATTCATTGTGTTCTTTGTCCCATAAAACTTATAGGCAACATAAAATAACCCAACATTTGAATCTATTGTTCATATATTTAATGCTGGTAAGTTTTTTGGCTCAGGTTAGTCAGAATGATTTGCAGTGGTTTCCTTTCTTTTCCAGTAATACAACAGCTGAAAGTAGAATTCTCAATTTCAGTGATATTTGATAATGTGTCTTTTTGCATTCTATGGATCAATAAATCTGGCAATTCCCATGCTCTTGGAATGTGAGGTTTTGTGAGTTGATTGCATGGTTATTGTTTTTATATTTTTAAAGTAACATGAATAATTGCAAATTAATATATCTTTATCACATATCAAATGTAAAACTGTGGAGTCTATTTACCTCTGTCATATCACCTACCATGAATCTTATTCAAAGAATATATAAATGCAATCATAAAGACATTCACAGTGGATAAGGTACAAGGTGTGTCAAGTAATGGAAAACTAATTATAATCTAAAGAAAAACAAAGATATTCAAGAGAAAAAAAAAATATTTTGTGAAAAACTTAGAAAAAAGATATTCAATAAAACCAGCCACAGCCTCAAGGATGGCTTTCATGTGGCCTTGAAAGTGACTGCATTCCTGGATCAAATGGTTCTTGCTCATTTTGCCAATTGTTTCCTTTTATTCCCATCTGATGCTCTTCTTACTCTAAATGTAACTGCCCTTATGTAGAATGCAACTTAACTATATAATCCCATGATTGAAATTCTCTGCCTTCTGATCCTGAAAGTTTTTGTTTCCTTTATTTATCCTGAAAGTTTTTATTTATTTCAATAGGTGCTTATTTTGAAACTTTGATACCTTGATTTTACTGGAAATGCAATTAGTTGTCATAAATCTGTCAGTTGCTCCAGGCCTAGATAAAATCATTTACAGTCTACTGGACTACATGGGTATCCTAATCAATCGAGTAGGAAGCCATTGTGTCACAAGAGTTAAAACTTTAAAATCTGTTAATAGCAAGCCTGTAATTTTATTAATAAAATATTGTTGAATTGTTTTAATAGACTTTTGTTTGAAAACAGAGGTATGTATTTTGTATATACTAATATCAACCTAATACAAAGTTGAAGAATCATTCAAGGTAGAGGGTTACTATGTGGTGTTGAATGAGCATAAAAAAAAGCCAAGAAGTACAGTTCATGATCTAATGTAGGAAAGATAACAGTTGACTCTAGACTTGAAGAGGTCAAGATTGTAATGATTGGGAAAATATCCTGCTGGAAATTGTTCCACAAAGTAGCAGTTCTTGGGAAGAAGTTGTCTGATTTGAACATACCTCTTACTAATGAAATATAGAGGGAATAAGGATGATTCATACTTGTGTACATGGCATGGCAGGTCCCAGCCGCAAAGGTGAAGGCTGTTGGATCCAAGAAATATATCTCATTAGAAGACCCACTATGGAAATAGCAATAGAATAGCAAGAGGCTTGCAACATTTTGTCTGTGGGAAAGGATGAGGGAAAATAATTCATAGTTTACAAGCCTGAGTAGATGGTTTTGAACTCTATCAAGACAAGCTAGTGAGAACTGCAGAGTTCTAGCCCAGATATGGCAGCAGTACTCCATTTTTGATCTGTTCTGAGTCTAGCAGAGGGAGCCAGATACTTACTGGAGCAGTACAATACAGCAACTATTTTTCTAGCATCTTTAGCAATATATCATATATATTAGTTCCATTTGAGGTCTGAAGAGAAGTTGATTCCCAATTGATGTTGAAGGCAAGGAGCCTCTTTGTGAGAAAATCTGTCCATTATGATAGGTAAAAGTTCAAGGTCTATTTGGTAATGGTGGAATGGTACTAGTTTGGATTTGGACATATTGAATTATTCAAGCCAGTCCTTCCTACATTGAGCCATCAGAACTAGGTCAAAGGGGAGACCAGCTGCCTGGTTCTGGTCATCTAGATTTTTGGAGGTGCACCTATAAACTATTATATCATCTGCATAGATAATCACTAAAGATCAGAGTATTCTCTTAGGCAGATCATCAATATAGATCAGAAAGAGGGTAGGATGAAGGAGAGAACTCTAAGGAACACTGACATTGGTATCATGGGCTTCTGATGACTGGCTATTAATGCCTAACTGTTAGGGAAAGACTTGATATTTGAGAAAGCTCTTCTAGAGATTCCATAACTGGAAAGTTTATGTAGCAGCCTCAATGCTGCACCTTGTCAAAAGGCTTTTGATATATCTAGGGCAATGGTTCTTATGATAAATTTATTGTGCAGTGTCTCATTGATTTTGTGAGTAATGATAGTTAAGACATCATCTGTAGATGTAGCAGGATGAAATCCACACTCATATGGTTGTTTCTTGTTGAGGTGTTCAACAACCTCCTTGTTCATTATAGAGTCAAAGCATTGTTGATGATAAGGAGGCTAATGGGTCAATATTGTGACAGGTATGAGTGCTTAAAACCTTTGCATGCAGTTTACATCTTCCATAGACTTGGGAAGCATCTATCCTTCAGACAGAAATTAAACAGTTTTGCCAGTATTGGAGATATTCTTAAGAACAACTGCTGGTATTTTGTCTCTACTGGTAGCCTTTTTAGAGTCAAGACTTTTCATAAGTTTGGAAATTTCTTGACTTTAATTATGTGCCTACACATTTTTAAAAATTTTATTTTTATTTTATTTTTTTATTTCAGTGCATTATGTATCAATGTTTATTAACTAAAAATGAAACAATATGGTATGCTTAAAAGTTCTCGGCCTGATGTACTTCCCAAAATCAGTATTCTGAGGTTTGAAATGCTGACTTCTGCAATTGGGTTGGATTGAAAAAATTTTAGCACCCCCTAATA
Source organism: Acanthosepion pharaonis (assembly GCA_903632075.3). Taxonomy (NCBI): domain Eukaryota; kingdom Metazoa; phylum Mollusca; class Cephalopoda; order Sepiida; family Sepiidae; genus Acanthosepion; species Acanthosepion pharaonis. Next base: position 310,639 of record CAHIKZ030000437.1, read on the forward strand.
TATATATATATATATATATATATATATATATATATTCATCTTTCCTTTAAGAACATCTGTAAAAGGAACATGAGGGTGATGGACATGGATATTGAGAGGTGGGAAGATGTTGCTAATGATTGCTCATGCAGGAGATGGGATTTACACTGAGGAGAGGAGAAACGAAGGTTTGCTGCTGAAGAGAAGCATGCTCAATAGAAAGAAAACAACAAGGTGAAGTCAGAGGAGAGCATTTTCACATGCATTCATTGCAATTGAGACTGTTACTCCTGTGTGAGCCTGTATAGCTATAACAAATGCTTTACCACCATCAGCAGCTGAGGCATAATTCTTTGGGTACAGATCCAAGGTTTCTCAAGATCAATAGATGCCACACACAATATTTAGAATTTAAAATGTTAGACACAGCTTCCCTATCATATTAGTGAAGTAAACTGATTATACAAGTATGAGTAAAATAAGATCAAGTGTGTGGGAAATGTGTGTGCACTCAATCTCAGTGTCAGCAAACCCATGGAAGTTCTGTTTGCAAAAGCTGAGAAATTACTGTATACAAATGGTATTATGTCATATTCACAAGTTGTAAAGGATTTCATATTTACATTATTAGTTCTCAATTGGTACTCTGTTGTTCACTAATGAGTTACTTTTACAAAGTTGTATAAATTGCTGAATTATTCTTCATGTAAACCATCTATATCTCCCCCACTTATAGTGGTGTATAAAAGATAACAGAAATTGGTTTTATTGTAAAGCACAAACAGATAAAAATACTATATTCAAAATACAGGAAACTGATACAAATGTGGTATTCAGCTTCATTCTAAATGTATTCACTATTATATTACATGTTACTCATTCAGGATTATTTTCAAAGGAGATCAAATATAGTGTTTCCTGGGGGCTATTTCCTCATTGAAACAATCAAATTATGCTTATTTTATAAAGACATCAAATATGATCCTTTTCTAAAAGCTTATTCATTGTTGAAATATGTAAATTGTGCTTCTGGATGAGAGGGATTAAATATAATCACTTCTTGAAAACAAATTACTCATTGATTTATATGTTTATTTTCATATTTAAAATAAATATTTCTAGCAAGATCTGATATGGATCTATTCTGAAGCTAATTCCTCATTAAAATATTTTAATTGTACTTATGTTTAAGAGAGATTGAATGTGATTATTTCTTGAAGGCTACTTCCTCATTGAAGTTTTGTTTATGTTCCTCATTAAAATATGCTTATCTTCACATAAATCTCATACATTGTCAAATTTTGTTGTGTAGGTCAATATTGCTCTACTTTTATAGACTTTTACAGCTAAAACTTACCATGTGATGCTATGTACACTAGGATCAAAAACTCACCATCACCACCTTATTCTCTTTGTATTCAATTTTCAAGAAGTAAATTCCACTCAGACAGTTTCTTCCAAAGAATCATTACTTTTTGAAACAGGATCCTACATGGTTGCTTCCCTGAACATTACAGTCTTAACTTCTTCAAGTCAAGGGTCAATCATTATCTATCCTTCTATTTGTCATAATTTCACATGTCTTATCTGTAAAAGTTTGAATTGGTGGCACTAAAGAATGGGACTTGTTAGAACATTTGTCATGGAAATAGCAATAGAGCAGTGATATACTTGCAATGTTGCATCTTTGGGAAAGTGGTTGTGGAGTGAAAAACAAATAATTTCCATAAGGCCATATAAATGAATTTGAGCTCTATCAAGACTGGAAGACGTGTGTTGGGCAGTTCCAGCCTTGTCCAGCCCAGATATAGTAGCAATACTCCATTTTTTGCCTGACCTGATTCTTGTAAAGATAAAGCATGGCAGGAGGAATCAAGTACTTCCTGGAGTGGTACAAGGAGCAAACCATTTTTTATCTACAATGTATATGTCAGTTTTTTTATTAGAAAATTTACTCTTATTTCATGATCAATTTTATTATGCAACTTAAGAGCTGCTCTGCTCATTATATTGCATATATATATATATATATATATATATATATATATATATATAGAGAGAGAGAGAGAGAGATAGATCTTGCTAAACTTTATAACTTAATAATCACTTCTCTTATGTTACCTTCATATAAGCATTTTAATGTTATCCTTAGAAAATCTTGAATTAAGGTGGTTGCTAGGTTTATCCTCTTAAATTACTGGTAATAATGTTTGCCACAGCTAGGTTTATACTCATATATTACTGGTAATGTTTGGTAGTAGCTTTTAAATTTATAAAAATCATATTCTAAAATTTATATTTTATTTATTTATAACTAGCAGTAGAGCCCGGCGTTGCCCGGGGATGTAACAGTAAGAGATAGATCAAGTATCGACCATCATAAAGACTGAAAAATAAAATTGACAAAGATTGACGGACACGCATGTCTTAATTAGTTTTTTTTTTTTTTTACGAATTGGTCAAACCCAAATTCAAACAAAAACCTTGTTTACAATCGTTATGAGTCGATTGATTCGTGAATAGAATTTTATTATAAACAATTGTCTTGTAAATGGAATTTTTAAAGCATTCTGAATGTAAATAAAGAAAAAAGTGTGCAAGACAATAAGAAATACTACCTGCCGAAAAAAAAAGTGGATGTTTGTTTTATCAGCTGAAAAATGTAAGAAATCTGATCCCATATATAAAGGAACACACACACACACACACACACACACACACACACACACACATAAACAACCTGGGTTTTTTAACCTAAGTCACTCCACGGAATTGCTAAAACATAGAGCATAGTCTGATGAAAAAGACGCCAAAGTTTATGAAAACAAAATTTTATCGTCAAAATGCTCATTTTTTTATGAAGAGGATAGACTAAATTTTTTTTTAATTATTTTAAAAAAATTTTTCCATCTTTTTAGAATATTCTAAATTTTGATTTAAAAAATCTTGTTTCTCTTTGTCGCAACAAGGGGTAGTAAATAACATAGATAATTTTTAGCGCATTTTTTTGTATTTACACACATTAATTTGGAAAATCTTGCAAAAATAAAAATAATTGTCAATTGTTAATGAAACTTTAAGAAACTATTCACAGATGATCGAAATTATTATGAATATTTTTTTTTTTTTTTATTAAAGTCATGGCAGAAATATTTTTTTTATATTTATTAACACCCCCATAACTAATTTTATGAAAAACTCTAGAAATTCGAGACCATCGGTTTTAGTGATTACAATAGTTAAAAGCACAAGGCTTTGAAGAATGCAAATCATGTTTTTTTTTTGTTTTTCTTTTTTTGGCCAACGTACCTGAAAATCAGCTGTGAATTGTAACATACAAAACTCAATAAAACAAATATATTATTTACTTTCAAATGCTTTTATTTGTTTTAATTTGTTTTTATGAATATGGACAATATTTTCTGAAAGCAAAAAATTTTTTCAATGAAAATTGAAATTTTAATACAATTATTTCTTACTTCTTTAATTTTAAAAAGATTTTTAAAAAATGTTTAAATTGAATTTAAAAAAATATTTTAACATTAGTTAAAAGCAACATCAACCTTTCAAAATGTCCGTGTGAGATTGTCATTGTCTAGCGCTTTGAAAATTGTATAATTTGGACCAATCAGATTAGCCATGGTAATTAAGAAATGTAATTTTGTGTTTATAGTCGGACAGTAATTATCAAGTACGGAAGACCAACCAGAATACAATTTAGTTGCATTATTTGAGTTCAGCATTGTTCTCCGCTGTTAAGCCCTTTACTTTTCGAAACACGTATGGAGAAGTTAATTTGAGTTTTCAATTTCAACTGAGAAGGGTACCTACAAGTAACAGTATCATCTTATGAAATTTAACTACTGCTAAACTTTAATTTATATGATCTTATTTTTATATTAATCTCAGTTATGACATTTTTCCATAAATGAAATATCAAAATTAATAATAAAATGAATGGAAATACAAATAACACAGTAAAATATAATAAATGTACATAAAATTATAGTATTTTATGTACACTTCTGATAAAATTTCATAAGAAAGGTACCTAATTAATACCTTTTTCTTATGAAATTTATTCTCACTATTAACAGTCTTATTTTTTAATTTCTTTATAATTTCCATCGTAAACGTAAAAATGAAAGCTAAGTACGAAAAAAAAATAAATAAAAATAAAAAAAAAAAAATTAGAGCGCTGAAAGTTTTCCTTAAAAGTAACAAGGTAAATAATTTGTTCACTTAAATAATTTCACTTCCTTCCATCCGTAGAAAGAATTCTCCTCCCGTAAGTTATCTAAACGTCATGAATGTGCCTTTCGTCAATCGTCAAGCGACGCGAAAGGTTATGACCTGCTTTGTTTTATTTTCAAATTACATTTTTTTGGCGCAGAAGCTAAGTTAAGCTTGGTTCAAAATATTTTAAATAAACAGTATAATATCTGTTTTTATTAAAATCAGTTTTGAAAAAATGATAATTGACTTTTAAAAGAATATCAAAGTAAGATTTTAATCTTTTTTATCAAATCGAAAAAAATGATTGAAAATGATTATCTGCCCTTTTTTTTGACCAAAAAAAAACAATATTTTTAACGAAAATTTCAGACGTGCTAGGAACGATTAAAAAATGTAAAAAAATACCCCCAAAATACTTTGATCTTTCCTCTTTAATAATAATATGAACATTAGACGATAAAATTTTGTTTTCGTCAAGTTCGGCGTCTTTTTCATCATGCTATGCTCTTTTGTTTACATTTTCGTGGGTGAGTTCTCCTCTTTCATTCTCACGATGTGTCTTAATCGTGTTTTCAAATTGATTTTATTAAAAAACAACTGTATTTTTCCCATTTTCAGCCCCGTTAGAACCACCACAAGGTAATTTTATGTAGTCCTGTGAAGTTTTGTTGAAATCGGCTAAAAAATGTAGGAAATTCGATCCAACATATAAACGTTACAGACACACACACACACACACACACACACACACAACCTGCGTTTTATAATAAGTAAGATGTAATGGTTTGTTAAGTGAATTAGTCATTTTGTCTAATATTTTTTATTTCTTAAAGTGTCTTTTATTTACATACTATGTTTCATTTTGTTAAAATATATGGCTTCTTTCAAAATGCCATACAGCTTACAAACTGCTACATTGTATCCAAAAAATTTTCTGTCTAGTTGCCATAATTTCCGGTTAAATTTTGAATTCTCTCTCAACATTAAAATTTTTTTTATTAGCTAAATTATTGTCAACACTTTCTCCTGTTTTCCCTTCTTCTTTTCTTTTCTTTTACTTTAAAATTGTAATTTTTTATATATTACTTCTCTTCTTCTTGAAATAAATGAATACTTTATTCAAAATAATTATAAACTAAAATTTTATTTCATTTTTTGATTGGATGCTCTTCTGATATAAATGCCTAGGGCACGCTACTGCCATAATGTTTTAGTGGTTGTGCACTCTGGATTTCATCAGGTATTGATTGTTCTCATTAAACTTTGGGGAATTTGAAACTGAACCCTTTATTTAATTTATAAGGTGGTAGATTGTTCTTGTTCTGTTGTCTATATCCTCATCCAAGAAATTCAAACAGAATATAGGAAAATTATAAGCAAAAAACATGGATTATCCAGTATGAAAATATCTAAATATCTGTGTTACAAATGTGAACATAGAGAAAAGATACAAAATATTACCCCATTAATGTCCACTGATAAATTCAGTATTAATTATAAAGATTAAAATAAAAATGCAGTATTGCAGGTTTTATAAAAAAAATCTAGTATTACCATATTTTCTGGCTTACAAGACACTGCAGTTTGGAAGATTCATGTTAATATTAGAAAGAAATTTCAAAGAAAAAAAAATGTCATTCTCATACAACAATACATTCACCATGCACCCCTCACATACTTTTGCCACGTATTGTTTACATTAATCATTTGTCCGATTTTGTTTGTATGGCAATGACATACTAGTCAAGAGCAGAAAAGCTCCCACCGCTGCTAGTAAACAGAGCTTGTTTAAGCTTGTGGCTCGGCTCCAGTAAGGTTTATAGTCTTGGAACTACTTGTAACAGCTAAGTACTGAGGTTATGTCATATAAAAGGCTGAATTAGATAGCTAGCTAGCATTATAGTGTAATGACTCAACATACAAACCCACATCCCTATCAGTCAAGCCAATTAAGTGACTGTCCAAGCTTACTTGAGCCTGGGCATTGCTTTACATTCATCTTGGAAGATGCACACATATTTTTCAGGAAAAAAGTGCATCTTGTAAGCCAGAAAATACAGTAAAAATCACCATCCTATTTTTGGGATGCTTGGAATTAATATATTCAGAACATTGACTAAAGACAAGAAAGAAAACAAACTCTCACCTTTAAGTAAATGTTACAATGAGAAATGTTTAAGTTGGGTAAAGAAGTACATGAAAAATGATTTCTCAACAGGAATTGTTAGTAATCAATGTAGATGGTCCTGATAGCTGAGTAAAGAGTTGCATCCTTCATGGAAATAGTCAATCAACATGATTTAGAAGACAAGGTGAAATGAAGCAATGATTATTGAAGTCATTAAAATGATATGTCCCTTGAAATTTGATGATGAGGTTATGATAAATGTGGTGAATTATTGTAAATTATATGGACAAGATATTTTTTGAATAGTAGAGATCAAACTTAAGAAGCTTTAAGCTAACAAATTGATCCTATCATTCTACAAAGCTGACTTTTGCCTACTTTGGCAAAAAATGTTACACCAACCCCAAGTTAATGGAATGGCTTACAGTCTTGTCAGTTATTATTCCAATAGAAAACTTCTGGTCTATCATTAAAAGAGATGTATAAATGAATAAAAAACAATATTCAATCAAAGATTTTTTGGGGGAGGCAATAAAAAAAAACTGTTTCAAGTAATGATACTGTCAAAAGTAGAATCAATGATTAGAAGACTATCAAAGGTTATAGAATATCAAAGAGCAATAAAATAATTTATTCAGGAATATGAGATCTTTTGTTAATCAAATGTAGGTTTCTGTGATCTATATAATTTGGATTTATTTGTAAATCAATATTTATACTGCACTTAATTTGTTTACATACTAAAACCTGATAGCCACATAAATTGTTCTTCTCAATATCTTTAGTGAGGATAACTACAAAGTGAAACTTACATAATATATTGTTCATATAAATTAATCCTGAAAATGTTACCAATATTTTACCAATATCAATTGCTTAATGCCATTTTTATTGTGAAAACATTGTCTTACATATTAAAATCGGATAATGTGCATGTGAATTGTGCTTATGTTCTAGGGTGATCGAATGTGGTCCTTTGCTGTCGGATTGTTCCTTATTGAAATTTCCCCTGAAAGTTTACGTCTCACAGCAACTTATGGTTTAACATCAGATGTCATGCTCTTTTTGATGGGAGCAATTATTGGTGATTGGGTGGACAAAACAGAACGTTTGAAAGGTAAGTTATCTTATTTTTTTATTCCTTCATAATATTAATGTGTGTAAATGGATTGAATGGCAGGAGAGGAAGAGGGAGAAATACTAAAAAGACTAGCATTTCTAAAAGCTACAAAGGATAGGCCATTGTAAACAGCCATGAAGTGACATGACACATAAACAAAGAAGGATGACAAATAAATATTATTTTCAAGCTATTTAGTTTTTGCATTCATGAAGATTTTTATTACAACTTGTTTCATTTATTTTTCAATATACCACTCCAGTAAGTACCTGACACCTCCTGCTATTCTCCATCTTTATAAGAGCCAGATAAAGCAGAAAATGGAGTACTACTGCTAAATATGGGCAGGAGCTGCTAGGTCTTCACTTTCCAGTCTTGATAGTCCAAAAGCATCTTCACGTCTTTGCAGGTGATGATTTATTTTCTACCCTACAACCATAGATGAAATGTCACAAACCTCTCACTGCTCTATCATTATTTCCATGGAAAGTTTTCAGATGAACAACATTCCTTAGTTTCACCAGTTCTTCATGACTAAGACCCACCATACCATTCACATTGTAGTGAACCACCCTCATTCCATTTGTATTCCATTGGTGAGATCTAAGTTCCATTCAAGCCACTTCTTCTTGCTTTGTGGAACCAACTCCCAAGAGCATACTTCCCCAATCACTACAATCTTAACTTGTTTAAATCTAGGGTTAACCATAATCTTTCCCACATAAATTATTCCACTTGTTTTATAACCCTCTATTTCAAGTGGATCTTGGACCTTGTATAGGGTGAATATTATTGTAAAAAAAATAATTTTTTTTTTTTTTTTGTAAGGTGACAAGGCGAAGTTGACCTGATAGAAAATAACTGAAAAAGATTCTTGAAATACAATCAGTCTTGATAAATTTTCTGGATATAGAAAATTTGTTATAAAATTTTTAAAACTGTATATATCCAAATAACAACAACAGTGCTTTCTTGGTGATGGATGTCACAAGAATGAAATCTGATAATAATGGTTCTTGTTATTCACATTCCATCAGCATCTGTGAACAGAATGGTGCCAATATGTCATGTGAACAGCTACAGGTGTAAGACTACAGATTTTCAGAAAAGAACTGATCAAACACAGTCTGCTACTAATAGTGTTTGCAATGTCATAAAGTACAGCTGGCTTTTAACATCTGATTTGCTCTACCTTGTCATTTGTGTGTACACGCCATCAGCATAATGCTGACTGCTCACCAGATGGCTACATCGACCTCTCTCTCAAAACTGTGTATCTCTCACCTGGAGGACATGAGTATTTGACTACTCTGTAGGAAGTCCTTCTGACACCTATTCCATATTTCCTTTCACTGTAAAGAATACTGATGTTTAATGTTCATTGCACTGGCTTCACTCTGTTTGTCTTGCCTTGAAATCTTTTTTTGCTTTTGTAAATGTCTAACTTAATTTTTATATTCTTTATATCATTGACTTATTAATCTGTTTAATGTCTTTTTCTTGGAAGTAAATGTCCTTAGAGGTTTTCATAATTCTTTGAAATGTTAAGGTTATGTATTTGATTCATATGAGAACTGATTTCTTTAATGAATCTTTGTAATGATCAACAATTTAATTTCAGAAAGATCCTTTAGAATTTGGAAATATTTAAATATTCATTCTATCATTCCTTGAATATTTAAAAAAATGTCCCTTCAGGATGTAGGTGATCATGGCACTTCACAACTTTTTTATCTTTAATATCTGTAAATTGTGAATTATCATGACTATTCTTGCATAAGGCAATAGTTTCCTACAGTTTTGATATTATAGTTGTCCTTCTCCTAGGTTGGTTGCACTACCAAGGCTAGAAGGACTTGTCCATTGAGCTATTTAACACATAGATGGAGGAAAGAATAGATGGAGTCATGCCTTTACCAAAGACATTATATTAGTGAAGTGAATGCAACAGCCTTGAGCAGAATTTGAACTTGGCTTGCTAATTCCATTTTCCACACCAGTAACTATTATGTCATCTGTGCAGCCACTTATTGTAATGAACAATAAAAATAATACTTTTGTAATGAAAACAGGACAAGAGATTCTGTCTAGTAATCGTTTATTCAATTAAGAATACTACTACTCATCTGACTTGACAGCGGAAGTATACAGCTTTTATAGCTTGGATTATCTAAGAGGAGATAATCCATATTCACAACAACTTTGTTCATATCAATTGCATATAAGAACCCCACTTCCATTTACATTTTATTATGAAGTTAGGCTATATGGATTAACATTAGCCAACAAGATACATCAATTTAGTATGTAAAATAGAGGATATATTTTTGGAAAAAAGTGGGTATTATATGCTACTAAATACATTAGATAACTTATGTGGAAACTGCAGATTTTACAAGTTCACTTGCAAAAATACACTGTTTCTACTTTTAAGTTGAACAACAAATTTCAGTGCTTTATAATTTAGCTAAATCTGCAAGTTCCTGATATATATATAGTTTATTTACTAAGGACTTTATACTTAATGCTGCAATAATCACATGAGGTGTTTTGTTACACCAAATTTTTTAACATACTCATAATTCTTAGTTGACAACTTATTACTCTTCTGATTTAGTGAGGGTGTGGTGCAGTGTGGTGCAGTTGTAGTTCAGTTGTCATGGGAAACAGACACCAAGTGACTATCCATTTTCGGAAATCCGAGGTGACCAATACAGAGTTAAGTATGTGAACTTGAAAAATTATTCCAAATAATAATGAAGCTAGTGGATAAAAGTTTTAAAAATTATTTTGCTATTTGTTTTTATTGGATAATGATCAAAGAAAATTTGATGTCTTAATGTCTATTTGAAAAACTGGCTTTGGAGTGTTCAGTCCAAAAGAATTTAAAATAGTTTCTGAATTTTCCCATAAGTAACTGTCCATCTCTTTGGAGTAATAACAGAAAAAATACCATCTCTTTTTACCTTCATTAGTTTTTTCATAGTTTTTTTTTATTCATAAATGAAAATGCATAAGATTGGTAACTTAAGTAGTTTATCTGTACTTTTAAAAAACAATACCATATTTAGGCAATTCTGCAAACATATTTTCAATTGTAAAATGATGAGATCTTGCTGCCAATCTAGTACTATGCTTAAATTTGTGATGATGATGTACCAAAGAAAAAAGTTCATCAGAACAATTACTTTTTTCTGCAATTGCATTTGTTATATTTTAGAAATTTATCTAGATATGTTGTTGTTGCATGTAAGAAAGAATTCTGCTTTTTAAATAATTAAAAGTATAAAACTATTCAAAAAACATTAAACAAATGAAATAAAAATCAATGTATTTGCTATTTAGTCTCATTAATTACTAATGAGATTGTTATGTGGTATGTTTAAAATCTTGAACAAAGCATTTGAAAATGTTATTTGATGTTAAATTTCTTTCAGAAACTTACTTTTTTCTTCATTCTTTTTTGATAATTTAGGTATTCAATTATTTTGAATTATCTGAACATATTTTTCAACCATATTCCAAGGTGTCTGTTCTTCTTGCTTATGGAAATCTCTTCTCCCAGCTTCTTGCTTTCCAGAGGTTTCTTATTAAACCCATTGAAAGCATTGCAGATTAAATGTTATTTAATCTTTTTTTTAGTCAATTCACCCCAAACAAGGAAATAAAGCAAAGGGCTACTGGGAATGAAAGAAAATGAAAAAGATTTTAGAAGGAACCGAGAACAACAGATAAACATTTACTCATGTTCAAAAAACCAGGAAGGAGTGTGAACTGGACAATAGGCAAACCTAATGCTTTCAGTATATTTCCTAAAGCAACTATACAGTTGCATTATTATTATTATTATTATTATTATTATTATTATTATTATTATCCTCCTCCTCCTCATCATCATCATCATTATTGTTATTATTGTTATTATTATTATTATTATTATTATTATCCTCCTCCTCCTCCTCATCATCATCATTATTGTTATTATTGTTATTATTATTATTATTATTATTATTTTTTCTGTTGTATACTAATCCCCTTCTGGGTCTCAACCAGAGACTTAAGGTCAGAAATGGCATCATAACAAGGTGAACCATATGCCAGGCCTGGTAACCATGTGACTGGGATGGGTCTGGACATGTGGAGACTTAAATTACTACTAAATAGCAATTACTGAGAACATATTTACATAGCACCTATATATATAATATTAGGAAGCATCTTACAATTATTGACTTATTTTCATAAATGCAAATGTACAAAAATAACTAAATGCACAAAAATCACTTTATTCACCATAAATTAGATATTTTTAGATAATATTGCAAAAATAAAATTAACTGTTTCTGCAAGATCCTTCTCATTTAATAATGGGTGTGTTTTAATGGCAACTACAGTTTGATCACAAAAAAATTTTTAAACAATAGGAAACATTCTGTAGCTCAACCGGTTTTGGGTAAACTGCTACATCAGTTAGTTTTGGCAGCTTAACAAATTGAACTTTTCATACTCAAAAGACCTTTTACAATTTCCCATTTTTCATAAAATTGCAATTACTTGATCATTCGATTGCATCAACATATAAAATTTTTCATAAGCAGTAATGGTGGGTTATTACCAGTGGGGGGGGGGGATTAAAAATTTTAAGAACCAGTTCTCTCAACAAAAGATCTCAATAGCAACATGTTTCTTAATCAATTCCAGCAATGTACTTTTGCATTTTTCTATAGTCTGTACTTTACTATATAGATATAATTTAGGAATAAAGCAAATTTTTCTTGCACTTATTGAAAAATACCAAAATTAATCTGCATTACATTGCACATTATCATTTTGAAAGGAAAAATAATTAAAAGAAATGCTTTAAAATTCATAATCTTTCATTTTAAAAATTAGCCACTTGATTGTCATCATAGGCTTCAGCTTTTTTGCCTCACTCTGTTGTCATCAGAACTGTGATTTTTTTTCTAAGCCATGTTTTAACAAAAGCAGTGACATCCCATAAATCTAAAGGGAAGCCAATAAGATTGATTGTCATCAAGTTTGCTGCATTTTCCACTGTAAGGCGATTTCTTTTATCTGAGTATATAATATTCCTTCTTGAAAAACTTCTTTCTGCCTCGGAAGAACTGATAGCAATCATATTGATAGTAGTCTTTGCTTTTTGTACACTTTGAATAATTACAGGATTACGAATGTTTTTCAGGACATTTTCCACATAGTCACAAAAATCATTAATGGGAATGTTGTGATGAAAAATTTTACTGAAGCTATTCAGCTTTTCTTCAACAGCTTTCTAGGGAATAACTATTTCTTGAATAGTCCAAGTATCTGGGTCTAGGAAGTTCAGCAGTTCATGAAATTTGTATTAACCTTTATTCAATCACCAGAATTTACTTCACCAACTGATTATGTGACTATAATTTGTAGACAATCTAAAATTAGCAGTTTGTTTGTTTGGGTTGCTGCTAGCAACAGATTCACTGAGCTCATAAAATTCCAAGAACAGGCTTGCATAAAACTGTGCAAACCCCACCACTGGTCATTATTACATCCAAGTATCACAAGTTGTGTGCCCTTGTTTGATTGTTGTTGTATTCCTAACTTGGTAATAAATTATTAAACCTAACAGAGGTGATTCCCATGTTGTGAGAAAGCCCTAAATGAATGAACCAAACTAAAAAGATAAAACATGGTGTCAGAAGTGGCTAGAGTAAGCTGAGGTTCTTAAAAAAAACACCAGATTCATTCAACATTTTTAATCCCTTCATGTGGCCAACTTGGAATCAAAGATTTGAAAGATTTCAAATTGCATCTAAATTGTATTTGGAAACTAGGCCAATTCAAATAAGTACTCTAATATATTGTATGGGCAAAGAGGCAGAAAATGTGTTAAAAACAGTTACATTTTCTAAGAAGGAAGCCAAAAATTACTTTGAAACTGTAATCATATAATTTGAAGCTCATTTCATGGCTAAGAAGAAGAGAATGCACGAAAAGGCCATGTTTCACTTGAGAACACAATGCCCCAGAGAATGTGTTGCAACATTTGCAAGAACATTATGTGAACTTGCAGATGGTTCTAACTTCACTAACAAGAATGAAGAAATACAGGACAGATTCATCGGACTTCAGGACAAAGGATTATCAGAACGCTTTCAGTTTACCCAAGATTTAAAACTCAACAAGGCCTTAGAAATGGCAAGAAGTTACAAACAAATCAGAGAACAACAGGAGGAAAGGTAGACAAAAATATCAACAAGGTCCAATCAAAAGGGGGCAGGGTATTTAAAAAAAAAAAACTCTCAGAATGGAACCAAAAGAAAAATATCTAGGAATAAATACAGCAGATGCAACTGGCTACATGTTGAAAGTTGAAAATAAGCAACATCCATCAAATAAAATACAACAACAGGGAAGAATATTTTTTAGGTTCACTCACAGAGAAAAATAAAATGCTCAACCTATGGTTCACTAATTTGAAAATTTGTGATAGTCACCTGAAATTTAAAATAGACACAGGATCAGACATTACGGTAATAAACCACAAAACATACAAAAATCTTCAGAATAAACTGCCTTTAAGACTGACAGAAAGAATATTTAGAATCCAAGGTGGCTCATTATCATGTGAAGGAAAACTCTGGACATCCATGACACATAAAGAGAAAAATTACATATTCAAGATATATGCACTAAATGGTTGGGACATAGAAAACTTACTGTCCGGAGAGGTTGCCCATTTGATGGGAATGGTTATTAAAGTTGACCAAGTCCAAAACATATTCGAGCAAGGAGGCTGCATGAAAGGTGAACCAGTGAAAATTTATCTAATAGAAGATGCGAAGCCATACTGCGTTTCATGACAGCAAGATGTATGCTGTTTCCACTTCTACCTAAAGTAAAACCAACGCCATTACTGGAGAGGTCTTGGCAGAAGATAGAGATGGATATCTTCACACTGAATGGATGAAATTTGTAGCAATCGATTAGTACCAATCAACTATTTTTTACTCTACATAGAAATAGCCTCTCTCGATCCACTTACCAGTGCCAATGTAATAGGTAAATTGAAAAATATGTTTGCCAGATGGGAGATCTGAAATGAAGTGATCAGTGACAATGGGACTCAGTTCACAAACACAAGTCATTGACTTTGCACCCAAATATGGATTTACACCATGAGTCCCCACTTTCTTCAAGTGAATGGAGCTGCAGAAAGTGGAGTTAAAATCACAAAAAAGACTCCTACAACAACCAGATACTTTCCTAGTTCTAATGGCATACCATAGCACATTGATATCGGCTACAAAAGCAAGTCATGGGTAGGAAAATAAGGATGGTACTACCAAGCCATCCAAACAGACTAAATCCAAAATGGCCTGACTTGGACCAGATAATTCATTGAAAAGTCAGATAAAAAAGAACTATGACAGGAAATATGATGCTAAAATACTCAAGGGACTCAAAATAGGCAATCTGGTAAAAGTAAAAACTGATCATGAAAAATATTGGAATACTATAGGGATCATGACAACAGCTGAATAGGAGCTACAGCATCCAAACAAGTTCTGGAATCGTCCATCGTAACAGGCAACATATTCAAAATGTTAGTAAGGAACCAGGATTCCAAATGGAAAGGACACTCCCACCAATGGAATTTCAATTTCATAATAGCCATGAAGGAAACAGAAATGAGAATCCTAACAGAAAAGATTCCAATACAAACTATACAAATAGTCTAAGAATATCTCAGACCAGGAGAGGTTGTGTCGTCCATAGACAAAAACACCTAAGTGATTACATATATTAAAAAAAAGACTAAAAACTATTTATAAGTTTTATGCGTAAGTACCCTTTTTCAATCAGGAACATTAAAAAGACTTAAAAAAGAAAAATAAATAAATAATAATAGAATTAAATTATGAAGAAAAAAAGAAACAAACTAATAAAGCCAGGAAGGGAGATGTGTTATAAGCAGTAATGGTGGGTCATTACTGATCTTTGTTATATTTGGGTATCACGAGTTGTGTGCCCTTATTTGATTGTGGTTGTATTCCTGACTTGGTAATAAATTGTTAAACCCAATTGACGTGTTCCCATGTCATGAGTGAGAAAGCCCTAAATGAATGAATCCAACTAAAAAGATAAAACAATTACTTACTTTAATGAGTCTATCAGAACCTTTTCCAATCAAACTGAGGGCTCCAACTACAACTTCAATTATTGATGTCTTTATTTGCCACATTTTTGAGATTTCCACTTCAAGATCTTGATAGTTTTTTTGAAGATTTTCAAAGATACATTACAATCTGTAGGAACTACCATGTCAATAAGTAAGCACATTCTGTTTTTGTGGTCTTTGATCATGATTTTTGATTGTTCTATGAAAAAATTGTTACAGATCCTATGTCTGTAACCAGGTGATGTTCATACCAGTTTCTTACAGTTTCCTTTCCATAAAAGTTGCAGATTTTCCAGTGCAGATATTGAGCCACTTTGTCATGCCGAGGTTTATATTCAGTGGATGCTAATACTATGCAATCTGACACAAGATGGTCAGTTGTTTCTGGATATTTATTACAGAATCTGCATTTCAGGTTAACACAATTTTTCATTATGTGTTCTTGGTAATTTCTAGTTAGCAAGCATTGATCCTGTGCAGCAAGAATAAAATCTTTGGTTTCAGGTTTGTTGCAGGTAAATTCAATAATCTCGCTGCAGTTAGATTTTATCATCAGGAGGCAGTAATCCAACAGCTTTTAACCCTGCACCATGTAACCACTGATGGGTATGACATTTGTCTACATCTGCTTGTTTGGTATGGGCAGAGTATTGACCATGAAGAGGCTTATGTTGCCATCATTTGGTCCATTGCATTTGCTTTTTAGGCTCTTTGCTACTGCAGTAGGTGCATTATAATCTACTTGAACTTCTTCACCCACTTGAAATTCCATTTTGAATTTGTTGGCTTACTTTATGACTGAATACAGTTTATTTCTTTCCTGTTCTTTGACACAGGTCATCATCCAGTCTTTTATAGTTTTGAGGTGTCTTTCTTTGAAGGTCAATTGTTGTAGTTTTGTAAGACAATTCTAGTTGAACTAAGCCTCTTCCTCCTTTGGATCTGAACATAGAGAGGCATTCAACATCAGCCTTGGAACGATGCATGCAATGTAAAGGGAGAAGCTTTCTCATTTTGGCATCCATTCATTTAATGTCAGCTATGGTCCAGTTAAGGATGCTGAAAATATATTGCACTACAGGAACAGCCAAGGTGTTTATAGCTGATATTCTGTTTTATAAATTCAACTCAGTATTTAACACCAGATGCACACACTTGTAGTATTCTTTTCTTACATTTTCTTTTATTTGGGTATGTTCTATCCCATTTCTTTCACTCACTCACTCCTAGGTATCTATAGGCTTCTTCTTGTTCCAGTTCCCTAATTTTTGTGACAAAATCTAGATCTGTTAAGGGTGTTGCTGTAATTCTCCCTTTCATGAATATTATTTCTGCACATTTATCTAATCCAAAATCCATACTGATGTCATCACTGAAACATTTTATAGTATTGAGGAAACCCTTCAATTCATTGTCATCTTTGGCAAAGAGTTTGAGATCATCCATGTAAAATAGGCAATTAAATATTTCTTGTTTACTTTGTATCCATAGTTATTATTGCTTAGTTCATGCAAAAGGGGGATTAAGGACAGACAAAACAGAAGAGGTAACAGGGAGTCTCCTTGAAAGATACCTCATTGGATATTCTGATGATTGGAAGTGGCAGTACCTTTTGTGTGATTTAGGTATAATGTGCTTTTCCTTAGTCCCAGGCAATATTTAAGGAAATTCGCTATCACCAAGCAGACTTTGTACATTTTCAAAGATTTAAGGATCCAAATCAAAGGCTTTACAGCAATCTATCCAAGCTGTGGTGAGATTCCTACTTTTTTCCCTGCAATTTTTCAGGATCATTTTATTTATCATTATTATTATTATTATTATTGGATGTATCAATATTATTTTATATTCAGTTGTTAATTTGATTATTTCATTAAAAAGTTAGGCAAGGTTAAACAAATAAAATGTCATTTCATTATTATTAAGCAAGATAATTACAATTCTGAATTATTTCTTTCTTTCTTTGCTTATATAAAACACCTTTTATTATTCCATTGAAAGTAATAAACTTTCTTAACTCTACTTTCAGTGGCCCGAGTATCTTTATTTGTACAAAACATCAGTGTCCTTGTGTGTGCATGTTTGGTTTCTGTCTACCTCAGCTGGAACACAGAATTGACAAACTACTTGGAAGGAACCGGGGCTGTCATTGCCAAAGTCTTTATCATAGGATTGGCCATTGTCTCAAAATTAGCAAGTTTGGCTGGAAGTATTTCTGTACGCAATGACTGGGTGGTTGTAATATGTGCCCGGGACACAGACAAACTTACAAGTGAGTGTCACACCTAAATACAAAATATATAGATGTCATCAAGTTTAAAGCAATAATGTTGCTCATTATTTGAGGTTTTATGCAATATCATTGTTTGCACATTATTTATGTAGATACTTTCATGCATTCATCTGTCAATGTGTTTAGATCTTATTTTAATACACAGTAAAACTATCAGAAGATAAAGCTGTCTTTGACTTTGTTAGTTTTGCATTGAATTATTGATAAAATATGGGCAGCATTCATGAATATAATTAATTTTCTTCTTTTAACCATTTTACTTTGACACTGTCCCTTCAGCATCATTTTTTCAGGGTAAAATGTCATTTTTATTTAAATTTCTGGGATGATCAGTTATTATTTTTATTATTTTCAGTCAAGCTCCTCATCTTTGTTTTTAAAACAGAATAAAAAAATAAAAACAAAGATGAGGATATTAGTCTGACTGAAAATAGGAAAATACAATGTTGTGATATAGTCAATGTAAAATCTTTATTTTTCTCATTTTGTAACAATTAATACACAAATTATCCAAAATAGTATCAGTGTCATCATCTCTACAGCAGTAGTGGTGGTGGTATTCACAGTTGGGATAAGAAGGATCTTGAATAAAATATCAACATACCAAGTCTTCCTAGAAATAGGACTCAAAATAAATATTTCCAAACAGAAACAATGATCTGGAATTGGAATGAAAGCAGTGATGGTGTGTACTTTGAATCATACATAACAAATGCAGTATGTTCAATTAAACACTTCAAATACTTTGGTGTATGGATCAAATTTAATATAAAAGATAAGAAAAATGGACATAGAATAGGACGTGTTACAAAACCAAAACATTAACCTGAAAACTCAAGTCATATTCTTAAATAGCCTTGTAAGAGAATCACAAAGAACTGTACCAAATAACAGAAACCACATCACTTGAGAACATTCAACAGCAGCAACAACTAAATTGGATATCATATGTAACTCAAAGAGAAAATAATGACATAATCAAGATGTTAATGTTCTACTTCAAATAAAAGGTTAAGAAGGAAGCCCTCATCAATACTGAAAAGTGTGATAACAGCCAGTGAAATTGAGAAACCTATTTTCCTGAAAAATTGTTTTAAGAGAAAAATTTTATAAATTTCAACTGACAGCAGTACTGGCAGGTTGGTCAATGAATGCCAAATGTTTCCTCATGAAGAAATGGTTAATATTACCATTATCATACATGTACATATGAGCCAAGAACAAAAATTGCCCAACCACCATGACCACTGTCATGTAGGCATTGGTATCCACCAACCCTCTTTAGTACAATGAGGAAGGTGCTGTCATGGGATTGGAATCTCTGGGACCAGGCTTTGTTTATACTTTAAAGAGATACTACACTTTGCCCTTTGTAGACTGTTCCCTTTGCTCCCAATTTGTAGCATTTGGCTAAACACAACCCTTTTATTCAGTTGTAGTTGAATACAGTAGCCTATTGGTAATTAGACTAAAGCTGCATGTAGGAGATTTGACTAGTTTAAAATTCATTGATGTTCAGATGTTGGATAAAAAAGAATAAAATTGGGAGACTATCCAATGGATTGATGTTTCCCTTTTAAAATTTAAAACAAATTCCATGCACAGATTACTGAATACATTTTGTTTACATTTATTCTAAGTCACTTTAAAATTCTTGAAAACAATATCATAATATAATTAAGTTAATAAAATCTTATTAATTTATTTCTATTATCAGACATAAATACTCATAATTCTTCTGTTATAGAAAAATGGGTTAGAAAAATTTGAATTCTGATAATTTTTTTTTATTCAATGCATCTATTATAATACTTGATTTTTGTCTGTCTGAAGTCCTGGATATGATGATAAACTACATCTGGCAGCAAGGCCTCTAATCAGGAGATTGGAGCTTTTGAGGAGTATGGAACCACCTTTTAATTGCAGTTGTTCTCAGGTCCACGCTAACCCAGGGTGGTAGCACCTGTTAGTGTCCCTTGTATGGACAAATAGGGAACTCCCCAAACAAAAAAATGACCAGCAATACATTTTATAGTAAAATTACTAACAATACATTTTATAGAAAATGACCAACAATACATTTTATCTGTAAGCATACAATTGTGTTCAAAATATTTAGATTTTGGCATTAAATATGCTGCTAAACAAAATCAATCAACCAACCACCAATCACTTAGAACTTATAATAAAGTGTTTTCATTACTGAAAACCCTTTAAGCTTCAGGACTAATACAAAAAAGAACAAATGCTGATAGATTATATAATTGCTACAGATGTCTGCCTCAAATTGGGACAGTCTCTGCCAAATAGAGATGTAAGATAAACAGAAACTTTTTTCTTCTTTTAAATGCCATGTTTCTTCAGGACATAGACAATGATAGCTCTCCATAGGTTCCTTTTCTTTATTATCAGTAAATTTCTATGATATCTTGAGAGAGAAAGTGTAGTGTTTTCCCATTGTCTTTTAGACAGTTTTAAATTTAAATTAATCCTTCTCTTAGACTGGCTGATATTCAAGGCTAGAAAACCCAGTCTACTCTGCTATTTAATGCATAACTGGGAAAGAGGAGAAGAAATGACAAACATTGATTCTGCTTAACTCATATCTTCCTGGCCTTTATTTAAATTGACACCTTTTTTTTTCATTTATCTAGACTATAATTATAAACTATACTTTTGAAAGTGAAAATTTTACTGAAATATGGAAATTTCCAAGTTTTCCTTTGAAATAAAAAAATAATCCAAACATTAAGCAAAATGGTTACAATATATAAAAAGAAGATACCAATTTAAACTGATGCCAGGAGGATATAGATTAAAGAAAAATCTGTATAAACAGTAGCCTTTGTTATGGATCAGCTTTATCTCACCATCTGCCGTCATTTGATAATGGTTTTGTGGACCTTGATGGCATGTAAGATCCAATCATTTTTCTTTAAAAATGGTCCCAAAATATCTCCTATGTAAAATTAGGTATCTGGCTGGCATAAACTATATATCAACAGCAGTCATTGCAAGTCCATTGCTAAACAAAGTCTTTCCCAAATTCTTTATCAATAATTGTACCTAGCCTAACTCTATAATAACTGATTGGACTATCCTAACAAGTAATTAAGCCTATTCTCCAATATAAGTGCTGAAATGTTTATCATTATACAACTGAGAATTTAACTGAAGAAAGTTTCTACAGTAGTTTTTGTTTTGATAATGTTTATTCCAAAAAAAAGTCATAAAGACATTCATGAACAAAATTTGCTTTGTACTTATAGTAGAAAAATGATATATTTTGGGAGAAAAAAAAACAAGAAAAATCAATGAGGTTAAGCAAAACATATAGGTAGATTATTAATGTTGTTATAAGAGAATTAGGGCTGCAAAAAAATAAAAGAAAAGTAGGATGAATTGTAATAAATAATAATTTCTATTGCCTGCTCTGACAAATCCCGTTTGCTTCTTTTACAGCCATGACTGCTGTTTTGCGTCGTATTGACCTTGCTACCAAGTTACTATCTCCAGTGATTGTTGGCCAAATAATGACATATGTTTCGGTTGTAGCTGGTTCCTTGTTCATTGCTGTTTGGAATTTTTTGTCAGTTTTCATTGAATATTTTCTGCTGTACAAAGTCTACCAAGCAGTTCCCAGTCTGTCCAAGAAGAAAAAAGATGCTAAACTCAATTCAGGTATGGCTTTCTACTTTTTTATCCATGTTCTGACTGTGTTAATTCACCAGTTATAAGCAAAAGATACTCTAAAATCACAATTTTTGTAGCTGGCTGAAACAATGAATTGAAGTGTCTCAGCAATATAAAACAAAAACAATATTTTTTAAATGTTAACAAAGGTATAACATAGACTAATGACAAAAAATGTATTTATTTTATGCAACAAGCATTTATTTGTCAATGCAGTTTATTCAGTGATGAATATTAATCATAAAAATTAAACATTATATTGTGATAATTTCAGATCAGAATTCAGCTAAGATCTGTGGATCAACTGAGAGAATTATTAATACAATTTCTTAGTGGTACAAAACTTATTTATAGTGTGAAGAAGCAGAGATATTGAAAATTACTATCAAAAAAGAAAAAGGCAGTGTTTTCTATCCTACATATCCTCATAACATGCACTTGCTTCCTCCTCTGACTTCCATACAGAAATCTCATTCAGTAACCCTCTACCTTGAGTGGCCCTTGAGCTTTGTATTGGGTGAATATTTAGTATTAAAATAATCCTCTATTAATGAGAGAGGATTTACACCACCTGTTTCTTTTTTGTTAGTAATTTTCAAGATGTTTCCACTTCTTTATTCTATAATTATTGATGCACTTTGATATCAGTTACCAATATTACTATTCAAATTATTTTTCTACAATAAAATTTGTTAAATGTATTAATAATTTATTAAAAATCCATTCTATAATAAATACTTTATATTTCTCTGTTTAAAAAAAAATACATTCAACATTAAGTGTTGACTTACCACATTTAATTTGGAAGAAATATGGATAAACATGGACCTTCATGCCTACAAAAAACAGAGTGTCAGAAGAATGGGTTTTTCCATGACACTGGTTTTATTTTAAGTACCTCACATTCAGCATGGCTAGAATTATAATAAGACATAAACATATGATGAAAGTAAATTTATACATTGTTTTTGTTCTTGAGAATTTACAAAAATATTAAACACTATTTATTAGATAGTTTATTTACAAGAATAATTTTATATTTACAACATTCTCAAAACTAATAGAATTAAAACTAATACAATACAGTATTTATCATTTACCAATTTATAAAGAAATAAATATGAAATTTTTTACTTGTAAATTTATAAACATTAACTAAATTATTAAAATCTGTGAACCAACTATAAGGAAATCCTTATTATTTACCATTTTATAAAGTTTAAATCAATTGGCAATCAGTCAGTTTTGCCAACCATTCAAATAAATAATATAATAAATAGTGTAAATAAACAGTCTTAAATAGTGTTTATTATTTTTGTTGTCATTTCTCAAGAACAAAGAAAATATATAAATTCACTTTCATCATATGTTTAGGTTTTATTACAATTCTAATCATTGCTTTTTAAAACAATAAACATTGTCATTGTTTGGAAGTACAGTGTAACCCGGATATAAGAGAGTTGTCGAGACCGGAGAAAAAGTCTCTTATATCCGGGTTTCTCTTATATCCAGGTTTGGTCTATTTTGTTTAGGTAACACAGGCTCTAATTTGGGACCAGATAAAATCTCTCTTATATCCGGGTTTCTCTTATATCCGTGTTTCTCTTATATCCGGGCCTCTTATATCCGGGTTACACTGTAGTTAAAATAAAAGCAGTGTCACTTTTGACACTCCATTTTTTTGTTTTCAGTATGAAGGACCTTGTTTGCTAAAATATGCTATGAAATACAAATACAATTTGTATGTTTTCATCCCATTTGTCAAGTTTACAAATCCAAAATCCAAGCTATATTCAATTTCAGGTAGACTATCCATTTAGGGAATGTTTATTTTTTTTATTTAAGGCTAAAATCCGAGAAATTGCTGAAAAGTTCTCAATCTGTTCCACTTTTTAAAATCTGACTAAATTTTTTTCATGTTTAGTGTAAGTTCTTTTCACTACCACCTCATACTAAAAGAAAGATTTCTTTAACATCTCCCTCTTTAAATTTATATTAATCATAGTTTAAATTAATAAATAATAATAGCAAAAGCTTATGTTATTTTTTTTATTTTTTATATTGTATATTTTTTTTATTTCTTTAAATTTTATATTTTTTATAAATTTTTTATTTTTTATACATTTAATATTTTTACAAAACAAAATGTTCAATTTTCCTTGCATTTTTTTTTTAAAGTAATTAGGTCTCTGTAGTGCAGTATGAGATGTGTGGACAGACAGCTAATGTGTCTGTGAGTGTGTAGACAAGGCCTTAGTTGGTGGCTGCTGGTTGTCATCTCTTCCATTGTGTGTGTATGCATAGATCAAATTGGCCTTCAAAATTGTTTTGAACCCTGAGAATCGGTATGCTTCTATTTTTATATCCATAAGAGAGATCCAAAATCTAATTTCACATAGAGGTGTGAACTTTTTGAATAATTTTAATTAGTTAGAAAATAATTTCACACTGGTTCATGAAAATTTTTTCTTGAATTTGCGGGAATGCTGAAGGGAGTTATTGTCATTTTCTAAATGGTCCAAAATAACATGCAGTAGGTCTACAACTATATTCATCAAGTATTTTGGTAGTATTTGTCCCTGTAATGATTGTTTATCAAACAAACCTTCTGATAGGATTTTATTAGTTGAAAAATATATATATATAATTGTTTAAATGTTGATGTATTTATGGAGAAACAGTGCTTAATATCAGAGATAAAGCATTTGTAGTTTGGTCATAGAAATCAACATTGCATGATATGACTGTCAGTTTCACACTTCAAGCCGTCTTAAGACTATGTTTGATATATATTATATCATCAGATCACACAGTCACACAGTACACTCAACAAACAATAAATTGAACAGCATATGATGTTTTCCTTTGGTTTAGGTAAAGGGTGAAATAGGAAAACAAAGTTCAAAACACTAAAATAGAATGAAATAGACAGGTGGTAAAGACTTACTCCTTTCAATTAAGTGAACAGAAAACAAACATGACAAATAGTATTCACATCAGTGCTAGGCTTTTACACTACAGCTTTTAATGTCTATTACTTATTTAGAGTGAATATAAATTCAGTTTCTTTAATTCTTTTACTTTTCTTAGCATAACCTTTTCTCTCAAGGCTTTTCAGTTCTTATGCTAATGTTCTTTTTTTGCAAAACGTTCATTCAAAAGGGCTTTACCTTCCCAGCTATATCCCCCACCACCACCACCACATAAGTGGATTTCATTATGTCTTGCTGCTCACTGAGTTCCCAAGAACATACAGCCACCAACTCTACAGTCTGCCCACTGACATTCATTTCTCTATTCAAATTTTCAATTATTGGTCATTTCTCTCTCCCTAACCATATGAGATCTCCCATTCCCATTCATGGGCCTTTTCACTTCTGTTAGGTTGCCTCTGTTATAGTTTCACTCTTTTGACTGCTGGTTTCTTCTTACTTTTGCTGATTCATTTTCCATTTCTCCAATGAGTTCTGGAGTTAAACTTCTTGAACATCAGAACACCATCCACTCTCTATCAAGTGACATACTATAGACATCCATCATAACTGTATGTCAACAATAGGGATTGTAAATATATAGCTGGACAAAAGCCTTTCCCAATTTCTTCTATGATGACTGTTACTGTGCTTTTCTTTGATATGATTTACCAGCAAATCCCCCTCCATCTCATTTCTCCATTTTCTCTATGGTCTTTTCCTTTTGCATCTACTATCCAGTGGACATTAATAAACCAATCTTTTGCTCTATCATCCTTTCTTCTTGCTATATGTCCTGCTTATCCCTACTTTTGTTTCAAACCCATAACTGGCATTATAAATTCATTATGCCTTTACATTTTAAGCATATTAGCAAAGTACTTTTCATTATTTCTCTTTTTGATTATTAAATGCTTTCCAGTCAATTATTATGTCATTTTATTTTATTTTCATGGTTCTTCTTTAATGATATCATTTGTTTGAAACACTTGTATTCTTTCTGCTCTTCATTTTCTATTATGAACTTCTATCTGCCATAAAATAGACTCAGAAGGAATTGGAGCAAACATAAGCAGGGATCAATTTGAACAAGCTGTGATTTTCATAAGATGAATTGCACATAAATAGAGAAAATCTTAATATAGGCTTAATCCCTATAATCCTGGTATCAGTTTAAACTGACAGCATTTTTTATATATATTTAACCTGTAATTATGAAATATAACTTTAGAAAGGAAAAATTTCACTGAAATATATTAGAAAAGGTTTTCATCTGAAATCAAGAAAGTATGAAAATGAATGAAAAATATTAAAATAATCACAATATATGGTAAAACAGGTGTCAGTTTAAACTGATGCTAGGAGAACGTGGATTAAAAATGAACAGAAAAAATATATATCAATGCATTTGAATTGATAGATAAGTGTTATTAAATCATTATTTCATTTCTGAATGTCTTTCTTTTTGGTCCTTTTTCTTCTATTCCTGCTTACTTTATCCTGTTTCTCTTTTGTCTTTCTCAAAATGATTTCAAATGGTTAAAACAAAGAAATAAAAATTAAAATCATACCCCATTATGTAATATAAAATTGCAATATATGTTTTTTTATTTTAGATCCTGAAGATGACAATGTTAGAGATATTGAAACAACAGAGACACAGATAGATTGTCTTCCTGGACAAGAAGCAGATCAAAGATCTAATAACAATGTAAATGCCACTCATGAAATTTCAAAGGAATACTTGGAAAACAACAACAAACTATGTTGTAAATGCTGTAAACATCGATTTTTTGACTTATTATTTTCTATGGTTTTTAAATTAATAAATGGATGGAAGACTTACATAAGTTATGATGTTTCCTGGGCTGGATTAGGACTAGCTTTACTTTATATGACAGTCCTTGGTTTTGACAACATTACAACTGGTAAGTATCTCAGCTTCTTTTTTTAATTTTTATTTTATAGCCAAAGATCTTTTGAACAGTTTTTACTTATATCAAACTTGTATATAAACAATGTCCAAGTGTTCTACCTTAGGAGCTTCATAAAAAGAGAATTGATTTTAAAATTAAACACATAGGTACATATAATAGAAATATAATAGTAGCAGACTGGGCATGTTTTTAGAGTTGAGTCATTATTACAACTAGCTCGAGACATCTCAGCCATATCTCTGGATACTATGATACTTTGTTATATTTACTCACAGTCTGAGTCTGTCCTACCTGATCTTGGTCATTGAAGTCATAAATACAGACTCAGTGGAAACAAGAATAGACATAACTGAAACATCTACTGAAAAAGAACAAGACAAGATATCCCTAGACATGGACTATGGAACATAAATGCTCTATTCCCTTAGATTAAATAAAGAGTTCAGTTCAAAATTCCCTTGAAGTTAAGTGGATCAACAGACACCTGAACAACAGATCACAATGGCTTATACATTGTGATAATAACAACAAAGAAATGTACATAAAATATTGGTTTGATTAGATTTCTATTAATAGTTATAGAATAATTCTTTATTAGCATCAAGGAAATTTTGATTGTATTGCCATTGACAATAAAATTCACAATGATGATGTTTTAAATTTCTTACTTTTTTCATGTGTATAAGTCAAGTATCTCTAAAGTTTGAGGTTTCATAGGTGTAAGGAGTAAGTTATACAATGCTTTTATCTGGAAACTTCTTTTGTTCCTATCTGCCTGAACTCATTCCATATCTCTTACTCAGTGTTTCCTTATTTATTTAAAATTCTTTATTTTGTGTTTCCAATTACTTTTGCAAAACAAATTACTGCTTCTTATTTTCAGATATTGTTTATTACTTTGGTTCTTCTACCTTAAGCAGTCTGCTTGGATTACTATTTTGGTGTTTCAAAGCCAATTCTAGCCATTCTGGCCATTCACTTATGAGTAGATGCTGAAAATTTCTCAGCCTCACTCACTTTCCAAACTTTCATCAAATAAACAAACATCAGATTTTCCCTTTTCAGTGCCCATTTATATTTCATTTTAAAATGTGATTCTGTATTTTATACAGTTTTATTTAAACTTTTCATCTTGACACAATGGCTGTTGGTAAGAAGTAATTTTGGTAAATCCCCTAAAAAAACTCAAATACTTTTAAAGTTTGCAATTTGTGTACAAGAAGTGTGTTGGTAGTATTGATTTTGCATTTTGTATAATGTCAGACCTGTTAAAAGAGATGTATGTCTTAGCAATTTCCCCTTATGTATAGGGTGATTAATTGCTTATCTTTGGTTCTTGTAAATCAATGATTGCCAAAGCAGTCTGGGGAATAAACTGCACTGCATGCAACATATATTGTCTTTATGTAACGAGTTTCAATCTGTTGACAGAACATTTTCATTGCTGTATTACTTCTGCTTATTGAAAAGAAGGATCTGAAAGTGGCAATAGTAGCAAAGACTAAGGCCTTTGTCATATCCTGTCAGCATTCCCACAGTGCTGGGTAAAAAACCAACCAATATTTTGACCAGTGACCCATGTGTATGCACTTGGATTCCCCACGTTAAATAATTGACTTTGTGTCACATCCCATTCCAGTGTGTGTGTGTGTGTGGGGGGGCTGTGGGTAAGTAGCCAGGTGTTTCATAGTCAGAGGCTATGATCATATTGTAGTATCTGTTCCACTTCCATGACCAGCTAAGACGAGCTTCATGCCTGATCCTATGCAAACGAGGACTGGGTAAATGTTGACTGAGTGTACACACTCAGGTTCCCCACATTAAATAACTGACCTTGTGTCATATCCCACCCCAGTGGGAGGTGGGCATGGGTAAACACCCAGGTGTTTCACAGTCAGAGGCTATGACCATATTGCAGTATCCATTCCACTGTTATGATCAGCTAAGACAAACTTTGTGGCCAATTTCATGCAAATGGGGTTTCAGAAAAATTGACCAATATTATGACCAATGTCCCAAGTATATGTGTTCATGTTCCCCACATTAAATAATTGTCCTTGTGTTGCATCCCGCTTCAGTGTGTGTGTGTGGGGAGGGGGCTGTGGGTAAATAGCCAGGTGTTTCATGATCAGAGGCTATGATCATATTGTAGTATCTGCCATGACCAGCTAAGACAAGCTTTGTGCTCAATCCCACACAAGCAAGGCTGGGTAAAAATTGACCAATATTTTGACCAATGACCTGACTGTACACAATTGGGTTGCCCACATTAAATAACTTGTGTCACATCCAGAGATATATACCCAGGTGTTCCACATTCCAGATGACTAGGATTAAAGTGTAGTATCTTTTCCAACAGCAACTGACAGCCTGCCCACAGCTCCCAACTGTCAGCAGCAGATCCAGCTAGATAGCCATCATGATCTCCAGCTGCCATCAGCCATCACTCCAGCCATCTTCAGCTCTTGCCACTCCAGCTCCTTCAATCCTTGCCAATGACATGCAATGAACTGTCCTTTTCAGGACAACACTCTCTAGTGACTATGAAAACTGTCCTTTTCAGCACAATGCTCTCTAGTGACCACAAAATTGTCCTTCTCAGGACATTCACTCTCTAGTGACCACAAAACTGTCCTCAGGATAACACTATTCCTCACCCTCTACATGAGCTTGCCTAATTAGCATTAACATTATTTTTGTTTATATATTTTTCTTAAAAAAATAACTTGGCAATATTTATTTTTACTCAAGTCTTCATTTTGTTTTTTGTTGTCTTCTGTCATTCAATATCTATTTGCAGGCCAATATGCCAGCTGCAACACCTTTTCATAATTACCCAGCTTAGCTAAAGGCAGTACAAGGCTAAATAGTAGAAATCGTAGTGGGTGGGTAAGAAAATTATGTTACACTGATTTCTTTTGGGACACTAGACTAGGGGAGTTCATGAATTTGAAATAATATTATGCAAGTTCAATTTCTGGGCAGTGTAGAGCAAACTCACTGGAAACAGAGCTAGTAACAACTAAAAAGAGAACAAGATGAGATATCACTAGATATGGACAGTGGAACAAATACAATCTACCCCCATCAGTTCAAAAGGTTATCTATATTGACAGACACTTGAAGAAGGACAGAGGGCATAATGGCTGAAATATTGTGATAACAGTAACAAACATGAGGGCATTTATCTGATTGTAAATAATGCAAATATGTTATGCTAAACTTCTAAGGGAAAGATAGATATCTGCTAATAAAATTAGCATTTAAAATCCTGTTTTGTTTTAGTCTAAATTCAAATACTGACCCCTAGCATTTACATAAATATTTCAATCAAATCTTTTCATAGTTATGTATTGTTGGAATGAGCAACAAATATGTGTGTCTTTGAATATTTTTAATCATTTTACCCCAAGCAAGGCAATAAAGTTATTAAGAGGCAATTAGAAAATGCTAATGAGGAGAAAGAGCAATAAAAGAAGAGATTTCAAAGAGACACAAGATGATGATTGATGTTGTATTTAAATTTTTGATTGTCATAATTGACAGGAAAGCAAGAAGCTTGAAGAGAATTCCACAAGCAAGAAATGCAAGAAAAGCTTCAAGCATAGAATTTATGGTCACATCTAACAATTTCAATAATAAAATGATGAGACCTAGTTGCCAATCTAGTAGTGCACTTAAATTTGTGATGTCATGGTATCAGGGAGGAAAGCTCAGAGCAATTGCAATGAAAATATTTTTCGAAAAGTGGTTGAAGCTGAGATGTCAGTTCAAGAGCAGATATATCTTTCTGGCTTTTTTTTTAACCTTTTAAATCATGTTATAATGCTGGCATTTTTATTTTATTAATTATATGTTGAAATAACACTTTTCACAAGCTTCTAAATTCTATAAAGTTAGGCAAAGCTTAAATATAACCATTCCAAACATTTATGATTTTATTAAATATTTTAAAGTTTTAACTTTTGAAGTAATAAATGAAAAATACCCATTCCTTATTTCATTAATATTCAATCAGTTTTATAGAAAATATATTGTCTGATTGTAAATGTCTATAGAGACTGAAATTCTTTATTGGATGAAATCAAGGTTGGTATCAATTTTTACCAATTAAGTCATGTCCATTGAACATCAGAACATGACAAAGTAAGAATTTATATATTATTGTTATAGACAAGCGTATTGTTGCAAGAAAGAAATACGACAACAGTAGAAATAGATTTACGTGGTTTATTTCAACAGGAATGTGTGGGTTTGGAACAGCTACCTTGTGGTAAAGTTCATAAGCCAGCTTTCGGATCTAGGTCGATCTCTCATAGTAGTTCACACATGTTGACGGTGGTTGATGCTCTCCTGCTGCTGATCGCTTGGCCTGACCGTGACAGGTCTGTTTTGCGGCCACCTGTGGACTGCCGTTGAACTTCCGTGTGACCCCTTTTATAGTGTTTTCTTGTGGCTTAACAGGCTCGAAAAATGAAGCGAGTATAATTAGGAGGGAAGCATTTTTATTGGACGAAAAATAGAGCACTTTAAATATTATTTTATTTTTCGACCGGAACACGTGTGTCAGGAACATTTGTGAAGAAAGATAATGGTCATTTTGTGACGGGGCTTTGTCCCGTTTACATCCGGTTCTCGCTCTTGAGTATTTGCCTGTAAATCAGCCAAGATATGTTGTATTTTATTTTATAACATTATTAATTGTTATTTTGTGTAGAGTTCATTCTTCACATGGCAGTTATTTATGAAAAATTCAACTGGATTAAAAAGGAAATCCTTTCATTAAACTGTATTATTTCATTCTTTCAATATTTATCTTTCATTTCATTCACATTCCTTTCATTCAACTGTATTATTCCAAATTGTTTTGGTTACTATTATTTATTTTCTAATAAATATTATCCTTTTTGTTTATGTATTATGGTTGTCCTTTGACAGGACACTAACAAAATAGAAGAGTTCTTTAGTGTGTTTTAAAGAGTCCTATGTCTTATACCAAATATATGTTTTCTGTTCTTAGTAAGACACATCCAAAATTTAAGAGTGCTGGAAGCAGTATATATTAAGTACTTGTAGCCCTCTCTTTGTAAGTAGAAGTGATGACTATTGAGTCTTAATGTAATCTTCCTTTTTTTTAATTTTTTTACTGTATATATTTTAATCTGTGTTACTCCCCCTCAATTAGAGTGAGAAACAGATTTTTATGCCATTTTCTTATTTCACTTTACCTACTTTATAGTAATCATATCTTTTTTCTTTTTTAGGCCTTACTTTTTGTTCTACTGTTTTTTTTTTTTTTCAATGTTTACTTTTTATTGCAATATTAAAGTTTCTTGAAATATATTAAAGTTTTTACTTGTCTCTTATACAGTTCTTTAAATCTACCCTAATCATTTGTAATTAAGATTTGAAATTGTAGCAGCCATATCCTAAGGCACCACTTCTCCCATTTCACAAAGAGGTGTAGAGTCAGGTACATGAAGCATCCCATAAGAGAAATGCTGAGCAGTGTTTGTTACCAATCCCATGTATATATGGGATTCCCACTTTAAACACAGTCATGTACCATATTCAGTTTAAGTGGATGTATAGATAAATGCAAGTTGGTTTCTAGCTAAGATGAAATTTTAATTCACCAAGTAATTAGAGATCCTAATGTAAATATCATTTTTAATTTTCAATAAAATATAATTTTCTTAATTATTTTCCTAAAGATCTTAATGACATTATTTTTTTCATTTCAGGTTTTGCCTATTCCCAAGGAGTTAATCAATCTATTCTTGGAATCCTAATGGCTGTTGGTGCGATAACTGGAATCCTGGCTACATTTGTTTATCCAAAGTTGAAAAGAAATGTTGGCTTACCAAAGACTGGTCTAATAAGCTTTTCTTTAGAAATCTTGTGTCTGGTGTTTTGTCTTTCATCAATAGTCACTCCAGGAAATCCGTATGGATTGGTTTCATCCCCTGAAAACCATATTTTTAATCAATCAGAAGAAGAGAACAACACAACAATAAACTTCAATAGAACTAATGTTAATGATTCCTTAACACAGACACCAACTGATGCCATTAAAATACCCAGTTCATATATTTCTGTCAGTCTTTTAATGGTGGGAATAATTACAGCACGGTTTGGTGAGATTTATTAATTATTATTTTTGGTGTTTTTTGTTGAAATACTTATAAATTTAAGAACACGAATAGAGTGAATTTTTGTTTCACTTCAGATATACCTTATTTTGTTAATATTACCTTATTGTTATGCTCTGCTTTCTATTAGATCTCTCTCTGATTCACTCTAAATGTCAGCCAGATGTGAACACGAAGAAAGCAGAATCAAAATTAAAAAAGTTGTCCTTTATGCAGTCATCCTCTGTTAAAAAGAAAATATGAAAGGGAATTACTTTTTTTAAGGGATGTTTTGTAAGCTCTATGTGATATTCACAGCCCCTTCACAGAGGAATACATTTTATTTTTGGTTTTGCTTTCTAAACGTTCACATCTGGCTGATATCTAGAGTGAATCAGAAAGAGATCTAAATTTCAGCAGAGTACAACATTACTGAAAACTGTTGACAACAAATGTAGAATTGAATATTGTTAAGCATTGACTTTTTATGAAGTTGCATCACTTAGTTTTTTGTGAATAATTATAAATTTTATTACATAAAAAACATTGTTCAATTTCATTATACTTGGGAAGCCATCTGTTTTAGAATATAATCAATTCTATAGCATAAAACAATATAACTACATATTTATTAATCATGTAATCTGATCTCTCCTTAGTTGGTATGGTAGTAGGAAGCATTACTTGATGTCAATAAGCAAAAGTACCTTGTTAGCATAATACCAGTATGTCTCATGAATAAGTATTGAATATCAGGCTGCTTATGCATTGCTTTTTATTTGTTCTGTTCCATTTTAGCTTTCTTTTGAGTAATGTTACTTTTAATAATTTATTAAACAGTATTTTTTCTTACATGCAATAACTGAGTCAATTAAATGAATAAAATCTTAAATTCAACACACACAAAATGTAGCCAATACAATTGCAAAATGACTTAAATATCACAGCCATTTTTTATGGTACAGGTAAACTAACTAGTTTCTTAATATCACAGATATGGTTATTGTTATTAAAATCAGACAGTCTAAAACATTTTTATTTCAACTGAATTTTTCAAAAATCAGACAAGGTCTGATCAAAAAGTATTGGGATTTATGCTATAAAAAGAAAACTACAACACATCAATTTAGCATTTAATCTCCTTCAACGTAGTCCACGTCTAAAGCTATACACTTTATCCAGAATCATTTCCATTGATGGAATCATTCCTGGAACTTCTTTTTTGGGATAGCAAACAGCTACTTTGTCACATTCTCTTGGATTGCCTCAACATCTTGAAATTTTGTTCCTTTCAAGTGGGATTTGATTTTTGAAGAGGAAAATGTTGTAAGGGATGATATCTGGGGAATATAGTGGTTGTCAGAACAGGGGAATGTTGTGCATGGCTAAAAACTGCTGCACAAGTCATGGCCACTGATGGAACTTCTGTGGCATAGTGAGGTGACCACACTCTACACACTTTTATTCCAAGCACTGCTATAAACAACAGAAACAAGCAAGAACTTTATAATTTAGTGTTTATGTTTGACAGTATTCAAGGTGAACCTGTATCAGGCAGCTTCACTCTGCATATTTTAGTTACATTAGCATAGCAACAGTCCTGATACTTTTTGATCAGGATTCATAATTTCTAGTTGGTAAAGTACTGAATAATTTTTTTATATTTTACAGTTGTTTGTAATAATGATTGTAAATCAATTTTTGTCCTTTGTTTAATGTTATCAGCTAATTACTGCTATCTAAAAGATCCTGCTCCTCAGAGTGATCACAATAAATAGCTTTCTTTTTATTACAATAAAGAAAACTTTATCTATTGAATCTATCATGTTAATTGAAAGATTGGGCTTCTGTCATTGAAGATAATGAAAGTAATAGCCTTTTGTTATAAATCTGAGAGAAGAGTGCTGATGGAAGGCAGAAAGGAGTCTCTCAGATGATTTATAGAGAGCAGTTTTATTTTGGAGGCATTAAAATTAACAAGCCATTCTTTGCCCCAGTTAACAACAGACTGAAGGTTATTTATGAAATCAGTTGCCAATTTGACCTTAGCTTTTGATCTATAGTGTAGTTATCCTTGAAAATGCAGTTGTATTTTATTTATAAAACTTGTAGATTCTTTTATTTATTTATTTTTGTAAATTTATTTAAAATTTTAAAGTATTAGAATTTTCTTTCCAGGTTTATGGATCTCTGACTTGACAGTGACTCAACTTCTTCTGGAAAATGTGGATGAGACTAAACGAGGAGTTGTGACTGGTGTTCAAAATTCTTTGAATATGCTCATGGATCTTGTAAAATTTCTACTTGTAATACTTGTGCCCAAACCAGCACATTTT
This sequence comes from Acanthosepion pharaonis, assembly GCA_903632075.3. NCBI lineage: Eukaryota > Metazoa > Mollusca > Cephalopoda > Sepiida > Sepiidae > Acanthosepion > Acanthosepion pharaonis. The sequence continues at coordinate 345,646 of CAHIKZ030000437.1, forward strand.
TGGATTCTTATCATTGTCTCTTATCTTTTCATATGTTTTGGTGGCATGAGCTTTGCAAACTATGCTCTATTCAAAAGTGGACATTTTGAGAAATTTACAAAATACTTAAAAAGAAAGAATGATGAAAATAAAAAGGAACACAATGTTGAAAGTGAGTGTTCTGCCCAAGTTACTTGAACGTTTTAAAAATTCATAACACCATGTAACATAGATATCATATCAAAGGCTAACAACCAGAAATGGAAATGTCCAAACTGTTTAAGAAACTGTATTTAAATGAGGCATATTCAGTTCTGGTTAAGTAATGGACATACACATTTTATAACAGCATTTTTCAATAGGATGTGGATATAGTTATTTTGGGTAAATATAAAACAAGAAACAGCAAACAGTTTGGACTTAAACATTTCTTGTTGTCAGTATTTGATACAATTAAACAATTACGAAAAGAAAACATATTTACTTGGAGATTAAAAACAACTCAAAAATATGGTAATTTATTTTTTTCTTTTTCAGGAAGTATATCTTTATTCTTGTTAAAGTTGCAGATATATTTTCACTCCATTTTTATACTTATCTGAAAATATATTGTTGTGTTAAATCTTTATTTCAGATTATTTAGCATTTTTTGCTTGATCTTTTTTATCTATCTGATGATGCAAGGTAAATTTGGCTTCAAGAAATTTGATCATGTAAAATTTTGTCTCCAAATTTATCAAAATATTATTTTTAAAAGAAAGTAATTAATCCATTAATTTCTACCATAAAATCAAGTATTAATAATAAAAATTAAAATAAAATCTGGTGGGCTTTAAAAATGCAGTATTATATATTTTAAAAAGAAAATTGGTATTATATATTTCTGCCTATAATGTTTTAATGCCTATTTCCCCAAAAATGTATCTGTGGGCATTAATTAGTTAAAATGATAGGAATTAATGGTAAAATATTACAGAAATGTTGAAATTAAAAGGCTAGAAATTAATGGAAAACAATTTCTATTAAAAGTAAGAAAATTCAGTCTCAAAAAGTTAAATCTTAAAAACTTTTATTATAAATTTAAACTGATAATTTTAAACTAAACTTAGTGACTTTCAAGAAGGTGGATTTATCATTTTCATGTACAAGTTTTTTTTTTATATGTGAATCATTTCATATTTTCCATTTTTTATTGTCCTCTCTTTCAAAATGCACATTTTTTTTGTTTAAGGTCTTCTTGAATAGCATCAATGAAATTCCAGATGTTACAGTGCTTGATTAAATACAATTAATATTTTAAATACCTTTGGTTTTACATTATAAGTAGCTTTACCTACTTAGAATATAAAAAGAAAGATATAATTATTCAAAATATCATTATTTTCAAAAGATATTGTTAAAAATAGAGGAATACTTGATAACGAAGTCTTGAGACTGAATCTTTCAAGACTACATTTTTCTGATCATCTTACCAATTTATACTTTTGATTTTTTTTAAATGTAAATTTATGTTTAGAAACTGTCAGACACCAGTGTGTGAACTGATAAATTTGTTACAATTTGAAAATGTCGAAATGCCTTCATAAATATTAATAGTGTTAGAAGACAAATGGTTCATATTTTTCTCATACCAATATTTTCATTGTCTGTTAAAATCTTTATTGCTTTCAAAAGTTTACAGATTTTTATCTGAAATGTAATTTTTGTTCAGAAAATTTTGTAACTCCACACCTAACAATGATAAATTATGACATTCTTTGTGGAGTAAAAACAGACAAACATTATCACTATAAAATGTACTGGAATCTGAAGATAAAATATGTCCAACATCCTGAAATAAATGATTATTAAAATTACTGTCTGGGTAGAAAAAAAGTTTTTGATTTAAATAAGATTATTTATAAGAAAAGATGTGAATAGCAAGATTTCGTCTGATTTTTTTTTTTTTTTTACCTATTTTTATTTTGAAGAAAATTTTGGTATGTTTTTATATCTATGAAATAATACAAAATGTTCAGTGATTTTAAAAAAATAAAAAGGGTTAATTTTTTTCTCAAATCAGCGACACTGTTTTCTTTCAAAATACAGTGAACAACTGGCCTGTCTCATGGCTGAAGCAGTTACATATTTTCCACAAAAGCCAAAAATCTCTGTTCAAACTCAGGTAAAAACCAGAATTTCCTTTGTTGATTTTTTTTTCAAAGCATGTATGTATATCTCAAATTCACAAATTTATGTGCAGTACTTGGATAGAGTGGCAGGTAAACCTCATAATTTCCCTGTTGAAACTTCTAGTTATAATCATAAGTTCTTTATCAATAGTTTCTTCTGTATTTCTCACTTGTAAATGTCTTTTTTGGCTTCCTGCTTTCCTGTCAACTATGATCATCAAAAATTTAAATGTAATGTCAGTTGTCATCTTGTCTCCTTGAATCCTGCTATCTTATTGCCTCACTCTTTCTCACTCTCTCCCAGTAACTCCTTTCATACTAGTGGCTTTTATTGCTCCTCACTTGCAAGAAATAGTATAGTTGTGAGATATTCAAAGGGCTAATATTTTCTGCTAACATGAATTAGAAAGATCATATTGAATCAATTGTTAGGTCTGCTGCTAGAAAAGTTGGTTCATTGTGTGGTGCTAGACAATTTTTCTCACCATAATCTCTCTCAGACTTTTATAAGTTTATCATTTATCCATGCATTGAATATCACTGTCACATCTGATCTGGTGCTTCTAATATATATTTAGAGATGCTTGATAAAATTCAAAGAAGAATCAGCAATGTTATCAGTCCTAATCTGGCATTTTGGCTTCAGTCACTTTCTCACCAATATAATGTAGCTTCTCTGTGCCTTTTTTTATAAATATTTTCATAGTAATTGTTCATTTGATGAATTTAAGTGCAGTACTAGATTGGCAGCAAGGTCTCATCATTTTACAGTTGAAATAGCTAGATGTAACCATAAGTTCTATGCTAGCAGTTTCTTTTCTTGCATTTCTTACTTGTGTTAACTTTCTTCTGGCTTCTTGCTTTCAACTTTGATCTTCAAATATTTAAATTCAATGTCAATTGTCATCTTCTGTTTTCTCAATTCTTGTTGTTTTCTTTTTTCTTTTTAATAATGTTTTTTCAAATTCTTTCACACTAAGTAACCACTTGCATCTTAATAGTTTTATTGCCTTGCTTCGGGTTAAATGATTAAAAAAAGTTATAAAATACTATTCCCAATACTAAGTATTTTTCTATTGCTTTCAAGTTGGATAGGTGAAATATGTTCAAAGATGTTGTTAGCAAGCACTGTATTGAGATTAGCTTGAGTATTATTTGGCAGATATGATGTACAAGTCAAATGATTTCACCAATCCAATTGCAGAAACACAGGTGATCAATCCAGTCTAGATCAATTTGAATGTCTAGAATTTATTGAAAGTAGAACTAAACATTACCCATGTCTCAAAGCATCTTGAATCTAATTTCCTCTGGAGGACCCCAAGAACTATAAAAATTGTTTATTTCTATCAAAAAACATCTAAAATCAAAATTAGTTCATAACACATTGAAAGACAAAGCAAATTCAATGAACAAGAAATTTATGTAACTCCTCAGTACAAAGTTAAAAAGAATATCCTTTAAAAATGTAAACATTTCTTCAGAAAATGCTAGTTTGACTAGAGCAGGGGTTGGCAACTTTACGGCATGCATGTCACACATGACATTTCAAGCAATTTCCAATGGCACACAGCTGCAAATGACATCACAAAGTCCAAACCAATAACTACTACAATGCAAAGAAGATATTTAGCTGTTCCAATTTTAATATATACTAAAGTATATATACTATATATTACTATATAAAACATATTGTAGAACAGATATATTGACTTTGACTTGTATAAAAATATGTATGCTGTTGGCACACTGAATGATTTTAAAACCCTAGGTCTGCACATAGTTAGCAAAAGGTTGCCAATCCCTGGACTAGACTGTTAATTTTTTAACACTACGCCTCACCCATTAACTGTCAGACTGTTCAATTGTATTCTTAATACCTAATAGTTCTCTAATCTTCATGAATTGTGCTGATAAGTCCTTTCACCAATATTTCTGTGACTATATTATTGCATTGTCAGTATTGTAGTTTGATAGTTTTGCTTGCAACTTGCACTTGAATGTAATGAAAATTTATATCAATATTTTTCACTTGTATGTAGAACTGTGAATTCTTTGCTAAAGCCATATATTTTGCTTCTGGTGAAGACAGTGTGACACAGGCCTGTTTCATATTCCTCCAGTTGACAAAAGCTCTGCTCATCTTGGACAAATAACCAGAGTTTGACATTTCACCTTGTACAGTAGTTCATTGTTTTAACTACCAGTTAAGTAACACATAATATACTTGACAGCTGTCCAATGTTGATTCATAAACTGGGAATGAAAAAATTCAAAGTTAAAATGAATGTCCATTAAAAACATAATCATCAAGTATAGAACTATTCAGAAATTGCCAGTTCAACTAGAGTGTCAATTTTTTAAAGAAAAAAGAACAGGTAACAAATTGAAAACTGAGCTTTTTTCAGTCATTAATATTATTTATATATAAATATACACTATAGGCCAAAAGTTTTGGACAACCTTGGATTTAATAATTAATAAATTCTTTAGTTAATGTCCAACCAATATTACATCTATTTATTCAAGGTGGCCCAGGCTTTAGCTATGCAAATTTTCCCATCCGTTTCAGTAGGATTTATTTTGTGTCTTAAATATGTAAACAGATTTTATTGATTCACCTGAGACAGTTTGTATTGAGCCTTGCTTGGACATTAACTAAAACCATTGATTCAAATGAAACCTCCACCCAGATGCTATAATTAACATCTCTTGGAGACAACATCCAACTAAATCACAGCTCTATGGAACCATCCCTGATATTTCTACAATCTTAAACCCTAGAGTCTAAACTTGATGGAATCTACAGTCAGATGCTGAGAGCTATAATCAACATCTCTTGGAGACAACATCCAACTAAATCACAGCTCTATGGTCCCATCCCTGTTATTTCTACACTCTTAAACCCAAGAGTCTAAACTTGATGGAATCTACAGTCAGATGCTGAGAGCTATAATCAACATCTCTTGGAGACAACATCCAACTAAATCACAGCTCTATGGAACCATCCCTGATATTTCTACAATCTTAAACCCTAGAGTCTAAACTTGATGGAATCTACAGTAAGATGCTGAGAGCTATAATCAACATCTCTTGGAGACAACATCCAACTAAATCACAGCTCTATGGAACCATCCCTGATATTTCTACAACTTATGTGAACGCAGAATGTGTTTTGACAATAACTTGCAACTGGACACCTAGCCATGACACAAGAAGGGCTGGTCACTTAACAATCACCTACACTGATCAACTATGTTATGACACAGAATGCCACCCTAATGACTTTCTGACCTTGATGTTCGACTGTGATGTTTGGTGTGATAGACTCATGCTAGCATGACCAAATAAAATATATACCTTTTTTTTGGTTTAATTAGTTCTTATTAAGCTAGAATGCTTAAAGTATTTAATCTATTAGTGCATGGCATCCAATTTTTTTAGATAGGTGTTTACCTAAAATGTAAAATCTGCTAACCTTATTTTGAAGACTGTTTCGTCAAGTATCTAATGAAAATTGAAATATCGATTAAGCAATTACCAGCATTAACGGCATTAAGCACTCTTCCCAGTTGAAATCCATATTATTGTTATAAATAAGCTATGCATTCCTGTTTATATTTATAACCAATAGAAAAAGAAACAACACATGGATCAACCCATGATATAACAAAAATGTAAAAATAAATGTGGGAATACTATTCATTAAACTCATACACAAAATCTTCTGTCATCAAGCATTCTCAACAAGATATTCAATAAAAACCCAATAAAAACCAGTTACATTTGCACCAAGAACATAACACAAATAATAAAAACTCAAAAAGAAAACAACCAACAAACTACCTGCAAAAATCGAACACACATGTAATGGCAGAATAAAGAACTAATGCTCCTTAAACAGAAATTGCTTACAGAACAATGTAATATATCAAGCCACTGGAAAATCAGCAGATAATGAAGGAAAAATATACATAGGAATAACTGAAGGGTCCTGGAAACTAACTACATACACAAAATATCTTTCACAAATAGTAAATATGCAAATAGCACAATGCTTTCTAAACATGTATAGGAAATTACAAACAAAAACCAAATTACACCAGAAATATTATGGAAAATAAGGAAAACAGCATCAGCCTACAACAATAAACTGTAAACTCTGTCTGGAGGAGAAAATAACTATAATTAATTTCCAAACCAACACAAATTACTCAGAATTTATCTCAAAATGCAGACACAAAAACAAATTTTCACTATGTTACTTAAAAATTGAAAACTAAAAATGATCAATAAAATATATAAATAAATATAATAAATTAATCCAAATCAATAAGTAAGTAAATAAACAAACTAACAAACCACCAATGCACACATAAAGCCAAGTAAACATAATAATAACAACAACAAATAATAAAGCAATCAATAATAAAGTTAACAAACAACACTATAAAATAACAATAAACTGTATTTGGATCCATAATTATTTCCACTCAATAAACCGTAGAATAATTCAAAACATAACCATTACCACTAACCAATAGAATAATACAATAGACCTACTCATGATGTATCACTGGCTAACATATATAAATAGTCAAGCAAAAACACAACTTACATGGCCTGACGATTGCGTTTAAGCATGAAACAGAATGTTGCCATTGGGTGTTGACCTGAATGTCCACTTTTATACTTACATACACTCTATCTCTGATATTGAGCACTTTAACTCTTAGAACTATATTTTTATCATATAGATATATATGGCTTGTGCATATCAGACAAACACATACACACACACACACACACACACACACACATATATATATATATATATATATATAATGGGGAAAAAGTGGGAAAAGTTTTTGTGTGACATGTTTTATCCTTTAGGACTTCATTGGACTAATTTGATGTTTACATTGATGCAAGTAAATTGTTTTGTCTTTCAATTAGAGTAGCATTTTTTAAATCAAAACTTTGGCCAGTCACATTATAGTGAGGATAATATATGTCACACAAATATTTCTTCCACTTTTTCCCCTAAAACTTTTCTTTATATATAGAAAAAATTATATACTGTCTTTCCCCATATATATATATATATATATATATATATTATTAATAACTTTGGTGTATAGGATACAAGCAGATTTTGACATTAAATTTTAAGGTAAAAAGTACATCTTATCCACTGAAAAATATATCTTACCATAAAGCATCTCCATGCATAACAATAGTACAGTTTTACAAGGATAAATAACATTTAATATTTGCAAAAAAGAAAAGTAAATAACCTCCCTGGGACAGTGGCACCTTAATCCTCCTTCAAGAGAGTTCCACTTTACACCTTAAATGCTTATTCCAATGCCCTTACCATTCTTCAAAACTATCTACAAAGTCCTCTTTAGGAATTGCTAACACCTGTATTCACATTAATCTTGCCCATAGTCTGAAATTACCCTTTCAAAAGTAAATTTAGCTTTGGGATCAACCAGAAGCTGCTAGAAGCCAAATCTTGATTCTACTCATGCTGACAGATATGTGTGATGTTTTGTAAAAATCTCTGCTTAAGACTTGAGCAGGGGCAGTCATGATAATTAGAATGGTTACATGAGGTTACTCAGATGCCTGTGAGATGCAATTAAGCTTGCTTAATTGCATCTCACTATGATTTGGATAGCCTCATAAGAGACTGTTTGTGCATGTGCCCACTAGTTACATCAAAACTGTGCAAAAAAAAAGTTGTTCAAAAGTTATTCAAAATGGGTGGATAACTTCCGGACAAACGTCTATAAAATTTCCAGCATGGCATATGTAAATTGTAACCAGAATACAATGAAAAAAATCTTTTTATGGTTAATTTTCTAATTTACTCTTTGAACCATTTATTATCAAGATCAAAAGTATGCCATCAATTTTATATGATTTTACTCATGCAGTCAAAAATGATGGTCATATTTTTTAAGTCTTTACTACTGTTAAGTTTTCTTTAGACATGACCAATGCTTTGATCCACAAGCCTAATGAATTAAAGCATTGGTTAGCAAATTTTTGGACATAGTAATTGTGAGTTCAATCTCTAGGCCATGTAGTACAGACTCAGTGGAAACAGGGCAAGCAATAACTGAGCAGTACTTCTTCTATGTGCCACATCACTTCAGGACATAGGCGATCATGGTTCTTCACAACTTCTTATCCTTTGTGGCTCCTTGCAGTTTTATCGCTTTGCTAAGGCTCCTGCCCATGTTCCACCATCCATTCAAATAAGCTTATCAGGCAAGTGACTTTCTGCCTTCCACTATTCCTCTTACCTTCAATGTACACTGTTAGGGTTATAAGAACAAGATGAGATATCCCTAGACATGGACAGTGGAATGAGTACAATTTATTCCTATAGATTAAATAAAGGGTCAATTTGAAATTCCCTGAAGGTTACCTGGATCAACAGACACCTGGAGGGCACAATGGCTGAAACATGATAATAATAACAAAGATGGGGACATTATTCTGAATGTAAATAAAACTCTACTTATATATTTATTTCTACTGACATTGTAGCTCTGTTTCTTAAACACTGTTTTTTAAACTGACTCTACATGATAGCAAGTTTGTTGTTATGATTAATAACACTATTGTATATTAGTATCACCATATATTTTTAAAATGTCATGTCCATTCAAGACATAAGTGCTCATGGCTTTATACAGAATCCTTTTCTTTAATATGTGAATTGCTGTAACTTCTTGATAAAAATGGTGGTGTGACTTCCTGTTGCTTTTTCCATGGTTTTGAATTCAAACAGAAAAAACTTCTGCTCTCAGCTATGAATTAAATAGGAAGAATAGACTAGTTTCCTTTGCCTTGGGGGGTGGCAGAAAGTCTATAGGAAGGATGACCATGAATCCCAAATCATAGACAAAGCAACGAGAAACCACCTCACCATCTTTCCCAGGAAGACATAGAAATTCACAGATAATAAAGGAGAATCTGTAAAGAATCCTGATCATCTAATCCTGAAGGGAGATGGCATTTAAAAAATCATCATATATATTAGCTACATTTTTTTCACTCTACCTTGGGATCTAGGCCTTTTCAAAGTCTGTCATGATAAATTATGGGTCTACCTTGCCATACAGGACCATGAGATTTTGGCAGGGAGTGTACAAACACACACATACACACTTGTGTGTAAAAATAAATTTTCATAAACACATATGCTTATATGTGTTTATGAAAATTTATACACTATATATATTTACAGTAATGTCATGGTTTCATGAAGATTTTAGAGGGTTTTCCTATCTACATTAGTTACAGGTGACATACAGAATAATAATAATTGGCTCTGTGTTAGTTAATATGGAGTGTGATGTGTACATTACCAACCACACTCTTTTAACTACAGGTTCATATACCATGACTCAGCAAGGTGCAATGATCATGATAAGCCCCTAAAGTCAGAAGTTTTCTGTTAGTTTCTATTTTATAGACAGATGTCCAAGCTGACTGAGAATTTTAATCCCATATAGAAAATAAAAATAAAAAATTACTTGGTCATTAGGCACACAAGACTCTTATTCAGTGTGAAACTGAACAGAAAGAATTTATTTATCTACAATACATTATACTGGAAAGGAATGAAGGGTGTAAAGGCTTGCTTAAAATATTCTTCTGCATGCTTAATAAAAATTAAGCTGGGTAAACAGGATTTACACTTACAGTTGATGAAGTTAAAAATGTCCTTTTTTAAAGGGATACAGTGAAAGTTCTCACATAGTTGTGAAAGTCCTGACCTATCAGATATCATGGTCAATCATAACAGTAGTAAAGAATGTTGATGATGACAAAGACTGAATGAGGAATTTTGGTCTGTGATGCTTGAGGATAATTTCAGAAAAATTTGTTAGCTTTTAGTTTCAGTTATGCTATCCAGAATTTTTAGTTGGCCACTTGACATTTTAGAATCTTCTTGCTGCAAACGTTAATTATTGTCTCTATGTCTGTGCGATTGTCCATTCTGACTATACTTGAATGAATAATGATTTTCACTACCCAGCAACCTTATTTTTATTCAGATTGGCAGGATCCCTCTGTTAACTTTTCAAATTATTGCAGGTTTGAAATCCTATTCTTCTGGTTTGTGGCAAATAATTTCAGAGTTTTCTTTCTCAACCCATTTTTTTTCAGGATATTTGATTTTTATTGCCCTGAGCTAAACATAGCATCAACATAAATAGGCTCACAATCAAAGTTAAATCTGGTTAATAATACTTTTTCTTTTAGGTACCGGTAAGGGCATAGGATTGTTTTCTTTTCACATAATCTTTTATAGTAGAGATCTGATACTTCTTTGAGAAACTATTCAGAGAGCATAGCTAATCTGAGTAGGCTGAAGCTCTGGTTGTGATCTCATTGTCTAAGTGTGCATTTTTTTTTTTAAACTTTATTTTGATTTATTACTCCCATGTTATGATTTGGTATAAATTTCCACAGACACCTTATTTTCATATTTCTTCACCCACTTTTTCTACCCACATAACTTTTGTAAATTTATAGCTAAGAGAGATGGTTTCTGGATTACAGTAAAACTTTGATTTAAGGAATATATGATTTAACATGTTGACTGACAACCTAAAATCAGCATGGTATCTTGTGGGGGGAACTATTTTTTCTTTAAATAATTTGTAAAAGAATATGTGAGGCATCAATAAAAGTCTTTTTGTGCTAATATTTTTTGAGAAAATGGCCACCAAAATTTTTTTCCCAACTTCAGAAACCATGTCACCAACTAATAATGAGGGTTACTTTCTTACATGCATAATATTCTATTTGCATAACCCAAATTATCTATATAACATAAGTTATTTTCTAATACTTAGATGCTTAATGGCAAATAAAGAAACATTATTATGTTATATAAATGTTTAGTTTAGTTTTTCCTTCCACTTGTGCTGATAGGCATTGTGGGGAGACACAGTTGTCTGTCAGCAGCAAGGCGAGTGGCCTGGAGGAGAGATATCTCATGGGCTCTGAGAGAGTCTGCCACTGTCGCTCCAGTATCTTCTTGGTCTGCCTCTCATTCTCCAGCCAGAGTACCTGAGGCTGTATGCTTGTAGGGCTGGTTGGTTGAAAGACATACGAGTGAGGTGTCCAAACCACTTGATCCTATGATGTTCGATGTGTTGTACGATTGGTATTGCTCCTACCATATCTCTTATTGCCTTATTCCTGATCTTGTCTTGCCTGGTCTTGTTCACTGCTTTCTTCAGGAATTTCATCAGTTTCCTCTCAAGGGTTTTTGTTAGGAGCCATGTTTGGCACTGGTATGTTAGCATTGGTTATATAAATGTGATTTACATTTATTTTATAATTATGGCCATGCCACCATATATTCTGCAAATATTACTAATATTGTAGTTGAATCATTAATTTTTTCCATGGACTTTGTTTTTTTATACTTATTATATACTTATAAAACCTTCAAGTAACAGTTAAGAGAAGCAGAGTGCCACATGCATTTTTTGAAAAGTAATCTGAAGATATGGTATAAAGAGAAATGCCATGTCACCAATAGATGATGACATGGCAATTGATGTGTGAAGGAATCACTTATGGATCACTTGGGCTATAACAAACTGACTTTTTTTATTTTTACTGAATAAATTTTGATAAATGTTAGTACAAATCATTCATCATCATGTTAAGTTACTATGTACATGTCAGCATTGTTACATATAAAGTAAGTTGGAAACACTCTTTCTCTAATTAGTTCTTTAAATTGAGATTCAACTGTAGTCATTTTAGTACACAATTAAAGTAACATTAATGAATAAGGGATAATAAAATAGTAATAAAATTAGTGTTGAGTCAATTCCTCGTTACTCTGGCAGGCTTCATCATCAACTAGAAACTTTAATCACAGTATTTTCATAAGTTATTTTAGATAACATCCCCTTCCCTCTGTTAATCACTATGCTTAATCTAATTTAAACATCAGTCAGTCAGTTATGTGCCATGTGTGATACATGCTTAGGCAATCATCTATCTTTCAATACATGACTGATGAGGCAGATTTTTTTCCCGCAGTAGGTTGCCATTTCTTTCTGTGGTATACCAGTTGCCATCCAACACTATAGAACCCAGTCTGTCCTGCTACTTATCCATAGCTGGGGGAGAAGAGGAGGATTCATACCTTTCCCAAGGGTATTAGCACGTAAGTGAATGTAATGGATTTGACTGGAATTCAAACTTGGCTCTCTGATTCCTCAATCCGAGCCGCTATCCATTACTCCACCATGCCTTTCAAATTTTCATGATATATTTATATCATGTGAATTTCAGATTAGAATATCTATCCCAATTAAACATCTTGATAATAACTTATTTTGTAGGTGCCAGTTGTTATTCTATAAACAAACTCAGCACAGCATAAATATTTATAATTCAAAAGATATTGGCCATATATGGATGTTCTCTGAAATAACTTCTGAAAATATTGTGATTAAAGTTTCTAGTTGATAATGAAGCCTGACAGAGTAATGATGAATTGACTCAACACTAATTTTATTACTATTATTATTATTATTATTATTATTATCCCTTGCTATTCATTAATGTTACCTGAATTGTGTACTAAAATGACTATAGTTAAATCTCAACAGAATCTCTCACTTTTCTGGATGAATCATTTTATGATTTAACAAATTGATATGGGCTTGTTGATATTCTATAACCTTCATTAATATTGTTTGTAATAGTTTTTATTGCTTCCCAGAAATCTTACTGTCTATTCTATTCTTATATACATCTCTTTTAATGATGGAACACAAGTTTTTATTGGATTGATATCTGGAGAAGTTGGGGGCCATTCCATTAATTTGGTGTTTTTAAACCTTCATGGCAAGGTGAGCAATAGCTAGCTTCCTAAAAAGGAAAGGAACATTGTCTAACATCAATATATCATTTAAAGTATTTTTAGTGTGACCTGCCTTGTCCAAGAACTTACAATAATTTCCTGCATTTATTTTAACCCCATTATCATCTTTGAAAGGACCTATAATTTTACTGGCCAAAATCAGTCAGTTAAGTGCCATACATGATACATGCTTGGGTACTCATGTCTCTTTCGATTCATGACTGGCTAGACAGAACATTTCCCGCAGTAGGTTGCTGTTTCTTTCTGCAGTAGACTGATTTCCAACCAAGGCTACAGGACCCAGGCTGTCCTGCTATTTAACCAATACCTGGGAGGAGAAGTGATGGATTTATACCTTTCCCAAGGGTATTTGCACATAAGAGAATGTAACAAAACCAACTGAAATTCAAACATGGATCTCCAATTTCTCATTCCAAGCTGATATCCATTACATCACAATACACTTGCTACAATACTAGCCCAAAACATTACTCTTCATCATTGATGTTTTGGTTGAAGAAGGACTCAATTTCTAACCCAGCTATCAGGCCCATCCAATATAGCTCTACAGTCATCACTAAAAATTATAGTTGAAAAATCAGTTTTCATGTACTTTTTCATACAACCATCATGTTTCACATTATGATGTTTACTTTAAGATGGTAGTTTGGTTGTTTAATGTCTTTAGCCAATGTTTTTACTGTCTGCATTTTTTATTTCTGTTTACATTTGAAATTATTTGCATTTACATTTGATGTCTTGATCAGTATTACCCTTCCTATCAATCACACTGCTATTGATTTTCTTGCTGTGGTGTGGTGGTTTGAGTGCCTCAATGACTTGGAGAACTATACCAACAAGAGCAGAAGCTCCTGGCAGGACCACCCAAGATGGTGAGGTTGTTGTGATTGTTGAGCTCCTTCTGTACTGCAAAATATTGTGCCTATTTCAACTTGATTGTGTATTTCATGTCTGGATAGGGCCCATCAATTCCCATATCTTACAACAGAAGAACTGGGGAAGGCCTTTGTGTCACAACAGATTTCAAAGGCTGATGAAAAAGAATTAGATCTTCCATATTAAAGTTTGTATCATTCATTTTTTTAATACTTTGCTTTTATAAACTTTTCATTAACCTTTTTTTACTTTCCTATAAGTCTATTTTTATTTAATAAAATTTTCAAATGAAAATGTTTCAATTTTGTTTTATTATTACTTTAATGCTGTATCCATTAAAAGCTTGGTTTGATGATATCAGAAAAAAAAAACAAACATGTCCCTCTGATTGAAAATTACATTTTATCAATGTAAACATTCAAATGTTGTATTTTAATAATAAATTATACTTTGGATCTCTCAGTCATTGAAAGAAAAATGTCTTCAACTTCCATGCTTGATTACAGAAACATCAGAGAGACTGAGCTCTTGAAAAAAATAAAAAATGTCTTCAGCTTTCTTATTGAACATCATAGAAACATTATCAAGAGAATCAAACATTATTAAGAGAACACCCATCACAAGGTTGAACATCTGTACATGTATGTACATCTGTACATGTATGCAGATGAAACTAAAAAACATTTCAAAGTTTCTTTGCTGAAAACTCCAACTTCTTTTTATGCAGAAATTTTCAAATCAAAACATTTAAATATTAAAAGTACTTCAAAAAGACTTGCAAGACAAATATTCTTGCAATAATTTGCTTTGGTCCATTGAGAAACACCAGTTGGTAAGTAACAAATCATATTCCAACACTCTTGCAATCATATTGTATCAACAAAAGACTAATTTTATGTAATATAAGAGAAATGTAAGATAACAATTGTAATTTTTTACCAAAACATTACCTTTTTGGCACAAAATAATTATAACTTAGTTACTTGATTATCTATGTAGTTGATTATCTATCTGTCCATTCTTTATATACAACCAAACATCACACAGATCCTTCAACATTGGTATTCATACTTACTAATTTTGTAGAAGGTTTTCAGATTTAAAAAATGGAAAAGTGAGAGATCTACTACTTTTTTATAATGCAAAACTAATTTTCTATATAACAGATACTGTTTGTAACTCTTCCATGTAAGGCTATAATTTCTGTTTTAGTATTAATGCCAGGACAAGAAAATATATATGAGTTTTGAAAAAGCAATTTCACTGAGCAAATTATTGCTCCCAAATATATTTTCTACCTCTCATAATATTTCTTGACTGGAAACTTACCAGGAACAAATGAAATCTATTTGTTTTTGTTTTTTATACTATTAATTGCTTTACTAAATTACTGTACATGACTGGTGTTAATGAAATTGAGTGTTATGAACATGAATAATGAAATTACTAATTTTTAATTGTCAATAAAGATTGTAAACTAATTTCTCAGTTATCCATTTAATTTCTTTCTCCTTATTATAAGAAGTCATGGTGATTGAATCTGAAACAAAGTTATGCTTTACTTTCTAATAATCTAATCAGTTTCACATAACTCTTGACAGAAGCAACATTTACAACTAATGAACAATAATTTTCCTGTAATAACCAAATACAATTCAAGTTTTGACCGTTTATTTCAATTAGGAAATAAAATTTTTGATTTTTTGCATGTTACATCTTCAATCTGTCTGAAACAAATTTTATTTAAAAAATAGTTTTACAGTTATTGAAATCTATTTAATTGCTTGCTTACCACCTTACAGGGTATAAAATATATCCATAAAGTTGCATTTGGATGAATAAAAATCTAATATTCTTGATTCAAAGCATCTGAGATTGTTGGATGTGCAGGTGGTGTATTGGGTAGTGGCTCAGAATCAGAAATAAGTTCAAATTCCATTTGAGTTATTACATTCACTTATGTGCAAATACTCATGGGAAGGTATGAATCCATGGGTTAAATAGTAGGAGCTGTATCTGGAAAAATCATTGTTTATCCCAAAAAATTTGTTAATGCAATATTTACTCACAAAAAAAGAATTATTCTTACAATAAAAAAGTTGTTTTAGCTTTAAATATCCCACAAAGGGTTGATAAACTGTAAAAAACAAATCAGTCAATCTGAGATTGTCATTAGACTTAATGAGCTGATTTTATTATACTTGATTTGTAATTATCATATTTAATTCACTATGAAATAAAAAATAATTTAGGAAGATTTGTTTTTGCTTAACTTGAAAAAACTTTTATCCCTTTTTTTCATTTGATTCCTTGAAGTAATGAATTGACCAAGTACACAAAATTAGAAACAGATGTAAGACAAGGATACATCTTCGCACTGGATTTAAACAACCTATACACTGAGGCAATCCTAAGAGAACTAGAACTCCTACCACGATTTATTCTTTATGGACATCATCTTAACAACATAAAATATGCAGATGACAGTGTGTTGATGGCCGACTCAGAAAGAAAACTGCAGGAACTTTTAGACAAGATAGTAAAGGAAAGAAAGAAGAAAAAAATAGTTATCAACTGTAAAAAGACAGAATGTAAGATTGTTAACAAGAGGTACAGCCCAAAATATAAGCTACGAATTGGAAATACCAAAATAACGCAAGTACAGAGATTTAACTTTCTAGGAAGTGTTATAACAACAAAAATGTGATGCAGATATCCAAACATGCATTGGAATAGTGAAAGATGCATTCAGAAAACTAATAAAAGTATTAAGAAACAGGAAAATTTCATTAGAAACAAAGAAATGAGTGCTTAACTGCTAATCTCAATCATCCTATACAGCAATGTGAACTTACAGATGAAGAGAAGACTGAAGGCAACAGAGATGTGGTTCTACAGAAGGATCTGAGAATACCATGAATGGACCACATTATCAATGAGGAAGCTTTAAGGAAAATGAGAACAAAAATGATACTTAGAATCATTGCATAGCTGCCCCTTTGTGCTGGGGGAAGTCTTGATGATGAGGTCAATTCGATCATAAAGTTGTCTTCTTTCTCACAGCTGATGATTGCTAGTTGATTTTTAGTTTGGAGATTAATGAGAACTTAAACAAAAGAATTTTAACTTAACTATTTTATTCAGCACATCAATGTGTACATTTTTAACTAGTCAGTGGGGTTACTATCCCACCACACAGGGGAGTAGTTTCCAGACACGATTTTAACATGTCTACACTGTTCAACTACATTGACTAGATTCACTGAAATCCTTTCCTCTATCTAACACTAGCAGCATGGCCTGGCGTTGCCCATGCTTGATTCAAAAATCATACGACTCATACAGCAATCACTATCACTTGACTTAAAATATTTTTGCCCTTCCTTGCCGTGCTGATGTTGCTTCTTGCCTATCTCACACTGCGAATTTTTTCTAAGCTCTATACTAAATATTAAATCTGTTACAAAAAAAGAACTAAACAAAATGAACACAAAACGATCAGCTTTAAAAAAAGACTCGTAACTGGAAAAACCGAATGAAAAAAAATGTTAACAACAAATACTTTTTCACACCCAACCCAGTACTGCGGAATCAGAATCAACGTTGAGTTTAAGCAAGCGAATGAGCCAATTGGAGTAAAGTGCCATGCAGATTTAAATTTTTCCCACTTGTGACGAATGCAGCTATCAATTTATTTTGCATGCTAGTTAATATTCGTGTCAGTCAGCTGTTGGCTCTCATGCTGGCCAATAGGATCTTCCTGCCTATTCATGGCAGTCAGCTATAGGCTCTCACTCTGGCCAGTACAAAATGGCCGCAAACTACATGAAAACTGCTGTAGAAGCATGAAAAAATCGATTATTTCCACTATCGATAGGAGTTGGGAAATGCAAAGTCAGTTTTGGCCTTCCCACTAACTTGGATCATGTGCATGTAAATTTTGGTGCAAATCCGTTGAAAGTTGCAGCCGTGCATTCGTTACACACACACACACACATCCTGCCTTTTATAGATAGAGATTTCCACACTAGCTTTAGCCAATCACAATTGACTTCCTTTGTTTTCCTGTATCTGACCTCAAAGGTCAAAATGAGGAAGTCAAACCAAAAATACAACTCTCTAAAAAAATAATAGTTTGCTACTATACTATAACAGACTCAGAAAGAGTTGAAATTTCTGGGACACATAATGAGGAAAGAGGTTTAAGGGAATTTAACACTTACAGAGAAACATTGGAAAACAGTGAGTAATGAGCTTGTGTAAGTGGATGATGTTACGAGAATCTATTTTTAGGAATGAAAATTCTCCAAGTTCTGGATCATTTAGATAAAAGACTTCAAGAACTCTTTGATGCCATCAGATGACCTTACAAAGTAGATGTCTTTCATCCAGTATTTGTTGCTTGGTGTCAAAATTAGGTGAGTTGGCTGGTGGAGTCAGTTGTTGAAGGAATCTGCTTCAGAGCAGTCCATTTACTAAAATTTGCTGACTTAGCATGTAAACTATACCACATAAACCCTACAACTCCCAACTGAAGTTATTTTGAAGTATTTCTAACTTCTTGCCAGAAAGCCTCTATGTTTTTTCCTTTTTAGCCACTTAACATAATCACTAGAATTATAATAAAACCTTTTTTTGTTTACTATAAATCTTAGTTGGGTTTTTGTTGTTCCTTTTACTTTTCTTTATCTTATTTCTTTTGTCACATGTGGGACATTTGCAAAACAGGTACTGGGAGGGAGATAAATGGGGGCCAACATTGCTTAGAGCTTCAAAGGATAGGATCTTGTGGAGAATCATGATTGCCTATTTCTTGAAGGGACACAACACAAAAAAGAAAATCTGTTCTTTTTGTTTTTCTTAAATCAGAAATTATTTTTATTTGTAACTGATCTTTACAGACCTCTTTAGTCTAAACTAGCATAATTTCTACCCAAATTTCAAAATTTTTAAGTGTTCAAACTTAAGAAAGACACTTATATAAAATAAAATATCACAAGCCACATGCAAAATTTCATGAAAACTGCTCCTGTAGCTTGAGATTTTTAGTGTCACCAAAAACACCCACAAAAAAATTACTGTTTATATAGTTAATAATAGATCTAATGTGCAGACAATAGCAATTGAATTGAATAGATTCTACACTGGCTGCTGTAATCAAGCGTTATTCTCAGATGTTTGTCTTTGTAAAACTATGTCTGTTAACCTTTGCCAGGTGGCACAAGAAAATGGTTTATGATGAGGACAGATGTTTCATCCTGTCTGTTCAGCAATTATTAGCAACACCTCTGGTGACTGTCACTATTAAGTATACATTAATTATTGTATAAGCATTAACTTTTGCATACATTTTTTGTCTTTTTTTTTCAATAATAATATTCACTATCAATCAAAAGTAAATTTGAGAGAGTCTTAGAGTTTGAAATACTAGTACAAGAAATAATTAAACAATATAAAATCAATAATTTATCATTTGTTATAGAAAGAATAAATGAATAAATTATATATATATATATATAATTTATTACATTGTATGTATGTGCATATGTGTACACATGCACACATAGTGCAGCATAACAGATTTCTCTCTTTCTCTCAGTGCCATGTCTCTTCAGAAAGTGGACAGTCATGGGTCTCCATAGCTTCCTGACTTCTATTATGCTCAGTAATAATTGTTCCTTCATGACTCTTTGTGGAATTTGGTTCTCTATTTATTGAAACTTGCTTCTTTCCTCTTTTTTTCTTGCCTTTGATGTTTTCCATGAGTTTTAGATTCTCTAAGCCTTCTTTCCTCATTATATGTTTCAAAATTTTCAGTTATCTTTTTCTGCTCGCAAGTAATAATATTTTTTGTCTCATGCTCTGTTCATTGTATTCGTTGGTATAATCATATCCCAGTCATTTCAATCATTTTTTTTTAAATTTTGATTATTAATTGAATGAATGATTTTTTTGCATGTGTGTATACATAAAAACTTTTTCTTCTTCTTCTAGGTGCTCTGTTCCTTCAGGATGTGGGTAATTGTGGCTATCCACACCTTCCTATCCTTTGTAGGTGTAAGCAATATTTCTCCCTATTTCTAGTCCCTGTTCTATGATCCATGTATACAAGCTTGCTAGATAGGTTCTTCGATGTTTTCCTCTGTCCCTCTTATTTTCAATATGTTTCATGTTTCAAATATTCAAACCCTTCTTCCCTGATTATGTCTCAATTGTCTCTTTGTAATTCTAAGCATAAGTTTCCATCTTTTGTTTCCATTTTCCTTAAAGTTTCCTCATTACTGACATAATTTGTTCATGCTATTCTCAGCTCCTTTTGTAGAACCACATCTCTGTTGTATCAAATCTCCTCTTCATCTTTAAACTAGTGTTAGCCACATGGGATGTTTTGTTACCCAAAGATTTTTAAAGTACTTATAATTCCTAGTTGGCAACTTGTTTCTTTTCTTCACTCCCACTACTATTCTCCTGACTTAGTGAAGGTGTGTAGCACATGGTGTGGCACAGTTGTAGGTCAGTTGTTGTAGGAAGTAGACACCAGGGTACTATCCATTTTTGGAAATCCAAGGTGACTAACACAGGGTTTTAAGGAAATTGTTCAGTATTCACTGCCATATAGGAGGATTGATATGACATAGCAGTTCAGCTGTCTTTTCTTTGTTGATAATGACACTTTCCTATTTCTTAACACTTTGCTGAGTTTCTGGAAGGCACTTTTTCCACTGCAATGTGCTTTCTTATTTCAATGTCATATTTTCTGTCTCTCTAATTACTTTAGAAATAAATATTTTTTGCTTAAGGTGATTAAGACATATTTCTTAAAAAAACAAAACAATAAAAATATTTTTTTGCAATTGTACATGATTATATATAGTTGTTGAGCATTTTAAAATTTCATGGAGTATTTTCAAAGTTCATTCCCTAAAGACATTTGTACTTGAAATAACACTGCACAACAAGAATTGACTTTACTTTTTCAGTATCACTTATTAATATTTCAAACACTAGTAGTACACGGCTTTACAAGCACATCACATTGAAACACTGGTTCCTGTACAATCAGCTAAGTTAAGCAATGTCAAGCCTGGTGAGTACCTAGGTGGATAACTGTTTGGAAATTCCAGTGCTGTAAGCTTGAATGTGTGGGTGGTGTAATAAATAATGGCTCAGAATTGTTAATTGGAGAGCTGAGTTCCAATTCTGTTGAGTTTCTTATATTCACTTACATGCAAATATTATTATCTCAAAATAAATTCTTACAATCTTAAAATACTTTCTGAGTTTAAATAACCGACAAACGGTTGATAAGCTAAAGAAAATGAATGAATGAATTAATAAACTAGTAGCACAGGATCAGAATTCATTTGCCGTGAACTCTCAAATCTAGAAAAGAAAAACTATCATAAGAAACGTCATAACTTCACAATGAAGTTTGGAGGATTTTCTACAATTATTACAGGCCATTCTACACTAGTTTCAGGAGAAACATGGAAACCCCATCGGGTATATGCTTAGGAAAGCTTTAATTAACACAAATAAAAATGTGGGTAATTCAAGAATAAAAAAATATTATCAAGTCTTGGTATCAGAAAGTTCCCAGACTGCATTCTGAGATTGTACCATTCAACAAAAATGTGCACACAAATAACTCATTGGTGCCTATTGGGTCAGTCTGCCAAAAGACCTTGTGTTATCTTTTCATGTTCACTTATTGTTTAAGTTTTCTTTGATAATTCTTTTATCCACTGATAGGCAATGTGGTTCTCGGAGTGTACATGCCAATAGAAATGCACATTCAAATATTGATGAATTGCTGCTACTATGAATTCAAAGTGATATTCTTGATGGTTGTTAAATCTTCTTGTACTAAATTCTGATATGGTAGATCCTAAACTGCTAAATTTAGTTGGTCTAAGTACTGATTTCCAGATGGTGATCAAATTTATACTCAGTTTGCATTCATTTATTTTGGCAATCCTTTGTTCATATAAAACATTAACATTCAGTCATGTGACTCTGTTGGAAGGTTTTGCTCTTACTTTTTTTTATGTGCCATATCCCATCATGAAATAAGCAATCATAGTTCTCCATGACTTGTCTTGTGATTCTTTAAGTAACTTATCAAGAAAATGCATTGGACTAGAAAAAAAAGACATTCTAAAAGCTAAGCAAGGTGCTGAGAAACAGCAAAAATTTCATTAGAAACAAAGAGTGCTGGATTGCTATGTGATATCCATTTTCTTATATAGAAGTGAATGTTAGACAAATTCTCCATGGATGAGGGAAAAACTAGAGGCAAAATATGGAATATGGTTCTATAGAAGGATACTGAAAATTCCATGGACAGAGTGAGTAAACAATAAAGTCTTAAAGAAAATGGTATCAGAAAAAACACTTCTACTAAGAATCTGGCAAAACGGATGAAATTGCTTAGACACATAATGAGGAAGGAGGGCTTGGAAAACTTAACCCTGACAAGGTATGCCTTGTCAGGGTTAAGTTTGAGGGCAAGAGAGATAGAGAAAGGAGGCAAACTACTTACCTGATGATAGTGTGTGAATTGATGGCGAAGGGGCAGGCAGGAGCTTGACAAAGACAGAAAAACTGCTAACAGTCACATGAGACAGGAAGTTGTAGAAAGCCATGATCTCCTACACCCTGAAGCAATGTGACACATAGAAAAAGAAGACTTTTTTTACCTTTTAGACTTCTTTGTCATTGTTTTGCCATCCATTCATTCAAATTCATTAGGTAAGTTACACCTTCTCTTGCTATATATTAATATAGCTTATGAGTGTTAAATCTTTTAGTAATTTCATTTGGTTGCAAACATAAATTTGGTTGTTGTTCCTATTTTTTAAGACTTTCTTGTTGCTCGTATGTCATGCCCATGTTATTCTTAGCATTTGTCAATAGAATCACATCTCTGGTGTTTCAAGTCTCTCTTTCATCTGTGGGAACATTGTCCAGCATTCAATGACATAGAAGATTAGATATTATATAGTAGTTCATCTAAAGATAAAAAAAAAGAAGACAAGGAAAATGTCAGTCAAGATTCACTTTAGCCAACCAGTATTTTTGTTGTCCAAATATGACCATCATTTCTTCTGGAAACTGCATTTTTGAGAAAGATGAAGTTTTATTTTGGGAATGAGTGAAATATCTCTTAAGTTACAATGCAGTTTTAAAGCTAAACTGGACCATTCTGTGTCCACCTTTATGTAAATGTGTACAAAATTTTAAAGTACATAGGTCCAAAATGAAAAAAATCATGGCCATTATGAAAAGAACTACTGCTTGTATAAAAGTAAGCACAAAATAAAGGTCCACTTTAGCATCATACTTACATTGTTAATTAAATTTTCTTCTAAAATGTTCCTTTTCAGAAAAAATGAAAGTTATATTCATTCAAGGCATATAAAAACACATAAGAAAAATATATTTTCCAACAATAAGATACTATTTCACTAACCTAAATCTTTACCAAATTTCTAAGTGAAATCAAGCGACAAAATGAAATACTTACTTGAAAAATGCAGACGAAAAGTTCCGCTTCTACTTCAAATGCTACAAATTGTTTTCATATTTAACATTATTAACTCCATCATAGTAGACACATATAAGCTAATAACATTTTACAATTCCTAATAATAGTCTACAGAATAGATAATGAACAAGTTTTACTTTCCATATTTACTTACTTTGTGAAAATCCCTGTGGAATCTGCAGTACAAAAATAAGTCATATAAATTGTGCATTTTTCTCCATACATGAATATCTATTTTAATCCAGAATTTTGAGCTAATATTTTTCTTATTCTTTGACTGCCTTTAATAGTAAACCACTATTACTTTAAAAAGTAAAATCAATATATTTTAAAATAGAGAATATGTATAAAAACATAATTCAATTATTTACACTATTTACATCAGGTATGTCCAAAGACCAGCCCAATAAAATTTCATATGGCCCCTATCCTCTCTCATAGAATGTATCACATGGCCTGCCAGTATTGTTAATCAGCATATGTAAAGTACACACCTAAGAAATTCAATTTCATATTTTACCAAAAGATGGCAGCAGCACTGTGTGGCCACCCTCTGGTGGTGTGACCCTAACCCTGGGCCTTTTCCAGCCAATTTCTAAGATCACTTACCTTTAAACCGACACCTATCCTACATACTGCAATCCAGATCTCAGTATCATCCTTCACATTAGTGCAGGCAAGTTCTTTTTTTTGTTTTGGTCATCTAAAATGAATAAATTCTAAAATCTTAGTGAATTAAATTTGTTTTGTGTTGGCCAAAATCAGTTATAAATATATTAGGACACTTGGACTTGTGTCAATTTATGTTTTCCACTTCTTAATAAGATGAATGTTGGTATTATGTTCCTATTCATATGTTTTTAACTTAAAAGTTGTCAGACAACATTAATTACCAATAATATATAATGTTTAGGATTAACCTGAGATATAGCCTCCTGGAAGTTCTTTTGTCTCAGACATATTTTACTTTGTCTTATATGGGCTTCAGATATAACAGACTGAGTGATTTTGGTAAGACTTGTTTAAATTTATTTGTCATCCATATGAAGAAATGAAAAAATGCCATTTGCAATAAAATTTTCATAAGATAGTTCATTTGCATTTAATTTTAATGGTTCAAAGAATGCCAAGCAGAATATTTGGCCCTCATGCATATTCATGTCATCAAATCTTATCCTCTTTGAAAAAAGTTTGGGCACCCCTGATTTACATCATTTAGACTGTTGTCCTCATCTTTATTGCCATATTCACAATGTTTCAGCCTTCTTCAGGAGATATACATTGAAATTTCGAACCAAACCCTTTATTTAGTCCATAGGTATAGATTGTTTTAATTCCATGTGGCATGCCCTTTATTTTGGTGGGGGAGTGGATATCTCAGTTTCAGTTAATTCCCTCTAGTAACTTAACTCTCTCAAAGGTGAGGACAACAGGCTGAATGATGTAAATAGTGTAAATAGTTAGAATACTCTATTACAGTAGTATAGACAGATCATAATTCAACTTCATGTTTCATATGTATTAAATCATTAAATTATATTTATAATCTAAACAAGAACATTGCTAACCAACATTTTGTAAAAAATATAAAATATATCATTTTGAATAGTTGAAAATTAATTTTGTTAATCTCTTAAGAACTTTAATAAAGTATATTTTGGTTTTTCTCCCTGCTGGTGTTTCAACATGATATGGCTGTAAGCCATGTCATGTTGAAACACCAGTTCCTGTATGATCACCAAAGTTAAGCAACATCAAGCCTAGTCAGTACCTAGATGAGTGCCTACTTGAGAATACTAGGTGCTGTAAACTTGAATGTTCAGGTGGTGCAATGGATAATGGCTCGGAATTATTAATCGGAGAGTCTAGTTCCAATTCCCATTGGGTTCATTATATTTACCTAGATGCGAATACCCTTGGAAAAGGTATGAATCCACTTTTTCTCATTCCCTAGCTATGGGTTAAGACTTGTATCACTAAACCATTATTATCTAAAAAAAAATCTAAAAATACTTTCTGGCTTTAAATAACCTGCAATGGGTTGATAAGCCATAGAAAACAAATTAACCAACAAACCTACCTGCCTAAATGATCCATGCTTAGGCAATCATATCTCTTTTTGATTCATGAGTAACAATAGAAGTATTCCTGTAGTAAGCTGGTTGCCATGCAAATCTATAGGACCCAGTTTATCTTGCTATTTAACCAATAATGGAGTCGGGGAGAGAAGAGAGCTACTTATTTTTCAAATAATTTTCTTCATGAAACAATTATAAAAATTATCTGCTTATTTTATAAGTTAAAATAAAAATGATGAAACCTTGCCACCAATCTAGTTACTGTGCTTAAATTCATAAAGTCTAGGTACCATAGAGGAAAGTTCTTCAGAACTGATGAATTTGAAATGGAAAGTGGAACTGGTAAGCCAAGTTCAAATTTCAGCCTAAACTGTTGCATTCACTTTCACAATAATGCCCTTGCAAAAAGGCATGAATCCATCTCTTTTATCTCCAAGGTATGGGTTAAATAGAAGAGTAGACTGAGCTCTCTAGCCTATAATAGTACCCAGTCAAAACAAAAGAGAACACCAAATTCAAAACTATAGAGAAGGCAATGGGAAACCACTCCAAGGTCTCAGGAATTCATAGATATTAAAGAAAAGGAATCTGTGGAGAGGCATCATTGCTTCCTTTCTGGAGGGACATGACATTAAAAAGTATAGTTATCTAGTTGTTGTGAGTTCAAACCCTGAGAAAGACCATAGAAATGATATAATCTGGTTCAGTAAGGAAAAAAAAAGGTCATCATAAATAAGAATTAATTAATATCATTGGAAATAAATAAATGAAATCTACACATGTGGGTTGAAGGAAAGGTTTTGGTTCAAAATTCTTAGGAAGTTAATAAAATAAACATCTAAAGAAAACATAGGGTACATTGTGAATGTAACAATCAAGATAAGACCACTAGTCAGAATAGATAAATGTTTTGTTTATGCAAAATTTTTTCACAAACCTGATTGCATTTGCAATTAAAGAGAATTTTAATTATTAAAGAAAATGCCATGTCCTTTTGAAATGTAGGCAATCATGACTTCCCAAAGATTCCTTTTTTATATTATTTTTGAATTACCATGAATTCTTGGGAAAGATAGTGGAGTGGTTTTCCCATTACCTTCTCCAAGGCTTTAAATGGCATGTCCTTTCAGAACATAGGCAATCATGGCTCTTCTTATTTTCCTTTTCTTAATTATCTGTGAATTACCATGCATTCTTGGGTAAGATATTGGAGAAGTTTCTTATTGCATTCTCCACAGTTTGCAACTTTCCTTCTCTTAAACTTGTTACAGGGATTAGTCTATCCTGCTATTTAACCCATAGCTTGAGGAGAAGAGATTAAGTATTCAAAAAGAAATTACATCCTTGTGTAATTTAGAACTAAATTTATTAAAAATTAATATCTACTGTATCAAATTCATTTTAAACATTTTAATTTTTTTTTTCAAAATAATATTGTTAAATTATTATTTTTGCAGCTTCACCCACTCTTTCCTTTTCATTTTTAAATACAAAAATATTTCATCTGAGCAATATAATAATTTCAATTATATTACCAAACATATTTTCCTACTGCATATAATCTGAAATAAGAATGAATCTTTCTGATATTCAATTATTGTTTGGAAAATTTTCAAAATATAACTTAAGCTATCTTCATATAATATAAGTAAATATTGAATATTAATAAAGTCATTTATAATTTCTTGTCTTAATAATTCAATATTCATCTTTCCAATTCATTTGCATTCTTGATTATCATTTATGTAATCATTAATCCATGTTTGAAAGTTATGAAAAACATTAGAACAATAGTTTAAAATAATGCAAGTATATTGACGTTTACTAATCTTTGGAAGGAAATACTAAATTATGAAAAGCAATATGAACCTACTATGATAACCAAATTTCAAAAATCATCTGACATTGAATATCTCTGTTTATGTGCTGTGTCCCCTCAGGACATAAGTGATTTTGGCTCTCTACAATTCCATTCCCTTGTAGCTCTTAATAAATGTTGTCTTTCTGTTATTTCTCCTAAACTCTGTTCTGCCATCCATTTACACAAGCTCATCAAGTATGTTATGCATTGTTTTCTTCTCTCTCTCTCTCTTGCCTTCAATCTGTCCTGTGAGTATCAGATTCTCCAAGCCCTCCTTCCTCATTATGTGCTTCAGAAATCTCAACTGTCTCTTCCTGATGTTATGTATAAGTTTCCTTTTTGTTTCCATTTTCTCTAAAACTTTGTTGTTGCTCACATGTTCACTCCATTGTATCCTCAGCATCCTTCTGTAGAACCACATTTCTGGTACTTCAAGTCTTTTTTTCATCTTTAAGAATGTCCAACACTCATTACCATACAGGAGGGCAGATATCACATAACAGTTTAGTACTCTTTTTCTTATTTATAGCAAAAAGTACTCTACTTAGCTTTTGGAATGCATCTTTGGCTATCCCTGTATACCTTCAGATTTCAGTGTCATACTTATCTGACCTCTAATAAAATACTTCCCACAAATTCGATTTTGGTATTTTCAATTTGCAATTCACACTTTGGGGCTCATCCTTTTGCTAACACCATGCATTCTGTCTTCTTGCAGTTGATCTTTAATCCTTTCTTCTTGCTTTCCTTCACTACATTCTGTAGGTGCTTTTGTAGTTTTTGTCTGTGACTGGGTCATCTCTATATCAATAATGAATCCTAGTAGGACTTCAAGTTCTCTCTGAATCACATTTCTGTATAGGTTGAATAAGTCCAGTGAAAGAAAACACATCGTTGTCTTACACTCCTTTCTATTTTTGTATATCTGCTGAACACATTTTCTATCCATATGCAGGCAGTTTGCTGCCAGTATAGGTTCTTGATTATTCTAATATTCTTCCCAAATATATCAAGGTTGTTGAGCAGTTCTAATAGATCTTTGTGTTATACTTTATCAAATGCCTTTGTGTAATCTATAAGACACAGGTACATGTCCTTCTGCATTTGTATTGCTCTTTTTGATAACATTCTGAGCATAAATATTGCAGTCCTTGTTCTGGTGTCTTTGACAAACCTACACTGTTCCTGTCCTATTTCTGGTCTGATTCTGCTGTGCACTCTATTCATCTGAATTTGGACGATGAGTTTTGTTATATGGCTCATTAAGCTGATTGTCCAATGGAGTTCATATCTACTTAGGTCCTTCAGTATATTACCATTCTTGTAGATTTCATTTATTATTTCTTGTCTTTGCCAAAATCATCTAAGGCTGCTAACATCTCTACAATTGCATCTGGCCCTGCTGCTTTATTTTTATTCAATTTAGCTAGTGCAAATTCCACTTCAGATTTTAATATTTCTTGCCCATCGATATTTTTGTGTATTGCCGGTTGTCTCTTTCGTCATGGATGAGTTCTCTGATATATTCACTTTATCACTGAAATATTTTTTCTTTCTCTGCTATCAGCATTCCATCTCTGGATTTTATGCATCCTGTTGACCTAAATTATTGATATTTAACCTGCTCATTTTATATTTTCTAACTGTCCACTTTGCTTTAATGTTCTAATATTCCATGTTCCAAGAATTATATTTTGTTTGGTGTGAACAGTTGTTGAATGACTGTCAGGTGACTGAAAAGTAATTCCCTATTTTATATATGATGGACTTTGCTGTCTTGTAAAAATTGTAGTTAGATTGGAGAGACCATCATACATAAAACAGGGAGTTACTTTTCAACCACCCTGTCCATGTGTTACTGTCATCTGGTGGTCATAAGTTCAATCCCTGGATCAGGTAGTGAAGCATCAATTCACCAGAACAAAAATATCACAAATAACAGATATCCCATATCAACCAATCAAGGAACACCTGATGATGATGGTATTGTGTCTATAATGATAAAATGTATATCAACCAAGAAGAGAAAAACATCTCAAAATGATAGAAGTCTACTATGAAAATGGAATTAGTTTAATTGGCTTGGAAAAGTTCAAACTAAAAAAATTAACAGAAGAAAGAGTATTATTGC
Source organism: Acanthosepion pharaonis (assembly GCA_903632075.3). Classification (NCBI taxonomy): domain Eukaryota; kingdom Metazoa; phylum Mollusca; class Cephalopoda; order Sepiida; family Sepiidae; genus Acanthosepion; species Acanthosepion pharaonis. The sequence continues at coordinate 375,228 of CAHIKZ030000437.1, forward strand.
AATCATCATCCACTAACAATATTCTGTCATCTTTTCTCTATAAAGAAGCATAAAAATAATTCTTACATTTCCAGTATTAATTATTGAAACTGACTCAAAATATAATTTGGAGCAGCATCATATCTTGGCTTTTAATGATAAATTTTATTTTAATTACTTGTAAGTTTATTAAATTCTCATCCAAATAATAACCAGATTTAATAATGATGATCATTCAAAAACTAGTTTCTTTTTTTAAACATACCATGCAAAAACCTCAAATGCTATATCATCTGAAAAAGAGTTACCTAAAAAATGTGCAGCAATAAGGGAGGTTAATTGTTTGATGTCAAAATCAAAATTTATTTGAAAATTCCTATCAGGATATCAATAATATAACAATTTTCTTTTAAACTGAACACTGAGATTTATTGTTTTTGTTCCTTTTACAGTGTAATCCAATGATATTTCTTCGTTTGCTCAAGATGATATCAAATTACTTCTTTCTGCATGTATGACTTGAGTTGACTCCAGTTACCTTTGAAGCATCTGCTGAAAAGGAGGAGCTTGTAACATACAACTCAGCCAATCATGTAATTAAACTTTAATGTATGGTTCTATGAACTCCACCCCAGAAAACATTTCATGTATAAAAGGCTAGTCAGATAGTAATGCAGTTGTGTTTTCAAGATACTTTTGATCTTATCTTTTGTCTCAGTTTATACATTGACTGATTGGATTTTTTAAAAACTGAAGGCTGCCATGGATTGGGCAGTTATACCATCTATGCTGCTTGCTGCACTTTGCCTCATGGCATCTGTAGGCAGGATGACAGCAGTGTTAAAAGACAGGTAAGTTTTGCATGCTTATTTCTTTATAAATAAAGAATGTTCACCTGTTTTGTGCTTTAAAAAATGAAGTGTTATTTTCACTAAGTTGCTCTATATTAAAAGATCATTTCTTCCATGTGTTCCAATTATTCCAAACACCATCTTAATTTTTTTAAATAAAGCATTGTTAATTATTATTAATATTCCAACTAGTTTTTATCTTTTTTTTTTTTTTTTGATTGCAATGCTTATGATAATTTGTCAAAAATGTTGATCAGAAATAAAGAATAAGCTAGCAAAACTCAAACTCTTATACCTTTGCTTTGAGAAGCCATAACAGCTGCTTTACTAAGTAGGCCACAGAGAATTATGGCTGCAAGGTTATAACCATAACCATATAGCTATACTTAATCTTCCCTAATTACCTGATACATTACTGTATTCATTCATATACACTAGTACTATTTGTAGTAATATCTTTATATCTTAAATGAAATATTGTAAATTATTATTTTTTACTCCTATTTCTTTCATCTTAATTTCAGTTCCTTTTTATCCCAACTCTCAGTCATTTTGTGGCTGTTAGGAAGCAATATTGATTATAAATAAAAAATAATCTTCTAACATGGCTCAAACTTGTATTCTTTTTCCTTGAAAATACAATTTTTAACACGATAGCTGCCTTATCAATTAGGCTATGGAAGCTTCTGGCAGCAGTCATTCAGGATCAGCTCATATTACCCTTACTTATCTTTCCTAATTGATATATTGCCATCTCTATTTGCATACACTAGAAGAAAAATTTTATTTTAATTTCTTCTCATCTTATCCTTTATTCCCAATCTGTATTACTCTCAAAAACAGCTGTCGAATTACTGAGATTACTTAATTATTCTGAGAGTTGTAATAAAAACAACTGAAATTAAGATGAAAGAAAGACAAGTTGAAAAATTAATAAAAGCTTGTGCTAATGTAGTGACTAATATATTCTATGATAGAAACACGTTTATATTATGGGGCTTATATTATAGATTATAATATAAAAATCTATATATTTATCAATCATTCTGATTTGTGATAATTAGGTAATCCATTATTATGGTTACAAGAGATGTTACTCTATAATAATAAGCAAATATAGCTCATGTTAACATAAAAAAATATCTCATTAGTAAATAGGGGAGGTCAGGTTGCTAATAAATTATTTTTCTTTAGTTTCATGTTAGCTTTCTTTTTGATATTTTACTTTTAATAATCTAAAAAATAAAATTCTTTTTTATATCCAATAACAAAATGTACAGATAAAATCCAAAATTACTCATACAGAAAATATCACTAATGCAATTGCAAACAATTTTTTAATCATTTCACCCCAAGCAAGTCAGTAAAACCTCTAAGACACAAGAGGGTTATTGAGTGTTAGCAAGTATGAGAAAAAAAGAAAGAAAAATACTATTAAGGAGAGAGAATAATAAAAGAACAAGAATTAAAAAGATAACACTTGACATTACATTTAAATTTTTGAAGATTGAAGTTGACTGGGAAGCTAGAAACTGGAAGAGAGTGAGAAGAAAATGCTAGCATAGAACTTGCTGTTACATCCAGCCAAAAATGGGGAAAATACAATTGTTTTTGCACAAAATCAATTTGAAAACACGATTAAAAGACATCATGAAAATGGAAGGGGGACAACTCACATCGGGTTGTTTGTGTGTGTGTGTGGGTTCCTTTAAATATGGGAATGGATTTCCTATATTTTTCAGCCGATAAAACAAAAATTCACTTTTTTTTTTTTTTTGGCAGGTAGTGTTTCTTATTCTCTTGCACACTTTTTTCTTTATTTTTAATATTCAGAATGCTTTAAAAATTCCATTTACAATACAATTATTCATAATAAAATTCTATTCAATCAGGAGACTCATAACAATTGAAAACAATGTTTTTGTTTGAGTTTGGGTTTGACCAATTCGTAAAAAAACAAAAAAAAACTAATTAAGACATGCGTGTCTGTTAACCTTAAACAATAATCTAACGATCTCTACTGATTGTACGAATACAAACATCGGATTATTTTTTATCTTTAGGGAAAGATAATGAAATCTAAACATACACAAGTCCTAACTAAAAATAATAACCGGAACGGGAAACTACTTTTTAGATACACATGGTGTCCAATTTTTTTACTATATTCAATAAGTAAAAATCATAAATTGTAAAAGATTATTATTACAGAAAGGCTACTAAATGAATAAGATTTGTTAGATCATAATTAATAAACCCAAATAAAGTTAATATTTTTTGTATTAGAAACAACGAGTGGAAAATATATTCAAATCAGAATTCTAATTATGAATCACCACAAGCAAAATATGCAATTTTTTACTGTATTCAATAAGTAAAAATCATAAATTGTAAAACTAAAAGATTACAGAAAGGCTACCTACATTTTTTCAACCAATTTCAACAAAACTTCTTTTTTTTTTTTTGGTATGTAGTGTTTCTTATTGTCTTGCACACTTTTTTCTTTATTTTTACATTCAGAATGCTTTAAAATTCCATTTACAAGACAATTGTTTATAATAAAATTCTATTCAATCGGGAGACTCAAAATGATTGAAAACAATGTTTTTGTTTGAGTTTGGGTTTGACCAATTCGTAAAAAAAACTAATTAAGACATGTATAGAATCGTCAATGTTTGTCTACTCACCCCCGTTAAAAATAGACTCTTCTATAAGAATTAGCTTTGACCAATCAACACCACACATTGTGAAACTCAGCTTGTTATTGGTTGAGACGACCGTAGAATGTGTATCCATGGTCAAAAATCTGTTTTCCCGCCAGGCCACTGGGAGCCTACTTTGGTTTCCCAAACTAAATAAAAGGACGAATTTCAGTTCAATTCACCAGTCAGACCTCTTCACCTAGAGAGAAGCCCATCAACTCCACGCCAGTCAAAACTCAGACTTTGCCGCGCAAAAAAATATTCTCTGACTCAACAATCCATAAACACACTCTATCTCTCTCTAGAACAATTTCTCAAACTTCACTTGCTATACTTTCAAAGTGATATTTCTCACTACATAACAAGTATCAGAAACTAACAATTTATTTTTCTCGAGCAGATAAAGGTACGCAACTCTGAACAACTTTGAATATTTGTATAAACACACTTACATATATACACTAACGATTCAACCTCAACACCGAACATTTTTGTACGTTGATCAAACAAACAGTTTAATTCTGTGAACAAATCTAATCAATACCTGCAAACGCACCCAAACATTCACAATAACACAATACACAATTAAATACACTAATCCTCATTTATCCATCAAATCTTAAACCCACAGTATATTAAATTGTATATAAATTGATGTTATTGGTATGCATTTGACTTTTGTCTTGTTTTCAACTTTATTTGCATGATTTGTTCCAAGTATTTGTTCTAAGTAATTGTTGTGGACGAATGTTGTAGAACACAGCCTCGAAATTCCTTCTGATCAATTTAAACACAATCACCAATCCGCAACACATGCGTGTCCGTCAACCTTAAACAATAATCTTTGTCAATTTTATTTTTCAGTCTTTATGATGGTGGATACTTGATCTATCTCTTACTGTTATATCCCCGGGCAACGCTGGGCTCTACTGCTAGTTTGAAAATAATATGGAACCAAAGAAATGTATTTTTTCATACTCATTTACATGAAAATGTGAACAATGACAATATTGTAAAATAGGTATTTCTTAGTTATACATTTTATTTCTTTCACTTTGGTATTAGTTTTATGAGACTAGACTACTTTTCATGACAATATATATTAATGGAGTTAGTTTCATTGTATAAGGATGTGTGGGTGGTGTAATGGATAGTGGCTCGAAATGAGAAATCAAAGAACCAAGTTCAAATTCCAGTTGAATTTGTTATATTCACCTTGGGAAAGGTATGAATTTATCTCTTCTCCCTATAGATATGGGTTAAATAGTAGGACTTGTATCTGGAAAAATCATTGTTATCTTCATAAATTTGTTAATGCAATATTTACTCACTAAACAAAGAATTATTTTTACAATCCAAAATATGTTTCAGCTTCAAATAATTGACAAAGGGTTGAAAAGCTGTAAAAAAACAAATTAATCAATCAATCATTATATAAGTTTATTTATTTCATTTAAAATGAATTAAGACTTAGATTTGATATCTAATGAAAATAAAATGTCTATATTTCAGTAAAAGAAAGATAATTTATTTTCTGTAATGAGAGAAAATGGCTTACCTCCTGGTAGAAAGTGGGTTTGGATGTGCCTTGTGTGTAAAGCATCCCAAAAAGAAAATGGCAGCTTTACAAGTCACACATTTAAGAAACGATAGATCTCAAAGTCAGATCTGTTTCGCAAAACTTTTTTTGCACCTATGCAAATTAGTCCTGTCACTCAAGCTATAAAAAGTGCTTGATGAGACAACAGAGCAGTGTGACTGTGGTAGCGAACAGAAGGCACATGTGTTGGATTGGTTGACTTATGCTACACTGTTTGGTGAATGAAATGGATTAGGAAACTTTTTTCCAAGCATGAAAAAACTAACTATAATTTTATTGCCCAATCTGGTTAAATATAAATCTTACAAAGAGAAAAATATCAAATGAGAATAAAAGGAAGATTCATTAGAAACAAAGAAAAGAGTATTGAACTGTTACATGATATCTGTTTTCCTATATGGCAGTGAATGCTGGACAATCTCCTCAAAGATGAAGAGACTTGAAGCAACAGAAATGTGGTTCTACAGAAGGATGCTGAAGATACCATGGACTGAACATGTGAGCAACAACAAAGTTTTAGAGAAAATGGAAACAAAAAGGAAACTTAAACTTAACATCAGGAAGAAATAATTGAAATTTCTAGAGCACATAATGAGAAACAAGGGCTTGGAAAATCTGATACTCACAAGAACAGATGGAAAGCAAGAGGGACAAAAGAAAACAAAGTATGACTTACTTAGCTGATTAAATGGATGGTGGAATAGGGTTTAGGTGAAATAACAAAAAAATAAAATTTATTAAGCGCTACAAAGAACAGGAAGTTGTGGAGAGCCATGATTGCCTATGTCCTGTGGGGACATGGCATATAAAGAAGATAATTATAAACAGGGAAAATTTAGAAAACTTGATTTACAGCATTTATTTATTAATTGTGCTTTACCAATGTCTTACAAGAAGATAATGTGTAAAAATCATGTTGGCACTAAAATAATCCATTCATTGTATAGAGTGATTAGTTGTGATGTACTAATGACCTATACAAGAAGAGGATGATGTGTTTATCATCTGGGTTTTCTACATACCAGCACGTTGAGAGCACTCTACATCAGCTGGCAACCTGTGCACAAATGTGCAAGCCAGCATACGATCACTCAGAATTATGGTAAGAATTTAAATAACTCATTCATTCAGAGTTACTACCTGTAATTCACCAATAATTCTTAAAAGAGAATGTATAAGACTCATGGTAAGTACTTACATAATGCATTCATTGTATAAAGTTATCAAATGTATTTTACCAATAATTCTTAAAAGAAGAGAATGCATAAGAATCATACAGAGTTTATCCTTCTTTTTTTTGTAATCATCTCTCCCCAAGCAGGGTAATAAAGCCACTAAGATGCAAGGGGTTGCCAGATATAAAAGAATAAGAGAAAATTATTATATAGAGAGAACAATAAAAACAAAAAAAAAACAGGAATTAACAATTGACATTGCATGTAAATTTTTTGAAGATCAAAGTTGACTGAAAAGTAAGAAGCTGGAAGTGAGTTCCACAAGTGAGAAGTGTGGGAGAAGAAACTGTTAACATAGAACTCATGGTTACATCTAGCCATTTCAGGTGTAAAATGATGAAACCTTGCCACCATTCTTGTACTGTGCTTAAATTCATAAAATTGAGGTACCAAAAAAGAAAGCTCATCAGAACAATTATCATGAAAATATTTACAGAAAGGGAAGTTACGTTATGATGGTGGGAGAGTGACTGAAACCAAGATGCCAGATCAGGACCATTAACATTGCATATTCTTGCATGTTTATAATTTTACCATTCATATGTGCATTGAATATGACTGCCATAATTGATCTAGTGCCTCTGCTATATATCTCAAGATCCTCAACAGTATCCAAGGAAGGGTCCTGATTTGGCATTTTGACCTCAATCCAACTGCTGTGATATGACTTCCCTCTCTCTCTTTTCTATATTTTCATGGCAATTTTTCTAATAAGCTTTCATCTTTGGTACCTTGACTTCATAAATTTAAGTGCAGTACTAGATTGGCAACTAGGTCTCATCATTTTACTGTTCAAATAGATAGATGTAATTGTAACTTTCAATAGAGTTTCTTTTCTTGTTGCACTTCTCGCCCTTGGAATTCTCTTCCAGTTTTTTGCTTCCCTGCCACCTATGATTTTCAAAAATTTAAATGCAATGTCAATCACCATCTTCTATCTTTCTGATTCCTATTCTTTTATTGCCCTTTTTCCTCACTAGCATCTTTTAATTTTCTTTCACACTCAGTAATTCTTTGCTTCCTAGTGGCAGTATTGCCTTGATTGGGGTGAAATTATTAAAAGAAATGTTCATTGCATCAAACTATCAATTGTATTTTCTTATAGATTCTTAAAAAAGAGATGGTATAAAAATAATACTGGGTATATAAATAGCCAATTTGTTGCATTGAGTTATCAATTGTATTTTCCTATTAATTCTTAAAAGAAGAGTCTGTATAAGAATTATGATGAGTGCTTATAAAAGTTATTCATAATAAAGATTTATTAATTGTAGCTTATTAATGTCTCTTAAAGAAAACAATCTATAAGACTCATATTGAATACATAAATAATGCATTCATTTAATAGTCTTATTAGCTGTGATTTACCAAATAGTTTTGAAAGAAGAAAATATGTAAGAATCATGGTGAGCCCATTCACTATGCTGAGGTATTAGTTAAGTTACACAAGTTTAAAACATTATGATAAAATTCTAGAGTAATGATAATGTTAAAAAATTATGAAGAAAAGTTTAGTTTATTACTTCAACACCAAACACAGGTCACTGGGTGTAATTCAACAAAACTCAGAGAAGAATCAAGATCCATGAGTATTACTCTCTAACATAGCAACTATCTTGTCCTTAGTTGCTTCTAAGATGAGAATCTGGAGGATGACTCCAAGTATTACTATGTACTACAACAAACATTCCTTATGTAAATAGTGTGACAGAACAGATCTAAATATTTGTCAATGTAACATCAGAAATTGTAAGATTACACTTCAAAATCTCCTTACTTGTGTTGGCCCCTTCTGGAAAAAGAATTTCCTTAAAGACTGTATTTATATCTTATTCATATACAAAAATATGTATAAGTGGGAAAACCAGTTACTAATTTAAATCAACCATAACCAAAAGAGGAGTAAAAAAAATATATCTGAGGTAAGAAGGTCCACTCTTGGATGAGGTCAATAATATTAACGAGGAGTATCAATGGCAAGTGAAAAAGTTGAATGTGTTATATATCATCTGCTTTGTTAGGTGCACAGGTATATAAAATTTTCTTTTTTTAGTAATGTTGATGCTTGGGGACTCCCCTAAGTAATGTTGCAGAACTACCTGGGTAGGTGGGTGATAATATCATGTGTCTTATGCTGCTAAAATGTATTAATCGAATTGATGTATTAATGACATCTTTTTTTTTGTTGCTATAATTTTTGTCCAATGTTTACCAATTGTAACTCCTCATGAAAGTAGGATGTGACATATAGTCAGTGGGCTGCCCTTACATGTAAATATGTTTTTTTTAATGTCATGTCCTTTAGAACTTAAGTGTCGTGACTCTCCAGAGCTCCCTTTTCTGTAATATCTATGAAATGCTTTTACTTCTTGGGAAAGATAAAGTGTTTTCCCATTGGCTTGTGCCTCCAGTTTTGAATTCAAAGTTGTCTTTCTAGACTGGCTGCCATCTAAGAGCCCAGTATACCATATTGTGGAAAGAAGAGATGGATTCATGCCTTTCCCAAGAGCAAAATGCAAAATGAACATGACAAACTCAATTATAATTTTAAATTAGCTTGCCAATTCCACTTTTCATGCCAATATTTGTTACAATAAAATAGATCTATGTCTGGTTTTTGGTACCAGTAACCACAGCCAAGCAGGTATCAGAATATTCTGAGTTTCTTCTTTTGTGCTATGGAGTAGGGATGTACATAGCCAGAATCTTTTACCCCAAATTTGTTTCATGTTATGCTGCAACCTGCCAGAAGAAAAGAACATGGTGCTGTGTCCCACTTGAAGATAAGAATAGAGACAAGGAGAAAAGCAAATATTACATTAATCCCAAGTTTTTCTTTTTTTCATGGATTATTTGACAAGGGCAGAGAATTTTAAATTATTTTTGTAGCAGCCAATATAAGTTTTACAAAAGGACAATCAATTAAAACAAAAAAAAGTCAAAAATAAATTTGAAAGAAAGAGTGATATTTTTCACAAGGAATATTGTCTTTTACATAGTTTTAAAAAGTCAGTTTTTATATAGAAAATTTTTAAATGCAATGGTCAAGCAGTGATTGATTGACTTAGCTACATGTAGTTTGCATCATTAAACTCCTGTTGAAGTTCCAGTGGTCAGAAGGTAACATCTCTCTAATTTGATACTCAAAATTTGTAGAATTTGTCGTTTCAGCTTAGCAATGCTAATTGTTTTTTTGAAGAAATCAGTCATGGTTGCAATTCACAACAACATAACAAGTGAAAGGAGAAAATTTTACAGGAGTGCCAGAAGAAATTTACCTTCAGAATGGTTTCAGCTGCCCTGAAAATGTACAGTTCATTTGCAATGGTGGGAAGAACTACAGCGCCCAGCTCCCCAGCTTATACACTTATGTATTTATGCCCCAAGGTTAAAATAAATTGGCATAAAAAGAAAGACGTCAGTATTCAAATTTAAAAAATGAATTTACATTAGCCAATCGAGAAAATATTAAAAAATATTTTACACTAATCTATGCAATTTGATGACTGCTTATAAGCGAGGTTCAACTATTTCTTCTATAGTCGAGTAGTATGACAGGGAGACAACTATGGTTGTTTTCCACCACAGGATCCAAATCATTTTTCAAAAGTTTATTTGCTGGAAATCTTCAAGACATTTAAATAAGCTTTTAAAAAGTAAGTGCATGTTAAAATTCACCAAGAATGACCATCACTTGACCTGATGACTTTAAAAAGATAATCAGAACCTCTATGATAAACTACAAGATAAGTACAGTCATATCTACTGAATTAAGTCCATCTCAATTTCTTTATAGGGTAGAGCAAATTTACTTGTCCTTCAAAAAGGAACTTTTCATACTTTAAAAGTAAATTTTTGTTTAATCTTAGAATTTTACAATATACAGACACCAAAATTGAAAGAAATGTACTGGCTAAATGGTAAAAGTAAGGGACCAGTAATTTGATTTATGATGTATTTGCTTCAAGAGATATTTCTTTACTGTCAGATCATATTTTTCTTTTTTGATCTGATGAACTCTCCTAGGCACTGAAGATTATGAAGGTGGGTGCTTTCTCATTGATCAAAAATCTGTATTTTAGCTACATGGTATGCTTAAATCTATGTCCATGCAATTCAAAGTCATCTAAATGCATTTTATTGGAAACTTAAATAAAGTAAAATAAAAAACAGGTAAGAAGATAGGAGCTGATTTGAATTTGTTTGATAAATACAAATGTTGAGATAATTTTTGAGATCTATCTTGAAATAATGAAATTATGAGAAAGAACTTTTAATGTTGTTTAATCTTGTTTTAGCACCCACTTCTGTACAAAAGTTGTGGCAGACACCAACATCCAATATAGACCCTGCTCTGAGTTTATGGACATGATGACAAATGGTTACTACATTGATACCAATGCTACATATTCTGAAAATGATTCAAACCAGTCAATGAAGGATTTATTTCTGGGACAGATTTCAAATCCAAATAAAGTGTGCATTTACAAAAAGTAAGTATTTTTCAAATTTCAAAACCTACATTAATTATTATTTCAAGAAATATTCAAATTCTTATATTTATACATGTTTTCAGGAAGTGATATTTATTACATAGGAAAGAAAAATGTACTACAGTAAAAAATGTATGATCTCATTAAGGTCTTAATGATTTATGTTTGTGAGTGTATATATATGTTATCATAACAGGGCAACAGTGGCACATCATAGCAAGATTTTTGCAAGGACAATATTGTTAAAAATGCTTTAACTTAATTTCCAGTCCAATTTTCAACTTAATAATAGTCTGGGTTCAGCGTTCATGTTCAACCCAATGACAATCATCCAATTTTTGCATGTTTCTGTGTTTTTCATGAAAACTGAAAAAAAATCATATTAACATTGAAAGAGGAAAAAAAATGAAAATATCACTAATTACTGCATAAAATAAGGATACTTTTTATTTTGCAAAAATATATTTTTATTACATATTTTTATATAAAAATAACATAACATTTTCCCAAAATAAACATCTTATGAGTATGCAAAGAATGAATATTTTATGCAAAATTTATTCATCTTTTCATTAATTTTCCTTTTCTCCTTTCATCAGTAACATTTCCAAATATTCTAAATTGTAAGCATGTCTCTTCAAATTGCTCATTAGAGTTCAGTAGTAAAGATAACTTTAAATTTTCAATGTAGTTGGAATTTAGCCAATGACAGAGTGGTCTCCCCTTATTTATTTGCAAATAATCTGAACACTAGGAGGACCTGTGTAAATTATATGGATTTGCTAATCATTTTTAATGCTGCATTCTATACTTTTCAACCCATAAGAAAAGTAACAACCACTTTTAAAAATAGTGAAATGCCCTCAACAGATAGGTCATAAAAAATGATTTAACCTCTCACTACAAACTACTGCCTTTATCTAAAATGACCCCCTCCAATCCCTCTTAGTATTGTACACTCTTTTTGTTTCTCTATGTATCTTTGTTTTGCTCTCTCTCTCTCTCTTTCTCTCTCTCTGTTTTCCTCTATAATAGGATTAGCATTACACACACACCATAAATAGGTAGGTACAAGTGTATTATAGTATAAATTATGAAATAGGAATTGACTTGACATTAGGCTTAAGGGTTGCCTTTGTTAGCTTTGTATAAAAATAAATAACACAATTTTGAAAACTGAATGAAATCTAATTCAGAATTAAACAATTTAAATATATTTATTATATTGTTAATTTTTATTATAATTACATAAGCCACTATTTACTAAACTTAGCTAAAATCTGGCACAAGACCCTATATGAAGATATCTGTTGAAGATTGATCAATAATGTTCTGCAAGATTAGCTTGTTAACCACTATTCCAGTGCTTAATATGTGATATAAATTACTATTATTAGAAAAATGTAGGTATATTTTCGGCTCAGCCACCTCATTCAAGAAGAGAAGAATCAAGGTGATCTCTAGTGATTTAGAAAGCTAACACTAATCACAAGTACTTTTCAATACAGAAATCTTTTTATCTATTAGTTTCTTTATAAAAAATTTTATTTCACTTTGTCAATCTGCCTTCAGGCTATTTGCTAATTAAAATTTGAAGATATCATATGCACTTATTACATTTTAGGTACTAATTTAAAACTGTTGATAATTTTTCCTTTTTAAAACATTTTTGTAATTTTTTCAAAATTATTCATTGAAAGATTGTATAACACTTCTAAATCTGGTTTATCAACTTTGAACAGTCCTTTCTTATTAAAGTTGTCTCTGGCAAATTTTCTAATGACATTTTTCATTTTAGCTTTTTAAAAGTGTAAAATAATTTTCTCCTCCTTGATATAGTTCTTCTGTTTAGATATTTGATATGGCCTATATTTTTCCAATATTCTTATGATATTTTCTTTAAAGATTGATGCAAAGACAGAAGAGAGATTGCTGTAGTGGATATGCAGGAGTCTTTTGTAATCAAGGTAAGTCGTTTTTTCTTGGGATTTGCTGTACATTAGTAAAAACACTAACAAAAAAAAATATAAGTATGCCAGGTAATTTAGAACAATTTACGGTGTCTCTGGACACATTTTTGAACTCATCCAGTCTTTCCTATCAAATTGTGAAATGATGGTTATCCTGAATGGCCACTCATCTAAATCCTTTCATACTAACATGAGTGTCCCCCAGGGCTCAATCCTTGGTCCTATTCTGTTTTAATTTTCATTAATGACCTTCCTGATAACATCAGCTCTCAATTTGGTACCCATGCTGATGACACAACCATTTACTCCTGCCTCAATAGTAAGGCTGATCAGTCAGACAAGGTCAAAATAGCAGCTGATGTCTAAAATGACCTCAAGTCCATTGTTAACTGGGGTAAAAGATGGCTTGTTAATTTTAACACCTCCAAAATTAAACTTCTCTCTTTTAATCAGCTGAGAGATCCCTTTTTGCCTTCCATCAGCATGGCTGATGCTAACCTCCAGGAAAGTGACTCATTGTGTCTTCTTGGGATAATGTTTTCAGCTGAGATGAAGTGGAAAGACTATTGAATCCATTGCTAGGTCAGCTGCTAAGAAAGTTAATTCACTGTGTTGGGTAAGACAATTTTTCTCCTCTGAATCTATCTTCTATATCTATAATTCTACCATTCATCCATGCTTAGAATACTCTGCCACATATGGTCTGTTGCCCCTGCTATTTACCTTGAGCTCCCTGATAAAATCCAAAGATAAATCAGTAATATTATTGCTCCTGATCTGGCAGCTCAGCTTCAGTTCTTTCCTACCACCATCACCATAAGGTTGCCTCTCTCTGTCTTTTCGATAAATACTTTCATGATGAGCTCTTTACTATAGTATCTAAACTTTTTGAATTTAAGTGCAGTACTAGACTGGCATCAAGATCTCATCAATTTACAGTTGAGCTGGCTAGATGGAGCTGTAAATTCTATGCTAAAAATTTATTTTCTTATACTTCTTGTTTAAGGAACTCCCTTTGGACACCATGCTTTAAAAATTTAAATGCAATGTCAATCATTATCTACTGTCCCCCTTGCATGAGGTGATACCAGTTAAAAAAAAACCCCAAAAAACCACCAACCTACCCCTAGTCAGAACAGCCTTGATGTATCATCAGATGTGACAGCATACACAGATCATGGTGGTTCTCATTCATGTTGGCAATCACATCAACAATAATAGCCTTCAAAAAATCCTTGGTATTGTGGGGGTCACTGGTTGATGCCCCAGATCTAGAGAATTGAAATCAGGAAAGTTGTGGATAATATGATTGGAAAACTTCTTGGCAAATTACTCTTGGATCACGGGATAAGGAGTGGGGTACTAGTTAAATTGACTGGTCTGCTCATGAAAAATAGGGAAATTTTGGTGAGGGAATAATTTTTATAGAATTTTTTTTTTATAGATTTTTTTATTAATTTTTATATTTTTTTTATTCATTAGATATTCTAGCCTCAACATTTGATATATTGATTTTTTTTTATCATTTTAAAACTGGGGTCCTGTTCATAATATAAATACAGTGTCAAATCAATCCCTGACATCATAAAGAGTTATCTGTACTTTGTTTTTTATTTACAAATGTCAAACATCACAATATGCTTAAGACTTTCAATCACATTTCAAATGCTTTATGCATGATAAATGAAATAGATTTTTGTTATCTTTAGGTGACATAAGAATCAATATTTATATCTAAATCAGTTCTATCTGTGTGAGATCAGTTGGTCTCATTTTGGAAAACTAAGTATTAGACATCTACTTTTTGACTACCAACTCTTTATGGTAATAGAACATTATTAATCACTGTTCTGTCAACATAAAATAAAAACCATAGAGTTTGTAGTGGGAATGTAAAGTATTATAATTTTATGCCTCATAGTACATTTGTCCTGCAAACAATATTTGGCAGACCCCTATGTGAGTCCCAGTAAAAATCAATATATTGACAGCCTAAGGTGCTGACAGGTTAAGTATGGTGGACCAGAATTGACATAAATTTATGAATTCTAAGTAAAAATGATTTGTTTTCATTTTTTAATTACCAATCATTTAACAAAATATTTTAATCAACTATCTAATATTTTATTGAATTTTTTTAGGTACTTAACCTTATGTTTGAAGATGCTTTCTGAAAATATAATAAAATTTAAAATATTATAAAAATTTCTTAAATTAATAACATTTCATAAATTATTGATTTGCCTCTATAATGGTATTTTATTAATTATCTCAGTTATTAAATTAAAAATTTAATAACTGAGATATGATAATTTAATTTAATAACCAAGATGATAATAAATAAATTAATTATTATATTATCACAGTTATTACATTTTTTAATTTAATAACTGAGATAATATATGATTTTTTTAAATAAATTAAGCAAAAAATTAAACTTCAAAAAAATAGAGCCAATTCTGAATTTGTATTGGTGTTATTTTTAAATACATGGACAAAAAAGACATATTTCCATTGACGTTCATTCCTTTGAATACATGAATTAAAATGAAAAAGACATATTTCAATTGGTTTTCTTTCCTTTGAATACGTGAATTAAAATGAAAAAAATAAACATAAAAATCGGAACATTTTTATTTGCATACACTACACTTGAGTTGACTCCAAGGGTACTAAATAGACTGGTCTACTTATAAAAAAATAGAGAGTTATTTTTTAAATTAACATTCTTTTGACCTTTCTTAGGGTGTGGAACATGTCAGAAGTGAAAGATATTGATTAATTATCAATTTAGAATGGGTTCCTGTTTATAGTTGTGATACAATAAATTGATCTCTGATTTTGAAGTTTTCAAGATGTTCAAAACTTTGCTAAAAAGGAGCATACCCTGATGAAAAAAGGACCCAAACTTGATTAAACAATTTTTTTTATCATCTAAATGTTTATGTTATTATTAAGAGGAAAGACCAAAGTATTTTTTGAATATTTAAAAATTTTTTTAATCCTTTCTAGCACATCCAAAATTTTAGGTAAAAATCTTGGTTTTTTTGAGTCATCAAAATTGACATAAAATCAATCATGTCATCTATTAGTGACAGTTTTGTAAACAAAAGTGAATTTCTCCATTCAAAAATCTTGTAAAATTCAATTTTACTTTTTTCAAAACTTATTTTTGAAAATTAGACAATTTAAAGTACACTTAGTGTAATTTGAAACAAACATTACTCAATTTTTTAGTAGAAAAAATTTGATTAGAAATAAGAGAAGCATGTTTAACAGTGGTGATTGGTTTTCGAGGTGTGAATTGATGCTTACATCAATGCATCAACATGCATGGTCATCAGTAAAAGAGTGAGCCCAAAATGCAATTTGAATCAAGCAGATCTGGGAAGTGTTTTGACAGAGGACGGTAAGTGAAACACTGAGATCTGTAAATGTATTGGGATGGCCAAAGATGCATTTCAAAAGCTGGGCAGAGTATTGCAAGACAGGAGGATTTCTTTTGTAACAAAGAAAAGAATGCTGAGCTGTTACATGACATCAAAGATGAAGAAGAGACTCAAGGCGATGGTGATGTGGTTCTACAGAAGGATGTTAAGGATATCATGAACCAAGCATGTGAGCAATGATGAGGTCTTAGAGAGGATGCAAACAAAGAGGAGGCCAACAAATAAATGCAATGGAGTCCAAAATTTTATTGTCGATAACTCCAAAATGGTAGATTTTATCAAAATTTCTTTGTTATTTTCGAATTAAGCATGTAAATGCTTAACATCAGGAAGAAGCAGCTGAAGTTTCTGGGACACATAATGAGGAAGGACGGCCTGGAGAATCTGATGCTCACAGGTCAAATGGAGCGAAAGAGAGACAAGGGAAAACAATACGTGACATACCTGGATTAGCTTAAGCAAGTGAATGACAGAACATGATCTGGGGGAGGAAGCAGAAGGAAGGAACTTGTTGAGAGCTGCAAGGGATAGAAGGAGGTGGAGAGCCATGATCGCCTACATCCTGAAAGGACATGGCACATAAAAAGAAAAGAAAGAAATCGACAGCTGACATTAGGGCAATTTATCAGATGGAAGGGCAGAAGTGACAGTATTTTTAATTTTTAAGTGAACCAATTTATTTAATTATAAAGTAATTGTTAAAAATTAAATACTTTCAAAAGTCTAGTATTTAGGTACTTTTTTTTAACAAAGATATGTTCAAAGCCTGCACTTGTTTCTGTTCCTAAAATCTAAAAAAGAAAAGGTAATAATTACAGTATATCTTTCACGGAAAAAAAAAAAATTATATTTAAAAAATGAAAAGAAAATATTTAGTGAAATATGTAAAAAAAAAAAAAAAGAAAATTAAAAATTTTGAAAATGCAATGGTCAGTCAGTCAGAGAATTTGATACGCAATCAGGAGAAACATCTCAAGCACAAGTGACATTATTTCAGAATCAAGCTTCTGTAGTTTTGCTGGGAGCGTTTTAATACATTTTTTCATATATTAAAAATTATTGTAAAAATACAGTTTCACAGATTGTAATAAGCTTTCAAATTTAAGGTGTAATTTGCTTTTTAAGCAGGTAATTTTCTTTTTAAGCCCCATGCTAAGTATCTAATAAAAATTTCTGGAATCATTATATTTAGGTGTAAATTTACATGCTTAATTAAAAAATAACAAAGAAATTTTGATAAATTGGAGTTATCGACAATAAAATTTTGGATTCAGTTGCATTTATCCATTGGCCATTACAAAATTTCTTTATTTTTCATTTTTTATAAATTAACAGTAATTATCATAATAATATTATTATTATTTTATCAGCAACATGATTTTATCTTAACCTCTTCAACTCAAGGGTCAGTTGTTATCTATCTTCTTTATCCTCATAATATTCACTTCCTACCTTTTCGTCTTTCATATAACACACCTCATTCATCATAACCATAAACACTAAACAATAATAATCCTTTATCTTGAGTGGCCCTCAAACCTAGTAGGTGAACTTTAGTATAAGAAAAATGTATTACCTTACCCAGGCTATTGTAATATAATGAATTTAATTTGTAAATAGTAAATTAAAGAGAGATACCTCCAAAAACGTGATACCTAAAGATTAAAATGCATTTTAAAAATGAAAACAATTTCTTGAAACTTATTTTAGTTTTAATTCCAAACTAATTGATTAAATTTAATATTCCCAATATGCAAAGTACTTTGTTGTATTTCAAAACGAATTTAAATTGATTGGAATGATATTTTTAAATTGCTAAAATCGGCCATATTGACAAATCTGTTAACACAACATAATTCTCTTAAACAATCTTTCAAAAATAAAATATACTTTTCTGAAACTTTATTTGAGGGAGATTAACTGATTTAAAGTTAATTTATTTTGATTCGAAACAAATTTTACTTTTAGTTTAAAATATCCCAGAAAAAACATTTTTGAATACAGGTGGATGTTTTTATGAGGTGTTGACAGATTTATTGATAGCTT
This sequence comes from Acanthosepion pharaonis, assembly GCA_903632075.3. NCBI lineage: Eukaryota > Metazoa > Mollusca > Cephalopoda > Sepiida > Sepiidae > Acanthosepion > Acanthosepion pharaonis. Next base: position 393,553 of record CAHIKZ030000437.1, read on the forward strand.
AATGTTTGGCATTTTTAAGTAAAAATTACTTGAGAATTAATGCAGCATGAATAATTTTTTATATAATTTTTTAACTACCCAGTAATCTTAAAAATTTAGGAAAATATTCTAATCTATTATATTATTTAATTTTAGGTACTTTGGCTTTATAAGTCTTACAAAGTTGTTTGTCAAGGACATATTAGAAAATTACCAATGAAGTTTAAATTTACTATAGTAACTGCTCTTATTTTCTGATAATGTCATATATGGACATCTGTATTTACAAAACTGAAATACACTGAATTGTAGTAAACTTTCCCATGTATGATTAGTAAATATAGTTTTTATTTAATAACAATATCACCTAACCACTACAAATTAATACAGAATTTTAAAAGGTTTAAAAGTTTATAAATTATTATAATTGAAATTTTAAAAAAAGAAAATAATTCTTGCAAAAATTCATTATTTATTGAAAATAATTTTTTCTTAAAACTATAGTGTCAATAATATATTTTATTCATAAAAACAAATAAAAGCTTTTCTAATTAAATAATATCTTTGTTTTATTGTGTTTTTTATTTTACAATTCAGAGCAGATTTTCTCTAAATGTGGCTCCTGTTTCACAAAAAAAAATTTCATGAATTAAATTCTCCTAGATCTTGTCTTTATAACTTATATAAACATTAAGCATGACAGAAATGAATTTATCAAAATGTCATAAAATTAAATAAGGAGAGAGTGGTAACAGATAGAAAAAAAAGCATTTTTACCAAGATTTTCTCAAAAAAGGAACATTTCTAAAATAATTCATTTGTCCTGAAAATTTAATTAAAATCTGGCAATTATCTGATTTTTCCATGAATTTCCAAATCAATATGTTTTTCACTGCAAAAACATTTATGGTCACCTGTTGATGCAAGAAAAATAAAATATTTAACTAAAACTTTGAAGTTTCTAAAAAATATAATGTAATAATCTAAAAATCCTTTGATCTTTCTTCTTAATAACAAAGATTTTGACAATAAAACATTATAAGGGCATTTTTTCATCATGTACGCTCATTTTTTAGCAACTCTTTGGAGGTACCTAGATAAAGATGTGACTGTTTTTGCCATATGTTATTTATTTGCTAAAAAGAGTTATTCATACTATAGATACGCAATGTACAGATTTATGCAATATGTATGTTACATTTTTAACTTTAGTATAGTCTCTCCATAACTTCTGTAAAATCTTTTATGAAATCACTATCCTTTCAGCCCATGAAGACAAAATAAATATTATTTTACTTACATAATGTCAACTCCCATAAAGTTTGATTCCAATAAATAAAATAACTGATTTAAAGCAGTTAAGTAAATTTGATATTCAAGCAGTCAATTTCAAATGTCATTTGTAAATAACCAGAAGAGACACAAGTGATTAAACAGTTTCTCAATGAGCACACAGCCAGCTGTGAGATAATCAAATTGAAAAACAATTACAATTGAATATTTATTTCTGTTATTTTTATATTGGTAAATTTTGGGAAAAAAACCAAGGTTTTTATAGTTTGTTTTTTTCCAAATGTCAAAGATATTTAAAATGAAATGTTTATATCTGTTTCAGCTTTATGCAAACCAGCTTGTGAAAATGACGGAATATGCATTGCTCCCAATCTCTGTAGCTGCCCTGAAGGTTTCACTGGTTACCAATGCAAGGATAATATAAGCTGTAAGTTTCTTACTATAATAGACGTTCAGGTGGTGTACACATTTACTTGCAGAGAATTCATCTCTTCCCCCTCTATCTATATATTAATAGCTGGGTAGACTGGGTTTTTAACTTTGGTAGGGTATGTGCAAATAGTTATCAGTGCAGAAAATGGAATTGGTGAGCGGGGTTCAAATTCTGGCCTAGCCTGTTCTGTTCACATTATTTACTCTGCCCTTTTGCATGATGCAGATTCTGCAATGTTATCAATTCTGACCTGGTATCTCAGCTTCAGTCACTTTCCCACCATCACAACATAATTTCTCTGTGTCATTTTTTAAAAAAATATTTTCATGGCAATTGTTTTGATGATCCTTCCTCTTTGGTACCTTGACTTCATAAATTTATACATAGTACTATATTGGCAGCTAGGTTTTATTATTTTACTGTTGAGATAACTAGGTGTTACCATAAGTTCTGTTCTAATAGTTTCTTCACTTGTACTTTTTTGCCTATAGAACTCTATTCTGACTTCTTGCTTCCTTGTCAACTACTATCTTCAAAAATTTAAATGCAGTGGCAGTCATCATCTTGTTTTTTGAACCTGTTCTTTTATTGTCCTTTCTCTTCACTAATGGTTTCTCATTTTCTTTCACTCTCAGTAACCCCTTGCATCTTAGTGGCATTATCAGCTTGCTTGGGATGAAGTTATTATAAAAGAAAAAAAGCAGACTGCATTCAAATTCTAGTTATAGATGCTGCATTCACTTTGTACTAATGGCATGAATTAATTTCCTTAAATATATTGCAATTTATCTCTTTTGTTTCATATAAATTTTCTTTGGTTATTTTTACTTTTAAGGATTTCAAAGGCAAAATTCATCTTTGTGTGTCAATTCATTTAAGTGTTGATAAAAACCTAGATTACTCATTCAGAAAATATAACCAATTCAACTGTAAAATTACTTAAGTATTACCATAAGTTTTTGATAGTGTAGGTAAACTGTTGAATAATACTTTAGGTGAATTAGATTATGGAAATTGAATACCAAAAGTAGAAGAATTTTTAAATATTTGGGTAAAATTTAATAAACTTTAAAAAGTATTACAGTTTATAAGATTTGATTATGTTATTGGAGACTTATAGATAAGAAAAGATCTGTTATAATAACAAGAATGGCAAGGCAATTGCAAGTAGAAAAAGTAAGTGCCTATATTTTTAATATTTGTTTCTGTTCATGCTAGTATGTATTTTTTTATAAATACCTTGTGCCTCAAAACATAGGCGAATGTGGCTCTCCACATCTTCTCAATTCTTTAATATCCACAAATTGTATATTATTATAACTATTCTTTGAGAAGGTAGTAGAAAGATTACTTTTGCTTTCTCTAGATTTGAATTCAGAATTATCCTTCTCTGAGACTGATTACCCATTTTATTAATGTCATTTACCGTCAGGATGGAGGCACTTAAGCCTCTCCAGAGACTCCTTTTTCTTTATCTGTCAATTGCCATGGCTTCTTGGGAAAGATAGAGGAATGGTATCTTGTTGCTTCTTCATGGTTTTGAATTCAGAGTAGTTCTCCTAGATTAACTGCTAGAGAACCTAAGCTACCTTAATAAGACATGAACTCAAGGTAGTGAGAAAGTGAAGAGAACAGCCTAGTCCAGAATTTGAACTCTGCTCACCAATTCCGTTTTCCATGCCAATAACCATTACACTACTTATGCAACTTGTCGGAGTTAGCTCCTCCTTTAGTTCCTTAACCCTTCACCAGGGGTCTCTCTCCCCTGGCTATAAATACTGCGTGACCCTTTGCCTTGATCTCTTTTTTTTTTCCTCAGGCCTTGGGCCTTATACCACCTCGCATGTGTGAGCTCTCACAGATACAGTTACCCAAATTCTGGGAACATGCTAAGAACAATACATGTACATATGAACACTCACCACAATACACACACACCACACGTACTCAATGTAACTGTCCATGTGCTTGTAACTTGTACTTGTTGCTAATACATATATTTGTTTGTATATAATTATCAGTCTTGTTTGTTTTCTTTGCCTTCTTTGGACTTAATTAAAGTCCAACATTCTCATGTAGCTGGGCTGGCTAGCAGGAAATTTTAACCCATGTGTGTTCTTTATATCTTCACCACCACAGTCCGCTACATAATGGTGACTTCCCGACATGATTATATTTTCAACTCCTGCTAACACACACAAGACGACATATATGTACAAACTCACATTTACACACACCTTCCAAATGAGAGCCAGTCAAAACATAATATTAGAAACTTCTTTTTATATCCTACGCGCACCGTACACTATTAACGAAAGAACATTTATGCAGCAACAAAATTTGTGATTAAACTGGTGAAAGTACAAAATCACAATTTTAATTCACTACAACATGTCTACAAAACAATTTTCTCCTGCACAGCAAAAAAAAGAATTTTCAACACGTGGAAATCACAGAAGCTTGAATTGACACTAAACTGCAATTACTACTATGAGACGAGCCTTAGAACTCCTTTTCCCCACTGGTCTATATTTACTTGACCCTTTCTTTCTCTCAGTGACATTTAACCTAATTTCACCCGGCTTACCAAACGGAAAACGCAATGCCATTTTCAACTAATTCTTCTGGACTGAAATAGATAAAGTGTGAACCACATCTCAAACTAAAGGCGACTCACTGTCCTTTATCTTCAACCACAAAAGGCGACTCACTGTCCTTTATCTTTGCAACAACAGCTCAACTTTGCCACAATGCTGCTTCTATTAAATCTTGTGGGCCAATTATATCCTTCACATATTAAACCAACCAGCACATTTTTCAAACAAAACTATGGTCCACAAACAGTGCGATGGGACAGCAAAGCCAATTCAACGTGGAGCATTGGAAAAAGACAAATTTTGGTAGCAAACGCTGAACACTACCGGTATTTCTTCCAGGAGGTACCCCGACTTTGACCCACCTAAATATTAGACTTTTGAAAGTATTTAATTTTTAAGAATTACTTCATAATTAAATAAGCTGGTTCACTTAAAAATTAAAAATACTGTCACTTCTGCCCCTCCATCTGATAAATTGCCCTAACGTTAGCTGTCAATTTCTTACTTTTCTTTTTATGTGCCATGTCCTTTCAGGATGTAGGCGATCATGGCTCTCCACCTCCCTCTGACCCACTAGATCAAATTTACAGCACCCTAATGACAGTGCAAGTACATTTCGTTGAATCACGCATCTCAACCACACTTCTGGCACATTTTCTTTTCAGTTCACAAGGACAATATTCAAAACTTCCATGAACATTTTACATATTAAAAGTTTTAGTTTCCTACAACTTTCAACCTGAGGGGTAGTATTGTCGGAGTTAGCTCCTCTTTTAGTTCCTTAACCCTTCACCAGGGGTCTCTCTTCCCTGGCTATAAATACTGCATGACCCTTTGCCTCAATATCTTTTTTCCTCAGGCCTTGGGCCTTATACCACCTCGCATATGTGAGCTCTCACAGATACAGCGTTTCCCAAATTCTGGGAACATGCTAAGAACAATACACATATATACGAACACTCATCACAATACACACACCACACGCACTCAATGTAACTGTCCATGTGCTTGTAACTTGTACTTGTTGCTAATACATATATTTGTTTGTATATAATTATCGGTCTTGTTTGTTTTCTTTGGACTTAATTAAGTCCAAAATTCTCATGTAGCTGGGCCGGCTAGCAGGAAATTTTAACCCATGTATGTTCTTTACATCTTTACTGCCACGGTCCACTACAAACTATTAGCAAGACTAAAAATACCAGTCTACCCTCCTTTTTAACTCATAGATGGAGGGAGAAAAGATTGATAGATGCCTTTCCCAAGAGCATTCGTGTGAAAGTGAATGCTTCAGCCATAGCCTGAATTTGAACTCTTCCTATCAATTCCATTTTCCATCCTGATAACTGTTATAAAACTTTCAATGTATAATGGTTACAGTAATTTCAAATGTAACAACTATTATAAAACAGAGGTTGTATTTTGTTACTTACCTAATTCTACATAAAAAATACTTTTTTCTTATAAAGAAAAATAAAGTAGGTTATATTTTTAAGTTACTTTCAAATTTTATTTTAATATATAATAGGTATTTTTGGGAGAAAGATCTTTTGTATTTTTCACAAAGAAAAAATAACATGAACACTTTTGTATCTATTTTTATAATATAAGATACTAAAAATATTTTTATGTAGTGAAAATATTATACATAAAGCATTTTATCTTTTGCCAGAAGCATTTTTCTAATGATTTTATATTACTGCAGCAACCACAGAGGTGAAACAGTTCTGTTATCAAAGCCGTTTCTGTGATGGATCAAAAGCAGTGTTGGCTGGGGAAAATGTCACATCTCAAATAGATTGCTGTAAAAAATACAGTGGTGGAAGTTGGGGTGTGCCAGGGAGAGCCTGTACTGAATGCCAGTTTTGGAACAGTAAGTATAACATTAATATCTGATATCAATAATGTTTTTTAGAAAGGTGCAATTTTTTTTTTTTTTAAGCGTTTCACCCCAAGCAAGGCGGGAAGCCACTAGGATGCAAGGGGTTACAGAAAATTTGGAGCAACATCAGATAGGAGTGATAGAAGAAAGGATGAGGAGAAGTGTAGTGGATAGATCAAGGCAACTGGAGATGTCGATTGACATTACATTTGAATAGCTGGAGATTATAGCTCTCAAGGAAACTGGAATAGGGAAGGGAGTTCCACAGGCGAGAGGTGCGAGACATGAAGCTATTGGAGTAGAAGAGGCGGCTACATTTAGGAGTTTTGACAGTGAAGGGGTGAGAGCAGGATGCCAGCCTCATAGGGCGCTTGAACTCATGAAGTCTGGGAACCAGCGAATGCAGCTTCTCAGAGCAATTACCATGAAAGTATTTGTAAAACAGACAGAGAGAGGCGATGGCACATCTGTGAGAAAGTGACTGTAGACGAGATACCAGAGCAGAGCCAATTATATTGTATATCCGCCTCTGGAGCCTATCAAGAACCCCGAGGCAAACAGAAGGGGCACCAGATCATATATGGCAGCAATACTCCATGCAAGGGCGAATTGTTGATTTGTAAATCTGGAGGATCGATTCCGAAAAATTTCCTGGCGCAGCACAGGGAGCCAACTTTCCTTGTGGTGGACGAAGCAATTGACTCAATGTATTTGTTCCATCTCAGGTCATCCATCAACGTGAGACCGAGCAGCCGCAGAGAGTTGCTCTCGAGAAGTTGAGCGTCAGACATTCTAATGGAGGGCAGGGAAGGATCTCTGTGGTGATTAATAGAGAGCAGTTTTGTTTTTGAAGCATTAAAGTTGACCAGCCAATTCCTGCCCTAGTTCACAACCGATTGGAGGTACTTTTCGAGACGCACGACCAGGTTAGTTTTGTCAGTGACACCAGATTTGTTTTTGAGGCAGGAATAAATTGTGGTGTCATCCGTGTAGATGCCAACTTGGGAATTTATGGTGTGAGGAAGGTCATTTATATTGATAAGGAATAGAGTAGGGCCTAGGATTGAGCCTTGAGGAACACCTGCGTTCGTGGGATAGGAACTGGAGGAGAATCCATTGAGAATGACGTTCAATTCACGGGTTGACAGGAATGATTGTATTAGGTCAAACAATCGACCCGTAATGCCATAACCCTGGAGCTTGCGAAGAAGGCCGGCATGCCAAACCCTATCAAATGCTTTGGAGATGTCTAGGGCCATGGCACAAGCTTCCCCGTTATTTTGAAGAGCTCGGTAGACAGTTTCGGTGATGACCGTAAGCACATCAGCTGTAGATCAGGCAAAGCGGAAGCCATATTGCTTGTCTGAGAGCAGATCATGGGATGTGAGGTGGTTAACCACCTCGGTATTGATTAGGGCTTCGATGACTTTGCCGAAGAGGGGTAGGAGACTGATAGGACAGTAGTTACAGGGGTCGCCATAGTTCTTGAAGACAGGAACAATCGAAGAGGACTTCCAGCAGTCAGGAAAACAAGATTCCTTGAGGCAGTAATTGTATAGTTTAGAAAGGGCGGGCGCCAGTTCAGGTGCGCATTTCTTCAAGACAATGGCTGGTATCCCATCTCCACCACTAACCTTGTTGGGGTCTAAATAATCTTTGGAGCCAAATTTTCGAGATGCAATATGCTCCTTCATCCGAGCAGCAAATAGTGACTTAGCATCATGGAGGACACACTTACACTCATTACGGGTGGAGGCAAAGAGACATCCATTGCAGTCAGACATGTCGCTACGGAATAGATGAAAGAAGTGGTTCCTATGGGCGATGGCGGCTGAGCAAGCAGCAGAGAACCAGGGGTATGAGCGCAACTTGACCCTATATTTCCTTGAGGGGATGAAAGCGTTGATTCCAGCTTTAACCCAGGATGAGACCTCAGAAGCACATTCTTGGATGGGGAGTGTAAAGACACCATCCCAGGGGACATCACGGAGGAAATCACAGAATGTGTCCCAGTCAGCTCGTTGATAGTAGAACAAAGTTCTAGTGGTAGGAGGTTCTTTGCAGGGGGGTGGAGTTGAAGGAGATGTTAACAGATACTACTGCATGATCAGAGTTACCAAGAGGGCAGAGTTGCATGGCGCTACAGGACTCGGGGATGGAGGTAAAACACAGATCGAGAAGAGAGGCTTTGCCTTCCCGGTTGAAGGCAAAATGAGTGGGGAAGTTAACTATCTGTGTGAGGGATTGAGAGACTGAAAAATTGAGCATTTGAATGCCTGCGTTGTCAGTAGTAGCATTCTTAAGCCACTTGGTATGATGGGCGTTAAATATGTGAGCAAACGGGTGGAGGGAGAGAGCCTTGTCTATGCTGTCAGAAATGCTATCGAGTATCCCACAGTCTTGAGAGGATGGAGAGCGGTAAAGGAAGAAGAGATAGCTTACCGCATTGAGAAGAGATAGTCGAAGACACATGTATGACTGGTCTGGTGATTTGAGAGACAACTCTCTGGCCAGAGGGAATCAAATGCACTGTTTCAGCTTAAGAAAAAAATATTAGCATTGACATATTCACAAAATGAAAAGAACTGATTGATAAATATGGTCTCTAATCCTATAAAAGAAGTTTCAGACCTAATAGAATAATGAAAGTGGTATCAAAATAAAGTAAATATATTTCACTTCAAAATTATAAGGGTTGATTTATAAATAAGGTCTCCATTTTGTCTCTCATGATTACTGGTAGCTTTGTAAGAGTGTGTTAAACAAAGGTAAATCCTCAATCCCTCCTCTCTTCAATCAGTTTGAAGTGATGTCATCTACTGTTGATAAAACAAAATGTTTGTTGTGTAAATTTTCTTCTAACCTCACTCTCGACTCATCTGGAGTATCTTTGTATGATTTTCCATCTAGAACTAAATCTCTAGTATGTGATATGTATATAACTCCACCATGTTTTTCGCTATCACCTCCAAACTAAATTCCTGCAAGGCATGTGGGCTTTATGGGATCCTAAAGAATCCTTTATGTCCTAAAGAAATGTTCTGAACTGGCTCCTGTTCTCTCTAAACTCTACAACAAATACTTGGCTGCTTCTTGCTTTCCAAGAATTATCACCTATTAGTCTATTACCTCTTTTTGGCTACTATTAGCAGCTTTAATCAACTCTGGATTGGCTAAGCATCTCACTTTACACAGCCTGCTTTCAGACAGACAATATGGCTTTTGCTTCTCTAGGCTAACCCCTGATGGTTATCACTGAAAGAAGCATCAAGCTATAAATAATAATTGTGAAGATCGGGTTGTGGCTTTAGATGTCTCAAAAGCATTTGACACAGTTTTGCATGCTGGTCTTCTTCACAAGCTCAAGGACTATGGTGTCACTGGTTGAATTTTTGATTTGATCCAATCTTTCTTTACATATCATGTAATGAAAGTCATGTTGAATGCCCACTCTTCTAGATCCTTTCATATTAATGTGCATATCATCCAGAGATTTATCTTAACTGGTCAGAAATAGCTTGTAAATTTTAATGCCTCCAAAATGAAATTGCTGTATTTTAGTCTTATTAGAGAACTATCTTTGTCTTCCATCAGCATGGCTGATGCTAACCACCTGGAGAGCAACTCATTACACTTTCTCTGCTTCATGGTTTTACTGACAACAAGTGGAATGATTATATTGAATACATTGCTATCTCTGCTGCTATGAAATTTGGTTGACTGTGTCATTCCAGACAATTTTTCTCACCAGAATACATCTTGCATGTTTATAAATCTACCAAGTGACCATGCTTTGAATATTGCTGCCACACCTGGTCTAGTGCTCCTATATATCTCAAGATTTTTGACAAGGGTCTGTAATGTTATTGGTCCTGACATCTCACTAACACCGTCCTCATTTTTTTTCACTCACTGTAAACCCTTTTTTCACCCCTATCACCTTCATTATCATTTATTCAGTTATTCGGTTTTGTACCACTGTGGTCACCACTCCCTGTAACCGTGGTTCATGGTGACATTCAAGGTAAAATAGTGCAATGGCTTGCTGGTTTTTTAGCACTGGGGATATTCCTCCACCCACTGGTAAAGCTGTTGACCTCTGAGGTGCAACTCCTACGCCAAGGCTGGCAATTGGCTGGTGGTCACTTGGCACAGGTGGGTTGAGGAGAGGCATTCCCTTTCACCAGTCAGGTTGGGAAACTCTTCCAACAATCCTTACACAGTTTCGACAGAAGATCGATGCCATTGAACAGGTTGTGGCCATTGCAGTGTCCATGCAACTTCTTGGAGCCATGTGTGAGAGTTGGATATAGGCCCTGGACTAGTACAGTTCCGCATCCCATTTCACATGAGTATAGCAGGGTTGACCATTTCACTGCAAAGGTACTACCACTACGATACACCCTCCAATCACTTTGCATGTGGTGAAACAATTATAAAAAACAAATCCTATAAAAGAAGTTTTAAATCAGCTAGAATAATTAAACTGGTATTAAAATTAAGTAAATTTATTTTTGTTCAAAGTTACTCAAATAATGACCCTATTTTTCAATATAGTCATCATTTAATACTACAAATGTTTCTGAACATTCTATCTACTTTTTCATTCTCTTCATGAAAGTTTCTGCTTTACTTTTGATCCAGTTGAATGGTGATTAATTCTGTAAGGTATTGCAAAACCTTAATGAGTATTCAAATATTACATTCATAAAATAAGTCTTGAGAATTTTTTTTTTTGTATTTCAACACTGCATGGCTGTTTAGCAGTCAAAAAATAGTGAAATGCCTTTAATTCACAATTATTGGACACCCTCTATACAGCTTTGATCTGGCACTATCTGACTTCTAGTTGTTCTTGAAATTGAAAGAGGCTTTGAAAAGTCAACATTTTTCATCCAATGTTGATATCTGCAATTTTATCAAGCTAGAAACTTCATGGAATAGAAATTAAAAAGTAGATAAATTTTTGGAAAAAATATAGTACTAAATAGTGACTGCATTGAAAATAAATTTATAATTTTGAAGAGAAATTTAATTCATGTTAATACCAGTTTCAATATGTTATCTTGTCTAAAACCTATTTTCATAAGTTTAGAGACCTGACTTATCAATCAACCCTCATAAGGTTTCTATGAATGTAGTCTTGTGTCATAAATTGCTTAGTTCTAGAAATATATACAATTCTTTGATCATTCATTATAAATTGAAAATATTATTTTTCTTTTTTCTTTTTAATTTTGAATAATAATATTTTTTCATGCTTAAATCTAAAACATTTTCATTTATTTATTTTATAATCATTAAATGATATTATGTAGTTGTCCAAATTGATAAACTGCTGAAAACTTTGAATCCTCCAATGTAAAAATCAATTCAAATTCATTTCTTTTGCAACATTTTATGAAAATATTTCCAGAGTAAAAGATCATATTAACCCATTAACTGCAAATGGTAGGCTTTGAATGATAAAGTTTTTAGATACACTTAATGGATTAACAAACACTGGTTTGTTATTCAAGTGTTTTCCAAACATTACAAATTTTATTCAGGCAACTTAATTTGTTCTTCATGTTCTTGTGTTAACACCATCAAGAAAACAAAGAATTCAGTTGCCTGAACAAATTTTAGATTATTAATGGCTCTTCTCAAAAGTTATCAATTCTAATATTGTCTGTGCCAAGATCATGCTCAAATGACAAGACACATTGACCTAAATTTCAACATGAAGACATCTCAAGACTTGTGATATAGGCTGTATGAGGTTCATCTCAAAGGTCAGTCAAGATTATCTAAGATTATTAAGGAGCACAGCCTGCTCCTTTTGTCTAAAAAAAGCAATTTCTTGAAAAATGACATGAAGTATATAATGAAGTATAAAATGTTTTTTTCCTGTGTTATTATCTTTGAAGTTATTTTCCCTGAGCAATGCTGAATATCAGCATGAGTGGACAAGATATTTTTATAAATATTATTTTCATGAAAAATGATGATGAGATCAAAGGTGTATTTTTCAAAATATTTGCAAACTTTGTTCATTGCTTGAAATGTCCCAACTTGCTTCTAAGGCAAAAATAAATGTTTTTAAAATTGACTCTGAAATTTTGATGGGTTTTATATGTAAGGCAATTATTTTTCAGTTAACTATGAATGGAATCTGTTTAGTGAGAACAAAGTGTGTCGAAGTTATGGAGCAAATCGAATGCGAACATTTGATGGAGCCCTTTATAATATTCGAGGGAATTGCCAGTATACACTTGTTGAGGATGAAGATATTTGGGAAATCACTTTAGATTTTGAATATTGCAAATCATGGAGTGATTGTGTAAAGGTAAGATGAGATTACTTATTTTTACAGCCTTTAGTGACTGGAGTTGGTTAAAAATGTAGTGTATACATTTACATTTAGTAGTATTTGAGATAAAAAGAATCTTTTTTTAATGTTATGGGTATACTTGGTGCTTATAAAACCATTATTCAGAAAAGTAAGTGAAAGTTATTTAAGCCTGCAATATATATATATATATATATATATATATATATATATATATACATTCATACAAATGCTTCTTTTTTATTTTTTTATAAGGCACTTCTTAAATAATTCTGGAATTTGAATGTTTGTCATATAACTTTTCTTGTATTTTCTGGCACAGTCCAACTGCTTTAATCAAGCATCCTTGTGCCCAGACCACTGAAAATGCCAGATGACAGATATCACCCATAAAAAACCCTGTGTAAACAGTCTTGCTAGCTGATGCCACATATATTTTGCCTTGTTATCAAAGGTAGAAAAAAGCTTAAAACAGAAAATAAAACAAACATTAATGCTTCCAAACAAGGTTTTTATTGTTTCCTGCAGTAACTCCACCTTTCCAAGCATAGATAAAGATTATGTTTATATTGAATTTTAAAAATAATATTTTTTTGAAATCATCAGTGTCCAATATAAAATTCAGTATAAATTATAAAAATAAAAATATGGTATTACAAGTTCATAAAAATTCGGTATTATAGGTTTATTAAATTCCAGTAATCTGTTTCTACTTATAACCCATTAATATTCACCATCTAAGGCCATTCATATATATATATATATATGTGTGTGTGTGTGTGTGTGTGTGTGTGTGTGTGTGTGTGTGTGTGTGTGTGTGTGTGTATATATTATATATATATATATATATATATATATATGTATGTATGTATGTGTGTGTATATATATATATATGTGTGTTTTGCAGTTGTAAACTGAGGTTTCTCACTGGAGATGGACATGTGGCCTAAATTACTACTAACCTATAATTATGAGAATATTTTTAGTAAGGAAATTGTTAGCGATATCAAATAATTAATTAAGTAGTAACTATGGTAATAAAGAAATCAGCTATTTCTATACAGGAAAAATTTGGCATTCATTGACTGAACAGTTAATTTTACTGTCAGTTGAAATTTATAAAATCATTTTATTAAAACAGTTTTTCAAGAAATTACTCTTTTCAAATCCACTGTTATAGCTTTTTCAATATTGATACTGGGAGGTTACTTCCAAGCCTTTTGTTTACAGCAGTGTGACAAGTTAACAGTTTGATTATATTTTTCCTTGTTACATGTGTTGGAAATTTTTAAGCAATGTGATTTTTATTATATGGTAAAGCTCTTTGTGATTTTGTAACAGTAAATTTATAGGGTTTGATAAAGGACTGTCTTCTTTAAAGTGTAAAGGATTAATGAGAATAAATTAGAGAGAATATAATAAAATTATTAGAGAGAATATACCTGGAAATCAATCAAAAGTAATTTTAACTTTTATAAAAATACTTATATTATGAAAGGCCTTGCCACCATACCAAAAATGTGTTATGCACATTAATAGGTTAAAAATGAAAAAAAAGTAAGACAGATTACGTCTATAACACACATTTGGAATATATAATTCATACACCTTACACTGCCTAAAATTTGCATCCCTACTCCGTGGTTTGTTAATGAAATAAATGCCATTAAATAAACTACATAACATTTGATAAAATTATTTTTTCTTTTTAATGATTCTGAAGCTGCTTCATAATTTTGTGACTTATACTCTAAAGTTACCAAATAATATATTTTTCTATGTTTGTCTTTGGTTTTTCTTTTCATACAAAAGTTTAGGAGAATTATCTATGGCTGTTGCAAGCTCTCATGTAATTTATAAGGTCTCTATATGGGAGGCATGTTTTCCACAACAACTCCAGAAGAGGATTTGATCTCTTCTGCTCTCTTTCTGCAACAGGCTTTGATTTGTTGATTGCCACTGATGGTAGTTAAATCCACAGGAGATGAAAGTCTTTTTCAAAGATTCCTTGTATCTCTTTAGTGAGTTCACACTTTGCTACTGGCCAGTGACTACTTCTCTAAATAAGGTGGTCTTTGGAAGGCGTTAGTCTCCAAACTTCATCACCAGCCCACCACAACATCTAGTCTTTCATAGTATAGTTTCAATACTTGTGACTTTGGTTGTGTCTTCTTGTTCAGGAAGCAGAAATTGACTAAATTCTCAATTACAATAAGAAATGGAAGAAGAACAGGTCAAAATAATACAGGGCAAAGGAAAGCAACTATAAGACAGTAACAAAGTTCACAAAATAGAAATAGTGTTCACACATAAAAGGGGTCCTTTATTTTTTCTTTCTTGCCTTCAAGTTAGAAGGCAAGAAATAAAAAAAATCTGTGAATTGTTCATTTTTATTGGTTAGGAAGAAATGATAGCATACATCTGTAGGATTTGTCTATAAATTTTCTTGGGTGGATTTTAGCAGTCATTTTCTCAAAATTGAAATCAACATGTCTAGAACATCAGTGTTGGTAATGTATTTTGCAGACTCTCGAAGTCAACATTGGACATTTGAATATAAAAGCAAAAGGCTTTAATGTGACTATGAACAATGAATTGGTTGACTTAAGAGAAGGCAAAGCAAAAAGCGGTAAGTCATTGTTTTATTTTATTGACAAAATAATGCATAATTATTTTTTATTGATAAATCTCAAAGAAAACTAAAACCAATCAATAATAGAACTTGAATGTTCAATGGAAATGGTTTTAAGAATAATCTACTCTGTTGGATATGCACTGATTGTGAACTGATCATACAAAGGAGCACCAGTGTTCATCATCATTATCATCATCAATCCTATAACTGGGTGTGGTTGTAGAGTCACTGTACAGCTGAGCAGCTGACCAGTTCTCTCCACATATCTGCAAGGTATTCATTCATACAGAAAGGGTTAGGGGCAAGTAGACCTGTTGGAGCCCATCCCTCTCCATGTTAGAGCTAATGTCCTGCAATTTGGAGACTTGACTTGGTCACATATACATGATCGTAGCTTCCAGTGAGGGAACTCTCCACCTTGGTCATTGACTTCAATCTAGGAAGTCATCCATCCAACAATGTCATCACTACACTGGTTGCATATATAGATATGGAGTCTAGTTTACTCCATTGTTGACCCTCTAAGAAGGTCTTTGACAGGTCTTATTTTAAATCCTGCTAGATGTCTAGTCACTCTCTTTATTAGAGAAGCCTGTTGAGCTAAATAGTTCAGTTACTGATGATCTAAACATGTGGTAGGTAAGTTACAGTACCAGTAGTACTTGTAGAGTGACCTGACATAAGCACCAGTGTTAGGAATAAAGATATTAACCAGACAAGCCTTACTGAAACAAATATTTAAATGAAACTATTCCCATTGTAATCATATTGATTATATATTCAAATTTACATATTTCTTTTAATTGAATAAATTGATATAACTATTAATATTGAAAATTTTCCTATAAAATGGTTCCACAACAAAAACAAAACATTTGAAGAATTAATTAATTTACTCTTTCACTGCTAAAGGTAATTGCAGTAAATTTCTTAATGCAAAGATTTATAATTTCTAATCAATTTCATTTTCATTCTTTTCATGAAATTTGGTTGAGAATCATTTATTAACAGGTAGTTTTGCTGATGTATTTAAAGCAAGTTCCAGTGTCTAAAAATAACATTAGAATATATATATATATATATATATATATATATATATATATGTGTGTGTGTGTGTGTGTGTGTGTGTGTGTGTGCGCGTGTGTGTGTGTGTGCGGGAAAATATATAAAAAATAGGAAAGAACTTGTTAGATAAATAATCCAAAGTTCTTTAGTATTTTTGTTATTATTTTTAAAAAACAGTGCTCGATACAAAAGTAGAGCCTAAATATAATTATTTATTTAAAAATATGATTCCTTCACTACATAAGACTTCTCATGTTTTAAAACAAGAGCCGAAAAAACTACAGTCTGTACAAAATTAAAAAGGGTAAACTTCATCGACGTAACTCTGAATTTATATAAATAAATTCCTAGCCTTAATTGAAAAACACTTTCCTACAAATAGCAGACGTAGTAAAATCTTGAATAAAAACATCCTAAAATTAAGTTACAGTTGCACTGAAAATCTAGAAAGTATAATAAAAAAACACAATAATAAAATCCTGAATAAACCCCCATGCCAGAATAGTATTAATAAAAACCCTAAGCTTAAATTAGACAAAAATAGTGAAAAATTATGTGATTGTAGAAACCCTGAATACTGCCCATTGGAAAATATATGCCGCGTAACATCTGTGGTATACCAATGTACTATCTCATCCATTGAGAGTCCTAACACTAATACATTGGGTCTATGGAGAATGAATTTAAAACCAGGTGGAGACAGCATAATAGTTCCTTCAACAATATTAATAGAAATCAGACATCTCTATCTAAATATTTTTGGCATTTGAAGGAAATGAATAAAACACCAAAAGTAAAATGGTAAATTATAAACAAAACTAGAACTTGTCTCTCTCTTTCTCTCTCTCTCTCTCTCTCTCTATATATATATATATATATATATATATATATATATATATATATATATATATATATATATATATATATATATTTTAACAGGTGACTCCCTAAACCCTTTTGCAGTGGAACATTTGTGATTATGGTTTATACTGCAACTATGCTGAGCAGACCTTAGTTACACTCTCTTACGTGGGAGAGGGTGCATAATCTGACAGGATTAAAAATTGACCAAAGCCAATATGCTCAGATCCTCACTCATGATGACTTGTGGCATCATGCTCGCACAACCAGCAAGAACTTACTGTTTTGTTCACCAAATTTCACTTACTAGGCTTGGCTCAACCCAAAGTTTGGATTCTCAGACACTTCCCAACAGTGCTGCATGTAGGCTAATATTATCAAGAAGTCACCTACTTGATAAATTGACCATGGTAAGTCTCATGCTTGGAACACTTACATTCTAGCCACCTGGCTATACTCCCATTTCATCTATCTATCTATCTATCTATCTATAGATAGATAGAATAGAATAGAATATGGATGAGAGATATCTATTAGGCTTTTTGGTGAATTGTTTGATGTCAAGTGGATACTTGTAAAGGAATTATCCAAAATTATGTATAATGTTCTGGGTACTTTTGACTATCATTGGTAATTTTCAATGAAAGAAAGTAAAAGTTTGAAAATAGCTAATGATGTCTTAACAGTCTAGAGTTTGAAGCAAATGAGGTTTCATTTGCTATGGTGGTGGGATAGATTTTAGCATTATTACAGTTCAAAGGTATTTTGACTCCTGCACACCAAGATTGAAATAAAATTTATAAAAATGGTTACCATCTTTTAATGTGAAAAGCCTCCAAAATTTTTAACCTTTTTAAGTTGGATTAGCAGAGTGCTGTTGTGTTCTTGTCCATAATCTGATGGTAATTAAAAGAGGCAATGTAAATTTGTGTAAAATTTTTATATATGGCACTTTGCTTGGAAATGACACGTCTATTTTCTCAGTAGAAATGTTCTTATATGATCAATATATATTGATTTTCTTTTTATTATTGACAGACAATTTCTCAAAGGACAAGAAAATCTGTATATGACATTAATCTTTTGCAAAGTATTTTTGTGGAAATTCTTTTGTGACAAGTTTGAGAGTTTTTATTTTTTTATAGTCTATGATGATTCTTGGGTGATTTTTACAATATAGGTGTTATATAACTATGCATCACAATATTTTTTATTGCTTTTTTGTCTTTTACTAATTGGAGTGCATCTAGTTACAATAAAATAACTTAATAGTGTTTTTGTTGTGTTTTAAAACTGGTTTATTGTCTATGTTCTCAACTGATATAAAATGATTTATTCAACATCAGGAGAAACTCACCAAATGGCTTAACACATATTCCTTGTCTATTTTTTAATAAAAAATGTTTAAATGAAAGATTTCTGTATAATTATACTAGGTTTTTATATATATATATATATATATATATATATATATATATATATATATATATTTTGACTTTATTAAATTTAGTAATTTAAATGAGGTCAAGGAAAATAAATTGAAACTTTCATTATCTTATCTAAAATTCAACTAAATGTAAGCTTCAAGTTGAAACTTGTTTATTATGAGTTAAAGGTTTCAAATTTTTCAACAAATAAAAAGAACACTTATTGAACTTTAGATTTCAAACTACATTCAGTGCATGAGCCACTCATGGTAGAGGATTACAGAATAAGGCACCTCCTCAAGCAAGATGATGATGCCACCAAAATGCCAGGGGCCACTGGAAGTGAAAGAGAAGAAAAAGACTTTAGAAGGAACCTGAAACCCAATCATAAACAAGAAACAAGGGATAAACCGCTACTCATGTTCCAAAGAAGAGAGGAGAAATGTGAATCGGCCAATAAACAAACCTATCTATGCCAAACATATAGGGATGTTTAGCTTTAAATTTAAATTTTTAAGTTTTAATCATCCAATGTATCCAGATGCATACATAACCTCGCTAACTTTATTCAGTTAATCACTTTTGTTTTTATTTTTCATTTCTATTGTTTTTAAATTTCTCATATTGTAATAGCAATAGTTTTGTTAAGAAATAAATGTATTGTATTGGCTGTAAATCTACCATGGAAGATTCTCTTATAATTGCATTTTGAATACATTTTCGGCTTAATACGTTCAAGAAAATATAGTATATCTCATCATGTTTTGGATCATACAGCATATCTTATTATGTTCAGGATTATACAGCATATCTTCTTTCTTAACAAAACTATGGTTAATATGATGAGGGGTATTTAAAAACAACTAAGATAAAAATAAAACAAAAGTGATAGAAAGCTGTATAAAGTTGGTTAGATGATTCATCTGGATACATTGGATACTGAAAATTTAAATTTAAAGCTAAGCATCCCTGCATCTTCAGTGTTTCTTGATGTAATGTTTGTTATATTTCTTTCCCACCTAACAAAACTCCATTAATAAAACCATTATTAGTCTGAAAACATATTTTCAAAGGCTGCAACACACAACATAGAAGTTTTTCATTTTGTCATTCAATACTTGCTATTGTTAATACAATGTTAAGTCAAATTAGTGTGTATTTTAGCACAATGTGATTTTCTTAGCTTAACAAAGTGACTGTTTGTAAAGTATTCCAGTATAATTTGGAATTGTCTGTGTACTTTAGATACACCATCTACAATTACTGTAATAGATTGGGTGACTTGGTATATTAATACCACTTTTTGTTTTTATTTTCTTCTTTGAAAAACAGATTTCTGTTTTATTCTCATGAAATACACTTGATGAAGGCAGAATATTGCATTAACAACAGCAAGTATACAAAAAATATGTTCAGTTGTCTGAGCAATACTGGATATATTAATGAATGGGTATATTAACAAATCTTATAAAAAATAGAAGCAATTTGAATAAAGATAAAGCAGTGTTTGTGAATTTGATGACATGGTAATTGTAAGTTCAATCTCTGAACTGGTCAGAGTTCTTGAACTCAGTAAAAACAGGTTGAACAATAATTGAGTTGTATCAAAATATCAGATGAGATATCCTCGTGGGCAGTGGAATGAGACAAATCTACCTCATTAGATTAAATAAAAGGATTCAATTTGATCAACATACACCTGATGAAGGCCAGAGGATAGAACAGCTGAAACAGCAACAAAGATGAGGACAGTAACCTGCATGTAAATAGTGTAAATAATAATAACTCCTCATCCCAGAAATTTAGACAGAAAAAGAAAGATTTAATTTATGAAAACATTCTTTGTCTACCAGTCATAGAAAGCAAAGAAGAAATCATATTGATCAACAATTAAGTTAATATTAAAAAATAAACACTCATTAGAGAAAATGTGCCACATGCAATTTAAACATAAACATTCTGCTATCTTTTTAGTAGTCAATATTTCTAGTTATGATTCTGAAAATTGTCAAAAATGTTAATGTTACCAGATGTCAGGATGTTAAGTGTGACTTACTTTAAAAATAACCACTTCCATAAATATTCACAAACATGCAACACTTTTCTTCTCACAGTAATAATAATCCAATTGTATATAATAGACTCCAACAAAGCATATTTCAAAAAGACTTGATCTATCTTCTAATTTAAGGTATATTTTTGTTTTATTTTTGAATTAACTGGTATGAAGTATATCTTTGTTAATCTATATGATTTTACTCTTAAAAATGTTTGGATATAATAAAAATTATTTTTATTAATATTTATCATTGTTTCTTTTTTCTTGGTTCAATTCATGACTTAAAAACATTTTGGTAGATTTGAAATATCAATTACTAGCTAAATTTAATAAATCAAACACTTGATATTTCAATTTTTAAATGACTATCAAATTCTGGAAAATAATATATTTTCCTGCAGTCCAACCCAAGTACAATATAAGAGTTGCCTTTATTTTCCAATGTCAGGTGCCCTTTGTGGGTACTTAATTCCAAGTGGCAGGTATACATGGTTTTTACACTATAGATACATAGGTGCTGTTTTTAAAAAAAATATATTCTAGAATCTTAATAATTATGAAATTGATTTCTTTCTGTCACTAACAGGTGTTATTATAATGAAACACTATGATTATGTCTCCATTGAAAGTAGTTCCCCAGATATACTGATCTTGTTCACTGAAACAATGTATGTGGATATAACACTTGGTGATAATTTGGCAGGAAAAGTTAGAGGACTTTGTGGAAACTTTGATGGTAATCCAAATAGTAAGTATTTTAATGTTATTTTATGTTTTATCCATTCATTTATTTGTCTTATACAGAAACAACTTTATCATTTAAAATTTATATTGAGGTTTATTCAAATATTAACAATGAGTTTATTTTGAATTTTGAAGTGACTATATGAAGTGGTAACGGAAAGTTCCCAGACTAAGATCTCCTGATACACTCCATAGGTGAATTTAGTCATATGAGAGAGCTGACAGATTGTTTGATGACAGTCCTCATGTATAATTTCAAAAGGTGTTTTACTTGAGTTTGGTCATCTAGAAAATTTGCCACTTTGAAATGACATATGCCTTGCTTTAATACACACATCTTACTTAAAAAATTGTGTTCAACCTAAAGAACATTTGTCAAAAGCCAGACAAAGCATTTAATAGAATTCAGGAGTAGAATTTTTGAGTTTCATGATTAGGCATATTGCTTGAATTTGTCATCCATTGCAAAGATTGTAATCATTCAACACATTCTTACAAAACCTTGTGTAATAATTGACCATAAATAATAAGAACAAAGTCTTTTGTTAGGCTGACTTGGAAGGCTGGGTACCAATAAGCATTATCTGTATATGATTTTCTATTGAATGGTGCAATTCAAGCATATACTGTCCAGTCCAGGAATTTTCTGATTCCACCTTGTGTTAAGGCTTAAACATTCATGTTAAAATTTGCTCTGAACTGAACTAAAAAGAAAAATACTACATTAAGCATATAATTTCTATTTTCCAACTATGTTTACTTTTCTAATTTCTTTCACAACCATCTGTGTCAATATTGTTCAGATAGAATAAAAATATGTAAAAATATAATTATAGCCTAGAAAACTTTGTTAACACAAGTTATACTTAATATGGTAGTGGGAAAATTAACCATTTCCATACAAGAAATATTCATTGAATGAACTGTTAGTTGAAATTTATAAAATCTTTTTAAAATAGTTTTTCAGAAAATTAAATTTCTCAAGTCCACTAAATGTTATAGCTCTTTCTAATACTGTTGGGAGTTTCTTTCCAAATCTTTTGTTATTTTGTAGTGTGGAAAATTAATACCTTGATTATGTCATTATTTTCTCTTCTAGTTACATGTGCTATCCATTTTTGTTGTTGTTCCTGTTAAAAGTACTTCTAGACTCAAAGATTTCTTTTGTCTTTGCTCATTTTATTATACAGCTTAAAATAGTGAATTTATATTCTTTTCTAATTTGTTTTTAAATTTTCGATTAAAAAAAATCTGATGCAAATAACCTAGGAGACAATAACTTTTTATATTGGCTAGGGTTCATGATTTTCTATCTTTTTCCTTAGGATCCATGTATGCTTTCTTGATATAATTAACATTATTTATTAACATTGCTACCTTTCCACTTTAAACCTCATAAATAGTATCTCTATAATCCAGCAATAATATAGATTTAGTTTTAAAAAATCATAAGAAATAACAACCTTTCTGTTTAGACTGATTAGGTATAAGTATGTTAACTTTTGGTTCATTACTAACTTACAAAGTCTGTACACCTTGAATTTTCTGGTTACATGAGATAATGAATAATCTATATGTAATAATAAATTAGCAATAGTAGTTTTGGGTTTGAACAATATTTTAGCTGCTTTAGTGTCAAAAAGCAAGCAAGTAATCTATGGATGAACTAAAAAAGTTTGGTTCCAGTCACAATGAGGACACATATTTTTTTCCTACTTTGTTTAGATACATAAGTAAAATTTTCAAAGAGTGTGTCAAAATGAATAAATCCATCATCTGTAAGAGACATAATAAATATGAAAATAAAGGGAAAGGAATAGTAAAGGATTTGGAAATAAGTTGATTAAAAGAGAAAGTTTATTAGTCTTTTAGGAATTGAACAAATGTATGCAATGTTACTTGAAGATTCTTCCTTTTTTAACTGATGTAATGGAATAACCTGCCACCCCCATGAGTGGTGGCACTATAGGTGGTAACCACTTATAAGTATCTGTTAGGACAGCAGACAGGAGAGCTGAGCTGGGATCTGCAAGAACTACTGACCTTCCGATAACAGCATGCACACAACTGTACTGACTTGTGACGACCGTGCGCATAACTATTACTTCCTTGCTTGCTGTACTGGTTTCTACAATAAACCTGTTACTATTTATCCACCATGTCCATTCCATACTCCTATTAGCACGGAATATAACATTAACACAGAACAAATATTGAAGTAGATTTTTGTAGATGGACATGCAAAAGTATTTTTGTTTTCAAAGAATCAAAGTGAGTGACAGATTCATTCAAACATCAGCCAAAGTTACAAAGTTTTTTACTTTATTAATTAAACACAGAGACTTTAAGGCTCCAAGTTCTAGACTCAGGACTGTCCTACAGGAAAATAGCTTAGAGGATTAAAGCATTGATTTGTGAATTTGGTAGCATAGTAATTGTGAGTTAAAACCTTTGGCTGAGTAGTACTGTGAAAAGAGAACTAGCAATAATTAAGCATTACAAAAGAAAAAAAAACAAGACATAGACAGTGGAATAAAAATAATCTCTACCCCAGTAGATTAAACAAAGATTAAACAAAGATTAAACAAAGATTAAACAAAGATTAAACAAAGATTCCAGTTCAAAATTCCCTGAATAATATCTGGATTATTGGAAGAATCAACAAAGATGAACAAGGATATTAGTTCAAATGTAAATAATATAAATAAACTCAGATCATTTTTCTTACCTTGAAAGATGTCAGTGAAGGTATAATGAGAAATGACTAAGCTGACATAGCAATAAAGAGAGATATAGCAGCCAGTGCAATCTTACATAGTCCTTTGTTTAATTGTCTTGAGTTTTAAGTCCTAATGAAGGAAATACACTTGACTATAAATTAACTACTGTTTGTTGGATAAAACATACTTATCTTTTAGAAATTCATTTCCAGTTTCGTTAGATGCTTTCGCTACTTCCATTGTTTTTAATAATAATGTTTCAATCAATGATGTTCAATCTTTATTAAATAAATTGAATTTTGGTGACATGCAATTAAGACAAACATTTTAATGTATTCCTTTTATAATATGTTCTGTTATATCCTTTAATAAATTTAATGTAACCTCTTCTAATATATCCTATTATAACTATTAAAACTGTTATAACTTAATTTTTGATGATTTCATTTCATGATATATAAATTATTATGAATTCATTCAAAATATTTCTCTTTTAATTCTTCATTTCAGATGATTTTATAAAACGAGATGGCCTTATGCCTAATTCTGAATTGGCAT
Organism: Acanthosepion pharaonis; assembly: GCA_903632075.3. Lineage (NCBI taxonomy): Eukaryota > Metazoa > Mollusca > Cephalopoda > Sepiida > Sepiidae > Acanthosepion > Acanthosepion pharaonis. The sequence continues at coordinate 418,137 of CAHIKZ030000437.1, forward strand.
TTGTGTCTTCCTATGAAAAAATGACTATATATTCAGAGGTATTTTTATGCATTTTTATTAAAGTTTTATAGAATCAATCTGAAAAAAGCACTGCTTTAATGTATCATATCCATTTACTTATAAATCAACTGAAAACCATTTTTCTATTCTTGATTTTAACAGAGAAAAAGTAAACTTGTAGTTAATGAAAAGAAATGAAAAAAAATAAGTTATTTTGAAAAATAATTTCAGCAAAATTTTCAAAAAATGTATTTAATTTTATAATTTGTTTTAATTTGTCATTAATAAAATTAAACAGATGAGAAAATGTTCATATATTTTTGAAAATGTTTTCTTAAATATTTTGAATTTTGAACGTAAACTTGATTTAGGAATATTACTTCCTGCATTTTACTAATAACATAAAACTGCAATATATCTGATTTAATTTAATTTAAAGCTCTCAAAGTTAAAAATAAATCATTTTCTTTTTTTTAATAAGGAGTAGAAAGCAAGATGTTTTATTAGAAGTCAATAGGGACAGTGGAATATATTGGAAAGATACAGACCAACAATTAATTGAGAAATAATATTACACTGTGTTGTACCAGAAAATTTTTCTTGTCTTGCACATTTACAAATCTATCATTCATCCATACATTGAATACTTCTGCTAAATCTGATGCTCCTGCTATGCATCTCGAGATTCTTGGTAAAATCCAAAAAAGGATCTGTAATATAATCAATCCTGACCAAGCATCTCAACTTCAGTCACTTTCTTACCAATGTGAAGGTGGCTTCCTTCTATCTTTTCTACAAATATTTTCATAGCAACAACTCTGATGAGCTTTATTCCCTGGTGCCCTGACTACATGAATATTTACTACTAAATTAGCATCTAGGTCCCACCCATTTACTGTTGAAATAGCTAAATGTAACTGTCACTTCTACTCCAACAGTTTTTCTCACACTTCCTGACTGTGGAGATCCTGTTTGTTTACTTGCTTTCCTGATAACTACAATCTTAAAAAAATTAAATGCAACATCAATCACCATCTTCTGTCTTGAATCCCGTTCATCTTTTATACTTTTCTCAAACCTTCCTATCCACATTCTTTTCTCTCACTTTCACTCTCTGTAACCTTCCGCATACTAGTGGCATTCCTCCCTTGCTTGGGGTGAAATGATTATAAAAAAGCATAGAGTGATAGGATTGACATTATACTTTTTTGTACTAAATTCAAGTTGTACTACATCCAGCAGACTATTCCAGTTTAGTATAGTCAGCTGATGAGAATTTTTAAATTTAGAAAATAAGCATACTGGTTGAAATAAATAGGCTGCTGAGAATTTTTATATAGCTTCAAAAAATTTGGAAAGCAATTATTGCACTGTGGAGAAGATTATTTGAAATAAGACAGTGTAATATTTAAGTATATGCGAAATAAGTGGAAAACTGAAGAGAATAATTTAATCATGCTGGCTAATTGTATTTTGTACACAAGTGTATATTTCTGGATTTCTCTAAATGAATCAGTAAGGGGCAGTACAGGTCTACGTTCATTAATCCAGTAAGCTTAGGGCATTTGAATGCTATATTGGCTACAGTTTGCTGGAAACTGAAATATTCTATCTCTAATGCATTCTACAGACAAAAAAGAGAAAAAAAGAGAGAGAAAGCTTTCCATGCTCTTTTCTTAAAATACTTCTTTTGACTCCACCATCTAGTGGTTGTTTGCAGTTCATTGTCAGACAAGTGAGTAAATCCCACAAGTTCAACAACTTCATTTATATGAAGATTAAACCACTTTATCAGCTCTTTATTGTGTTTCAAACTTCTGTCTTTCATTGTTTTTCTCATACACATCTGTTTCTCTAATCTACTCTCAGACAAAAAAAAAGTATTTTTTTGGTTTCATTATATAATGCACTGTGGAAGAACTAATGTTTTAGCATTTACACAAGCTTTTCACTGATACACTACTGTTTATTTATTTATTTTTTCAAAAGTTCAACCTTATCTTTAATTGTTAATATACAGTATTTTCACTTCCCAGCATGAAATGCAATTCTTTTATTCACTGAGCTATAACTGAAATTGAATCAAAGCAAATGATATTAATAAATACTGGAAAATAAGCATGTATCATTTGCTGCTACTTGCAAATGTGAATCAACAAATGAACACCTATTGTGCAACTAAACAATGCATTAAGTTGGTGAAGTGATATGGGATATTTGAAATTAGGAAATATAGAACCAATGACAAATTACTGAAGGAATTAGATTAAAGGTAGTTGGATGAGAAATAATCTGCTGTATTCTTGACATGTGATAAGATAAAATATTGGTAACTAATAGATGTTTGATGCAGTTGAATTCTCAAATATTAATTTTGTTTTACAATATAACATACTGAGTGTTTTTTTTATCAGTAATGTCTTAAAGTTCTTGCTAGACTCCCTTGTATTTATGATTTATCAGTACAAGGAGAGTGAGGCAAACTGTTCCAAGATATTTTCAAAACCAAAAGGTGAAAAAAATTCTAGAAAGAGTATAATATGACAATAATAATTGTAAATGATATATTTATGTTATTAGTTTGGCCTAAGTAATGAGTAAACTAGATATATAAAAAAAAATATCTTTTTTTAGTTTTAATTTTAACAATTGACCCAAATGTTTTTGCTGATTTGTCTCAATATTTTAATTCTAGTGCAAGAGTGAAAATCTTAATTTATGTGACAAAATTGATGAAATAGCAGAAAAGAAGTGCTTGAAGTTAATGGAAAATACATTTTCTCAATGTCATAAGATGGTGAGTATTTTCTTTTATATCACATTTAAAATAATAATACATATTTAAATATAATACATTAAGGCATTGATAACATCTTCAGTTGGCCTATCATAGAAACAAATACCATTAAGGAACCTCTAATTAAGAAAGAAATGCCACAAATTCCATCACCTGTAGTATGCAATATTTAACCATCTGAATACATCACCAATTTCCAAAAATTTACTTTAGTATGTTTCATTGATGGAGTGGCATCATCAGAAAAAGGATTTCAAATAAAATTATTTTTCCAATGATGCCAGTCCATGTCAAATAGAAATTTTTTTTTCTATTCAACTGAATTCTCAACCAACTTATATCAGGATGAATCAATAAGTCCATAGCTTGATGTAGTTATTAGCTGAATTTTGATATGAAGTTTTTAATGTATAATATCAATCTATGTAATTAATATTCAACACTGAATAAAGGGCATTGACCAGGAAGGATATTATGTTGGAAAATAAATGTTTTTTACATCATTAGGCTATGATTTTATCAATGTACCTGTGTATGTATCATGCTTTTGAAAAGAACATCTTCAAAAAATCAAACTAGATCTCACATGTGGTCTAGGTCCATTCAGTAAAATTAATCATAAAATAAAGAAAGTCTCATTTTTTTCAAATTCAAAAATTAGAGGAATAAACATTTAGAGAATTATCTATGCTATGAAAAGTGAGATTTGAAATTTATAAAATAATGCAGTATATCTGATGTAATATTATGCAGAAATTTTCTCTAGAAATGTCTTTTTTTTCCCCAATTTCCAGCTTTCTCCAGATAATTGGGTGGAGTTATGTAAAGCCCAAGTTTGTTTATATCCTGAAGATAACCTCATCTTCTGCAATGTCTATGCAGCCTATGCAATGGAGTGCAATGCAGCAGGTGTTCAATTTGAATGGCGGGAAGCAACATCATGTAGTGAGTATTTGATCATATTAATTCATCAACTAAACAATTAAAAGTACAGATATAGTAAAAATATAGTTATTTTTAAATAAGAGTATCATGTAATATGGTTGAGATTCTGGCTTGACCTAAAAAATTCATGATAATATATATTAATGTCAGATGTAGCAAAGAGGAAACCTGAATTTAAGTGTAATTTTTTTTTTCTTTTTAAATAAACTTCACCTCAATACAAAGTCTAAGACCTACTGAAGATAGAGAGTTAGTGAATAAAATGTTTGATATAAAAATACAAGGAGGAAGTAGGAAATGAAGATTATGATGATAATATGTGAGATAGATTGACCCTAGACTTGAAGAAGTTAAGATTGTAGTGTTTGGGGAAGCATCCATGTGGGAGTCTGTATCACAAAGTAGTAGTTCTTGGGAAGAAGCTTTCTGAGTGGAATATCTTCTTACAAAAGGAATAGGTAGAGAGTGAATGTATATAAAAGAAGATATTTGGTTATATCAATTTACATGTGTAAATTGGTCAGAGTAATTTGGCATTCAGCCATTCCGATTCAAAGATGAAGTGGAACAGCCATCATTCAGCCAGTGAGGCAATGTAAAGTTGATGTTTGGTGTTATCAAAGATGGACATATTATTTGATTGAAGAAGAAACCTCATTTCTCATTCAGCATTTCATTTTCTTTGTAAACAACATCCTAAATAAAGTAAGAACTCAACAGTCAAAAACTAATGCTATTTCAGTTGTATTTTATCCATTCTATTACTAAAGGGAAGATAACTAACCTCAAAAGAAATATGAAGTAGTTTATGATGCTGATGATTTCTTCCAAAAATGTATTTATTATTGTGGAGTGAGTAACCATGGTGAAATGCAAAATAAGTAACGGAATTGTCTGATAAACAGAATTGACAAAGTTTGCAATAAGCAATAACAAGGAAAAGAAAAGAACAGGACAAGAAATAATCTAAAGCAAGCAAACAATATATGCAAGGCAAATTAACAGTAGTAAGGCAAAGCAACAATGTAAAGTAAAATGGCAAAAAGTTCACAAACTAAGAATTGAGGTCGACACACAAAAGCAAGTTCAGACATGCAAATGTAATGTTCTCATTTGAAACAAGACAGTCCGAGATTAAGTCAGATAAAACCAAGAACCGGCCTATCTTATTGGCTAGGAAAAAATCCCATGCATTTGTGTGCTTCTGTCTCTAAATTGGGGAGAGGCAAATGTTTTGCAGTCATTCCTGGGGATTGAAACCAACAATTATATTGATATTATTACATAATGTGATATTAGTATAAAGTGAATGGTGGAGGATGTAAAAATGATAATTGTATTAAATTACAAAGTATATTCTCCTTATTTTTTTTTAATCATTTTACCCCAAGCAAGGCAGGATTGATACTAGTATGCAGGGAGTTGTAGGAAGTGAAAGAGAAGACAGATAATAAGGAGGATTGAGAAAAGAACAAAAGATGAAGGGGACTCAAGAAGCCAAAATATAGTGATTGACATTGCATTTAAATTTTTGAAGATTGTAGTTATCAGTAAGAAAGTAAATGGAAAGGAGTTCCACAGGCATGAAGTGCAAGAAAAGAAATTGTTGGAGTAGAAGTGGCAGTTGATTTAAGATATATTTGATAAAAGAGAGAATTTTTAAGAAAAGGAAACATTTTAATTTAACTTACCGTTTAATCATGATTATAGTTCATTAAGGTCATGGGGCATTACTTTTGAGTATGTCTAGGGTAAGATTACCTGATGGAGCTCATTGCTCTTCAGGCTGGTTTTGAATTCAGAATTGCCCTTCTAGAGTGGCTATCAACAAAGGCTAGCATGCCCAATTTGTCCTGCTGTCTAACCCATAGCTAAGTGAAAAGAGGTGGAGTCATAACTCTCCCAAGGATATTTGTGCAAAAGTGAACATAAAAAATTTGGCCAGAATTTGAACCTGAAACAGCAGTTTCATTTTCCATGTCGATATACATTATTATAGTGCAGTAAAAAATATCAAAATCTATAAAATATAAAAAAATACTTCATGATTTCTTATTATAACCTGTCAATAGAGCTGACATTTTAAAGCACACTTTTCTATAACCATTTATGCTTTTATCTTTTGCTATTACTGCTCCAATATTTTTAAGATGTATATAATTAATGTAATCAGCTAATGTAGTAACTATCTTTCACTGTAGCAGGTAAAGTAATTATGGGTGAGTGTTTTACTAAGCACTCACTCCCATGCTTTTCTCTCTACGCTACTATGGTGTACCTGTGACAAAATATTTTGTCACAATATCTAGCAATTAGAGAACATAAAGAGAAGTTGTTTCATGCCTTTTCAAGAATGTTGATGCAAAGTATAATGCATAGTTGTCAACAGCAGACAGTATATCATGATGTGAAAATCAAGCAACTAAGGAAATTTAACTATCTGGTTTATGTCATAAGAGATGATGGAAAATGTGATACAGAAATTCAAAAGTGCATAGAAGTAGCAAAAGAGGTCTTTCAGAAACTAAGCAAAATATTAAGAGGTAGGAAAATGTCAGAAACAAAGAAAACATTGTTAAACTGCTATGTCATATTTGATTTCCTATATGGTAATAAATGTTGAATGATGTTCTACAAATGAATGCTAGGAATAACATGGACAGAACATGTGAACATCAAAGAAGTCTTAAGGAAAGTAAGAACAACAAAGAAACTATACTTCCAATCAGAAAAAGACATTTTTGGGTTACATAATGAGAAAAGAGAGCTTAGAGAATTTATTATTCCCAGGACATAGTGAAAGTAAGAGAATTAGGAAGAGGACAATAAGCAACCTACATTTTTTTCTTTTTAATAATCATTTCTCCCCAAGCTAGGCAATATAAACCACTAGGTTGTAGGGGGTTACTGAAAATGAGAGAAACAGAGAGGAAATAAAAGGACAGGATTCAAAGAAATAGAATATGATTATTGACATTGCATTTAAATTTTTTAAAATCATAGTTGACAGGAAAGCAAGGAAGTCAGAAAAGAATTCCACCAGCAAAAAAAATATTAACATAGAACTTATGATTACTTAACTAGAAATTTCAGCAATGAAATTATGAGACCTAATTGCCAATCCAGTACTGCACTTAAATTCATGAAGTTGAGTCACCAAAGAGGAAAGTGAATATAGAAAAGGTACAAGGTTGGAAACTGAGGTGACAGTTAAGGACCAATAACATTGCAGATTCTTCTTTGGATTTGGTAAAGAAGCTCTAGATATAAAACAGAAGCACCAGACCAAGTGATAGTAATATTCGATGCATGGCCAAATGGTAGACTTATAAGTGTGCAAGATAAATTCTGGTGAGAAAGATTGTGTAGCACAACATAGTTTGTGTGAATAGATCTCAGAACAGAGAAAGATGGATAGTAAAGGTTATGAAAAACAAAAGGCAAGAAATTGTGGAACATGGCACATAAGAAAAGAAAAATAATGCAAAGTGAACATTAGCAGTCTCAGACAAAATTTGAAATCAATTTACTGATTTTGTTTACAGCACTGGTAACCATTTTGTTGTCGTCTTCATTTTATACTTACTGATCAAGCTATGAATCCAAATTATGTTTTCATTGTTCCTTATAGCTCTGTAAATAAGATTCTTGTTTTCATATTTATAAATAAATGGGTAATGAAATATTTTTAAACATAGTTTCATTTTTAGATACATAGTAAATTAGCAAATCATAGTTGTACTGTAATATTTTTATATTGCTCAATTATTTCAAAAGTTAGTGTCTAAGTCCCAGTAAAAAAAAAAAAAAATCATATAAATGTTTTTCAAGACAAGCACTTGAAAGATTGAGAATATAATTCCACCTTGTTGTGGGGTTCAAATGTCAATGTTAGATGAATTCTACAAACATTAAAATTGGAGAAGTGACACGAATCAAGCTAAAGATGATGAGAACAAATAAAAAATAAAATATGCCAAAATTTATTATTGGCAGAAAAAAATGGGAAATATAATCGAAGAATCCAGATGTTTCAAATTCCTTGGGTGTTCATGCTGGTAATTGACTCTGTTGGTCTCAGATGTGTCAACAGTTGATGATGACCACAGCAACTTGAGTGATGCCAAAGGTTGATAAACAACTGGCATATTGGGTTGCCCTGGGCAGATGGTTGAAACTACTCATGATCTGTGAGATGATGAGCAGCAGAGACTGAAACCTGAATCACCGAGTAGATTGGTAGAAGATGTGGTCAGCAGGAGTCATTTAGTCGCTGGTGATCGCTGCAGATGATCTTTGGTCATTTCAGATGATTGATGCTGGTTGTTACTGGTCCAGATACAACGCCATCATCATCATATCTTCCTGTCCCTTCCTTTAACATTTACCTTTGACTCCTCACTGAGTCAGGTTGCAACACAAGATCAGTTTATTTTAACATGGGGAACCTGAGTTGAGACATTTTGGCCACTGGTCTTAGCTAGTCATAACCAGTCAAATACCATGCTATAGAACAGATCTGAGGATTCTGTCCAGGCAGTTGGGAAAAGGTGGGTGATGGGAGGACTTGGTATGGAACAGATACTAAAACAGTGTCTCCTCTGCCCCAGATCTTAATATTTATTCATAAAAATTACAAAATGTGCCACAAGGGCAAAGATGGGTGTGGGGAAAAAGGACTGGTCTTCTCTAGCCTTAAGTCATAACTAGCTAGTTGCTGTCATTGACCCATTCATAATTACAATAATCCTTTCACCATAACAACACATTTGCACTTAACTCTCACACCATGATCACCAAAATACCTCAATTATTCAATTAGATTCCTAGCATGAAATTTTATTTACATAAAAAGCAGGGCGGGGGATACATGCGTAAATGATGAATATATACAATGAATGAATTATAAAATAAATGTGTTAGTATCGGGTCCCGCCCTAAGGAGAAAGTGTGGCAGAAATCCTGGTTAACTGGGTAGAAGTGTTAGATATTGGACATATCTGATCTCGCCAGAGAACAAGAATATCTGTCACCTTTTCCGCCCTGATCTTAACTTTAAGCTGATGCTTAAAGAAAGAGACAAATTGAGAAGAGGAGAGCTTCTCGCCTCCATTAAACTGCTTCTATCGCGTCGTCCACACAACCATTCGCACATAGTGCTGGTCCCTTAACATTGGCAGCACTACATTAGAACAAACGGTCCTGGCATTCAGGACAAAAACCTTCCACCCAAGATGCAGACCATGTAGCCTTCAATCAGCCTACACAATGGGTGTACAACTCTACAGTGAAGGAAGGTGTGCACAATGGACTCCTCCCAGTCACCGCAGCCCTGCTGCATAAAGCATCTTGCTGACCCAGAGAGCCCCTCGCAACACCAGCCAGGTGAGTGATGCCTCGTCATTGTTGAGACATTTCAACCCGGTCGCCCAAGGCAAAACCCAGCTCATCCTGGAGTTTGTCTTTAGCTTCTACTCCCACTAAATTCTGATATAATGCCTCCCGAGACAATGCCTCAGTGTCAGAGAGACGACCATTCACCTCTAAGAGGCAGCACAGCGCATTTTGACATTCCTTATAGAAAAGGTATTCATCTTGAGGCATTTGGTTTGCCTCCACCTCTCCCACATGCACACTTCCCAGAGATGGGAAAGCTCAGTGAGCATCTTCCTTCCAGAAAACGCCCTCCTCGTCCTCCCCATCTTCGGTACACATCCTTTGCAAGAAATTCAGGCGCAGTATATGTTGACGAGTCTCAACAGTGGGCATACCTAGACTGCTTTCTGCAGGATGGAGGCAGCAGATCTTGCGATGTACCAGATGAGCCTTTCCTCTCTAAAGGAAATCTTAAAGGTCATCAACAAACTTTTGTCATTCGGTAGACGGGAGCGGAAGAACAGAGAGAGAGTAAAGGAGAATCAGGTAGATGTGCGAGATGGCCCCTTCACACATATCCACTTTGACTGCCTCAAGACAAGGAAAGTCGGCCAGATAGGTATCGAACTGAGTAGAATTCAGTCTGGTTTCTCTGGTGAAAAGGTCCCGGAAATAAGACCGTAAGGCCTCGCAGATGCCTTCATTTGTAGTCTCTTGTCCGGTGATGTGACACTAGGGAAATATTGACCCGAAGCGCTGCACAACTCCTCTTGCCGCAGTTCAGTGGTCATATTGGTCGCCTTGGCAGACATTCTCTTTAACCTAACCCTAACTACCAGAGCTTGGTCCTTCTTGATAAGCGAGGAGGCTAGCTCGGCCCTAGCTACTGAAACCTCCACACTATCTCCTGATTGGATGGCACCCTCTAATCTAGCTTTGGCTGCTGTTTGCGCTGCTAATCTATCTTTGTTGAGCCAACGACTATAATCAGCTGCAAACAACCTAATGACAGACTTAAGATGACCCCACAACTTATTCCCAACCACACTCCCCGCCATTTCACTCTGTATGGTTAGTAATAAGTGGTCGCGGAAATCTTTCAACTCGAGCAAAGACGTGTTGAACTTCCAGTAACCAGTCAATCTAGGCTTAGACTTATCTAAGTTTACTCGCACCCGGACGAGCCTATGGTTCGAGAAAACTATCGAATGGAAACTTGGACACCCTAAGAGCCCTACGTTGACTCTCCTTACTAAAACCAGGTCGACATAGCTCGTACGAACTACCGTATCCGGGCCGCCCCTATTGGTCCAAGTCCATGCTGCTACCCCAGGATGCTCATTTCTAAACTTATCGACTAAATCAAACCCGTCGATAAATTCGCGAAATGGTTTGACATCTGGGTTGTAAGTTTCCTATCTTACCCCGCTATGATCTAAATCAGGATCAAGGACAGCGTTCCAATCACCCGCTAAAATTACCTGGCGAGAATGTCTTGATCCGCCGAAAAAAGACAGCCCGCTCCGCCTGGTCGTTGGGCACATAAACCCCGATGAAGCGAAGAGTCTTTCCTTTTATGGTGACATCTAGGACACAAAGCCTGCGAACACAAGAGTACACGATGCCGTCAAGGACCTGCTAACCAGCCAAGAGATCCCTCTGGAGCGGCTATCAAAATACGCTGAGTAGAGGTGGATCCTCTTCGACAGAATATCCTCATAGTCGCTGGCAATAAGATGGGTCTCCTGCACACAACACGCATTCACACCGAGGTGCTGAAGATCGCGTGAGAGTCTCACCCAGCGTGACTCCGACCTCAGGCCTCGGCCATTCACAGTCGCTAACCAAAGAGCCATTGAAAGACACTTACCTTAGGGTTGAGCCTCGCCCTGAAACATGGTCTGGGTGAAGATGCCGACGTCTTCTCCCATAGATCCGGTGCCCATCTCCGTCTTGATAGTGCCGTCATGGGATATGCCGCCGACATCCCAAGGAAAGGTTATCTTTGAGGCCCTATAGAGGGATGGGTGCACAAAAACCGAGGCCCTCCCAGCACAGAATTGTTTCAGTTTTGAAAGTTCTTCGTTTTCTGTGTTGATAGTGGGGGATGTTTCGAAAATCTTTTTCACCTCCTTAATCATACCACATGAAAGCACCGACGCCACGGACAATTTGTTGAGGTGTTAAACCCCGAGCTGTCAGTGCTTTAGAAACATTGTCTTTAGTTGACTGATAGATATTCCGAGTTCATCTGTCGACTACGGACACTGATACTGTTCTTTTGGTGAACTGTTCCACTTCCTGGGGTCCAGTCGCAGACCTCCCTCTTTGATGAGATGGGCGTGCTTTTTAGCCCTCTCTAGGAAGTCTTGTAGATTGGTGTTGGTGGGAAGTGGGGATTTCCAGCAAGAGGGCAATGTTTCAGCCACAGCCCCCTTGTATGTTCCTGTATTGTTTACCTCTTTAGGAGGCACCAGCAGATTTTACCTCCTTGGGAGGCAGCTGATTGTTGTTGACTCCCTCCATGGGAGGTAGCTGCTTGTCAGTAGATCCCTCCATGGGAAGCAGCTGGTCCATGGTGGATGCCTCTTCGGAAGGCAGTTGCTCACATGGCATTGCTGGCGAGGGTGGAGCAGTGTAATCTAGGCCAGAATCCGCCATCGCACACACCCACCCTCAACACGCGACAGACAACACAGAAACTCCAGTACAGAGGATGCCTTCCAGCCGTCTACTTCAACGTTGGACACCTTCTGCCTCCAGGCCATCTACTTCGACAGTTCGTTTGAACAGTCAGAGATATCCTGACCCTAGGTTGGGAACCTCCTGCCTCCTGGCCGTCTGCTTCAACAATTTATGGAATCGCCGGAGATGATCTAACCCGCAGATGGATACCTCCTCCCTAAACAAGGCCGCATCAAAAAGAGTCATGGACCAGTCGAGAACAGATACTACACTTTGATCTTAGCCAAAAGGCCGATGGTGTAGGAGTGTTACAACAGTGCAGTGTTTTGATGCTACTTCCGGTTATAATGAAAGGCATAAAAATTACTCTAGGTTATAAAGTATAACATAGTCTTAATAAAACTACAATCAGGAAAGAAACAGTATTGGTTTTGGGTAACCAGTATAAAATGTCTCTGAAACAATGTACAAAATTAATAATCTTGAACAAACTTTTCAAGGTTAAACGGAATGAGTCCTTTTGCTGAAAAAAAATAACAGAGTAGCATGTCACTATGATAACGATCCTTTTACTTTGATTTAGCCTGCATCTATACTTTTAGATGATGCTGAAAAGTTCTTAGCCCTACCAAGAATGAATTTTTAAAAATTCTGATTATTTGTTCAGATTTTGAGAAATGTGTTGAGGAGAGAGCTTTTCGGCATCACTCTCATAATCCAAGTTTAGTAAATATCATAAGCAAATTATTAAATTTTCAAAATTATCTCATATTGATTTGAAATATATCTTTTTTTTGTTTATTGTTATAATTCTTTATTTTTAATTTCCAAAAAATTTAGCAATGGTATGTCCTGAGGGATTTCAGCACAGCGAAAATGCATCACTTTGTACACGTCCCTGTGGGATGATTATGAAAAAGGGAGAGCACTCTTGCAACTTAGCCAATCGTCCATCATGCCATTGTCCTGAAGGGGAACACCTTGAAGAAAACCAATGTATTCCAAAAGAAGAATGCCCTTGCCTTTTTAATCGGCAAAAGTATAAATCCCAAGCTGTTGTCAAGATGAAATGTAATGAATGGTAAGGTTTAAACTAAGTTTATGATAATTCTCTTATTTATCTAACATAATTCATACACTGTGTTTTCTTTGAATACTAGCTATTGATGAAATATTATGGCCAATCAGTATTTCAGTTCTCATTAGGTGTAATCCATGTGAAAAAAGAAACCACTTTACTCCAGAATCCAACATATGATAAAAATTACACCTGATGAAGGGATATAAGAATGGTGATCTTAGGCTCTAACACAGATGTCTTGCTGTCAACCCAGAGTCTAGTAGCAGCAGCAGTATCTGACTTGCATCTTTATAAACTCATACTGGCAAAAAAAAACTAAGTCTTAATTTTCCTTTGTCTAGTGCTTCTCTACAGCTGGCCATGTAAGTAGTGCCTTTCTCATTTCAAAATGTAGACTCTCTGACTGTCTGCTCAACCAAAAGTGTACCTTTCCACGGTCAAACTTTTATCATTTTATTCCTATAGAATAAATGTTTTATAAAATTCCAGCCTGTCTTTTATTTTGCTTTTGTTGTTTATTGTTTTCTTGAAAACATATAGATAGATAAAGATACCACTTCAGATCTGTTGAAACATTTTGTGTTTAACAACAGCAAGCATACAAAGATCTGAGGGTCTGGACAGTGTTAATGACTTTTCTTAAAGTTACAAACATTTCTTTTATTTGTTTTAAATTATATTTTATATTTATTGATAGTTTTGTGACTAATACTTCCACAAATTTTGCAGTTATGGGGCATGTATATAAAAACTACAAAACAATGTGTGAACAAAATTATACCAAATTTAGAACAAATACCAAAGTACTAGTCTAAAAAATGAGACATGTCATTTGTATCTGTTATGGTCCAATATCCTTGCACCACAGTTATGGTCCAAGGTTAGAACCAAGGAAGAACAACACGAACACAAGAGTAGAATAACAAATATATTACAACAGAAATATAGTACAAGAAGTTGAAGGTGTTAGTAATGACTGTCCGTCTGGTTTAGAGTGAACTAATATTGTCTCGACTCGTTACACCATTCATTCATTATACCTCTTGAGAGGCGCAGTATTTATAGTGTAAGGAAGTGTCCATTATCTTTATAGGTAAGGTCCCATACCCCCCTTCCAAAGCTTCTGCGTCTCAGGAGTCCTTAGTATTTTTTCCTCTTTGGATTTATTATCAACGGCTCTGTGACTTTTCTTTTCCTGGTCGATTTTCGTGGTTCAGACATTGTTTGCGGCCTTTGCATATCAAATGTGTCGAATATTGTATCCATCACTTCTTCCTGAGGTGGACCGTTAGAATCATCTAACATCCTCTTTCTTATTTGATTTACATGCCTTTTATGTGAGAATTTCGGGCCCTGTACTATGTAAACCATGTTCCCGATTCTTTTTTCAATTTTACCTTGCTCCCAGTAGGACGTATTGTTTTTATACATCTTAAAAAAACTTTCTCTCCTGGGTGAAATTTTCTTTTTGGTATGCACGACATTGGTATTTGTTTTGTTTGTTTTGGTAGCAATTTGTCAAATACTGATCTGATTTTTCGGGCGAACATCACTTCCGCGGGTGATAATGCCGATGGCATAGCACTGTTTGGTGTAATTCGATATACTTGTAAAAATTGTTGCAACGCCTTTTCTGTTGGCACGTCATATGCTTTCCTTAACGCTCTTTTGAGTGTGTCTAGAAATCTCTCCGCTTGCCCGTTTGATCTTGGGTGATATGGCGGGGATTTGGTATGTTTAACTTGAAAGATTTCACAAAATTCTTGAAAGTTCGCAGATGTGAATTGTGTCCCATTATCAGTGACTAGACAATCAACCACTCCGAAGCGAGCAAACAGCTCATGGAGGCAATTTATGGTAGTTTCAGAAGTAGGTTTTCTGCAACGAAACACTTCTGGCCATTTGCTATAACTGTCTAATATGATCAAATAGTAGAAACCATCTATTGGACTTGAGAAGTCTATATGGATTCTTGACCACGGTCGATCTGTCTCTGGCCATGGCTTATGGATGATCGGCGGTGCTTTCGCTGCTAAGGAACAACCCTTGCATTTTTCCACCATCTGTGTAATGTCTTGATCCATGTTTTGCCAATATACGTAACTTTGCATTAACGATTTCATTCTATTCTCTCCTGGATGGCCCATGTGGAAGTCCTTTAGGATTCGCCTTTGTAGTGTTTTTGGAATTACTGCCCTTTCGTTATATAGTAGAACATTGCCACATGACGAAAAACTGTCTGATACATTTTATTTTTTTCTGCAATTTTTGTTTTTGTTTCTTTTATGAATTCATCATTTTCTGCTTCATTTCTCATCTCTTGTAGTGTGACGGAGAGGTTTCGAACTGTACTACATAGTGATGTCCTGATATCTTCATGTCATAGGGCTGCAATTACGGAATCTTCCAATGGCTTCATTTTCTTAAGTATTAGTCTCGAGGGACCATCTGCATGTCCAATTTTGTTCGTGGGAAGATACTCCAATTTGAAATTGTAGTTCAGTAAATTTGTACCCCATCTTAGCAACCTATTTGCAGTGTAAACAGGTAGACCTTTCTTCGATCCGAATATTGTTAATAACGGCTTGTGGTTCGTCTGTAAAATAAAAAATCTACCGTAAATATATCTATGAAATCTTGTAACTGCAAAAATAATTCCCAGCGCTTCTTTTTTGATTTGTGAGTAATTTTTCTCTGCTGGTAGTAAAGTTCTTGAAGCATGCGCGATGGGTTTTAGTGTCCCATCCGGCATTTTATGCAGTATACATGTCCCGACTCCATAGGCACTCGCGTCACTTGCGACTATTATTTCTAATTTTGGGTCATAGTGCGCTAAAAATAGATCCGCGGTTAGCGTCTTAATTATTTTGTCAAACGTTTTCTGACATTCATCTGTCCACTCCCAAACTTTTTCCTTCTTCAACAGTTCGTTTAG
Organism: Acanthosepion pharaonis; assembly: GCA_903632075.3. Taxonomy (NCBI): domain Eukaryota; kingdom Metazoa; phylum Mollusca; class Cephalopoda; order Sepiida; family Sepiidae; genus Acanthosepion; species Acanthosepion pharaonis. The sequence continues at coordinate 433,956 of CAHIKZ030000437.1, forward strand.
GGGTGCGCGTAATTTATGCATGTTTGGAATGAATTCTTGGTAATGTTATTTATAGACAAGCGTATGGTTGCAAGAAAGAAATACGACAACAACAGAAATAGATTTACGTGATTTATTTCAACAGGAACGTGTGGGTTTGGGACAGCTACGTTGTGGTATAGTTCATAAGCCGGCTGCCGATCTGGGTTGATCTCCCATAGTAGTTCTCATTGGTTGGCGTGGCGCTCTTCCTGCTGACTGCTGTTGACCGCCCAGCCTGACCGTAACAGGTCTCTTCCCTGGCCTCCTGTTGACTGTTGATGTACTTTTTTGTGTGTCCCCTTTTATGGCGTTTTTTTTATGGCTTAACAGGCTCGTAAAACGACGCGAGTATAATTAGGAGGGAAGCATTTTTATTGATCGAAAAATAGAAACACTTTAAAATATTATTTTATTTTTCAACCGGAACTCGTGCGTCGGGCTTATGCGTAGACGACGATAATGGTCATTTTGTGACGGGGCCTTGTCCCGTTCACATCCGGCTCTCACTCTTAAGTATGTTAGTTTATTTGCCTGCAAATCAGCCGAGATATGTCTTATTTTTATTTTATAACAGTAATAATTCACTAAGCCTAAGGAGCTTTGTAATTCGGCTACGTTTTTTGGAGCTGGAATTTTTTTTTATTGTCGTAGCCCTTTCTGAGTCTGGTCGTCTTCCTTCTTCATCCATGCTATGTCCCAGATATTTTATTTCCTTCATAAAGAAATCGCACTTGTTTTCTTTTACCTTGGAACCATAGTTTTGTATTATCCTAAAAACCTCCTGTACGTGTTCCCAGTGTTGCTCAATGTTTTTGCTATTTACCAGTATGTCATCCAGGTATGCAATCGTGAAATCAAGTCCGCCTAGCATAGTATCCATTATCTGTTTAAATATTGCCGGCGCGACCTTAATCCCGAATGGTAATCTTTGGAACTTGTATAATCCTTTGTGTGTGTTTATGCACAATAATCTCGAGCTTTTCCTCATCTACTGGTATTTGTAGGTACGCTTCGCTCAAGTCTATTTTTGAGAAAAATTTTCCTCCGTTTAGTTTTGTGAAAACTTCTTCTGGACTGGGTAGAGGATAGTGGTAATCCTTAATCGCTGCGTTTAATCCCGTTGAGAAATCAGCGCATACTCGTATCTCCCCCGATTTCTTTTTGACGTAAACCGTAGGTGCGGCCCATTGACTATATTCCACTTTTGTCAATATACCGATTTTTTCGAGTCTATCCAAATCTTGATTTATTTTTTCTATTGAAGCAAAAGGTACGTTCCTTTTCTTCTTGAAGATAGGTTGTACATTTTCTTTTATTTCTATATTTGCTGCCATTTTTTTACACCTCCTGAGGCCGGCTGAAAATACTTCGGGGAAACTCTCTTTTAGTTTCTCCTTTAATTTATCTGCCTCGGTCGAGAAACTTTTCACTTTTTGGTAGTACGTACTTATTGGTAAATCCCAGAGGTCGAATTTCTGCACCCAGTCCATTCCAAATAAATTTTCTGTATTTCTTAGCGCATACATTTTTAGTTAAATCCGATCCGGAATCCAATTGTAGTCTGACTTTTCTGTTTAACATTTCTACTTGCACGTATTTTCGTATGTTTGTCTCATCCGCTTGGTCAGTCCTCGTGACTTTTACTCTGCTTTTTTTTCTTTCCTAGTCCAACAATGAGAACTTTTATGACCCACTTTTTTGCATGACAGACAAGTCTTAAAGCAGTATGGGCAGTCTTTATATCAATGCAAAGTCCCACAGCGATAGCATGGACTGGGTGGTAGTTTTTTCTGATATTGACTTTTTGAAGTAGAAAAATTTGTTTGATCTGTTTTTGAGGAGGGAAATTGGTTTGGTTTGTTTTTGAGGATGTGCAAAAACGTGTTTGTCGTTGTACTTTACGTATGTGCGCGCTGCCAGATTCTTCTATATCTTTCGAGTCCTTTTTCACGCTTATACATCTCTGGCAGTCCTCAGCCAATTTTTGTAGCGTCAAATCTGGTTCACTCTCCAGTTTTGTAAGAATTCTGCGTCTGATCTCCGCGTCTTTCGTCGAAACCAGGCCTTGAACGAATATTAAACATTTAAAATTGTCCGGGACGAGTTCAGATAACTTAAAGTCATCACAGTGTTTATTTACAATGGAAGCGAATGTTATATAGTCTTCGCTGTCCTTTTTTGTTAGATTCAGACCTTTCCATCTTTTGTGGAATAGAGAGGTACTTGGGCTAAATAGTACTGTTAACAGTTTTATGGATTCCTTGAAAGTTAACTCATTTGTTTTCCTTGGTTGGTCTGAAGAACACACTAAATTCGTAAACTACATCAGTTTACGAATTTAGTGTGTTCGCTAGACCCTAATTTTCTTAGTAGTAGACGTACTTTTCTCGCGTCTGACCAATTCTCGCAATCAAACTCATATAAATCTTCGTACCTTCTGAAGTAAGCTGCGAAGGTTTTGTCTTCGTCTGGTTTATACGTGAAATCTTCGATAGAGTTCCATATAGTATTTTGCGAGAGAGCTGTTTCATTTTCGGAATTTTGCCCTCTATTTGTTATTACCCGTAGCAATAATTCTTGTAGTTCCAGATGCTTCTGTTTGTTTTTCTGTTGCTGCTCAAATTGTATTTTCATAAGTTCCAATATGGTTGCCTTAAAATCTTCCATATTTACTGTAATTATGTGTAAGTATTTTTCTTTTAGTTTAGACTTCAGGTCTTTGTTGTCTGTTATTCTGAAACCTTAGTACGAAAAAAAAATTCCTGTGTAGAATTTGTGTCTTTGTTACTACTGTAATGTTGGTGTCCAAAAAGAAAATTTTCTCTTTTTTTTTCTTATGTTCGCGTAGAACTTGTTTTTTTTTTTCTCACTACCTACGTCGTCTCTGTTATGGACGACCGATAGCAAAAAGTTTTTTGTAGATTCACTGCGTAGAGCTTGTTTCTTCAGTTCCTCGTTGCCACTGTTATGGCCGACGCATAGCAAAAAAATTTGTCCTCCGCGTAGAATTCGTTTCTTCAGTTCCTCGTCGCCATTGTTATGGGCGACGCATAGCAAAAAGGTTTGTCCTCCACGTAGAATTCCTTTCTTCAGTTCCTCGTCGGCACTGTTATGGGCGACGGATAGCAAAAAAGTTTGTTCTCCGCGTAGAATTCATTTCTTCAGTTCCTCGTCGACACTGTTATGGTCCAAGGAAGAACAACACGAACACAAGAGTAGAATAACAAAGATATTACAACAGAAATATAGTACAAGAAGTTGAAGGTGTTAGTAATGACTGTCCATCTGGTTTAGAGTGAACTAATATTGTCTCGACTCGTTACACCGTTCATTGTATTTAATATCCCACCCACGAGGAATATATGTGGCACGAGGCCGAGATTAAAGTGGGTTTCTCCGAGCCCGTAGGCTCGGCCAAAAATATACCCTTTGAACCAGCCTAGACTGGTTCAGGGCCTGTCTACCTCCCCGGACGAAACCCTGCCCTTCGGCAAAGCTTCGTCCGGGTTCCTCTCTGCCAAAGCAGAGAGTTCAACAGTCATGAACTGGTGCTCGTTACACCGTTCATTCATTATACCTCTTGAGAGGCGCAGAATTTATAATGTCAGGAAGAGTCCATTATCGTTATAGGTAAGTTCCCATAACAGTATCACTAGTCAAAATGATTAAAAGTAAAATTGAAAAGAAACATAACATTTGCTGCCAAGTAATTTTTGTTGTGTTTTCAACTGCATCCATATATCGGATAAATAATCATGTAATAATAAGAATTTTGGTCTTTACTTTATTTTTAAGCATGAAAGTAAAACCATCTCCAATGAGGAAGCTAAAAACATTAATTATTTATCATGAACAAATTTTTCTCATCTCAAATACTGTTTACACTGAATGATTCTGTTTCTTGTAGGACAATAATATTTCTATGAGCATTTTGTTTCATTTAAACATTTTTAATATCTTTCAACAGTTAGTGAATGCACAATTTATTTAGAATCTTTTAGAAGCCATTACATTTAACTTCCACTTTTTAATTGAATTATAATTTCTGACAGGGTTCATAGCCAACCTGGAAAATAGGGAAGTCTTCAAAAAATTGAAAAAAATAGTCACTTTTTCAAGAAAAAACAGAATTATCAGGGAATTTTTTAATACGGCTTGACACACATGAGATGACATGTTTATGATATACTTTTTAGAAAATTGTTTGTAAACAAATGCTAAATATTATTTCTGTGATATATATTTGTTTTCTAGGATTAGTAAAATTTGAATTTTTTTCACCCATTCATCTTTTTAACTGTGCTCTGGTACAGCTATTTACTTACTACTGTCGATGTGATATCCCAGAATTAGGGAATTTTGCTGGAATTTTTCAAGGAATCAGAGCATTATCAGAGAATTTTATTCAATGATTAAATTAGTTTGAGTTTGAGTTCCTTGTATTTTTGATAAGTGAAACTTTGAAATCATTCATATTGATTTATATCTCTCTTATATGTAATTTTTCCTTTGCCTACAACAGCTTTTTTGATGGACATTAAGAACCTAAATGAAGCTTTTCATATGTTATTCTTGACTGAATGTAGATTCTTTTCACATCATATTTCAAAAATGTTTCTTCAAATCTCTTGCTTTGTATTTTATTTATTATTAAATATCTTTTATATTTTTATACATCAATCTCTTTTCTTCCATATATTTTAAAAAGGCATATCTATTTAATATTTCTTTTTGAGTCAATCAAGTGTCAGTTAGTTAATTAAATTGTAAGAAAAAATAAGTCAGTAAATCATCTTTCAGAAACATAATGTGGTTGTAGTTTGAGTCACAGCCCACTTGGCCATGTTTGAGAATATTGTAACTATTGATTATCAAACCTCAATATTTAACATATAATATTATTTAAACTCTTAACCACATCAGTAGTATGGCTTATAATTTAATGTACCAACAATTACTTGCCGATGAAGATGGTATATATATCAAAATTTAGCTTGAAAAATGAAATATTATTTTCTCAGCAGATCCAAAATAACAAAGTTACCTTTTGAAAATAGCAATAATTTTTAAAGTAAAAAGATGATAAACACTTTAGTTTCAGTAAAAAAAATTCAAAATTACAAATTGTCATAAGACTATATAAATTTGAAAGGTTTTCACATTTTAAAATCACACTAATACTTATGACAAACTGAATGAAAAAAACAAGAAATTGTTTCAAAATTATTTATTTAAAATAATATTAGATACCATTAAAGCTTTTTCAGGTTGTGGGTAAATTTGTCTTTATTTCTGTAAGCTCTATAAAAATAAGTAACTTTAAAATATATAAAATGATTGGTGAATATTTGGGAAACTGATTGAATACTGTGCATGAGTAGGACAGGAGTGGAAGAAGTTGGAGTAATAATAAAAATATATAACAATGAGTAAGTCTGAAAAAAAGGCAAACTCAAGAATTCTAGAACAGTTTTTTCAGTGTACCAAAATTGTTCCCCTTCCTCATGGCCACTAGAATTCAGTGACAATTTTGTGTTGACAAAATTGAGGTTGGTTTAAAAAATTATTTTTTCATTTATTCTTTGTGTGAATTTAATGAGCAAATTCTTCTTCTCAGTAGAAGAATATGTTTCCCTATTTAACTACATTTTTTTTCTTCTCTCTCAGTCAGTGCAAAGAAGGACTTTGGGAATGCCAAAACCAAAACTGTCCTGGAGTCTGTCGCATACTTGGAAGATCAAATATTAATACATTTGATGGACTTATTTATGACTTTGAACCTTCAAGCTGTGAATATATTCTTGTAGAGGTTGGTAAATTTATAATGTTCATTTTAATTAATTGAAAAGAATTCCAACAGTCTGTTTTTAATTATGTAACACAAATTTCTCTATTTTTTAAATATTTTTCTTTTAAATTTAATTTTAAATAAAATTTTCTTTCACTGAAAATATTGAAATATTATAAAAATAAGCAATGTATGTGTACCCTTCTGTGCATATATGTAGGTACATCACTAAGTCTGCAGCCTAATGAAAAAGCATTTACTTTGCACAACAAATATTTATTTTTAAATATAATCACCTTTCTTGTTAGTGCACTTAGTTTAGTGGTGAATATGAATCATGTTGATTAAACATTATATATTGAAAATTTCAGATCAAAATTCAGCTAATAACTGTCAGAATACAAACTTATTGTTCCATTCTTGTAAATACACATCCATAGTTACATCAGTAAGTTCAAAGCCTAATGGTGAAAAGGCGTTTTATAGAACAAATATTAATATTTCAACATATCTTTCTTTGTCAATGCACTTAATTCAATGGTGAATATTAATCCTGTTGTAGTAATTGCCATACAATATTTCCAACGGAGTTACAAGATTACCTCCCTTGTAGGGAACTCTCAGGAAGTGGAGAATAGTTAATGCTACACAGAAAAACTAAAACTGATAGTCGCATAACATTGTAGACCTCTCATATTTAGTTAGAGTATTTCTTCAATTTAATTTCTACATTCCCACAGCCACATACTGTGGCTATAGCACCTTGGATCTAAAAAGTGCCTATAACCAGGTATCCTGAAAGGAAGATAAAATTTGTGGCAAAGGGCTGACTCTATCAATTTAAGTAGATGCCCTTCGGAATCATTGATGGAATTACTGGATTCCAGGGGATAATGGATGAAATCATGGAGTTACAGCATTTAAAAGACATGTTTATTTATGTAGATAACATTACTGTCTGTGGCAGAAATAAGAAGGAACACAACCACACTTAGAAAGTTGAGAGAGGTGGTAAAAATATATGGGTTCACCATCAATGACGACAAGTCTGTACTAGCAGTTGAAGAACTAAGATTACTAGCGTACAAAGTAAAAAATAATGAGATCCAACCAGATCTGGAAAAAGTATGGTCACTAAGATAGCTTCATGAACCTACATCCTTTTCAGCCCAGGAAAGGATTGCGGGATATTTTGCATACTATAGCAAATTGATCCAAAACTTCTCTGTTAAAATACTAAATCTAAACCGAAATAAGATATTCCTTCTTTCAGAAAAAGTTTTCCAAGAGTTAAAGAAAATTCTGGAAGTGGCTACTTTAAACCAAGAGGGGTTCCCAGTGGCATTCTGGTCTTGAACATTAAATGCATTGGAACAGCATCATTCCCCAGTAGAAAAAGAAGTGGCAGCTATAGTGGAACCTTTGAGAAAGTGGCACTACTATATGTTAAGGGAGCTTTTTACACTGATAACTGACCAACAAGTCTTATCATTTATATTTAACTACAGGAAATGAACTATTTGATCTAAGAAATGATAAGCTGAACAGATGGTGAGTTGAGGTACCAACATACAATTATGAAATATGTCACAGACCCCAGACTCAGAATTTAGCTCCATGTTTTACAGGAGATTCATGAGTCCCTCTGTTATCTGGGAGTAACATAGCTCATTTGTGCACACCAAAACCTCCCCTTTTATGGAGGACATTGATAAAATGCAGAATGTGTGTATGAGAAAAACCAAGGTTCAGGAAATCCAAGTGAAACTGATCAAAGCAACCCAACTTTTTGAAAGGCTAAATATGGATTTCAAAGGCCTACTCCCAATATTTGCATAGACAAACCAATACTTTCTAACAGTCATTGATAAGTTCAGTAGGTTTCCCTTTGCATTTGCATTCAGAGATATCTCTTTGGCCACGGTGATTAAGTGTTTATATAATTCATAGTATTTGGCATACCACACTACATACATTCTAATTGGGGACCTTCATGTCAAGTGAGTTGAGAGACTTCCTACACTCAATACTACTCACTGCCATCCAGGCAACCAGTTACAACCTTCAAGGAAATGGACAGGTAGAAAGACTAACACTCTAGAGGTCAGTAACAATTGCCACCATCTTGTATTCCATATGAACCCTACTGTGTACTGCTATCAAATGTACCCCACATAAGAGGCTGTTTAACTACCAGTTCAAATCAGGTACAGGATCTTCCATATCAGCTGGTTAACCAACTCAAAGAAACATGTCAGAAAGAACAAATATGAACCTTCAGTTGTGGAGGTAGAATTACTACAAACCAACCCAGAATATTATTATGTGTGAAAGCTGGATGGACAGGAAGACATGGTTCCCCTTAGGAATTTGACACTGCTACCAGACAAACTAAAACCCATAAAAGGAATTTAGAACTGGAACCAAACCAGGAACTCATTTGGACACAGGTAGAAATGAAGAAGATCAAGTTACTCAAGAAGCGGAAATGCTGGCCAAAACAGATTCTAGACCATAACAGTCAGGTGATCATTACAGACAATTCATACCCCACAACATTTGGAATTACAAAGTAGGGGAAAATATAGTAGTAATTACCAGTCACATTTAGAAAATTTTCTCAAACTAATTCCTATATTCCTACAGCCCCTGTCTATGAACTAGTATGTGCCTTACAATGATTACAAGTCCCATTAATTGAGAATTATACATTGAAAATTTTAGCTAGGAATTCAGCTAATAACTGACAGGCTTCAAATTTATTGATCCACTATTCTATATATACATCCATAGCTAGATCAGTAAGTGTATAGCCTAATGAAAAAAGCATTTATTTTGCATTGCAGAACAATTTTTTTAACATTATTTCTTCCTTGTCAATACACTAAATCTAACACTTCTCCATTAATCATATAGATCAAACATTATTAGGTGAAAATTTCAAATCAAAATGTCAGGCTGTGGACTTAATGATCTAACATTGGATATATATTGGTAAGAATAAGCATACCACTTTACTTGTTATGCATCTACCATGGACTCTACTGCAACATTCAGGAACTTCTAAGGTGGATGTCATTTCATGACAAACTTTATGTAATGGGGGAATTCAGTGCTCGTGTTGGATGTGACACACTATCTTAGGGTAAAGTCATTGGGAAACATGGCGTCAATAAATCAAATTCTAATGGGATATTGCTGCTGTCTCTTTGCAGTGAATTTGATCTTGTAATCACCAACACAATTTTCCAACAACCAACTAGTTTCAAAACTACATGGTGGCATCCTAGATCAGGGCATGACCATCTCATTGACTACATCATCATTCATGGTTGTGATGGCCACGACATAAACCTTACGCAATCACTAGCAATTGGTCAATGTTGGTCAGATCACAAAGTTGTTTGCTCACATATGGCAATGCATTTGAAGAAGCCTGTTAGAAACAATCGAGCAAAACTGTCAAAGAAGGTAGACATAACAAAACTGAAAGACAAGGAAACATTAGACTCTTTCCAAACATTGTGTGACTCAAAAATTTCATGTCTTGATGTAGGTAATGAAGTTGAATCGGTATGGTCTGCCTTAAAAAAACATACTGCATGACTCGGCAAATGAAACACTCGGGTATATTTAGCAAAAACATCAAGACTGGTTTGATTCAAATGATCCTGAAATTAAATCTCTCCTTGAAAGCATGCATAAATGTCATCAGGGCTGGATGGCAGACAAAGCATGCCTATCAAAGAAACGGCCCTTTAAATCAACCAAGGAAAGTCTCAAGCAAAATTGAGGGAGATCAAGGAGGGCTGGTGGTCAGCAAATGCTTAAAAGCGTTGCTGGAGGCTGCTGACAGATGTAACTTTAAATCATTCTACCAAAACTTGAAGGTTTTTTTTGGTCTCATTTCCAGTGGTCTATCACCAATCTTTTCTTTAGATAACACTCTTTTGACAGATGAAAGCCACATTATCAAATGCTGAGCAGAACACTTCGCCATGGTCCTAAATTGGAATTTGTCTGTTGAAGCTGAAGTAATAAACAATCTTCCTCAGTGACCTATTGTACAAAGCCTTTCTGCTAACCCTTCAACCTTCGAGCTAAAAAAATCCATCAAACAGTTTTTGAATTGAAAAGCCCCCAGCGAAGATGGAATTCCAGTTGAAATATACAAATGTGGCACCAATCTTTTGATACACAAAATTTGTGAATTTTTCAACCTTGAGTGGTAAAAGTGAGAATTGCTACAGCAATATAAGGATTCTTCAATTGTCCATTTGTATAAGTGCAAAGGGAACAGGTGTGAATGTGACAACCATAAAGGAATATCTCTTTCAGTTGCTGACAAAATCCTTGCTCGTATCACCCTGAATAGGCTTAATGAATTTGTCTCAGAGTCGGCATTACCAGAGATCCAGTGCAGTTTTCGTTCTGGTAGAAGAAAACGCGGATATGATCTTTTGTCTCTGGCAGGCTCAGGAGAAGGCCCAAGAACAAAACAAGGATCTATTTGTTGTTTTTGTAGATTTCACAAAGGTTTTTGATACTGTATCTTAAACTGCTCTTTGGAAAGTTTTGTCAAAATTAGGTGTTCCAGAAAAAATGCTCCATATTATTATCTCCTTTCACAAAGGAATGAAAGCTTTTGTAAGGTCGGGAAGTGAGCAATCAAATGCCTTTTTCGTCTCCAAAAGTACAAAGCAAGGTTGCATTCTTGCTCCACTTCTCTTTGCACTTTTCTTTTTTCTACACTTGAAAAAGCATTCTCTGATTTAAGTGAAGGAATTAATGTTGAATTCAGAACAAGTGGAAGTTTATATATACAATCAGCAACATTTTAAAGCACGATCGAATCTTGGTCTGAAGCTGCTACACGATCTTCTCTTTGCAGATGATGATGCTCTATTAGCACACAGTCTAGAAGACATTCAAGTTACCCTTGATAAATTCTCTGAAACAGCAAAAGTATTTGGACTCACTGAGCTAATGTACCAGCCAGTACCAGGCAATCCATCTCTCAAAAATCCTTCCGTATTCATTGATGGTACGGCATTAAAAACTGTTGAGGTGTTCACATATCTTGGATCAACAGTCTCTTCTGATGGAAAAATAGATAGAGAAATCCAACCCAGAATAGCCAAAGCCAGCACAGCATTTGGTAAACTTAAACATAGGTTATGGAACATCAAAGACATGTCTCTCAGAATAAAGATCAATATATACAAATCTGTCATTCTCTCAACCCTTCTCTATGGTGCTGAAACTTAGGCTCTGTACTGCAAGCACATAAATCAACTTGACACCTTTAACATGCACTGTCTTTGTGCCATATATGATATAAAATGGGATGACAGGGTCAAGAATAGTGCAATACTGAAGAAATGTAACAACATCAGAAGCATTGAAACCATTCTACCAAAGATACGACTCAGGTAGGCTGGTTATGTTGTGAGAATGGATGAGCATAGGCTTTCAAAAAAGGTGTTGTATGGACAATTACCAAACTCCAAGCATTCAGTTGGACATCCACTCTTACGCTACAAAGACAAATTGAAAGACGAACCATCTCAACTTTGATCTGAAAACCTGGTAAGCCCAAGCATCAAACCGAATGGAGTGGCATAAGACATGTTTCATTAAGTTAAAGGGTTTTGAAGACAGTAGACTGAAGCACCATGACCAGCTTTGTCAAGCTCTGAAGCAGAGACGCCATCAAAATCCTGCTTTAATAAATTTCATCTGTCAGTGTGGCTTTGTCACACACAGTAAGGCGCGGCTAGTATCTCACTTAAGAAAGCACAAATGAAATATGTCTTTCCCTTACCTGATTTTCTCCACAATAGCCCCTGCTAGCATGCATAAGTGTAAAACGAAAGTCACCATCCAATGCTGACTCTCACTTATCGTTCATAATAGGAGAGTCCACTATATATATATATATATATATATATATATATATATATATATATATATAGAGAGAGAGAGAGAGAGAGAGAGAGAGAGAGAAATACTAATGAACTTCAGTTGGAGTTTTATAGAAAATCTACCATCAAGAATGACCTTATCAATTTTTATTCCCGCCACTGTAACAAGATTAAATCTGGAATAATTATAGGATTCTACTTAAAAACACTAAGAATATGCAACTCCCAGTATTTACCTAAAGAAGAAATATACATAGAAAACACTTTCAAAAACCTCCAATATCCTTATTTTATCCACAATACTAAGACAAAGGGATACAAAATATACAACTGCAAAAAAAGATAACATTATTAACAACAAAGACAATAAACTCTATAAAAACAGATACATAATTTACTCCGTAAAATTCCTTATTTGATTTTAACATCAAAATAATTACAATCACATGTCGTGTCCACTAAAATATCAAATACAATATTTATAAACCAATCACACTCAAGAAAACACTTACATCTTAAAACACACCAATAAAATCATAGAATACAAATCAGAATGTTTTTTGTATTAGTCATCATTATTTTTAGGTAGATACCGACCAAATATCGTATGGACGTAGTAGAAGACATATCATGTGCCCTTTTAGGACCAATTAGGAATAAATAAATAATTTAATTCTGGAGCCGATATTGTTCGGAAAAAGTGTATAAAACATAGGAAATTCGTTCCCAAAGAAGGATACATGCGGCTGTCACCAAACTCCACACAACTTTCGCTTATGCTCTTCACGACCTCATGCTAAAATCGACAGAATTGACAAACTTCAAACTACGGCAACACCGCCAACAGTAAGAAACAATTTCTAACTATCTCTTGTATCCGCTTTACTATTAAAGTGTTGATTAGTACGTCGGGTTGATCAATTATAGAATGTACTGCTTCTCGAGTGTTGTGGTCACCAATGTTGAATGGGTTAAATAGAAAATTGTTCAGTAGTTGCAACTTACAAAGTTGATTTAATTTGGTGTGTCCACTGAGAACTGGTGGTGTGTCACATAAAGTTCTGTAGTGTGTATGTACGTGCGGAGTGAGTAGGATGAAATAAACGAGCGAGTAAACGAGAGCTATTGTCTCTGGGTACCTCGACTGTGGTTCTGAAATTACTACTACTGGTTTTTTGGAATGCATCCAATATCTATACTATCTAGGGTGGCTCCCAGCACAGACGCTGGAATATATTTTTGAATATACATGAAAAATATCCGATTGGACGGAAAATGGACCAATCAGCGATTTTGTAGTAAAGCGTGTTTTGAACAAAGTGTAGGAACAAATTTACTATGGTGGAATGCGATAGATAAATTGTCCTGTTATTTTTAAGTATGTATTTATTGACCAATTAGAATTGGAGAAAATGTAGGCGTGGCACTACAATACCCCCCACAAGATTGGAAAAAAGGTGATGAAAAGACAGTTTGTTTTCAATATGTTATGTAATGCTTGTATTTACTAGGCCAATGGACCTTCCTACCTTTTTTTGTGTGTTTTGGTGCAGGTGTCTGGGGTTGGTACTGTATGTCGCCTGATGTAGTTGGTGGTTGAGATTTTGGGTCGGGTTCCGTGCTTTGTTCTACGTATGCTGGTTTCAGGCGGTCTATCGAGATGTTCGATCGTCCGCTAGGGAGTAGAACAGTGTAGAACTTGCTATGTCGTGCGAGAACACGGAATGGACCCGTATAACTCGGTGTGAGTGGTCTTTTCACTGCATCTTGTCTAATGAAGACAAAATTACATTTGCTAAGAGATGCGGGGACGAATATATCCTTGGTCTGGAATCGAGTAGGCGTAAAAGATAAATTTGACATTCTACTCTGCAAATATTGAATAAAGGCTGAAGAAGGTTTTGAAACGGAGCTGTCAGACAGAAATTGCCCTGGCAAAACTAATGGCTGTCCGAAGACAAGGTCGGCAGGTGAGCACTGAAGATCCTCCTTCACTTGTGATCGAAGTGACAGCATTACCAAGGGTAAGTTGTCTATCCAAGATTGTTGATTACTAGCGTTGGAACTAGTTAAAGCGGCTTTTAGCTGACGGTGAAAACGCTCCACCAAGCCGTTAGCACAAGGGTGGTAAGCTGTGGTAGAAATGTGTTTTGCTCCTAGGAGATTGATGAACTCCTTAAAAAGTGTAGACTGGAATTGTGGGCCGCGATCTGTTGTTATAACTGATGGGCATCCGAAAAACGAGATCCAATTTCTCAGTAATGCCTTAGCAACAGAATCGGCGGTCATGGATTGAAGAGGGATAGCAACTGGCCATCTCGAAAATCTGTCGATTATGGTTAAAATATACTGTTGTCCGTGGACTTCCGGCAACGGACCCACCAAGTCGACGTGCAGGTGACGAAATCGTCCGTCTGGCGTAGGGAAATTACCAGTCGGTGACTTGGTATGACGATGTGTTTTTACACGTTGACAAATCACACAGCATTGAGTCCAGCTTTTAATATCGCTGTTCATGTTGGGCCATACAAAGCGTTCAGAAATCATTTTCGATGTGGCTTTGCGACCAGGATGTGAAATTGAGTGAAAATGGTCGAATATTTTCCTCCTCATGCTGACAGGTACCAAGGGTCTGGGAGTGGAAGTACTTGTATCACAAGTGATAGACTTTTCACTGAAGGGTAAAGGTTTCTGTTCTATTTTTAGCGACGAGTCTTGTAACGAGTTGAACAGAGTGATGTCCCTTACTTGTTCGTCTGCTAATTTTTCCATGTCCAGTTTGTCTTCAATGGTACTGTTTAACGCAGCTCGTGATAGCGTGTCGGCGACAATGTTGTCACTGCCTGCTATATGTCGTATGTCAGTTGTGAATTGCGATATGAAATCTAGTTGCCTATAATCACGAGGATTGTATTTGTCTGATTTAGTATGGAGGGCGAAAACTAGGGGTTTGTGGTCAGTGAAAACTGTGTGCTTCGTCTTTCCAGGATGTGTTGAAAGTGTCGAATAGAGAGGTATATGGCTACTAGTTCACGTAAGAAGGTGCTATACTTCTTCTGTGTCGAAGTAAGCTTGACAGAAAAGAAAGAAATTGGCGTGGTTTGCTTATCGGTATGCTGATGCAAAACCGCTCCAATAGCTTCTGATGACACATCTGTAGTTAATGACAGAGTTGCTTTATTGTCATCGCGCAAATATGTTAAGTTTGTAAAGTTTGCTAGAGCTTCGCGAGAACTGTTAAAAGCAACGAGGGCTTCGTCTGTGAGCGTTATGGGGATGTTCTTCTTCCCTTGACCACGGAGTAGGTCGGTTAGTGGTGCTAATATTTGCGAACAGTTTGGGATGAACTGGCGGTAATAATTTATCAGTCCAAGATATCGACGGAGTTGACGAAGGGTTGTTGGTTGTGGGAATTCTTTCACTGCAGTAACCTTTTCAGGGATCGGCGTGATTCCTGAATCGTCAATAACATGCCCAAAGAAATTAAGCTTCGAAACGGCAAATAAACACTTGTCAGTATTTATTTTCAATCCAAAATGCTCTAAACGTTCGAAAACTTGCGTTACGTGACGCATGTGGTCGTCCATGTTGGCACTTGCTATTAGTAGATCATCGATGTAGGCAAATGAGTGGTGTAAACCTCGAAGAGCTTCATCGATTAACCTCTGGAAAGATTGTGCAGCGTTTCAGAGACCGAAAGGCATTCGTAAGAATTCGTAAAGACCAAAGGGTGTCGTTATAGCAGTCTTGTGCACATCTTCCTCGGCAACAGGAATCTGATAAAATGCTTTTCTCAGGTCGATTTTTATAAATAGTTTTGCACCTTGCAGAGAAATTGAAAAATCTGCCAAATTAGGTACAGGATACTTGTCAGGCACTGTTTGTGTGTTTAAACGTCGATAATCGACGCAGGGTCTCCATGCCCCCTCCTGCGTCTTAGGGACCATGTGGAGTGGAGATGCGAAAGGGCTAGACCGGATAATTCCTAAGTCTAACATGTGTTGAAATTCTGCGCGCGCTAGCTTATACTTCTCAGGACTTAACCAGCGCGGCTTGGAAAAAATTGGCGAGCCAAATGTTTGAATTTTGTATACGGTGTGGTGCTTCACCGTTTCGGTATATGTAAAAGGGCGGAAAGTGAAGGAAATTTGTCCAATACACCTTTGAGAGGGTTGTCTGCTGGCAAGGCGACGCATAGTTTAGTGGAGGTGAAGGTGGAAGTAACTCCATAATTCATAAGATTCGTCGTCTGGTCTAACAGTGAGTGTTTCGACATATCCACGATAAGTTTGTAGTGAGCCAAAAAATCTGCG
Organism: Acanthosepion pharaonis; assembly: GCA_903632075.3. NCBI lineage: Eukaryota > Metazoa > Mollusca > Cephalopoda > Sepiida > Sepiidae > Acanthosepion > Acanthosepion pharaonis. The sequence goes on from CAHIKZ030000437.1 coordinate 450,002, forward strand.
CCTAATATTGGGAACTTGACTTCGGCTACTGTGAATAACCATTGGAATGTTCTCCTCAGGCCTATGTCCAAAGTCATTGATACTTGACCGAAAGTCTGGATTTGTGATCCATTAGCAGCACGTAGGGTTACTGAAAATTTAGTATTTGAAAAACTGGGACTAGGTGGAATAACACTAATTTGTGCACCTGTGCCCACAAGAAACATTTTGTCGGAGTTTCTGTCTCTGACGTAGAATAGACGGTTGGCATTTCCTATCCCAACAGCAGACGCCGTCTTCATGCGCTGTTGAGAATGGCGTTTCCCGCCTTCTTGCATGACGTAGAATCCGGTTGTTGTTTGAAATTGCACGGTTTGGTGCATTTTCTCGCTGCCTGTCCAAATTTGCGATGGTACCAGCAATACGCATCGTTTCTTCCCCGAGAATTAGATCGGGAACGTCGTTGGGACTTGAATGAGTTGTGAGCTGAGGATGATCGCTCTCTATACAAACGGTCTATCTGTTCAGATAGCCTATTGATTTGCTGTTGCAGCTTGTTAAATTCGTCCTCGCGTGGCGTGTCGCGTAGCGTTGGAGTGTTGACACTGCTGATAGTTGCAGCATCACATCTTGTCCGCTATCTCCGCCGTTTTTTTTTCAAATCTAGGTCTTCTGGTAGTGTAGCTAGGATTTGAGTTGTTTGAGTTGGTAACTTGTCCATCCACAATTTACGAAATAAAGAATCGGACATCGAGTTCCCGCCTAGTAAATTCTTCATTTTTCGCAGTAATTGAGACGACTTGCTGTCGCCTAGTTGCAACGTATTGAATAAGTCATTCAGTTTACGTTCTTGCGATTTCCCCGTTCTGTAGATTATTGCCTCTTTCAGTGTGTCGAAAGGGTTATGTATAGGGACGTTATTTAATAAATTCAACATATCGGACGCAATTTCAGGTGGCAGTTTTTCCACTACATAGGCATAACGTACCATCTGGGATTGTATCTTCTTCGCCTGAAATATAGCCTCTAACTGTGCGAACCACACATTGACGTTGGTTGTGTCAAAGACTGGCAAGTTGAGCATCACGGTTGCTTCACTGGCGTTCTGGTCGGCCATGTTAGATATATGTTTTTACGCACGTGGTGGACAAAAAATCTTTTTCGCGCCAAGTTGAAGTTTTTGTACGTTGATTTCTTTATACTGTGTTTGGCACAATATAAGGTTCACTTCACTTTTGTCTGTTATATTCCTTGAATGTAGGTGTCACAAACTGTAGTTTGTTTCCGTCGGCGTCACCAATTGTAAAGTGTTGATTAGTACGTCGGGTTGATCAATTATAGAATGTACTGCTTCTCGAGTGTTGTGATCACCAATGTTGAATGGGTTAAATAGATAATGCGGCTGCGTGTTGAGAAGGTAATCAACATTCATACATAATACTTAAAACATCAAGGAAAAAGAACAATGAGAACCAATTTTGTTTAACGAAGAAATATGTATATTAAATTCAACAATAGTACAAAGTAGTTGCAATATGAGTGAAAAAGGGAGAAAAAGTAGCTTCCCCATGACTGTAAGGAAATGTCTTAAAGAAGATTTGTCTGAGTAAAATGTTCACAGTTCAGTGTTGAAAATAAAATATTTCTTTCAGAAAATTGTTCAGTAGTTGCAACTTAAAGTTGATTTAATTTGGTGTGTCCACTGAGAACTGGTGGTGTGTCACATAAAGTTCTGTAGTGTGTATGTACGTGCGGAGTGAGTAGGATGAAATAAACGAGCGAGTAAACGAGAGCTATTGTCTCTGGGTATACTCGACTGTGGTTCTGAAATTACTACTACTGGTTTTTTGGAATGCATCCAATATCTATACTATCTAGGGTGGCTCCCAGCACAGACGCTGGAATATATTTTTGAATATACATGAAAAATATCCGATTGGACGGAAAATGGACCAATCAGCGATTTTGTAGTAAAGCTTGTTTTGAACAAAGTGTAGGAACAAATTTACATGGTGGAATGCGATAGATAAATTGTCCTGTTATTTTTAAGTATGTATTTATTGACCAATTAGAATTGGAGAAAATGTAGGCGTGGCACGACACTATCAATCCCGCACCACATATACAAACACACATATCACAACATTTTATTGTTTCTCACATATGTACACAAAAACAGTTTCTGTTTATATTTTATTTCAGAACTTTATTAACCCAAACAAAAAGACATTACTTTCCAATCTATCATCAACTGCTTGTATTCTTGTCGTTATATTAGATTAAGGTTTATTTGTTGAAACTACGTTGTCTTTTCTACTGAATTTTATTCCTTCAATGAAAATCATTCAGATATTATTCGTGTTCTTTCAAAATTTATCCCGCGTTCGTGCTGGGAGCCACCGATAGTAATATAAGTTCGGATTCATTCTAAAATTAAACAGTAGAGTGAAAACAGTAGAGTTGAAGACAGTAGAACTCAACTACTCACACGCGTCTACACAGATTATTCATTCTACTCACTCCGCACACACACACACAGACACAGAACTTGAATATCATTCACCATCAGTTCTTTGTGAACAAGCCAAGTTGCAACAACTCTGTTAGTTACAAAACACACAACTGTACGATCTTCTGAATACACATTCCATTTTAACACAGAACTCTGAACATTATATTCAGAAAACTTGCTTATTTAAATATCACCATATTCAACTAACAGATAAAGGGAAACTACTTTTTTCTCCTTATTCACACATTACAAAATTACCTTGCATTTGTTGTTGATTTTAATATATATATTTTATCGTTGAAACACGAATCGGTTTTCCATTGTTTTTCTTTGATTTAAAAAAATGTATAAATGTTAAATGTTCTTCAACACGCAGCCACATTATCTTTTCAACAAAACACCATTTACATTGGTAAGCCCAACACTTAGAAAAGCAGCATTTACAAGGTGAACACATTGGCACCGCAACGTACAAACCAACAACAAAACGAGCAAATTGAGAAACTGCAAGCAACGGTTGCAAGTTTAGCCAAACAGATGCAGTCTATCTTGAACCTACATCAACAACAACGAACTTCTCGTGAAACTACCAGACCTAAGTACAGACGAAGGAGTAACAGCAGGAGTTTCAGCAACGATAGAGGAAGACGAAAATCCGTCATCTGCTACTATCATTATAAATTTGGTGCAGAGGCAAGACGCTGTTTGAAACCTTGTGCCTTTGTAGACACAGCATCGGAAAACTTACATTCCAGCCAGTAGAGACGACGACTGTTGCTGGACTCTCACAAAAGGGTCGTCTGTTCCTTGATATAAATCACGGATATAATTTTTTAATAGACACTGGAGCTAAAGTGAGTGCTTTACCACTTTAGGAATTTGCTCCCGATACCAGTCAATTGGAATAAGTTCTGCCTTATCACAAGCTAGTGGTATTAAGGAATTAATACAAAAATACGTGGAAATCACTCAACCTTTTAAAAACACAGACACAATTAAGCACAATGCCAAACACTACATAAAAACAACAGGACAACCGGTACACTCTGCACCGAGACGATTAAAACCGGACAAATATAAAATAGTCAAGGCAGAGTTCCAGCAAATGCTCCAGTTGGGTATCATACGCCCTTCCAAGAGCGCATGGTCATCACCATTACACATGATCCAAAAATCCAACACGACAGCATGGCGTCCATGTGGTGATTTCGGCAGATTGAACGCCAAAACCATCCCTGACAGATACCCAATTCCGCAAATACACGATTTTGCAATGGGTCTCCAAGTTGCACGCATTTTCTCGAAGTTAGACCTGGTAAAGGCATATTACCAAGTAACAGTTGCCGAAGAGGACATCCACAAAACTTCTTCACTGTTCGGATTATACGAGTTCGTGCGAATGCCTTTTGGGTTATGTAACGCCGCTCAATTCTTCCAGAGACTAATCGACAAGGTATTTAGAGGTTTACTTTTCATATATGCCTACACAGACGATGTTTTAATCACCAGCAAAAACCGAGAACATAAACTGTATTTGGAACAAGTTTTCCAAAGACTTTCGCATTTTGGACTCAAAATCAATGTCCACAAGTGTGTTTTTGGAGAACCAAAAATAAATTTCCTCAGACATGAAATTGACTACGAAGGTATTTCACCTTTACCAGACAAATTAGAAGCTATTACCAATTCTCCGCAACCAACGTCACTAAGACAATTGCGAAGATTTATAGGCCTTATCAATTATTACAGGAGATTTATACCCAATTGTTCAGCGGTACTATCACCTTTGACAAACCTACTAAAGAACAAGATCAAAAACATTATGTTGCAGGAAGACACTCAAGAAACATTCAACAACGCCAAAACAGTTTTAGCTAACTTTACTATGGTGAAATACATCAAGGATAGTGAGAAAATTAAGCTTACCCTCACAACAGATGCTTCATCAACAGCTGTAGATGCGGTTTTACACCAAATCTTGGACAAACATGTCACACCTATATCTTTCTTCTCCGCTAAACTAAATAAGGCACAAACTAAATGCAGCACATTCTCGAGAGAGCTATTAGCAATATATCTTTCCATTAAACATTTTCAGCACCTCCTGGAGGGCGGAGATATCACCATATACACAGACCATAAACCATTAATATATACATTACACAAACATACTGACAAATATAATCCTCGGGAAATCAGATACCTAGATTACATTTCCCAATTCTCTTCTGATATCAGATATGTGACAGGTCAAGAAAACATAGTGGCAGATGCATTATCACGTGCCACAATTGCTTCTTTAGATTCTAGGAGACATTAGAAGTATAGAATTGAAGTAAACTTGAAAAAGAATTGGAAACCCAACCCTAAACAGGAAATAAGGGATAAACATCTACGCCTAATCAAAAACTGGAGAGGAGTATGAACTGGGCGACAGTGGATAAAATTTCGGCATTCAGGCAGAGGTGTCAGAAGCATAGAGCCAAAGCAGGCTCTAGAAGGAACAAGAAACACAATCCCAAGCAGAAAAAATAAATAAATAGTAACTAAAATTAAAAGACAATGTTTAAATTCATAACCTCATGTTATTTATATATATATATATATATATATATATATATATATATATATATATATATAATTATTTCTAAACTAAAATAATTTAAATATTAATTTGCCTAAAAATTTCAAGGACATAAATGACATTCATTTCTTAGACATATTTAAATTATGTCACTTACCATTCTCCATAACTTACCTCGATTTTTCAGCTAACCTACCTGATAAATATTCGAGCATTTCACAAATTTAAAAATTTTGAAAAAATTAACATTTTTACTCTTGTCTGTAAATATGTGTTACAAAATAAAATCCTTACGCTTACTTTGATAAAGTCCCTCAGAGGCTATTTATTTTGTTTTTATTCATATTGTCCTTTTATCGTGTGTGTGTGTGAAAAATTTAAAAATAAAAATAAACTAAAAACCATGCTGACTTTTTATTTTCCAGCCTAGTGATGGAAGACTTGATGAATTTAAAATCAGTATAACATATCAGCAGTGTACAACAACCTGGCTGGAAGATTTGAACTGCATCAAAAGTATTACTATTCAGAATAGAAAGTACAATGTACATTTTGATGATATGGATATAATTGTTGATGGCCAAAAACTCACCCATCTGCCATATTATTCTGCAGATCTGAAAATAATGTGGGTTACTACTCAATTCATCTTGTTGGAAGCTCCTGGAGTTCAAATACTATATAGCCAGAATCGACAAATTGATATCACACTAAATGAGGATATTTTCAAAGATAAGGTAATATACAACTTTCTGTAAAATTTATTGTAATTTGTATTCACAAAATGAATATCTTCTTGTGTTTAGGTTTAGATTTCAAGAACTAAATATGCCCATTCAATACAAACTTTCATAAGGTGATGACTTTTATTGAGAATGAAAGTACTTCGTAATTGAAGTAAAGATTTATTATTCAAAATCAAAGTATACAATCTTTCTTTTGTTATGTAAAATATAAACAGTATATGAAGAAGTGTTTTTGACAAAATACACTCACTTCAAAATTTTGCAAAGTTACGGAATAAGATGAAAATAAAACTATTACTTTTTACTTTCATTGAAAATTTAGTTTTAATTCCAATTTGAAATTAAACTTAGTTATTGTTCTAATTAAAATATAAGATAAATAATTAAGTGCATTATATCTGCTATAAAAGTTTGGAATCACCAAATTAAAATTTCAAAAAGGTTGTGTAGACTTTTTTTTTATATCCAAATATTTCATAAGATCATTGATATTTTTAGTTCATTTTTAGATCTTCATAAAATTTGAATTAGTAAAAACTTAAAGTAAAAGTAAATAGTAAAATGTTATTCATTTTGAATTGTCATAAATTATTTATTTAAATTATAATTCATTATTTAAAAATCTATTCAAGTTAATTATAATAATTTCACAGAGAATAGCTACTTCTTTTTTTTTTATAAATTTCAAAACCTATTCTCTAACAAACTAATATTTATCAGTTAAACAGTATGATTTCCCATTGGTAATGAAATATTTTGTTGTTATGGTAAATTTCAATAAGCAAACGTACTTTGTGTGTTACTATAAGAACAAAATATTGTGCATGTAAGTATTATTATTATTTTTGTTTATGTTAGTTTTCTTTGTTTTTTTTTTTCCTTAGTCTTACTGATTTAAAAAGCAGAATTCTTTATTACACATGAAAACAAAGTTAATCGTACACGTAAAAATCCTAAATTATTAATGCAGGAAATATAGCCTTAAGGCTTAGTAATTGCAAAATTGCTTAATTTATTGCCATCATTTTTAATAAAAATAGAACAGGCTTCAATGTTTTTATTATCTGAATGAAAGCTATGTTTGTGACAATTTTTGCTTATTACAACAAAATTCCCTTTAAAATAAACTTTTGAATATTGTATTTGAAAATGTATTATTTCATCTTTACAGATCCAAGGACTTTGTGGCCGATACAATCACAACAGCAACGATGAATTTATTTCAACTGCTGGTTATTTGACAAGCAAGCTTGATTTTGTCACAGCTTTTAAAGAGAAACTCTGTGCAGATACTCAGCGAGAGGACATTGAATCTCATCCATGTTCAGCATTCTCTTTTGTAAGCTGCTAAATTAGTGATTTAAAAAAGTTAAATTAGATCATTTCTCTTTAGATTTTTCCAACAAATTTTGTAAATTTCTACATCTGTGTTAAAGTGAATAAATTAAACAGTAAATGAGATATTTTCCAGTAATCACTAACCTTTTAAAATGGTACAATAGAATAAAATGAGATGATTAAGGAATTATTTACGGTATGCCAATTTTGCAGCTCTTTTTATTGTTTTTTGGGGTCATATTTGTTCTTTTACTTCTAAAATCACCAAGTAATCAATGAAGGCGTCCAGTAGGGGTTGCTTCTCTATGACTTTTTTGATTTGTATTGATAAAAATAATAAAATGCTTTTTTCAACCTTTTGTCTCTAATAAAACATAATAAAAAAGTTACTTCTTGGAAATTTTTATGAGATTCTAAAATAAATTATTTGAATTTTAAGATTTTTACTTTTTGACCTATCTTGTATTTTTTTTATCAAATCTTAAGTCAAATACCATCTGACTGGAGTATGAATTTGTAACTGAACTGGTTATAGTGTCATTTATGAAAATATAAACTCCTACAATATTGGATGCATGTAGGCCTCCACATCTATAGATATCTTTTTATTCTTACTTCACATTACTTGTTTTAATGGTCAGAAGTTATTCAAGCTAGAATTGAATAAAAAGATGAAAGACAAGTTGAAAATTAATAATAGGTTTTAAATTGTTGATAACCAGTGATCACAGACTGAGGATTAAATTAATATCCAGAATTGATGAAAAACAAATTTTTTTGAAAACGTTAACTTTGGCATAAAGCTACATTTATGAAAGTAAGGATCAGACTCAGTAGCAGTGGTTTACAAAAACAACTTGCAAATAGCTTTTTGAAAACCAGAAATTTATATTAATTTTAAATTGTAATTTTTTTTCACATGAAACCAATCTATCTCAAATATATATATATATATATATATATATATATATATATATATATTAAATTATTTAATTGAAATTTAATATAATTTGAATTAAATATGGTTTATTGTTATTTTTGCATACAATACTCAATATTCTGAGGATAGAATCACTTATAGTGTGCGATTATATTTTTAAACTATTAAAAAAATTTAACAATTATATCTGTTATTAAAAGTTTCAGAACAAAATTGAATATGCAATATAAACTATCTGTGCTTTGATGAAACTGATTGTAAGCATCTGACAATTGATTTTTACTAAAGCAGAGACAGTGGCTGCCTGCTTGATTTTAACATGAAACTTTTAGTAATACATCTGCTTGTCATATTATTACCACAAAACATGATCTTACACTATCTATTTATCTATGATGGACTTACCTATCAATCTTGACATATGAAGGTTCAGTCACACTTTTTGGAAGATAACAGGGAAATGACACACAATATACTACAAATTCTTCCCTAGAATAATGCCAAAGCCTTGTAATATGTACTTAAATGTATCCTCCCTGATAAACATGGTTTTATTTCATAGTTTCTCTTTTTCTGAATGAGCACAGTTTGCTTTGCTATTTAATCTATAACTGGAAGAAGTTGGATTCATGCCTTATTCCAAGAGCATTAGCACAAAGTAAACGTTACAGAAGTGAGCAAAATTTGAAATCAACTAGCCACTAAATTTCCACTTTATCTAAAAGAAATATTTATTGATACTATTTCTAAGGTACTTTCCTTTTTTTCCCTTTATTGACAGCCATTTTTTTAAAAAATAAACGATTAATATAATTAAATTTTTGTTTTTTCTGAATTAATATCTTCATTTATTGGTGTTTGGAAAATATTTGTTTTAAATCTTTTGCTTAATAATCTAACCCAATTCTTTAGTAAAAACAACTAATAGGAAAGTACCATTTCTAGCTTCATCATTTATATTTCTCATGTAATAAACAAAGAATATTTAATACATGCTTGCTTATTGTTTAAATCTTGCAGAATAGGGTCTTCTTGCCAAGTATAGTTTCTATATTATGACATCTTACTTCCATAGATATATTTATTTTCTTTATTATATATATTTTCATTATCATATTTTCTAAAATGATTGAAATGTAAATATTGAAAGTATTTTTCAAACATTGCTTGTATTTTCAGAATAAAGAACAGAAAGATAAAGAATGTGCCATTTTCAAAAACAGTGACCTATTAGACAAATGTTATGATATAGTACCCTATGAACCATATTTTCACCTCTGTGAAAAAGATATGTGCACAAGTCGACCTGGCACCAACACTGCAATGTGCATAGCTTTAGAAGCTTACCTCAGAGAATGTGCAATTAATGGACAAAATATTAGTTTCTCATTAAACAGTGAAATAGCAGAAAAATGCAGTAAGTTGATTATATTGTATGGAAATTTTAAAATTTTAATCTCTTTTTTACATTACAGTCTCAATTTTTTATTTTATTTTATTTAAATTGTTTTGGCTTTTAAGTTAGATTAGGTATTTTTATTTTATTTTATTTAAATTGTTTTGGCTTTTAAGTTAGATTAGGTATTTTTATTTTATTTTATTTAAATTGTTTTGGCTTTTAAGTTAGATTAGGTATTTTTATTTTATTTTATTTAAATTGTTTTGGCTTTTAAGTTAGATTAGGTATTTTTATTTTATTTTATTTAAATTGTTTTGGCTTTTAAGTTAGATTAGGTATTTTTATTTTATTTTATTTTATTTAAATTGTTTTGGCTTTTAAGTTAGATTAGGTATTTTTATTTTATTTTATTTAAATTGTTTTGGCTTTTAAGTTAGATTAGGTATTTTTATTTTATTTTATTTAAATTGTTTTGGCTTTTAAGTTAGATTAGGTATTTTTATTTTATTTTATTTTATTTAAATTGATTTGGCTTTTAAGTTAGATTAAGTATTTGATATTTTTTAAATACTGGGGAAAATGTTAGGTTATTTTTCTTATGTTTTGATTGATTTTTGTTGAGGTATTATAGGGTTTTTGGCCTTATTTCATTTATTAAAAAGTTGATTTAAGAAAATAAAGGAATTATTGGGAAATAACTTGGAAATTTTAAATATAAAGAAATGAAAGAAGACCAAGAATGTCATAATATCTCAATGAAAACACTCAAAACACAAGTTGAACTCAGTATTAATATAATTCTATTTGTTTTAAATTTAAAGGATTTCATTATCATGAAAAATTAAGGAAAATATGTGTATGAAGACTGTGTTGAAACTGCCTTTATATAAATTTAATGTAAAATTCTTCAAGCTTTCTTACCTTCATTAAGATCACTCAGTTTAAATATAAATTAATTCTGCTTTTGACTGCAGTTTTAAAAAATCCCATAAAAATTTAAATTCAGTTTGACCTTGTAAAAATCTCATAGTAAGGCATTTATATGAAACTGGGATATATTATATTAAATTAGCAAACTTCAGTTGGCACAGGTCCTTGAGTTTACATGCCCGTAAATAAATAGTTAAAGGAAAAAATAAATAAATATTTTAATTAGATTTGCCAGATTATATTGCAATGTTTTATATATTGTCATCTAGATATTTTATCTAGATTTTGTTTTAAGTTTTTTTTCAATTGCTATAAAACAAAATTTGTTCACTTAGCACAATATATTCTGTCTGAAAACCATTACATTTAAGACTGTTTTATCTGTCTGTATTTCTCTTAATAAAGATGTACTATAATTTTGATCATGTAAGGATATTTTAAAAACAAATTTGGCTGATTTTTTTTTTTCTTTTTTACTGTTTTTATTTTATTGGTTTTTATTCTCTTTCAGGTTTTACATGTTTACAAAAGGATAAAGTGTATACAGAGTGTTCTTCCACATGCAGAACCTCCTGCCATGATATTGAATCTATGTCTGGTCAGTGTGAAGAGAAATGTGTTCCTGGTTGTGCTTGTCCAAAAGGCACTTTTGAAAATAGTGCCGGTAGTTGTGTACCGATTGACCAATGTGATTGTTTCGATATCTCTAGTGGAAAGAGTTTTCCCCCAGGTTACATCATCAACCGAAAATGTGGAAAATGGTAAATTACTTTTGCCTAGTTATAGATAAACATTGTTAAATTATATATTTATGTCTCTATTTTATATGGTTAACTAAAAAGAAACATTTGTATTGTTTGAAATGTGATAACCTGAATATATCTTGCTTCTATCTTTTTTTTTTAAATGAACATTTAAAAATGGGGATAAAATGACTATACAAAATTTATTATTTTTAATAATGAAATTGATCTTTTCTATATTTTTGAGAAATGTGTACATTATCTTCTTTGGGTGGAGGTCTGAATCACAGACAGAGAAACTGCTGATGCAGAATGAGAAAAATGAAAGAATCTTTATTAATCAACTTGTCAATGCATAACAGACCAATGTGAATTTCAACACAGTACAGCTTTCAATGTTTAACAAGGATAGTCTTCTTTTGTATATACCATGTCCCTTCAAGACATGAGTGATCATTGTTCTACACAAATTCTTATCCTTTGTAGCTCTAAGCAATGTTTGTCATCTTACTATCCCTCCCAATATATGTTCTGCCATCCATTTATACAAGTATGTTAGGTATATTACTCAATGTTTGTCTCTGCCCCTCTGGCTTTCTGTAAGCGAGTGCTGAATTCTTCAAGTCCTCTTTCCTCATTATATGTCTCTGAAATTTCAACTGTCTCTTTCTGATCCTAAACACAAACATCATTTTTGTTTGTTTTCTTAAAACTTCCTCATTGTACAAGTCTTCATCCATGGTATTTTCAGTGTTCTTCTATATAATCACATCACTGTTTTCTGAAGTCTCCTCTTCATCTGTAGGGAAATTGTCCAGCATTCACTATCATATAGGAGGTTTGATATTACATAATATTTCAGAACTCTTTTCTTTGTTTCTAATGAAATTTTTTTGTTTCTTAAAACTTTCTTAAAATTTTTTGTACTTGCTTGATTTTGATGTCTCCAGTCTGTAACTAACATCTTGAGCTACCCTTTTGCTAATGACTATACATTCTGTCCTCTTACAATTGATTGTTAGTCCTTTCTTACTGCTTTTCTGTACTACCTTGTTGAGAAGTACCTGCAGTTTTCTTTCTCTGTATGCCATTAACATGTTATCATCTGTATATCTGATATTAAGATCCTGCTCCCCAATAACAAATCCTAATAAAACTTCTAGTTCTTGGGATGTAGTTCTTTGTTTAACAAAGAAAGAAATTAAGAGCATTTCCATGTTAAAAATTTGGGAAGAAAGAGGAGAGTTAACCTAACAAAGAGTTTTTACTGTAATATTTATTGTTCTATGGTCTTTTAAAAGTGATTTTCAATTGAATATTTCTTGTATAAAGAAGATATCAGTATCTTGAATAAAAATTTTGAGTAGTAATATGTTTCTAGTTGAGCATGAGGCAAGAGAATCTTGGTCTGTCTGGTTCACTGTCTCAGCTATTTAATTAGAAATTTGACAGAATTTTGGAAGGATGTAATGTATGTGTCCAATTGATTGGCTGTTTTAAAATTTTATGTATTTGTCTAATTGGTTGTGCCATCTCAATACACAATGCTTAGTAAATAACTATCAGGTTGGTGCAAAAGTAATGTCTGATTTCAAGGTCTATATTAAAAATGAAAAAGCCCATGATTATGAAAATATTTATTAGTTAACATAACCTCTTTTGCTTTCTAGAACATTATTCCATTTGTCAACAAGCTTATAAATACCATGCCTGTAAAATTCCTTAGGTTTTGAAGCAAAATATGAAGCTAACTCATTTTCAACTTCTTCTCTTGATGTCAATCTAAGACTATCGAAATGATTCTGTAGGCCCCGAAACAAGTGGTAGATGGAGCAAGATCAGTAGAATATAGTGGATGAAGCGATATTTCCCAACCAATCTCTTCCAAAAGATTTTATGTCAGCCAAGCTGTGTGAGGACAAGCATTATCATGATGGATGATGACATCCTTTCTGTTCATTAAAGAACGTCACTTTTGGTTCAAAGCTCTTTTCAAACAATGAAGTTGATCACAGTATAGATTAACTGTAATTGTTTGATTGTTGTTTAACAGTTCGTAATGGACAATTCTTTAAATATCCCACCATACACTCAACTCATCTTAGGATGAAGTCTTGGTTGTTGAACTGATCTTCCTCCTCAACTGGTCCACAATCAGCAGTATTTAACATTATGGTAAAGGATCCACTTCTCATTACTTGTAACAAGCCTACCTAAAAATGGCGCCTGAATTTGTCATGAAAGCAATGATTCACAACAAGCAACATGCTGTTGCAGATTCTCTGGAGACAGTTCATGTGGGACTCATTTCCCAACCACTTCTGATACTTTTTAATTGGTGTAGCACTGTTGTATGGTCTACATTAAATTGTTCTGCAAGTTCCCTAGAGGTAATGGTGAGATAGTCTGTGGCAACAGTTTCCAACTCTTTGGAATCAAGTTTTTTTTGATGACCCTCTTTTTGCTCATCTTTCAAACTGAAATCCTGATTTCAGAAATGCAAAAACCACCTCCTGCAAATTCTTTCATTCACTGTATCATCTCCATAAATACTCTGAATAGACTTTGCTACTGCACTTGCATTGAACCCTTTATGAAACTCATACAGTAAGATATGTCAAATGTGATCTTTAGATGGGATGAATATGGGTGTGAATATTGCAGAGATCATGAAAAATATTTTTATAATCTGAAAGAGGGAGGTATAAATTACTTATTGTGACATGCCTTAACTATAATGAGAAGTACAAATTTTGTAAATACTATCTAAACTTTTCTGAAAAATTGGACATTACTTTTGCACCAACCTGATATATTGTTTGAAATTTAACATTTTCATGTGATAATAAGAGTTTATGATATTCCAAATGTTACATCTTACATAATATATATATATATATATATATATGAGCTATATTGAAATTATATATGAAATTGATAATTTCTGTTGCAGTGATGTTAAAGTAGGCATATAATAACTAGAATAATTTTGCTGAGTTTAGAACTTTCATTGTTGCTGCATTAATTAGCCTATGTCATAAAAAATGACAGCATATATTATTAAGTCCTTACTATTATTAGAAAGCTTTTACAGACGAACCTTTAAATATTTCCCCCATTAATTATATTAACTATCCTAGAAGTTATCCTTTGGGCAGACTTTAGGCTAGCTTCTGTAGAGGGCTTTTGCGCCTTTTACCTTCAGTGTCCTATACACATAAAAGTAATAAGAATTTAGAAATAATAAAATTATTATATCTATTTGACACCTTAATTTGGTGTAATCTTTCTTCATATACACAACCAATCTCCATAATTTGTTTACATTTATTTTGCATGCAATTTTTATTTTCTTTTAAAATCACCATTCTTTACGATCCCTTCACAAAAAGTCACTCTTAAAAAGACATTAGGGAACCTGAACTATGTAATATTTTGAATAGGTCACAGTATGCATGCTAGAAAAAGTAAAAAACACATCAGCAACGTACTGTGCCCAGTTTAAGTTTTAATTATGGCTTAATTAGATGATATCAGTTGCAATTGCGATGAAAAGCAAAATTAAAGTTAATAAAGAATTGTTTTTTTAAAGCTTTCACACTATTCAATATTTAAATTTAACTTTTAATGAATTATTTATTTAATTTTTAATTGTGTGTATCTATAGTAGTTACTACCTGTTACTTCAGATTGTTTATGATTTGCTAAGATTGAAAAACAGATGGATGAACAGGCACACATACACTGTGCTTTATTTGTATAGATATATAGTAATTCATATAGATCATTCTATTACTTAATAACAATAGAAAATAACCACCCATTTCATGTCCAATAGAATCTTATATTAATACCAGTTAGCACATACTGTCAAAAATGACAATATATTTTAAGTCATTATTATTATTATGAGAAGGTTTTCACATATGAGTCCATATATATATATATATATATATATATATATATATATATATATATATTTATACAATTACTGTTGTTTTCTGCTCTTTCACGGAATCAATCTTTTCACCTCCCAGCTTCATAAACATCTTTGAAGAGTTTACCATTGTCATAATAAAGACATTGCTACCTGGCTTCACCAATGCATGGAATATAACTTTATTACAGCAAAAAGCTACAGACATTACAGGCAAATTATATACAATTACACTTGGTATATTATATAGTAAGATATGACATACATTTATTTTATTGGCTTTTTAAATTCTTTTTGGAGATTTAAGGGTATATGATCCATTTTATTTTAAAAACACTAAAGATGAGTTAATTTACTAAGTCATTACAGATTTGTTTTTGAGCCTGGTTTATTCTAGCTTAAATGGTTATTTCATAATTATTATGATTGAAGAAATTCGCAAAAACTTTATTCCACTAAAGTTTAAAAGATTGGGTTTGATGTGTGAAACTGATTTATGAATTTAAACTTGTCTTTTCAGTGCATTGCAATTTTATTTAAATGCATTGTGTTCTATATTATTTTATGTTTACAAAGTTTGAGAAATTTGTACATTGATTTATTAAAACTATTGTTCTCATCTTGGTTGTTATAGATGTTATTACGGACAAATATTTCAGCCCCTGCTATCTTCAGGTGTCCATTTTTGGCTGATAGTGTATGTCTATGAATCGATTCATGTGTTTTTGTTCCTGTGATAACTGAATTTTCATATTCTTTATTATTTTCTTATTTACAGCACATGCTTAAATGGTACCATCAATTGCACTCAGAGTAAATGTGAAGAGGAAGTCATCTGTCCAAAAAACCAAATATTTAGTAAAAATGTGACTTGTGTTTTAACTTGTCAAGAAGTAAGCCGACAGGCAAGATGTAGTTTAACTTTACCACACCAAAGTTGCACCTGTTCAGATGGACTTGTGATTGGACCTGATGTAAGTAGGAATTTTTTCTTGTCCCTGGATTATTAAAGAATAATAAGAAAAATAGTAAAATTACAGGTCATTTTTGTGATATTCAATAAAAGTTTCCAATCAAATTTATCAAGGGAATATTTTATATGTAACACAGGTGATATACAACTGGAATATGAATCTGTTTTGATGCTAATTTTACTTATAAATATGTTTCATGGTACAGAGAATATGTTGCTTTCCAACTTAAAACTTACAATGAGCAATATTCCCTTGTCTTCTGCAATCAATGTGGAAGGGCTTGTAACTATCTTGGAAAACACTCAAAAGTTTTTCCTTGTGAAGTAAAGCTATATATATATCCAAATGAGAGAAAGAACAAATGGAATAAAAATCCAGTTTGTAGCATTTATTTTTAAAACAGTGCTCAATAGAAAGTAGAGCAAAATATTATAATATTTTTATTATAATAAATTACAATAAAAAAAATTTTTTAAATCCGTTTCTGACAAATTTATGTCTACTTCAATGAATTGGAAAATCATACTTGGATACACCAATGATACATTTGTCGCTGCAATGTTCCATAGTATCGTTGGATGACATGTCTAAGCATCAGTTTTCTTGACATGTAAAAATAACCAACCCACCTACACCCTCTGACCTTATCTTTATATTTTAGCATAGACCTGATGTTTAATTGCTTAATCTAGACATACCCAGAAGTATATTTTTAATACCATCTTAGTACTGAAACATGAAAGTTTTTGTGTACTGATGTAAAATGTTTTTATTGTAATTTATTATAATAAAAATATAATATATATACATATATATATATATATATATATATTTAGACAGGACAGGAAGAGTTCATTCAAACTTTTTATTGAATTCAACCAACAAGGTCTGTCTGATAGTATATTTTTCCACTTTACATAAGAGCTGACACAGATCCAGATCAAATTTATGAAGAAACTGTATGTAATGAAAACAGGACAAGAGATTCTGTCTAGTAATCGTTTATTCAATTAAGAATACTACTACTCATCTGACTTGACAGCGGAAGTATACAGCTTTTATAACTTGGATTATCTAAGAGGAGATAATCCATATTCACAACACTGTACATAGTATAAAAAATTAAATCCTTTATTATTATTATTGAACAGAATAGACAGAAGATGTCTATTAAACATTTCATGTCATGTGGATGGTTAGATAATTGAGTTAATAAACTCTTGACCAATTGTGTGGGTGGAGAAGAGAAACATTGAGAATGTTGGTACTAGTAGATAATCTACATAGCAACAGTATTAGCCAATCAGGATCCACCTTAAGGTCAGCCGGTGGCAGGATCTGGCTATGTAAGCTCAGTGTTTAGAAGACCTCAGAGCTGATAACCTGGATAAAGGAATCTATACTAGAGGAAATTACAGTTGAAACTTGTAAAGGAATTTTCTGAAATTATGTATTATGTTTTGAATACTTTTGATCATTGATCATTTTCAAAGAAAGATGGTAGAACATTGAGAGCCAGATCTCTTTACTTTCTAGTTTCTTTACTTGAAAAAGACCAATGATGGTTGAAAATACTTGGAACATAACACAATTTTAATAAGTTCCTTTACAACTGATATGAATATGAAACAACTTGATACCAGGGAAAACTGACCAAGAGGATCAACTGACATTAACAGTTCATTTTCTTTAATTATATATATATATATATATATATATAAGCACCTGATGATTATATCATCAGAGTTGTGCTACCAGTGAGGGAAAAATGTATATTTATTATTAACATATATATATTTATTTAAATAATTTGTGAAATTTAAGCTGTTAACCCAGAGTGCCTAGATGATGGTATTGTCTTTAACTTTGAGAAGAGTCCTTAACATTCCAAGTATTTTTGAGAAAATACAACCTCTTATTTCTATACTTGATGTTGATAGCATGACATTTTGTTTGATCCATTCTCTAGCTTTCGTCAGAGATATTCTATTTTGAAAGAAATGAAACTTCTATTTTTAATAAAAAAGAAAAAATTGACACTACTATACCAACCACACATCAATCCGTTACAGTAGCACAAAGCTGTGATATACTAGTTACCCAAGTACCCAGGTAATTTTTAACAAAACACAAAAAAGAAAGAAAATAACATTGTCTTAAAATCTGCCATATTGTTTTATTTCTTTCTTATAAAGAGATTTTCTTTTTTCTTAACAACCCCCCCCCCACACACACACACACAAAAAAAGAGAATATACATCTGACAATGGCTGAAGAATGGTCAGGGTAAGATTAATAGTGATGATAAAATTAATTGTTTTCATAGAGGAAACATTTAGCATTCATTGACCAAACAGTTTCTGGAAATTAGATTTCTCAAGCGCACTGTTAACATTCTTTTTAGTATTGACTTTTGTTTTCAAACATTTTTTTGATGGTGCATAAAGATACCATCTTCATTATATCATTTTTTTCTCTTCTAGTAACATGTTTACTCATTTTTGTTGCCTCTTATATTAAATTTATCATAACTAATCCATACACCAATATATCTAAAAAGTAAAGAATTTACTGAGGGTCAGTTTGTCAATAAATCAACTGAAATATTGTCTTAACAGCATCAAATATATGAAGAAACTATATCGGAGTTAATTTTTCAATTTGAATGCATTGTCTAGAACTATGTTGTAAATTCTTATAATTTTCTAGAACTATAAAATAAATTTCTATAATTTACAATAAATAATAATTTTCTAGAACTATAAAATAAATTTCTATAATTTACAATAAATTCTTATAATAATAAGTTTCTATCTGAATTTCTATGATGAGAAGCTATCATTATTTACATTTGGATTAATTTTCTCATCTTTAGGATCATAAAAACAAAGATGAAGATATTAGTCTGGCTGTAATTAATGCAAATATTGTCTATAACTATAAATTCATGGCTATCTTTTAAATGTATAACACCATAAAACCTTAAAGAAAATATTTTATAATTCTTTGTATTTTTTCAAAATATAAGTTTAGAAAATTTACACATCACTTCTTTTTTTTGTTATACCAGGGAATGTGTGTGAATCCTTCAGAATGTCCCTGCCGTTATGGACCATCATGGAAGGCATCTGGAATGACAATAAAAATTGGTTGTAAAGAACTGTAAGAATTTTGAAATTCTTGAATAGAAGTTTTAAAAGAATCACTTGATCAGTATATCTTAAAAAAAACAGACCTTTCTTTATCAGATATCAACTTCATCTCTATCTCTATATTATTTTTGATCAAAAAGAGAAAATGTTTGTTTTTAATATCGGATATTGTTCCCAAACTTGAACATGAACTCAATACTACTAGATGTCTTTAGACTATTTGTTCATATGACATGTTAGTGAAAATATTCTTCCCTTATCATTATATATGTCTTATATATAATAATATTACAAGTACTCTAAAAGAGAACTCTTTATTTTATTTATGGAGATGTGTTTTTCTAACATCTTGTATATCAATAATTTCTTAAAACTGAAGTCTAAATTTTATTCTTTATTCTTGTTTATTGAGGTTTGTCTATTCTTTCTAGAAAGCAGATTCTTTTCTTGATTTGCCATACCATTAAGCTCCACATACTTTATCTAACAAAAAGGACTCTTGAGCCTTATCTGTGTCATGGTATCTACAGCACTACCACGTTTTCTGTATTTGGTGGGAGACTTCTGTATCTTTCATTCTTTTTATTCTTCCTGCCACTGCAGGACAGATTTTCTTTTCATTATTCTTCCACATTTTACTAAAACAATATGAAAAATAATTGTAGAAAAGTTCATTTTGAGCAATCTGGAAGGACTAAAATTGAATATTTTCCTTTCATCAGCATACATCATGCCACCAAGTGGTATCATGAATGAGGGAATCTTTCCCTGCTAAGGAATTAAGACATTTTACATTTTGCATTTTGGCATCAATGTACTACAAAAGTAATTTGAATATACTCATTTTATGCAAGTAATATATTAATGGTTTTTGAAGTTTAATTGTATTTATTAACTATAAAGTAATTTTGATCAACTGAATAGCTAAAAAAAAAAAGATTTTTCTGATCATTAAAAAATATACATTAAAAATGGAATGCATGAAAGTGATGGATTATGAGGAGTATCACAGACTAGCCACTTTAGTTTTTTTCCTGGTGTTACCCATCATTTGAAACATAGCCTTGCTATAAATGCATATTTAAAACAAAACATATTAAGATTTCAATAGATTAAACAATGGCTTCATTTTATTATGCAGGAATGTATAAACTAGATCTCATTTAAGGTGTATGAAACATACAACATAAATATATGAGATGTTCAAGCAAACACAGGTTTTCATATAAAGAAAGGTGTGTGTATATATATATATATATATATATATTCAAAATTCTTAATACAAGGTTTGCGTATATCTGCTTGCAAAAGACTGGGTACCAAAAACAATATAAATTTTGTACTTATCTGTCTGGTTGTTACAAGCCTGAAATTGTGTCTTCTTACTATAACTTCAAGGAGCAAAAAGAGGAAGATTGACTTTTCCACCTAACAATGTCTTGTGCACGTCTTGCCAAATCATATGACTGTTTCTATTCTTGTGAATATTTATAATTAATTTTTATTACTATTTTTTGTTTTGGTCAAGGTGAGATAACTTTTTGTCCCTTGCTAAAATTTATTGGAATAGTAGATTTCAAGTAATGTACCATAATATACCAATATAAAATTGGAATTTTATAAATCTAGATGCATCAATATGAATGATAAAAATGCACAAATATTTATTTTTCAGCCTAATCTCTTTTTTGCTAATGCTTCTCCACTAACCACATAAAGTGAATATTATACAATGAAAATTCCAGATCAAAATTCAGCTGATGATTATGTTTCAAGCTACTAACTTATTGATACACCCTCATATAGAACATTAGAAAAACTTGTTTCTAGATACTTTCACAAACAGCTTAAAACATTTAGGCTTAATTTATAGCTAAAATTTGTGCCTTAAGTTATATTTTACCATTAAAATCGATTTTATGCAAAAACATACATTTTATAATTTATGAAATTTCAAGATAAAGCATAAAATAATCTTGTAAGTTAACAAGATTATTTAATGTTTTGTTTTACATTCTATGTTTCAATGAAATAAAATATTTAAGACATCTTAAATTTTCTTAATGATAAATGATTTTACTTAGAACTTTATACATTTTGGATCCTTTTTTTCTATATGTAATCTCATACATTAATTATTATTATTATATTTTGTTACTTTTCTTGAAGTTATTCATTAGAAGTATTGAACTTGTTTTTAAAGAGATTAATAATGATAATGAAGTTTATCAGTAGCTTATTATCTAGATGTAAATTTTATACAACAATTCAGTTTAAATTCTTGATTATAAATATCTAAACAAATCTTGATTGTGGACAAATTGCATTTAATTTATGAATTTCATAGAAAAGAATCTGATTTTATTTTATTTTAGGAAATGTAAAAGTGGAATATGGAAAGATGAAAATGTCAAAGACTGTCCAGGTAATCATTTCTGATAAGTGTTGCAAGAGAGTTTAGCAATTTATCTCAAGCTATTTTACAGACTGAACTGTATACACTTCAGTTTAAAATAAATTATAATCTTTTATTCAAAAGAATAAGAAAAATCAATTATTTTTTCTATTAATGTCTGAAAAGATTGTTTTAAGATTTTGAAGGAACCCAAAGTAAATGGAGGACCAGTTAGATTAACTGTAAGTCTCCTAATAAAATTTGGCAGAAAATTTCAACATTCTCAAAATAAATGAATTCAACACATATATGAATTAACAGACTAATAATAACTATAATTCTATATATCTGGTTAAAAAAAGTGAGACACAAAACCAGCAAATAAGTTGATATAATTTAAAGTTTCTTAAATAAAGGAAAAGCTTTAAGGGAAATGAATGTTCTTTTGAGATGTTTGAGTTTAAATAAAAAGTCTATTTATAATTTTTATATATATGAATAAAAGATTGGATTTACATACACACGCACACACACACACACACACGTGAGAGAGAAAGAGGAGTCCATTATAATTTCAACTGTCCTTGGATATAAGCTTGTCAGTAAAAGTGAGTAGATGATTAACAACAGCTCTCTTGAAGTCATCAGTAGTAAAACAAATCCTGAAGCAAGTGTATTTACTACTTTTAGATTACCAACTTGGTTTATATTTCTTTCCTGAGGCTACAAGCTTAGGACTTTTGAAAATTAAAATAGAGCAATCTGATTAGTCCATTTTTTCTTTCTCTTTATCACATTATTCTCTGCTCTGTCCATGCAGAACCATTTCAGTGAAATCAATTTTAAAATTTACAAAATCAAGACCACTGACCAGTAGTTGAGGTCATTTGTAATTTCAGTAATATTCACCAATATTCATCCACCTTTTCAAGAGACCACATCAGAATTCAGCCATGTAAATGCAATATAATTATCTGGGGCACCAATTAATTTATTTTTACTTTTATTTTTTTTTTCTATGTATAATTCCTGTGAGGTAAAGGCAAACATTCTAATAGGGGATATTCAGATCTATTCCAAGTTACAATTATTGATTACATACCATCAGTACACTAACCAACCATACTCTTATTCATATATTCTAAGCTAATCTCACACTTAACCATGCCACCATCACTCCGATCCTTAATCTCAATTTCCCCCAAAGTAATATTAATTATCCAGTAATCCCCACTTGGCTTGGATGAGGTCTACAGCCATATTTGGTAACCTTTCTAGAGTTGATGTCTCAATAAAATCGCCCAGCCCCCTGTATTATAAGTTTAATTAGAGTAAATAGGCTCATCTATCACTTGGCTTGCACTCCTCCCATGTTTATTGAACAAGAGTAGAGGATTACCCTTTGTTCCCTGTTTAGGATATGGTTCACTGGTTCTTTCTTCTAAGGACATAATGATTTAACTGTCTTAACTTTTTGGTGATCTGACTAAATAATGACTGTGACTTTTCATTATGAGGAGACTGGTCGGCAATTTGCTGGCTGCTGCATCCAACTGGTAGCACCTGATACCTGAACACTTTGATAGCACTACTCTGATCAATAGTCACATAATATGGGGGTATTTGTAGTGCCATGTCATACATGAGTAGACGTCCTCATATGTATTTCCAGTGAAGTCATTTTATGCTTTAGACTCAGCCACATCCTGGCTAGTTTGTATTGCCATTCACAACATGCCTATTTGTGATAAATGTAAACATGTCCTCGAAGGAGCTAGGTCTTTGCTGA
This sequence comes from Acanthosepion pharaonis, assembly GCA_903632075.3. Classification (NCBI taxonomy): domain Eukaryota; kingdom Metazoa; phylum Mollusca; class Cephalopoda; order Sepiida; family Sepiidae; genus Acanthosepion; species Acanthosepion pharaonis. The sequence goes on from CAHIKZ030000437.1 coordinate 473,420, forward strand.
TAGAATGAGGTATCATATTACATCTAACAACTTTGGCTCTTGTGACTACTGGTGGCTCTGTAATAATTAAATATAAATAAATGTAAATAAGAGTAAGTTTTCTATTCCTCTTCTCTTCAATCAATTTGAGGAATTAACATCCTTTGCTGATAAAGAATGTTTTGTCTGTAAATTCTCTTTAAACTCTATTTTTGACTCATCTGGAGAATCTTTGCCTGACTTTCCACTTAGAACTGAGTCTCTGTTGAGTGATATACATACCGTTTCCATGGTTTCTATTATCATCTCTAATCTGGATCCTCACAAAGCAATGGACTTGATGGTATCCCTGTAATAATCCTTAAGAAATGTGCTCTTGAACTGGCTCCTACTCTCTAAACTGAAAATTGTCTTGAATGGCCACTCTTCTAGGTCTTTTTACATTAATGGGTCTATCCTTGGACCTACTTTGTTCTTAATTTTCATCAATGATCCTCCTGACGGCATAAGCTCTCAACTTAGTATCTATGCTGATGACACAACCATTTACTCCTGCCTTGATAGTAAGGCTGATCAGTCAGACAAGGACAAATTGATGGCTGATCTTAAAAATGACCTACACTTGTTAACTGAAGCAAAGCATGGCTTGTTAATTTTAATGCCTCCAAAACAAAACTGCTCTCTATTAATCATCATTCTGCCTTCCATCAGCATGGTTGATGCTAACCCAGGTGAGTGACTTCTCAGGCTAACATTCTTGGCAGACATGAAGTAGAAAGACTATTGAATCCATTGGGTCTGCTATACTAAGAAAGTTGGTTCACTGTGTCGTACTAGACAACTTTTCTCACCTGAATCTATCTTACATAAATCTACTATTCTTTCACACCCAGTAACCCCTTGTGACATAGTGACTTTACTGCCTTGGGGTGATTTCAAAAGAAAAAGCTATATATATATATATATATATATATATGTAGCCCACAGTTGTTTTTAAAATGTCCAGCAACTTAAATTTAGGTTAGAAAAAATATTCTTTTATAGTTTTTATTTAACTGTTTAGATAATTTTTCCAATATTTTTTTTTTAATGAATTTAATTTAATTACTTTATTTTTTTATTGTTAACCCTGTAGACTCATCTATGGAGTAGAGGGCAACAACCTCACCATGTTCGGTGTTACTGCGGTGGTTTTTGTAGAAAATAGGTTTATTCCTCTAATGATATGGTTAAAGTAAAAATCAACTATTTATCAACTTAGTGTGAATCACATTTGTTTTGCTAATGTAGATTTTTTTTGTGAAATAAATCTGTTTTCTGATTATGCTTTTTCAAGAGCAAAACATGTCAATGTAGAAACTATTCAAATTGTCTTTTATATTTACCATTCCATCAGATTTTAATCAACTTTACTCACACTTAATAGGATTTAGAAACCTCTTGATTTTTTTTTCACAAAATTATTGCAATTATTTTATTTTAAAATTTCTTATTTTTGTTTTAATACTCAATTGATTTTTCTTTCATTTGAAGCAACTTGTTGGGCATCTGGAGATCCTCACTACAAAACATTTGATGGCAAACATTTTTCCTTTATGGGAGACTGTGCTTATACACTGGCCCAACCAAAGGATAAAAGTTTTGCAATTACAGTACGAAATGTGAAATGTGGCTCGTCAGGTGTTACTTGCACGAAAGAAGTTTACATTTCCATTCGAGGAAACAATGTTAACTTACTCATGGGCAAAATACCAACTATTAATGGGATTCGTATACCTTCATCTGGCTACAGTGGATCTGGATTGACTATCAAGAAATCAGGATTATTTCTCAGTATCTTGTCTGATATGGGATTAACTGTTCAATGGGATTTTGGTGAGTTACTTTTAAATGATATACCAGAAAATGTATGCATGTTGGTGAGTTTATTATATATGATAAACTCTGTGCACTGTGAAATACATTTTTGTACTCACAATAATTTTATAAAAGCAAGTAATTTGAAAGTCTACAATATTCTATGTTCAATTTATATTTTCTGTCATATTTTGAATATTTATGGTTCTTTTAGTCTACTAATGTTCTAAATAAAATATAGACATTTATTACAATGTCTGCTTAGTACTTTGAAGTTTGTTTCTCTTACAAATCATACACATCATATTTGAGATAACACACAGAATATATTGTATAAAGATTTTCCTGAAGTCCTGAGGTTAAATTCTTGGTTAGAAAGAAGATCAAACATGGCTCTTTCCCTCATAATATTCTGAAAAAAAAAATGGAACATAAATTTTATTCATTATAAAAAGTGTTTTCATTTTAATTTTTAAGCTATATTTAAACTTAAAAGAAAATAGGTTTCCTAATTATATAATGAATTAATTCTTATATTTTGCAATTAAAGTTTTCCCAAATTTAAATAAAAACTTTAGTTTCAACTAAATATGTTTTTAAAAATGAGTATTGATACACTAATAATTAACAAACTATACTTTTAAAAAAGATTTTAAGCAAAACAAAAAAAAATTACTTTATGAGAGGGTACAAAAATTCTCAATCGAATCCCCTTCTCAAAATCTAATTACCAAACAGTAAATATTTTGTGTTGCAGGAAGGGTTTTTTGGTGAGATGAAGAACTTTTTAGCAATCTCTCATATAATATAAAATTACATTTATAAATGAAATTGTTTTGCAGGAACTCGTGTTTATGTACAGTTGAGTGAAAAATGGAAAGGCAAAATGGAAGGTCTTTGTGGTGATTATGATTCTAATTCAGAAAATGATTTCCGTTCCAAATATAACTCTCTGGAAGATCTTGCATCAAGTTTTGCTCACAGTTGGAAATTGTATGACTGTCCATTAGTTCCACAAGATCGACCTGAAAATATCATATCCCCGTGTGAGGTAAATTATTCTCATTAGTAACAACAATTTCAATATCTGTATCTGTAAGTAGTTTTTTTATTAATACAATTTTGATTAAACTCCAGTGACAGAAATTAGAAAAAAAATTCATGTTTTCATATAAAGTAACATAGTGTATGTCTGATTATGAAATTTTGGCTATTTTTTAGCTATTTTCTAGACTTGCTTAGAAGAAAAAATGTAATTATTAATGTTCTTTTTTAATTAATTTTTGAAATGCATTATTATAGCATTCATAAAAATAATATAAAGAACATTCATTATTATTCATGAAAATGATATAAAGCACAAGCCTAATATGCAATTTTTTCTATGAGTGGATCTTATTCAGCTTTTTACTTTCCATCACACTATTACAAAATATATATATATATATATATATATATATATATATATATACAGTGTATCACAAAAGTCAGTACACCCCTCACATTTCTTCAAATATTTAAGTATATCTCTTCATGGGACAACACTGACAAAATGACACTTTGACACAATGAAAAGTAGCCTGTCTGCAGCATATATAACAGAGTTAATTTATTTTCCCCTCAAAATATAGCCATTAAAAGCAAAATCCCTGGCAACAATATATATATATATATAATTTGACTATAAAATAAAATATATAGATGCTTATTAACAGTAAAAAGACAAGTGATCAATGTAGAAAACAGGTTACATATTTAAAATAATCATAAAACTATCTATACCCTTATGTAACATGATTCAGAGTTTCTTGACAGAAGCAATCTTCAGATAGGAATATTAATATTCCCACCTGAAGATGGCTTCTGGCATGTAACTGAGTCATGGTACATAAAGGTATATCTAATTGTACTATTATTTTATACAGTGGACACTGAGGTCAACACCAAGCAGCAATAGTCTGTTTCATGCTTGAACACAATTTTCAGATTATATACATATATATATATATATATATATATAATAACAAAGATTGTTTCACAAAAAAAATCTTGACCAGAGTATGCTTGGAGGACAATATTAAGGCAAGCAGTCTTTCTAATTAAAGTGCTCAATATTAAGAAATAGAGTGCAAATATTAAATAAATGAAATGAAATTAAAATTAACTCCTGACAAGCTGACAAAACCACTTCTGCAAAAAAAATTAAGAAGAGTGAACTTATTAATTTTGTGTATATATATATATATATATATATATATATATTGTGTATATTTAGGCAGCAATTTTTCATTTATGCATGTTTCATTAAACAATATAGACAAGTTTTATCTATTTATTTTAAGTAAGTTCCTTTCATATTGTCTGATAAGCTTAATAACATTATCATTGAAAGACGAAAGGAAATCACCATATTGATGCATGTTAAACAAAAACTAAAAATTATTGAAGCTATATACATAAAACAGTTGAAACCTAACCTGAACAAAATAAACTACGAAATCTCCACAAATATTCTTAAATGCCTATAATTGATAACAGAAGCCATTGATTTATACAAACGGCTTCCCATACTTAATACTTCCCGTTTTCACTCTCACATGGTCATGTGTGACATCATGAGCTGCAACATGATTTTCGCTTCCACGTCTCATATACACGAGTTTGTCGTTGCTTTGAAATTTTTCATGCAACATAAACAGACTATCATTATTGTTTCGTCCGTGTATTGTTTTGATATATTGAAATGTAATTGTCATCTTTGATAATGGCTTATGTAAGCCGAAAGCTTAGATTGGATTTAACATGTATCAATATGGTGATTTCCTTTCGTCTTTTAATGATAATGTTATTAAGCTTATCAGACAATATGAAAGGAACTTACTTAAATAAACAAAACTTGTCTATATTATTTAATGAAACATGCATCAATATATATATATATATATATATATATATATATAGGTGAAATGGAGGTGTTTTCCATAGTTATTTTATATTTATATCTTTTTATGAAGAAAATACTTCAGTAAAATACACATGCCATTTTTAATATATTTATTAAGAGTAATATTTGTTTTATCAAGTATTTATAAAACAGTTGTTTATTTGACAGATGTTTATAGGACGGCAGTTATGGGCAGAAGAAAAATGTAAAATAATTTTATCTGGAACTATATTTGAGAGATGCCGGAATATACTTCCTTCAACAATTGTTAAAGAATATTACCATGACTGTTTATTTGATGCTTGTGGGTAAGTAACCTTAATATTTATCAATAATGGAAATCTTTATTTGATTTCTTTTTATGTTAATCAATTGTTTTATATTTAATACAGTTTTGATGATTTTGATTTATTGAATGAATATAATAGTTTGATAGGCAACCTACCAGGATTTAATATCAGCGTATGTTACCATAGCAATATACACAATGCAGACAACACTGTGTAAATGACCAATTCAAAAGAAAATCTGAAAGAACTTAGACAACGTAGAGAAGGGAAGCAACAAGAAACCATTAATTTTTAGAAAACGGAATGCATGGAGGTGAGCCAAAGAGACAGCCTAAGGTGTGTGTTACACATCAGGGATGTCAAAATCAAGCAAGTACAGAAGTTAAACTCTCTGGGTAGTAGGAGTAAGATATAATGAAAAGTGTGACAAAAGTACAGGAATAATGAAAGATGTTTATTAGAAATTTGACTAAGTTGTTGTAGGATAAAAAAATGTCATTAGAAATAAAGAAGCATATGCTTGACTACTATGTCTAATCTCTTATATGATTAAATGCTGGACAATTTTATCAAAAATGACAAAGATATAGTTTTACTGGCAGATATGGATAATACCAAGGTTGAGTATGTATCAAATAAAGAAATTGTTTTGAGAATAGGATCTACAAAGAAACTATTGATAACAATCAGAAAGAGATAGCTGAAATTTTGGGGACATGGAGAATTTAACACTTATGAAGGCAAGCAAAACAGAGAAAAGTCGCAAATAATGGAACATTTGAATGTTGATAAAAAGTCCTCTGTTATATTACCTAGTAATCTTCCTTAATAGAACTCTTTGGAATAAGGAGCTATTAATTCCCTTAGTTGCTAATAATAACTAACCCTCTTCTACTGTTAACTGTCATGGAATAAACACATGCATTGCTTTGCTCATCATCTTGTCTCTGTACCATCAGGCAATGCGAAAACTAAGCATCCTCAATTTTCAAAAATTTGTCAAATGATGATCAGTGTAAACAAAAGTCTTTTGCCCTCATTGAAAGAGCAGATAGATCAAACAAATTGGTTTTTAAAAGAAGGATTTGGGATTGTTCAAAGGAATCCTCATTTAAATAAACAATATATGGCAGTTTTGATATAAAAATAGTTTTGTGGAATTATAACAACCATTTGTTGTTCAAATCATTCCTGTTTTTCTTCTTTTACTAAGAATTTTGAATTATTGTTCATGATAATTATGTCCTTTTTCATTTGAATCTTAAAATTAAATCAATATAAACCTTTGACTGATGAAGGAAATAGGAGTCTGAAACATGTACCAAGATTCAGTGAAAAATATGTCTTATATAGTTTTTGTCATGCCAGTAATTTTTGATTTCAAATATATATATAAAGATATCAATATTTCCATCTTTTGAAAACTTGAAAAATTATCAAGGAAAATGGGTTTGGATATTTAAATTTTTAAAAACAACATATATATTTTGTTGATCAATTCTTCGAGGATATTTGCATGTCATGAAAGAAGAGCTTTATTTGAGAAAAAAATTGGCATGCATAACCTTGAGACTCTTCTTGATGCATCTACTTAATGAATCCACCATTAGTATCATGACTGCTTCAGTATGAGGTCTGAGATGGTGATGGATTCAGATCCGGAGAACTAGGAGGCCCTATGTTTGTGGTGACATGATTATGGAAATTGTTGGGTCGTCTTGACCTTATGAGATGGCGCAGTATCTTGGTAGGTGTACAGTCTTCTTTTGCTTACACTCTCTATCCAATACCTCACAATCCTTTCCAACACCTCCTTATAGGCAGCAGCATTGACCCTTAAACCCTGAAGAAAGAAGTGTGAAGGCTTGACATCTCCTTGTTGCTCACAACTCCCAGAACCATCATGTTCTCCCAGCACATCTTACAGGAACAGTCTACAGGGATTTTATTTTAAACACACTTCCAGACCTTTTTGAGAATGTACTCCTGCTAATACGAAAATGCATGTGGCTCATGCATGATGGGGCTGCAGCACATTTTAATCACATTGTTCCTGATGCATTGGCTAACACCTACCATGAAAGATGGATAGGTAGGAGAAGACCAGTTCTATGGCCTGCACACTCCTCCAACCTTAATTCTTTGGATTTTTATCTGTGTGGCTTAAAACAGTTGGTTTATGCAGCAGACATTAATAATGCAGAGATGTTTCAAGAACATCTCATGAGGGCCTGCAAAACCATTTGACACTATGTGGGAGCATTTGAAAGGGTTTGCCAACAGGTGTGTGTGTGTGTGTAGAAGCAAGCAGAGGAAATTTTGAACATATGAGTTGCTGGACTTTTGTTTATATGGACATTTTTACCTTGTTTTGTTGCGAGAAACCTGACCCCAAAGTTTGTAAAAGTATTTTTGATACACCTATATATATATATATATATATATATATATATATATATATATATATATATATATATATATATATATGTTTCATTAAAAAACGACAGACAAGGTACTACGGTTGAGCTTTTATTTAATTTTTCTTGTGTTCTGACAAGAGCTTTCTTTTCTGGACAAAGGGTGTGTAAGAACTGTCCAAATGTTTTGTATTTCCAAGCGCTTTCGGCTATACCTTTAGCCATTATCAAGGATGATTCGATTATCAGCTTAGTAGAGTGTGTGCATTCTGTGTATGTTTAGTGTGTGGTAGTGATGTTTTTAATTTCCGAATACGGTTAGCACATTATGGCTTTGTTCATAGTTAATACTGTTAAGAGTTGGCTTTTTCTTTTTTATTATTAGAGCTTCCATTATTTTTAGTCTTTTTTTGCAAGTGGATGCAGTTAATATATTTGTGTTTTCTACTAGTATGTTCCTAATAGTGTCGGGTAAATCTGAGTGTGTGTTTAAATGTGTTCTGATGGAGCTGTGATCAGATAGGTGTAACGTAAGACGTCTGGATAAACATGTGGTTGTGTAGCCAATGTAATTATTTATGAGTCCGGTTTGGTGAGGAACACAGTTCCTTAAAGGGCATTTGAACTCATAGATAATGTTTGTTCTTTGTAATTTTGACTTAGTTGGTGTGTTGTTATTTTTTGAGGATAAGGTTGGCTGTCTTAAATTTTTTATAATAGATAATAAGTTTGATTTTTTATTCGGATCAATAGGAGTAGTATATTTTTTATAATATGCCTTAGAGAAGATTCGTCTTGTTTGTAATTAATATGCATTTGGTTTTTGTAATAAATGTGTATATGATTTTTAGCTGTGTGTTCGCTATCGTTATTACTTGCTTTGGGGAGGAATAGTCTAATTTGTTGGTCTATAAGGTAGTTAGGGAAACTGTTGTTGATTAGTGTTTGTTTAACGTTGTTAAGTTCTTTGAGAAAGAGTAGTCGAGAGGATGAGTTTTGGTGTGCTCTATTTAGAAAGTTTTTATTACTGCTACTTTGTACCTAAGTGGGCATTCGCTTTTGAAATTAAGGTGGCACGAGTTTTTGCTGGTGGGTTTTTTGTATAATGATGTAATGAAAGTGTTATTGTTGTGTTCAACAAGGACATCTAAAAATGGTAGTTTGTTTTTTTGGCTAAGTTCATATCTAAAGTTAAGGACGGAGTTTTTCTCAAATGTGGTCTTAAGTGTCTCTATTTCTTTAATGTTATCAGCTAAAATAAAGATATCGTCTACGTAGCGAAAATAGATTTTCGGTTTGTGGACGTGTGTAAATATAGTATTTTCTACATGGGACATATAATAGTTGGAAAAACTTGGACTGAGTGGATTTCCCATACTAACACCATTAGTTTGGGTATAAATATTGCCATTATGGTCATAGAATAGGACTTTGGTTGTGCATGCGTGTAGTAATTTTTTTAGGATGGGTGGTTTGATGGATGGCAGAGGGATGGAATTATTATTGTATATAGAGTTGAGGATAATATCAATAGTTTGGTCGACGGGGACGTTTGTAAATAAGTTTTCGACGTCCAGTGACGCTATTATACCTTGATTTGTTCCTTTTGTAGTTTTTAAAATTTGTAGGAATTCGTGGGTGGAGGTGATGCTGTAATTGGTAGGTAGGTATGGAGTGATGATGTCATTAAGGAATTTTGATAGCTCGTAGATAGGTGTTGGTATCTGGGAAATAATTGGTCGTAGTGGGTAACCTGGTTTATGTGTTTTTATGTTTCCATATAGATATCCCGGTTGGTAATCTCCAACTATTTTTTGAATTTTCAGGGAACCGACTTCTGCGTTGTGAGCTGTTATTAGCTTGTTAACGGACCTTTTTAGAGTCTCAGTGGGATTTCTTTTCAATTTGGTGAATTTAAATCGATCATAGACAATATTTTTTAATTTTTGTTGGTAATCAGCTTTGTCGAGTATGACATATGTGTTAGATTTATCGGCTCATCTGATGACAATGTCAGGGTTGTTTTTTAACTCTTTCGCAGTCTTTTTTAGTTTTGGTGTTAAAATACTACTATGGTTGTTGCCAGGGGATCGGTTCTTCAAACCCTCGGCTTTAAGTAGGTCTTTCAGGTCAGGGTGTACTGCTATGTCACCACGCGTGGCAAGTTGGGATAGTGATTGGTATAGAATTTCAATTTCAGTTGTCTTGGTGATAAGGTCAAACTTCGGTTGGATGTGGCAGTTTGGCCCTAAATTTAGAAATTCTTTTTGGTCATCTGTTAATTTATGGTTGGATAAATTTAAATATTTGTCTTCACTGTTGGGTAGTAAAATATTTCCTTGATATAATTTACAAAGTTTTTTTGTAATTATTTGTCTGTGTGTGAGTTGGTGCTGGTTGATGCTAAGATTGAGGTGGTGCAGTGCTTCATTATATTCAGGTTCAGTCAAAGTGTTTTTTAGTGTAGTGTTATGTTTGTGTATTTCTTAATTTTCTTAAGTATTTTTTCTTAATTTTCTTAAGTATTTTTTAATGAAACATGCATAAAAGAAGGATTGCTGCCTAAATATACATATATATATATATATATATATATATATATATATGGGTGCAGGGCTAAGGCGTTAGAACATTGACTTTCTGACTATGGGACCTAGGTGTTTGAATCTTACAAGGGTCATTTTGGCAAAAAGGTGACTTCTTGATATTATTGGCCTGGAGGCAATCCTAGCATGTGGCACTGTCAGAAAGTGCCTGAGAACCATGTCATGGTCTCATCCAAGCCTTGTGAGTGAAATTGGGTGGATAGAAATATTCAGAAATTGTTGGTGGCTGTAATAGCACAAATTCAAAAGTCATTATGACTAAAAGTTTAATTATAATGGCCTTGTTTAAAGTGTTGATCACACCAGATTATGCACTCTCCCAGAAACAGTAACTAAGGTCTACTCAGCATAGTTATATTCTGCAAAAGGAATTGGCTAGCCAACCTAGAAGATGGATATACTCAGAAGTGAGTAACTGACCATTATATATATATATATATATATATATATATATATATATAATATTTTGGAGGAAAGATGTATGAAAAACTGGAAAAAGTTTTAGTGTGATGTGTTTTGTCCTTTAGGACTTCACCAGAGAACCTCATAAAATTTAAATAAGAATTTATATGAACACAAAAGGTACATTTAAAAAACACAACTCATTAAACGCATTATTTGTTCACCATAATGAGACTGACCACAATTTTGACATAAAAATGCTACTCTAATTAAAAGAGAAAACAATACACTAAGACATGTTTAGAAAGTGCTTTAATTGCTCATTCATCTACAGTAAATTTGCATCCAGTTTCTTACAACATTTCACCATCCTTGGCAGATCTTTTGTTATCACAATGTGAGATATTTAATAACAGAGGTGATGGAAACAAAAAGAAAAAGAATATGAATGAAATTGACTAGATTATATACCCAAAACACATAAAAAAGAAATGTTTAAATTTAAGATTTCCAGACTCTCTCATTTGTGTGCATGTTTAGTTGCATCATCATAAACAAATCTAGTATGATGAAGTTCTAAGGGACAAACACACAAAAACTTTTTCCACTTTGTCATATCTTTCCTCCAAAATTGTCCTTGATATATAAAAAGTTATATATATCCCACATACATACATATATATATATATATATATATATATATATATATATATATATATATATATATATATAAGTGAACATAGGAGTGCTGTTATTTTTCTCGGCTATATCATGCTCTATCTCTAATATTGATAAAGATCCCATAAATATAACACATCTTAAGACTATATTTCTTCATATATATATATATATATATATATATATATATTTGGTTGGATTGATGGGAGTTTGTGACCCTGGGTTCACGCTTTTGTGATCGTCAAACAAACAATTTAAAAATTTTGTGTTTATGTAGATTGCATGTATTAGTGTTATTATGGGAGTGGGGGGAATCGTCGTCGTGATGTCATTGTGCTAACGCAAACATAGATTCATGTTCATACGCCCGATGAAGTACACAGACACACATACACACTTGCTTGTCCGTCGGGACTCATACATATATAAACATATGTGGACAGTTTCGGATTTGACATATCTATATATATGGGTGGTGTTGTTTCTATACATACGCATTTGTATGTTGAAATACAAAAATTGGAAGTGTAGTGAAAATTTCTCATGAATGTCTTGTGAATGTATACATGTCAGCAATCAGAGCATTTTTCTATTTTTCCACTGAATAATATTTCCTCGCATGTATGTATATATGTGTGGTGGGGTCTGTGTAAAATTATGATAGGTAAAAATTATTATTATTTTTATTTTTAATTTTTAAAAAAAGGGGTTTATTTGTTATATTTTAAAGCTGGTTATTTGCTTGTTTTTGATGACTGTGTATATGTAACTGGTAGAAATTTCGGTTTGTAATCCTTATTGGTCATTTTTTATGGTTTATATTATGATCATCAAAATAATCTGTGTAAAACATAGTGTTTCCATGGGTTCAGTTCTGGGACCAAAATTTAGCAACTTCTATATGACTACCCTTAAAAATAAGATATTTAATACCACTAAAAATACTCCATCTGCCTAAGATATGTAGATGATATTCTCAACTTATTTTAAAACATAGATGAAATACATGAACTACAAAAAAAATTTCCAAATAAAACTCTGTTTTTAAATTTACATATGAACTTAACAATAAATTGTTTTCTATTCTAACCCAAGCATAGTTGAATTGCCACTAGTATGCCGGGTTTACAAAGAGTGAAGAAGAAATAAATGACTGGGTATAGACGGGGTTGAGGAAAAATTCCTTTTTTTGACATATTTATAGAAACCAATAATAATACATTTACTACCTCCCTATATAAATAAAAAAACTAATTTGCATAAATACACATGTACTCACAACTATAAAGTGAATGTTCTCACTATTGCAAAATAGTTATTATACAAAATTTAATAAACCGTACAGAAGTTAATTCTTCCATGAAAAAAATTTTCTACACTGAATTAAAAAATATTAAACAAACTCTCGTTAATAATAACTTTCCTAATTACATTGTTGATGAACAAATTGGACCAGCTATTAGAAATATTAACATAAATAGAAAAGAACATAATACTTCCTCAAATAACTCTAAATATATCAACCAAATATAATCAAATGCATTCTAATGACAAACAATGAAAAACTCATAAGCACTAATATATTTCCCACTGATCCCAGTAAAAAAATAAAACTAATTATATACTATACTAAATTTAATACAACCAACTTAATTATTTGCAATAACTCTTCTTCATCAACTAGTGTTTTGCAAAAGACCAACGTTGTATATCAATTTAAATGTCCTTATGAGATTGTATCTCTGACAGTAAAGTAAATATGTATATATGTTGACTTCATGATGACAACAACAACATCAATATGGCTGTATATGCCAGATACAACATTTAAAGACACATTCCTGTCCATCTTCACAATACAGAAAAATACTTGTTGACAATGCGAGTATACTCCACCATGAAAATAAAAAAAAACTTCAAATTCTCGAGGCCCTCTATATAAGGAACAAACAACCAACACTAAATAAAGTTAGTTATGAGTATAGCAACAATGTTTTAAAATGTTTATAATAACAATATTTTTTAAAATGTTTAAAATTATAATTAAACAAATTAAAATTATCTCCCTTAGATCAAGGGTACAAAAAAATGTCGTAGCTTTAACAGCTAAATGTTTAACAGAGCATGTTCATTTGTGTTCAAAATAATTATAACAGGGCATGTTCATGTGTGTACAAAAAAATCACAACTATCAGTTACATTAATTTTTTGTTTTAGCAAAATCATCTTGGAAGATGATCTTGGATGAGATTCAAAATACTTAGGAAAATGAAAAGAAAAGAAAAGAAAAAACTATAGCACCTTCCTTAATGAATTTAATATCAACATATTAAGTCAATCAGAGAATTTAAGAGGATTAGAATAACAATAAATAGCTCAGATTATTCAAGCAAACATGCTTAAATAAAGATGTACTGCCTAAATATATATATATATATATATATATATATCACAAAGATTATAAACTATGAACTCATATATTCATTTGCCTATAATAATTTTATTCTGTTGTCTTTGTCATCAAAATTGATTTCACCTAATTGAAATTACTTATACTGGTAATCCATTCTTTTAAAGATTCCTTATTTTTATTGCCAAAATAAGAGATTTGAATTCATACTTAATATTTATTTCTATATTGCCATGAAGTTATTATTATCTGTATAATGGTTTAATGAGTGGACACATCTGTTATAGATATATATCAGGCATGTGCAATAAGTAAAGGTGGTAGACAGGCAATTAGACAACTTAAGTATGAGTCTTATTACAATAGGAAGATGTTTTTAAAAGAAATGGAGGAAATACTCTGATAAATGAGAGAGAAAAAGGTTACATTTTCACAAGAGTTTTTATAAAAGAAAAGAAAAAGAAATGAAGCTAGAATTACTCCTGCTTTTTATTTTTCGACTTCTCTTGATAAGAATTTTGAATTATTGTCCATGATAAATTTTGTTCTTTTGCATTTGAATTTTAAAATTAAATCCATTTAATCGTTTGGCTGATGAAAGAAATAGAAGTCCCAAAACATGTACCAAGATTCAATAAAAAACATGTTATATAGTTTTTGTCATGTCAGCTATATAGTTCAGTAATTTTTTATTTCAAATATAAATACAAAGGTATCAATATTTTCATCTTTTGAAAATTTGAAAAATTATCAAAGAAATAAAATGTAACTTAGAGCAACATCCATGTCACATGCACTAGCTTTCATGAGCTGTATTAAATATACTAATGTTGAAAGGCATCAAAGAATTATGCTTGTCTAAAAAGAAAATTTATGGAATTATGCATTGAATTTAATGCATTAAGTTACAAATCTGCAATGAACTGGACATCTTTTTTATATTTGATAATTAATCTTAGTTTTTCTCAGTTTTCTTGCTTACCCAAGCAGCACATATCTCTCTCTCTCTCTCTCTCTCTCTCCGATATATATACATATATATATATATATATATATATATGGGTATATTTTTAGATGTGATAATGGTGGAGGATGTGACTGTCTCTGTACAGCAGTAGCAAATTTTGCCACTGAATGTTCATTTAATGGGGTACCAATCCGTTGGAGAAGTCAGTCTTTGTGTCGTAAGTATTTTGCCATTTCTTTTCGTTTTTAGAATCTGAATGTCTTGTTAAAATATTGAGAGATATTTGGATTAAAAGGGATTTACATTGTTTCATTGTTTCAGATACAATAAAATTATTTAGACAAAGATGAAGTTGGATTGCAAAGGAAATAAAAGGGAATAAACACAATTAAAAAGTAATAAATACAAAGGAACCATTTTTTTTTAATCACAGATGTTATTAGTTGCTTATTGTTATGAAATCTATTAGTCCCAAACACTTTATTTAAAATAAATTAAAAATCAATATCCTGAGTATATTTTATCATAAAAAACTGTTTATAACAATGAATTTAATGTCATGAAAAACGATTTTCTAACAATGACTATAAATTTATAAGTTGAATGAAAATTGTTTGCATATTTATATTTT
The DNA here is from genome assembly GCA_903632075.3 of Acanthosepion pharaonis. Lineage (NCBI taxonomy): Eukaryota > Metazoa > Mollusca > Cephalopoda > Sepiida > Sepiidae > Acanthosepion > Acanthosepion pharaonis. The sequence continues at coordinate 488,601 of CAHIKZ030000437.1, forward strand.
TGTTTAATGTTATCAGTCAGTTACTGTCCAAAAGTGATCATAATAAGTGACTTCCTCTGTAATGATTATTGATTCTCATTTAATTATTAAAATAAACAATTTGCTGCTTGAGACAGATAACTCTTGGAGAATTCCAAAAGCTGTAAATGAAAAGAAAATCATGTTTCTAATTGCATTTACAAAATGATCGTCATTTTCTTTCATTTCAAAATATAAAAAAAGCATGAATGTGATATTGAAATTTCTAAAAAGAATAAAATATGCTAAAAATGTAATGCATAAATTCTCAATATTTCAAAAATAATTTTTAAATTACAATGTCGTGTCTACTAATGATATAAAGATTATAAACATAATTATTTAATTGTATTTGTTAGACTTAGGCTAATTTTTGTATAATTGGTCTGTAATGTATTGAGGAAGATGAAATGGATATATTCAATCACATTTAATAAACAAGGAACACATGGTGGGCATGTTGGATTTTATTATGGAAGTGATGAAAGGGGGAATAATATGGGTAAACAGAAATGATACTAGGAGACGTAAACTTCCTTAAAATTATGTAAATGATTTCTTTTTTCTCTCTAGCTTTCTCTCCTAAAAATATTCCAGTCTTTTGCTAAGTCTTTCTCTCCTAGTGGTATTTGGTTGTGTGGAATGTGTTGGGGGTGGAAGTCATGGTGCATTATGAGGTGGAAGCACTGACTCTAGTGATGGAGGAATGTCAGCTAGTTACCAAGGGTGGTTGGTGCTGGGTGTGGCAATAAATTTGCCTGGGTTGTTGCAGGTAACTCCTTTGTTAATATAGAGGTAGGTACCAGTTGATCAGAATATCATATACAGTGGTTGCTGGGACTGATTTCCACTGTATATGATCTTAGATGTTGTTGTGAGCTGATCCTTGAATGTTGCCTTCGTTGGTGTCCACAGTAATCATGAGCAAAACAGTATCACCCTCCTTTAGTGATGGTGGATTTGCCAGAGAGTGGGAAGAAATCTGTCTGCTCTGATTTGCTGACTCAGTGGTTTTGATATTGGGTTGTAGCATTTCCAACCAAACATGGCCAAACATGAGTGCTGCTGGTGACTCTTCTATAAAAAATTAGGAATTTGGAGAGCTTTGTGTTGATGGTACCATGTTCATGCTTTGCTGATTTGATGGTTGATTTCAGTGATTGCACCATTCATTCTGCTAATTCATTGGTTGCTTTTTAATTGCTAATTAATTTTATATGCTTTTTATGTGTCTAATACCATTACATGTGGAGAAGCGTTTAAATTCATCAAGTGTGGACATTGATGCATTATCTGAAACTAATAGTTCTGGAACACCATATCTTGTCAACATTATCATTAAGATAACCACTGTTGTAATCACTGAAGGATTAGATGTAGGAATTGCCTCTACCCATTTTGAATGGGCATCAACTGCTACAAGGAACATTGATCCCTGGAAGGGACCTGCATAGTCCATGTTAAGGATGTAGTGGAGCTTTTGGTGCATCTGGTTTGCAGCTGCTTCAATGTTCTTCTCAAGATTAAACCACCAGAAGATTCCTTTGACTAGGCCTTTCTTTTTGACAGTCCCAAGATGGCCTTCATGCAATTCTTGCATGACTTGTTTGTGTAGTTTTTCTGGTATAACTACCCTTGTTCCCCACAGCAAACAATTGTTGTGAATAGAAAGTTCATATTGCTAATGATGAAAGGTATGACATTTTTCTGGCACATTCTATTCTGGACAAAATAAATTACATAAGATAGAATTGGATCATTTCTTGATTCCCTGGCAATTGTGGTTGTATTAATTGGACATTGTTCCACTAATTCTTTGTAGAAAAGTGTTTCACCTTCTTCATTTATATCTCTACTTGACTCTGGAAGTGGCAGATGTGATAAACCATCTGCATTTGCATTGGATTTACTGCTACGAAAATCAATACTATAATCAAAGCCAGTGAGAACAACAGTATATCTTTGTAGTTTTGCTGCAGACATTGTTGCAATGTCCTTTTTTAGGCCAAAGATGAATTTGAGTGGTTTGTGGTCTGTAACAAGTGTGAATTTGTTATTGCACAAATAGTTCACTGGCATTGTATAATTGTGAGGGCTTCCTTGTTGAGTTAGAAATAACTTGATTTGGCTTTGTTGAGGGTGTGGGATGTGTATGTTATGGGTCTCTCTTCTCCATTGATGTTATGTGACAAGACAGAACCAATGCCATATGGACTTGCATCACATGCCAGATGTATAGGGAGGTTGGGATTGAACTGTACCAGAACCATTTCTGATGTGATCATCTCCTTGATTTTGTTGAATGCCTTATCACATCCTCCAGACCATATGAAGGAAAGAAGATCATAGAGTGGGTTTTGCAATACGGTTTTGCAAGCCATTTTGGGTAAAAATTTACAAGTCCTAGAAATGAGTGTAGTTGTGTTTTGTCACTTGGGGCTGGAGTATTAGTCACAACTTCAATTTTGTCTTTCGTTTTGTGGAACCCATTTTTGGATATTTTTATTCCACAGAAGATTACAGAGTCCTAAAAGAAGGAGCACTTGTCCAAATTTGCTTTGAGACCAAATTCTTGGAGACAGGAAAGAACATTTGAGGTTCTGTATCTTGTCAGGTTTGCCAGTGATTGACATATCACCCATGTTACAAACTACTGCTTCTACCCCTTGTAGACTTTGGTCTTTACCATATCGCAGGTGCTGATGTGATGCCATAAACTAGATGATTATGTTGATATAATCCTTTGTGGGTGTTTATGGTTGTCAGTTGCTTTGATTCTTCATCAAGCATTAATTGTACGTATGCCTGCCTTTAGATCTATTTTGGTAAATTTTTCCACAAATCTCAAATTTTGCTAGCATGTCTTCTATTCTCAGGAGGATATATTGTTCAACTTCTAGATTTGGGCTGACTGTTGTTTTATTGTTGCTGCAAATGTGGATACTACCATTGTGTTTTATTACAGTCTCATGTCTGACTCATTCACTTGATTTGACTAGTGACAAGACACCTTCCTTGGTTAGTTTGTCCAATTCTTCTGCTATCTTTGTCCTTAAGGTATATGGGACAGTTCTTGCTTTCATATAGCTAGGTACTGTATCAGGTTTGACTCTCAACTGTCCTTTCATATCTTTGATTGTACTTATACCTCCCCTGAAGACTTGTGGGAATTCTATTCAGGCCATTTTCTTCAGTACTGCTGATGTTGTGGAGGGACTTATATATTTCAAGTTTATACATCCAGTCTCTCACTAAGATGGGATTATTGCCAATTTTTAAGATGGTGAAAGGTAATTGGATGCTTTTGTTGTTGTGTTCAACTAATACCAACACCTGACCTAAGGGTTTAATGAGTTCATTGGTATATGTATTCATTTGGATTGTGGTTCTTTCAAGGATGGTGTTTGTGGAAAATATCCCTTTATAATCTTTTAGCATCATCACTGAAATTGCTGCCCCTGTATCAAGTTCCATCCTCAAAGACAAAGTTACAATGAGAAATATTTTGCCTGAACCATCCATATAAAAGAGTTTGAATTCAGTGCCTCCCTCATTTGTTTGTAGCTTGTGGAGATTTTTATTGCTTTCTCTTTTTTTTACTGTAGACTTGCTTAGATCTACACATTGGCTGGATGTGACCACTTGTGAAGTTACAATAAACAGATAATTGCTTTATATCTGTGGAAAGGTCTGATACAGTTTTGGAATTTTCCTGTCTCCTAACATGGAATCTATATTGTTACATGATTTCAAGTTACTTTAGATTTAAGTGTTGAAGGAGTAATGTGCACAACTCATTGTATGTTTTGCTTGAGGGCAAGTTGGAAGTTAATAAGGCTTGCAGAGTTTCATATATATTAGAACCAATAGAAGAGAGAAGAACTGATGTATGTTTGTGTTCTGAAATGTCATTTATAACCATATATGCATCTAGTCTTTCATTACAGTTCTGAAAGTTTTCTATCAGTACATTGAATGTGTCAGGTATAAGCATGTTTATCTCTGTGGGGTATAAGTACAGTTAAACTTGTTGTTATCAATCAAAATATTTGGTAAAGTTGTTAAAGATTTACCTCTTAAAGTTATGAAAACTTGTCACTATTTCTGGTGTATTGTGGGAGGATGAAATGTTTATATTCAATCACATTTAATAAACAAGGAACACGCAGTAGACATATGTGATTTTTATTACAGAAGTGATAAAGGGGAATAATAGGGGTAAATAGAAATGATACTAGGGGATGTAAACTTACTGTTTAAGTGTGTATCATACAGGTTCACTGATACCTATTGTGGATGAAAATCTTGGTTAATGACTTAAAGACCCAGCATGATACCCTCTATACTAGTAGGAGTGTTCAGACATTAATTAATGTTCTTTGGGAGAAATCTGTAAATTGCATTTTATTAATTGATGTATTATAATTTAGTTAAATGTGAATTATTTACATAACCTCTGATATCATGGGGAGGATCTTATAAACAAATATATCTAACTTTTATTCATTAAGAAGTATACAAAGGAATGCTGAAAAGTTCTTGGCCTGAGTATTTTCCAAGACTGACTAAATATCAGATTTATTTTTTAATGTAGTACTTTACTGGATCAAAAATATTCAACACCTTGTGCATACATTGGCATAGCAAATTCTTGTAGTAAGTTGGAAATAGTGAAAGAAAAATTCTGGTTGTATTTGAATACTTTACTTGAACCTTGTATAGATATGCAAGGATTTAGTTTTTCTCATTGCTACTTAAATGGACATACATTAGTACATTAATATTTTCACTATATGTCCCAGGTTCAAATTTCAGCATGATCAATTTATCAATTTTCTAAGAAGATGATCAAAAGGATTTTAATGTTTAGCAACAAGGATTTGAAATTTTGTGTATTATTTTTATGATGTTTTATGTTGTCCATTTCACTGAGTGAGGATTCTTTTCATATAAATGAATAATAACATGCCAAACTTAATACACTGATAAAAACTTTTTAAAAAAAAAGCAGTAACAATGTATTTCATTGATATTGGTCTAGGTATATTTCTATTTTCTCTTTGTTATTAATATGATTTTATCAATTTTATTTGATAGCTATCCAATGCGAAAAAGGATCTGTATATTTGGAGTGTGGCAGTGCCAACCCACAAACATGTCAAGATTTATCACAAAATGAAAGAGAAATGATACCACAAGCACATTGTGTTGAAGGCTGCTTCTGTCCTCTGAATTTTATTATGGAAGGTAAATCAATGACAATTTAACAGAATCTTTTTTTTTACAAAACTTGTCACTTATGACATTTTTGATTCCACCAATTTACAACTACAATAATATAAAGATATACTTTTAATAAATCTCTTCTTAATGCTTAAAAATTTGTGTGAAAGTTGTTAGTACTTGTCTGAAAATCTGGGAAGATGGGCAAATAAAATAAAAATTAATTTAAAATTAAATTAAAATTAAAAAATATTATTTTATTTTAAAATTTGTATTTGCAAAGGAATAACTTCATTTATTTATTTCATTTCAATCCATCTGTGACAAGAGCCCTTGGGACCATTCTTGCAATATTGGTCAAAACATGAAAGTTTTGTGACATCATCATGTGTGACTATGTGGGACCATCCTTTTAGACAAGTAATGGCTTGTTTACATGTTCATTACTGTAGAATGTTTATTCATTAAAGATAAAATATTACAGATTAACTAAAAGAAAAAAATTTAAAACTAGTTTATGATATTTGAGTACAATAACTGTAACTAACATTGAAAATAAAAATGTTTAATATAGTAATTTTAATTACAAAATAGAATAATTTGAACATATTCTTGATATATATTTGTTTAGAATCTTGGCATCATAGATACTTAATATCTTGTTTAGAAGATGTGTAGATTGATGTTTGTATATACAATTTACTGCTATATATAGCAGATTACTACATAACAATTTAGCCCATTATGTTTGTTAGTGTCACAGACTGTTGTTGATAGATACATACAACAAATAATATAAAGTTTTATCTTGATGAGTGAAGACACGTTTTCTTTTCTCTTTACTCTTATTGCTAACCTTTACTCATCATGATTCATATATATTAACATATAACGTATAACGTGAAATCTGAATTATAACAAATGAAACACAAGACATCACAGAGGAATTTATTTCTTATTATAATTTTGAAAATACTTTTATATTTTAATTTCTTTCATAGATAAATCATCCAGAGGAAAATTTACTTTGGAAAACTTTTAAAGAGAAAATCAAAATACTAATTTTTTTCTAAGAAAATTGTGATATAATAAAAAAAATTATGAACAGCCGATAATTTTTAATCTTAGTAGTACAGTGTAGAAAAAAATTACAATACAAGCTTCTGTAGTTGTGGTTGAGAGTTTTCATTTTATTCTGGTGTAAAATAAAGTGAGAATGCAGAGTCAAAGAAGTGATAGTGCTGCTTTATTTTACCCATGTAGTTGCAAGATTCTACACATGCACTTTTTAGATGTTGGATGCTAGAAAGGCCAGAACAAAACATGAATGCTGCCTCTTCTTCTTTCTCCATCAGTCTATTTGCAGGTCTTTCCTCAAGGAATGCTTACTAGACTCTCTATATTCATTTGCTGAACAAAGGTCAAATAATCATGATATATATTCAAGCTATGCAGCTCTTTATATGTACTGTTTTCATTGATCCACCATATATTACTGAATGTGACACTGTTGAATAAGTGGGCATTTTTAAATGAAATTGACAAAATTCTCAATAACAAGAATAATAAAAAGAAACTGGCCAAAATAATACAAGATATTATAAGGTAAAGCAAGGCAAAATAAAACAATTATAAAACAGTAAAAAGAAATTGTTCATATGCAAACAGGATACAATCAAGTGGTTATAATCTTCTGACTTTAAGGCTTGAAATTAAAAATGTGTGGGTAAAACTTAGAATTATCCATTTTTATTGGCTAGAAAGAAATTTGGGGAGGGTGAATTTTTAATAGCCATTCACAATTGGAACCAACAGACATATCTGTGGTGCATACCACCATCACTTTCTTTGATCAAGCCTTGTTGCTAAATATATTAAAAATATTTATAAAAATAAATTTTATAAAATTAAAACTTTTCTAACTTTTGGTCCACTTTGCATTAAATATAATTTCTGTAAAATAATTGGATTAGAAATTAAATCTCTTCATTTTATTTTTTTCCTGAACTGTCATTTTGGTAAATTATTTTCTTTGTCACATTAATAACATTTCTTTTTTCATCTTTTATCATATACAGGAGGGAAATGTATACCAATAGAAGAATGTTCTTGTCATGTTGGGATTGTAAAATATCCTGCAGGGACAACTGTTTCCTTAGGACCTTGTACAACATGGTCAGTATTTATGCACAATTAATATTAATCTTCTTGCACCTAAGTACTACACTGAAACTATTTTTTATATTTTAATTTCTTGTTTTCAAAATACTATAAACTTTGCATAAACAAATATATATAATAAACAATGTGACTTGGTTCCTGTTTATTTCTCTGTTCATAACAATAGACTTGTTTGTTGTCAGTATTACAATATTCCAAGTTGAGATTGCAGTTGTATGTAGTCAGTATTGATTCTACAGTTCAAGTACTATTTCCACTACCTTACATAGTGAACCTATACATAATGTCTATTCATACGCATATGCTAATTAGTGCTAGTATTAACCAACCACTACTACATCTTGAAGTGAATAGGTTTTATGCTCTTTGTCAATCTGAAGCTTCTTTGTTTGTATTTTTGTAGTGATATGCAAATTAGTATAATTTGCATATGAGCAGGTAGCTCATATGATAAATGGACAACAACTAGAACAGACGTCGAATGCTTACTTAGCAACATACGACATAACAATGGCGTTGCCGATAGGATACTCTTTGGTCTTGAAGACCCAGAGTGCGTGAATCGTGGATTCGTTGCTTTGCTGCTAATGCAAGATATAAAAGTTGAAAGACAACAAAAAACAGAGGGAGGGAAAATGAAATCACCGACTTGTTTATGGCTACAACTAGTTGTGAAGTGATTATGAAGGTTGCTACAATGGTTTACCCTCGAGAACTAGAAGAAATGACTTTTTCGAAGAAATAAGTCAGGTTATTGAGGGAAACATGAGGCCAAAGAAAAGACTGGTGATTGCAGAAAGGACCAAGTTTATGGCAATGAAGCAGGAAGTGGATGAACTGATAGTAAAATATTTACACCGGTTAAGAAGTGCGAGTAAATACTGTGAATTCGAAAAACTAGGAACAGGAGAGCAGACAACGGAAGAAGAATTAATCCAACTAAGATTAAATGAAGGTATGCATAATTCAGCACATAGATACAAGTTAATGGAACAGTTACAACTTACAAACATGCCTTTGAATATGTGTATAGAATTTATACAACAGCAGGAATTAATACATACCTACAACCAAAATAAAAATAAATCCTACGAAGAAATAATGGCTGCGTACTGTGGAAAAATTCATGAAATGAAAAAAGAAAAATGTCCAGCCTTTGGAAAGACGTGTTCAAAGTGTTTAAAAAAAAATCACTTCAAAGAAGTACGTAAAACGAAAAATGTGGAAAGAGTAGAGGATGAAAATAGACAGATTTTTAATGTAAAAAAGGATAATATACAAAATACTGGATCTAAGAATGGAGATACAAAAATAAAAATGAAAATCAACGACTGTATTGTTGAAATGCAAATCGACACAGGTAGTGAGGTCACGATATTACCCAGAAATTTGTGGGAAAAAATGGGAAAACCGTTTTTACAAAAAAACAACGTACAATTACGTCAGTTTGATGGCTCGATTATAGCAGTTATGGGTTACTTTGAAGGTTCAATAGAACTAAAAAGAAAATATGAAATAGTACCCATTATAGTTACAAATTGCCGAAAAATGCATGGACTATTGGGGAATGGTGTGTTAAAAATAAATTCAACTAGAAGTTGATTAATGAGATAGAAATAGAAAAAAACAGGAAAATTAAAAAATTATGAAGCTAGCCTGAAATTAAAAGAAAATGTTTCCCCCTCCTACTAAGCGAGAAAAATACCAGTGCATTTATTACCGTTGGTAATAGCTAAATTAAAAAGCTAATAAAGGAAGAATTATTAGAACCTGCCCCTCCAGGAGGGAAGTAAATGGGCATCGCCCATTGTGGTAAAAAAAAAAAGATGGTGACCTGAGAATTTGTGGAATTATAAAATAGGGGTGAACCATAAAGTTTGTGCTGACTCGTACCCTATTCCGAATGTGGAAGTAGCTTTATATAAACTTGCTGGAATGAAAGTATTTTTGAAGATAGACCTAAAATCAGCTTACCACCAAATACTGATAAATGAAAATTTTAAAAGAAGTGACGACCATAAACACACCTATAGGCCTGTTAAGGTGGAAAAGAATGCCGTATGGCATAAAAAGCAACAAGTGCAATTTTTCAAAAGCTATTGAAAAAGTAATAGGAAATGTTGAAAATACCATCTGTTATCAAGACGATATATGTATTGGAGATTTAAATGAAGATGATTTAAAGAAAAAACCTGAAAATATACTGAACCAGCTAAGAGACGCTGGTATGACAATAAATACAAAAAAATGTGTAACCAACAGTAATGAAATATCATTTTTGGGTTACTCAATATCAAAGGAAGGGATCTCTCCAGATAAAGTATTAATAGAGAAAATTCTAAAAGTTGCTACACCAAAAAATAAAAAAGAGTTGGAGTCCTTCTTAGGTTTGGTAAATTTTTATAGAAAATATGTACCAAAATATAATGAGTTGACAGAAGCATTTGCTAAGTTAAGAAAAAAAAATGTGGAATTCATTTGGTTAGAACACCAACAGAAAGCCTTTGAAAACTTAAAACAGATTCTGGCAAAAAAGCCAATAGTACAAATTTTTGACCCTAAGAAGGACATAACTCTAACTACTGACGCTAGTGAGCAGTCCATATCTGGTATTTTGTCACAAGATGGGCATCCCATAATGTACTTATCGAGGAGATTAACAACAACTGAACACAATTATTCGAATATAGAAAGTGAGGCACTAGCCATAGTGTGGACAACGGATAGAGCAAGACAGTTTTTGATGGGGAAAAAATTCTTGTTGAAAAGTGATCACAGACCACTGGAATTTATTTTCAACCCAAGAAAAGAGCTACCGAAAGTTACAACGTCCAGAATATTACGTTGGGCGATTAGACTGATGGCGTTCGACTTTGACATTGAATATGTTAAAGGGAATACGATACCACACGTTGATGCCTTATCTAGATTGAGGTTTTATAGAGAAGAGAAGGACAAAAACAACGAGGAATTTGAAGACACATTCTTGCACCTTGTAGAAACCGATGTAATATCTGGAGATAAAATGGCTACTGAAACTACAAATGACCCAGTGTTAAATAGAATAATGTCGAGGATAAAACAGAATCGCTGGGGAAATTGTTCAATGGCTGAAAGACCATTCAAAGAAATTAGACATAGAATGACTATAGAAAACGGGATAATATGTAAGGGAGACTTGGTAGTTCCCCCAGAAACACAAAGGAGACAGGTTATAAAAAGTGTACACGATGACGTACATTGTGGAGTGGCAGCTACATAAAAGAAGATTAAAATTGGAAGCTTGGTGGCGGGGTACTCAAGAGGCGTAGAAGACTACGTAAGAAGAAAAAAATGCACAGAACTTAAGAATTTTAAGCAAAAGAAAATACATGTATGGCCCCGAGAAGTAGAACCATGGAGCAGAGTACACATGGACCATGCCTATGTCAATGGGATAGGACTATTATTAATATTAGTAGACGCATATTCAGGTTGGCCTGAAGTGGTGAGAGTACCTGATAAAAAAAAGTACCACCATAAAACAAATATTAAGAGTAATATTTTCGAGGAATGGGACACCAAGAACATTGGTGACTGATAACGCACCAGAATTTGTGGATGCTGATTTGCATGAATGGTTAAGAAAAATAGGATGCAGACCTTACAAGACCCCTCCCTACCACCCTCAAAAGTAATGGGATAGCGGAAAGGATGGTCCAGACGGTAAAGAAGGGCATAAAAGCATGCTTACAACAGAAGGAGGAAGTCGATGCTTTTCTACCAAGACTACTATTAAGTTATAGAACAATTCCACATGCAGGCAGGCCGGAAAGTCCATCTGCCTTAATGGGCAGACAATTAAGGTCCCCTTATGTCATATGCCACAAATCAAAAGATGTGGTACAAAAGAAACAGGAATATGCAACCCGAGTCAGCCGAATTTATTATGCAGAAAGGACATAATACTGCAATATTAAATAAAGAAAATGGGAACAGTATTCTAGCTCATGCTGACCAAATAAGATCCCAAGGAGAAGAATCGGATGAGGAAATGCCTTCAGAGATGCCCATTATTGACGTAACAGAAGAGTTAATGCAGAATGAAACCGCGGAGGAAGAAGTAGAGAGGATGAGTTAGAAGAGGAAGAAGTAGAATGGGACAAGTTAGAGAAAAGACCACAGTATGCAAGAGGAACAGTTCAATTATAGGGAAAGGCATTGAAAGATCTAGATCTCCAAGGAAAGGAGAGAGATAAAGGAAGATGTTCAGGAGGGCACAAGAAGAAGTACAAGAAGTACTCGCGGCATGAGGCCCCTCTGTTATAGGGAAATGTAGTGATATGCAAATTAGTATAATTTGCATATGAGCAGGTACCTCATATGATAAATGGACAACAACTAGAACGGAAGTCGAATGCTTACTTAGCAACATACACGACATAACAATTTTCATTTGGAGTTCCTTCTCACCGCCCTCTTTTGAGATCTGTGTGTTTTTTTCTCTATGTGAGATCTGTCTTGTTTGTTGGTGAAGTCCTTCCTGATCAATACTTGAATCATCCAAACTGTCTTAGTTTTCCATTGACTCCTTATTACTCATTTCTTATTGGTTTATAGGATCCAAGCTGGACTCACTTCGTGGCTCAATTTCCCTTTCCCTTTTGTGTTTTTTTTAATCATTTCACCCCAAACATGGCGGGAATGCCACTAGTATGCAGGGAGTTACAGAGAGAGAATAAACTGCATATAAAGGAGATGGAAGAAAGGATAAAAACTGAATGGGGTTCAAAGCAGATAAAAGATGTTGAGTGACATTGCATTTAAATTTTTGAAGATTGTGGTTATCAAGAAAGCAAGGAAATGGAAGGGAGTTCTACAGGTTGGAAGTGCGAGAAAAGAAACTGTTGGAGTAGAAGGGGCAATTACATTTACCTAATTCAACAGTAAAAGGGTGGGATCTAGATGCCAATGTAGTAACACATTTAAACACATGTAGTCTGGCCACAAAGGGAAAAAGCTTATTAGAGCAGTAGCCATAGAAATATTTGTGGAATAGACAGAGGGAAACCATATCATGTCAGTAAGAAAGTGACTGAAGTCAAGATGCCAAGTAAGGATCAATTACATTGCAGATCCTTCTTTGGATTTTGTCAAGAATCTTGAGATGAGTAGTAGGAGCATCTGACCAGATATGGCAGCAGTATTCAATACATGATGAATGGTAGATTTGTAAATGTACAAGATGAACTCTAATGAGAAAAACCTTCTGACACAACACAGTGACCTAACTTTCTTTGCAGTAGATGCAGCTATTGATTTGATGATAGGCATTCCACTTCAATTCAGTTGAGAATGTGAGGTCAAGAAGGCACAGTGTGTTGCTCTCCAGGAGTCTAGTATTTTGTCTGGATCTTATTTGATCCACATGGGCAAAATGCTATTGCCCTTTTTAAATATTAATGCTGTATTGTGTCCCTTCTGCATTATAAAATTCACCCTTTCAGATGAAGATTCTCTATTTTTCTTGTAACACATTTTATTCTTCAATGGTGTATAACATGGTTAATGGGGCTCTAATTTGTCTCCCCTTTAATACAGACAGACTTTCTAACCTAAGAAACTATCAATCTCATCTCATTGAGGAGAAAATGCCCTTTCTCCCATTTTTATAGTTTGTGCTATTCTTTCTACAATACCATTTGTTTGCATATGATATGGTGGGGTTTTATATGGGGCACTTCTAATTTTCCTTAACCAAAAACACAGACATTTGTCACAAAATTCTGGGGCATTATCTGACACTAATGTTTTCAGTACTCCATTTCTAGCAAATATTACCCTAGTTTTTCTACATCAGGCCAGCTAGAAAAAGGGTCAACCAAAATAAAACACAATCCCACACTATTAATATGTGCACGGACCGTATCAATGCGAGACCAAGGTTCCATTTCCTTAGGCTATGTCTGTACTTTATTCTGGCGAAAATGTTTTATTTCAGCACATTTCAGACATTTGTGTACATGATTTTCAATATCACATGCATATCCAGGCCACCATGCTTCTAATTTCAAATACTTTTGTGTAGTTGGAATTCCACAATGTGCATAGTCATGCATACTTTTTCTTAAAACTTTTTTACATTTTTCAGGTGGTGCTATTAAATCTCTATCACATACATACTGCACCATTTTCTACAGTTCACATATGTCTAGTTTATTTTGTGGCTCTTTATCTTTTGAACAATTATTCTATGTATTAGTTTTTATTCTAGATATAATTTTACTTAATATTAAATCCTGTAATGTTTCTGAGGTAAGTCAATTTATTGGTAGAATGTCAATTTTTACCCAGTGCAAAAATTCATCTTCCATATTTTCTAATATGCTGTCTTCTTGTCTCCTTTTAAAATGTAGTCTGGATAATGCATTTACATGAGGGATAAATTTCCTTTCACATATTCGATATCTAAATCAAAAGCCATTAGCTTTATGGCCCATCTTAATATTCTGGAAGATGTAACTTTTGGTAATTTCTTCCTCAGGTTAAAAATGAATTCTAGAGGCTTATGGCCAGGCTTCAACAAGAATTTTCTGCCCAATAAAAATTGACATGCCATATTAGTGCTCCAAATCTTTAAGATGTGAGTTAATATTGTTTTGTTATGGTTTCATTTACTATAGCACTTGCATTGGAGGAGTGTTAGAATGTAGAAATGATACTTGTGCCTGTCCTGAGGGACAGTTCCAATGTAGAAGTGATGAATGCATAGATTCAAACAAGGTCTGTGATGAGCATGAAGACTGCAAAGATGGCTCTGATGAATCAGCGGAAATTTGTGGTGGCGGTAAGTGTCAATGAATTCAAAGAAATCTTTTCAAAATCAGAAAAAAACAAATTAGGTACTATCAAGTAAAATATTATTTTGTATTAATTGTACCAATTACCTTATATATATATTACATTATATATAATTTGCCATAAATTGGCTAGATCATTTAATTAAAAATGGGATTTGACGAAAGTAATTTGTACTGTAAGCACACATTATAAACAGCAAAATTGGGAAAATTATATTTTTGATAAGATGTGTGAAAATTGGTTGAAATATATTCCAAATATTTTTGGGAAAAATTACTTCTTTTGAATGAAATATTTGTTTACAGTAGAAGATTATTTTAAATGCTTGAAATGTTACTATCTTTAATGATTGTAAATATACTTTTAGATAACAAGGCACCTTCAAGGCATAGCAAAACATTGCACTGAAAACTGCTGTTAAGCAGCAATAATGATTATCTACCTCTCATAAATTTCAAAATGCATTTTTGCATTAGATATCTTAATTTAGAAAAGGTAAATATGTTAAATTAGTATTGTATATTCACTGTTGTTCTTAATGACTTCTTTACTGAGTTTATTATTGATTTACATATTTATAAAATGAAGGTCCAGGTGGCTTAATGATTATCAGCAAAGATAACAAAATCAGCAAGCAGAGTTGAAACTCTAGCTAGGACAGTTTGTATTTGCTAGGTTATAGGTTAAATAGCAGAGCAGACTAGCATCCAGCTTTGGTTGGCAACAAGTCTAAGAGAAGGACAACTCTGAATTCAAAACTATGGAGAAGGCAACAGGAACCCACTCCACTATCTTTCTCAAGAATAATTATGATAATGGAGACTTTACAGATCTTAAAGCTGTAGAGAATCATAATTACCATTTATGTCCTAAAATGCCTGGCACTTAAAGAGAGAGAAATATATAAATTAAAAAAAAAATTTTATGATCCAAAGTTTTATTTTTCTCAATTTATTTTAAAAGATTCTAAATATAACCTTATTTATTACTATTTTTGTATTACTTTAAATTCCAGAAAACATTTTAGCCAAAGCACCAAATGCCCCAGAAAAGGAAGGTTTGTTCTCATTTTATTCTTTTATTTGTACATGAGATGTTTTTTCTTTCTTTAAGCTTTTCCCCCAGGCAAGGCAGGAGTGCCACTAGCATGCAAGGGGTTACAGAAAGTGAGAGCAAGAGTAAAGTGGTGTGATAGAGGAAAGGATGAAGAGAAGGATGGGGAATAAATCAAGGCATCTGGAGATGTTGATTGACATTGCATTTGAATATTTGGAAATTATAGCTATCAGGGAAGCAATTAAGAGGAAGGGAGTTCCACAGATGGGAAGTGCAAGACATGAAGCTATTGGAGTAGAAGAGATAGCTACCTTTAACTGTTTTGACAGTGAAAGGGTGGGACTGAGATGCCAACCTAGTAGCATGTTTAAATTCATGCAATTTGGGAACTAGTGAAAGTAGCTTGTTGGAGCAGTTACCATGAAAGTATTTGTAGAAAAGACAGAGGGAAGTGACAGCACATCTGTGAGAGAGTGACTGTAAACAAGATGCCAGATCAGGGCCAATCACATTGCATATCTGTCTATGGATTTTGTCAAGGACCTTAAGACAAACAGCAGGGGTTCCAGACCATATATGACAGCAGTATTCCATGCAAGGGTGAATTTAAATATTTGGATGATGGACTCGGGCAAGAAAAAACTTTCTGGTGCGACACAGAGAACCAACTTTCCTTACAGTAGATGAAGCTATTGATTCAATATAATTGTTCTATCTCATGTCAGCAGGCAGTGTGAGACCAAGCAGTTGCAAAGAGGTGCTCTTGTGGAGTTGAGCATCAGACATTCTAATAGGAGGCAGGGAGGCTGGGTAATAGATAGCATTGTTTTTGAGGCATTAAAGTTAACCAGCCATTTCCTGCCCCAGTCAACAACTGATTGGAGGTCCTTTTCGAGACCAACAGCCAGGTTATTTTTATCAGCGATACCAGATTTGCTATTTAGGCTGGATTAAGTAGTAGTGTCATCTGCATAGATGCCTACTTGGGAACTGATGACATTGGGAAGATTGTTAATGAAGATAGGGAACCCAGGATAGAGCCTCAGGAAAAACCTGTATTCATGAGAAAGGAACTGGAGGAGAATCCATTAAGGATGACCTTCATTATACAGTTTGACAGGCATGATTGTATTAAGTCAAATAATTGTCATGAAATACCATATCCCTGAAGCTTACGAAGGAGACGAAGCATGCTAAACCCTATCAAATGCTTTAGAGATATCTAGAGCCATGGCACAAGCTTCTCTGTTATAGTGAAGTGCTTGGTAAACAAATTCAGTTATGGCCGTGAGCACATCAGCGGTAGATCGGGTAAAGCAGAAACCATATTGCTTGTTAGAGAGCAGATCATGGGATGTAAGGTGTTTAACTACTTTAGTGTTGATTAAAGGTTCAAAGTCTTTGCTGAAGAGTTGTAGGAGACTGACAGGATGGTAGTTAGATTGGTCAGATGGGTCGCCAGGGTTCTTAAAGACAGGTACAACAGATGAAGACTTTCAAAAGGATGGAAAGCAGGAGTCGTTGAGGCAGTAGTTGTATAGTTTGGAGAAGACAGCGAGCTCAGGAGCACATTTCTTCAGGACAATGGCTGGTATCCCATCCCCACCGTTAGCCTCATAGGAGTCTAATTTAGAGATGATGCCCAATATCAACAATGGGGTTATGTATAACTTGCTCAATAGATCCTCAGTTCTAGGAGGGAAATTGGGTGTGGGTACACCAGACGAGTCAAGCATTGAATTGGATGAGAATTTCGGAGCAAAGCACTTAACCTTATCAGCTGAGGAAGTCAGGACTTCAAATTGGTTGAATAAAGGAGGTATTGTGGGTTGTTTAGTATGTTCTTGCAGAGACAACAATAATCTTTGGAGCCAAAGTTACAAGATGCAATACATTGTTTCATTCTATCCGCAAATAGTTATTTTGCTTCACTGAGCACATGCTTGCACTCATTATGGTCTGAGACAAAGAGAAATCTGTTGCAATCTGACGTGTCACTACGGTAGAGGCAGAAGAAGTGATTCCTATGGGCAATAACAGCTGAGCAAGCAGTAGAGAACCAAGGGGATGAGCATGATTTAACCTTATATTTCGTTGAGGGGATGAAAGCCTCGATTCCAGGAGGAGACCTCGGAAGTGCATTCTTGAACAGGGAAATTAAAGTCCACATTCCAAGGGACATCACGAAGGAAATCACGGAATGATTCCCAGTCAGCTTGTTGATAAGATGTTTTGTTGGTAGGAGGTTCTTTGCTGGGGGTGGAATAGAAGAAGATGTTGACAGACACTACAGTATGATCATTGTTGCCAAGAGAGCAGAGCTGCATGGCACAACAAGACTCGGGGATTGAGGAGATCAAGAAAAGTACTGTTATGGTTACTGAGGAAACGTGTGGGAAAATGAACCATTTGTGTGAGGGAGTGAGTAATTGAAAAGTTAAGGGTTTGTATACCAGCAAGGTCAGTTATAGAGTTTTTAAGCCACTTGGTATGGTGGGTGTAAAAGTCACCAAACATGAATATATGAGCAAATGGATGAAGAGAGATAGCCTTGTCTATATTGTCGGAAATGCTTTCAAGTACACCACAGTCTTGGGAAGATGGAGAGTGATAGAGGAAGAAGAGATAGCTTACAGTTTTGAGGAGGGATAGACAGAGACACATGTATGAATGGTCTGGAGATTCAAGAGAGAGCTCCCTAGCCAATGGGAGATGGTCCCTGACATAAACTCCTAGGCCATGCATGTGGGTTTGAGAGTCTTTTTAAAGGAGAGAAAGGTAACTGGGGATCAAGAGATCAGAGGAGGGGATAAACAAGTTGAGGTTGGTCTTGCAGGCAGACAGTATATCAGGAGACTTCTCAATGAAGAATGATTCCATACTGCAGAAATTGGTTTGAATGCCACGGATGTTAGAAAAGAAAATGTTAAAGGGTTTAGGTGATTTTTTGAGAGCTGGTTTAGGTTTACATTTTAATCGTTTGTTGTCATGTTGGGTAATGTTGGTAGTGAAAATGAGAAGGCCTGAAGTAGAAGTAGTAGACGGTCATCTCATGTGACAAGGGCAGAAAAGGAGC
Source organism: Acanthosepion pharaonis (assembly GCA_903632075.3). Lineage (NCBI taxonomy): Eukaryota > Metazoa > Mollusca > Cephalopoda > Sepiida > Sepiidae > Acanthosepion > Acanthosepion pharaonis. The sequence continues at coordinate 506,995 of CAHIKZ030000437.1, forward strand.
TGGTGTGGCCTGCAACATAATGTGGCTTTAGGGTTGCCCACCGGAGGTGTGTGCAGGGACACCCTTCCATGCACGACATAGCACTACAGGCACCCCAATATTATGTAACTGTTGATCAGAGCAGCCACTCAAGCCACTACACAAGAGTTAGAGCTCCTAACTACCAGTCGGGAACAGCAACCAGAAAACTGTCATTCCAGTACCCTCAGAATGAAAGGGATTGCCACAGACTGCACACATCACGAGAATCATGACAGTACTACTACCAAGGTCAGAGAGAAAGAAAGTAAAATTACCAGGAACCTGTTCCTAAACAAGAAACAAGAGGTGAGCCTCTGCTCTTGTTCAAGAGAAGCGGGAGGAGTATTGACCGGGTGATAGGAAAGCCCATTTCATTCATTTTGAGTATCTCAAGAACTGGTTGTGCATCTGTTATAATCAGCTAATCAGAGTAGACCTTACTGCATATGCAGGAATAGACACTCCACTGACATGTCATGTGCAGGATTTTTGAGACAGATATTGTATCTCCCATGTAAATCAGCCTTCCAACAGTTCAAATTTGCAACTTGTGACTTTTACCAAAACTAAAATTGCTGTTGAACTGTCATGGATGAAGTTAAGGAGAATGCAAATGGTGGAGATCCTGAAAGAGGATGTTGCAGAACATTTGAAAAGTGTAAGAGACACGAGGATAAGGGTGAGTGCCTAGAAAGGGTCAAAAGTACTCAGAATATAACAATTTTGGCAACTTCTTTTATAAATTTCCACACAATATCATACAACTTATTTTGCACCATGAGAAACTCACTAAAAGGCTTAATACACAGATGTATTGTAAACTTATATTACTTCTGATTCAATAATTATTGCTCTGGATTACTATTGAGCACTTTATTTTCAGAAATTCTTTTCATCTTGATATATATTAAATTATATAATTTTACATATATCAATAGATTATATTATTATTATTTATATATATATATATATATATATATATATATATATATATATATATATATATATATAGAATGTGTGTGCATATATCTCCCTATTGTAAAATTATAACAATGTTAGGATATTGAATTAAAAAGATTTGTTGATGGTTATGTATATGTGCTAGTATTATATTGTGCAGCATTGTTATGAGAATAACCTTGCTTTCTCCTATTAATTCATATTGGTTCAACTTCAAGCCCATCATAGGATTCCTCTTTGCATTTGCAGGTTGTTGTGTTTACAAGTACAAAATTTGTACATATCCTCACACCTGACTATGGTAATTCTTTGACAAGGCTGATGCAATTGAAAAACAATAATTGAGCACCTGTTGAGTTTTAATCCTTGGTTTTCTGTTAATTACAGCAGCAAGAAAGTTACATGTGAATCTAGTTGAAGTTGCTAGTTGACCATTTGGACAGTGACACTGCAAAAAGCTGATGGAATGATAATGGATCTGAAGATATCCTTTCTTTAATGATAAGATGTCAGAAGATACATTGAGTATGAAGATGTACACTGATTTTAGTGGGTAGTACACCTGATTATATAGGACTTGGTGGTCATTTGATTCTTGATACATTGGTCTTCGTCTTAGGTCATTTCCATATTAAGTTTTTTTTTATTCAAAGTAACCAATTTTTCCATGCCTTACAATTATATGCTCAAATAGTGGCATTAAATGAATGGTGGTGTGAGAGGATTTTTAGCTCTTGGTAATGCTATGGTAAATTAAAAAAAACAAGTTTTTCAATATTTACTGGAAATTAGAAATGAAAAAAAAAACACTTTTTAGCTTGATTTGAAAAATAGATGAAAAGAATTCTTCAGCTTAAAGAATTAAAATATATTCAAATGGGTCAACCAATAAAAAAAACATGCAGGTTCTATTTTTATCCCATTGAAAATGCAATAAATGTGCTAATGCCAAAATAAAACATCTTGCTTTGAGAATAAAAGCAAAAGATGAAAGGCAAACAATGTATGCTTCAGGTCCACATGAACTGACATCATTCAACATAAAACCCACATTCACACTAAAGCTCTACCAGCAATGCACTTGAATTGCCTATACATCACATAATGAAAACAGAAAAAAACCTTTGTACTTTAAATTCATTAAATATTAGAAAATAAAATAAAACTGTTATTCTAAAATCATGTTACTTAATAGTAACAAAGAATTTTTTTTGATTTTGTCAATCACTTATCCTCTATATTTACTGTACATAAACTCATTGTCTTTTTTAATATTATAAAACAGATGTCAGTTTCCTTTAAAATATTGACTTTTTCTCCTAGGTGTAGAAGAAGAAAGCTAATTTCATGTAATTACAAATTTAGTAAAAAAATTCAAACTCAATAAACATGTAGAATATATCAAATACTTGCAGTAGGATAGTGTTTACTAGAGATACTGATTCAGGTTTTGATCATTTATTAAAGTAATATTTATGCTTCAAGAATATGTGAATTTTTTAAAAATATAAAATCCTTCCAACATTTTTTTCTTCAGCAAACTAATGTCACTTTTTATGATCCACAGGCCCTCCTGTTTGCAAATTTATGGATGTTATGAAGAATATGAAAATCATCCCAACCAAAGCCATCCACACTTCGAGTAATAATGTAAACAATAATCCTGATGATATCCGTCCTGGTGAACAATTATGGTATTCAGCTGATACAGACAATTTTCCCAATATCACCATTGATATATCAGCTGTGACATCAGCAATGGAGAAAGTTTCACTATTTAAACCTCATAACATTGATTTCTATGAAGTAGTGTTGCTGAAAGCAAACAAAGTATTAAAGAAATATAAGGTAAAGTAGTTAAAAATATCTATAGTTTATAACTGATAAACAGAAATCCCAGGTCATGTAATGATTATTAGCATGGAAAATGAATTTGGTGAGCTATGTTCAAATTCCATCCAAGTCTGCTTTGTTCACACTAATACACTTGGGAAAAGCATGAATCCATCTCTTCTCCTTTCAACTATAGATTAAATAATGTGGTAGATTGGGCAGATTGTTTGGTAACCAATCTAGAAGAACAATTGTGAATTAAAATAGGTGGAACATGAGGCTAGTAACTCCAAACTGTAAAACCTAATTGCTATTGAAACCATGGCAACATCATCTTGTGTGGTGTTGTGTAAAAATCAGATCCTACTACTGGTTACTAATTTGTCAAGTTTATTGATAAAGTTACACAATAATCAACCATTTTATTTTAGTACTTGAACATTTATAGCTAATTCACACATTTAAAAAACATTGCCTTTTAATATTAAGTGTAAACAAGATGGAATATTTACTGGGTGCAGCATATGCATTTATCCATTATTCATTTTATCATGAAATAAAAGGTTTTCAGTTTTGGTTAATGAAAGTTTACAGGTTGACTGTTAAATTATTTACAATATTTTAGATATATTTACAATTCAAAATGGCCACCTTTTGCTTTTACCATAGCCTTTAATCTCTTTTTAACTCATGCATTACTACTTCATCATCTCTTTACTCAAATTGTACCACAACTTCATACAAGCTTCTTTCAGGTCTGATACACTTGAGTATGAGATACATTAAATATTGCTCTCCGATGTGGACCATATCACAAAGTGCATAGGATTAATACCAGGGCTTGATGGAGAGTGATAAAAAATGTGTCTCTTGAATCAGTTCTGTGTCAAATTGGCCATGTGTGGGGGGACTCAGTCTTGAGATTTGAGACATAACTTCCAAATGTTGACTATCAGGGCAATACATTTCTTCAATATTTGCTGGTAAACTCTGTTATTTTGAACCATCAGAATCAACAGCAGCCCAAAGCATGACACCAATAGGTATCTCTGACTTAAAATGTGTTCTGACACCTTTGGGAATGTTTCCTGATGAAGTGGCATAAGCCTAATATTTTGGCACACTGCATCTCCTCTAACATTTTCTCCCCTCTGCCAAGCCGTTTTTGCTTGGAAACACTTGAGAGCAGCTATTGTCATTAAATTTTTGTATAGTTTTAGCCCTAAATCCTCTTTCATTATCCTCCTTAGAAAATTATGTGAAATATCCACCTCTTTTGCCATCTTACTCATGCTTCTTCATAGATTTCTCTTCACCCACTTGACAGATTCAATGAATTTTCTGGTATAAACTGAACAATTTCTTCCTGGAATTGCTGAAATTGTTTGCTCCTCTTCAAACTCTTTCCAGGAATTATAAACAGTTTTTCTGCAAACATTCAACTGTTTTGTTATCTCACAGTTCTCCATATCAGCCATTTTAAAAGCAACAATTTGATCAAGTTTGAGCCACCATACTTAACTATACTGTAAACAATAAAACAAAAGAATATTAGGAAGCTGTAGCAAAAAAGCTTTTAACTGTTTTGTTTCTTTCCTTGCAAACAATGTGTTCAAATAAATGATATGTCAGCTCAATTCCATAAACAAATCGCAAGTCCAAACTCAAAGATTCAGAGGCAGAAAGAAATGTTGAAATCATGAATTGCAGGTTTAGTGTCACATATACCAATACATGTAAACAGTCAGAAATCCAACATGAAAGCCAACGGACAAGGTAGAAAAATAAAACGACTTCTCAATTTGAGAACACCAACCACTTTTATCGACAGAACAATTTTTTCATTGGTTCACAGGTGGGAGAGGACACAATATTAGCATATCCGAGATGCATTTATAGCAACAGCTGCAACTGACTTGTTTCTATTTTGGTTATTTTGTCTTTGGCATATCATACAGAACACACATGCCCTTTTTCTCAGTAAGTGACTGTCTCTTGCCACACTCCTCCCTGATCTCATGATCACACTGGTGATAACCAAGGGCAGGTCTTTTAAGCTTTGTGCTTCTCGCAGGAACAACTACTGTCTGCTCACCTGATGAATTACCTCCCAAATGGACATCAGATGTATTAGGCTAGGCTGAGCATAGTTTTTTTCTGAGCACATACTCAAGACATCTCTTATTTTGACCAGTCCCTCATCATTAGAGGAAATAAACAAATCACAAGTCCAAATATGAAGATCCAGGGGTAGAAAGAAATGTTGAAATCATCAATTGTAGGTCCAATGTCACAAATCCCAATACATGTAAACAGTCAGAAATCCAACATGAAAGCCAACAGACAAGGTAGAAAAATAAAACAACCACTGTCAACATCACTTGTTGATGTCTATGAACTGACAAAGAGGCACAGATCCCTTACATAGTGCAGCATCCCATCAACATAAATTGCGTATGGGCTTCTAATCCCTGTGATACGTCTCACTTGATATTGAGCTGTAGATCAGTTTTGAGGGGGTTTTACCCATGCATGGTCCCCTAACCCATATGTCCGTCTTCCACATTCTTGCTTTGGTGGAGGTGTTTTATCAGTACCTTGTGCCCAAACTTTAAAATGGTAAGTTCCATTAGCATGCACAATGGAAGTTGACATGTTATCTTTGGATCTAATGTTCAACTATCCTGTTACTGGAGAGGATGTGCATGCAGTGGAAACAGATATGGATTCCCCACCTGTCTAAAAACTTCTTGAATGGTTTACTACTGAAAGCAGTGTTATTGGTGGTGAGAAGTTCAGCAAGAGGTTCCTGTTCAAAATAGGGCCTTTAAATGGTTTATGACATTGGCTGAATCTTGTTGATGCGGTTCTCACCAGATTGTGAATCAAGTGGATCCACATTCAGCGTTAGGTAATGTTTACCATGATGTCCATCCCAACGTGGGTCCATACATCACTAAAGTCTACCTTTCCTCTTGGTCATTGTACTGGTATGGGTCAATGGACTGACACTCTCCACATTCTCCTTGTGAAGTACAGGGTCCTTTTAATGCCAGAATGCTCACTTTGACAGTGTATTAACTTTATCTTGTCTGAGCCGCATTTGCTCACTGATACTGCACAGAAAAGTTTCACTGTTTCCGTCTTCTTCCTCACTGCATCGAGCCATCTCCACAGTACCTTTTTCAGCTTGGTTCTGGTTGGATTTCATCAGCTTTATGTCTACTGATAAGTTATATTTACTGACCAGTTTTCCCAAGTTGCTGAGCCTCCTCCAAATGAGCATCTCACTTGAGGCCTTTGTGTGTATTCTGGCTTATCAGATATCCATCCATGAACAAATGCAGAGGCCATGAATAAGTGCAACATTTTGCCTTCCATTGAAGTAATACATTAACACCCCTCAGTTTACGTCATCCAACTCAACTACATTTATATGCCTTCTCAGGATGCAACCAGCATGCATTCTCCACTATGTCCCCATTTACCTCAAGGGACACTCCAGTTGCAAGGAAGCTTGCATCGACCTATACTTCAAACTCAAGTCCGTTGACACACCACTTTCTTCACACTGGATCATCCTGTAGTACTCTGGTGATGACATCCATAATCATGTTGTTGAGTGGGCAGGCGTCTGTTACTTCATTGTCCCAGCCAGACATAACCTCAGTTGCTCTGCTTTTGATAAAGGCAGTTGTAATGCAGAACTAGCCACACACTGGAAAGCAACCTACTAATTTTCTGCATTGTGAAAATATTTTTTGCAGAGTCAAAACTTCAGTAGTTCACACCCCTGCTTCCAGTACAAGGTATTCTGCTCTCCCCAAACTTTCAAGCTGAGCACTTGAGTATTGTTCTCCAATTGTTCTGGGTCTTTGCACATCAATGCAAAATCAGCAAGATGTTGTCTTATGCATGTTGCAGATGTCACATATTCATTGACATAGATGTCATCAGTATAGGCTGAAGTAGCCTGGAGAATGGGCTCATCTTTTGCCAGCATGGTTCCCACAATGGCATTCATGGTAGCCAGTGCCACATTGAGCCCAAATCTCATTCTTGTCAGGCAGTAATTCTGGCCCTTATAAATGACAGTTTGAAATGGCCACAGCAATTGATGCACACATATTTGTAGGTACGCCTTGCAAAGATCAAGAACGGAAACATTGGGTCCTTTTCTCATCAATTGCTGTGGCCATTTCAAACTGTCCTTTTCTCTGCCATTCTCTCAATTTTTCAGCACAAACATCCGCATGAGCCATGTATGCATCAACATGCTTGTTTAGCTTGTGGTAATCTAACACCCTGCAGACTTTTTCTTTATTCTTTGAACCACTGCCATTAATGGGATCACACCCCTTGGGGGATGGAGTTCTTTTTCAGGGTAAGATATCAGCCACTTGTCATCTGTCTATGCCTGTAGTTCACACTGATATTCACTCCTTGTCTGCTTAGACACAGGGTACTCAGATACCTGGTTTTTCAGATATTCTGGTGGGTGGCTATCTGACCATGTCTATGATGCTGTCCAGATCCTGGTAAATTGGTCAAATTCCACAGTAAAGTCAGGCTAATTTACAGTCATGGCTGCACAATTATGGAGATTAACAAACCTGACTTCACCTTTTTTTGTGATGAGAACACCACCCAACTTCTCAATGAGATCCATCCAGAGGAGCAAGTCAAATCCTAACAATTTGCTCTCCATGTCCAGAATATCTATATTGATAGGGTCACAATTATCCTTGACTTCTGAGGACCTTTCCATCAGTCATCAGGATGTCCATCTCTTGTCTTTTCCACAGATAACAATTGGATCTGTATCTATGGTGGCGGTACATTTCACTCCATCAATGCATATGTCAATTATGGAGAGCATCTCTTTCATGACTTGCAGGGAAGAGAAACTATCACTGATGTGGTCAGGTAAGAGAGGCATCACATCTGCTAGCACTGCATTTACATCCTGGAGGGGGATGAGGCTGGTGCAGACACATTGACCCCTGACCTGTTTCCTGGAAAATCTTGTGACAAGTGCCCTTACTCCTGGCACCTATGACAGTGGTAGCAATGTGCCTGAGTCGCTTGCCTCTTATAGAACTGGGTGCAGTTTCTGTACTTTGAACTGCTTGTATGCAGAGAAACTGCAGCAAAAGCAGTGTATAGTGTGTCCTTAATTTGTGCTGCATCCACTCTCTCTTCCTTGGTCAATTGCTGATGTACTGCAAATCCCTCTCCAGTCAGTTGAAGGGAAATGATGGTCTTGAGCCACTTCACACTCCAGTGATTGCATACCAGCTTGACTTTTCAACCCATTCTACTATTGACTCACTGCCATCAAAATCAAGAATCAACTTTATATCAAATTTGCCATCCGCCATGTTGCTGAAATAGCATGTAGCAAAATAGCTTTTAACTTTTTGTTTCTTTCCTTGCAAACAATATGTTCAAATAATTGATATGGCAGCCCAATTCTAGAATGAAATAAACAAATTGTAAGTTCAAACTCAAAGGACCAGGGGCAGAAAAACATGTTCAAATCATGAATTGCAGTTCCAATATCACTGCTCGCATGTAGCCAATTATCGACCCAACCCACTTCTTAGGTCAGATGCGACACTTTAACTTGTTAAAGTTTGTTTTGCTGATTTGCTGAAGTTTGGCACAAGGCTGATATCAGAGGTTCTCATCAGCAGATAATGACCTGGGGTGTCTCATGTCTAGTGGCTGAAACAATCTCTCCTTTCTTGCATCGAGGCATTCATATTTATTGACATTCGTTCAAACTAGCATGAGTGGGATGTGATGCAACTGGGCACTCAGTATCTTTTCTACCTGTCATCTTCATTGTCTGGCTTGTGAGAATTAATTACTTCCTAATTTGGGGAATTCCCTTCTTCCATGGGTGATGGTCACAGGCATTAATCTGCCCCATAACTTTCACCTTCTCTTATTACCATCTCCCAGTAATACTCCTCAGTGGGTGTGGGTAGTTCCTACACCATCCTTGGTGTCTCATCTGTGATCACCACCTGGCCACCCTCCAACCAATGGTTCCTGATGGCCTCAGGGTGAAGATACAAGAAAAGCTTAATTCCAAGTTCGTTATCTACACAGAAAATCTTTTTCCATGTCAACCCCATGTTTTACATTGTCCAAAATTGAAACATAACCCAGATGGCTTTCCACAACTTTGGGGTCCCATCAGAGACATTCTCTAAAAAAAAAATCTTATCTCTAAATTATGATATTAAATCCTATCTGATTCACTCCTCTTGCCTTCACAACCCATATTTCATCCATCAAAATATTTACTATATGACTTCTTATAGCTGTATGTTGTTTTTTTCTGCTAGCCATCTGGTTCTCAGCCTTTTTGAGAAATAAAATCTTCAATCTTTCCCACATGAGTTTATTGGTTTGTCGTTCAGTCTATTCATTTACCCTTCTTATTATTTATCAAAAGGCTATCAGTATATTCGTCATTCTATTCATTCAGCCTCCTTATTATTTACCAGTAACAAACAGTCACAACTTAAGAAAAAGGAAATTAAAAAAGAATATAATTAAAAATAGACAATTCATTTGTAACAAAAGTTACAGAACAATATCAGTAAATACCCAGTATTGTTCCAACAATTGAACTTTCATATTTGCTGTTGTTAACACAACATTTTGGCCAATCCATTTGTAACTTTCTTACTAAAATTGGTCTTTTAAATAGAAGAGTCTGATTTAAGACTGCATTCACAACATACCACCCATATGTAATAAGGTATTTAAGGAGGAAACCAGATGTCTTTTTAAAGTTAGACTTGAGAAATATATAACCAAAAGGAAAGTAGAAAAATCTGGTAAGATAGAGCATATCTGGAGGGAGAAGTGTACAGATTAACCTCTCTGAGAAGAGATTCATATAATTGACAAGGTTTATTGAGGAGTGAAGAATCTGTGGGGTGTGACATTTATCAGCCGGTTGGCCAAGTGCTTCAATTATGCTAATACAGATTTCAACACAATGTGTTTTTTTTATGCTAAGCAAAGTAGGGAATGCATAACTCCATCTGAATATAATTTGAAATAGCCTGGGTACTTAGCACTCTGGAAATTGCTTGCTCTAGTTGGTTTATTAATGGGAATTTTTCTTGTTGCTGTTTATATTTTTTTCCTGGAAAAAAGATTTCCTTTTTTTTTCTCAAGGAATGAGGGCTGAAGAATAGATCATTTGAAACATTGTGAAATATTAAGTATTTTAATGACTCTTCTAAAAGTTATACTTAATAGAAAATTAGTAAATATAGTAAAAAAAAAGACAAATATGTTTTTCAGGTTGCTAAGGATATCCAGATTAAAAACAGTATGGATTCATAATGAGTTTGAAATTTGTACAAGACATCTTGAATAAATTACATTCAAATAAACTACTACCTTTGTCCCATAACAGTTGGTTACATTTGCATACATGGAATTGAATTCTTAGTAGTCCTTCTTGACTATCAGCCACTTAAGCCTAGAGAGCCCCCATCTACCATGCTTTTTAGCCAACAACTAAAGGGAGAAGAGATGATTCATGCCTTTCCCAAGTACAATAGTGTGAAAGTGAATGCATTAGCCAGAAATGGATAATGTAATGGTTATTGGCAAGGAAAGTGGGATCAGCAAGGCAATTTGAACTTGTCTTTGCCAATAATCATTATATAACCTTTACATCCTAAAATATTGTGAAAAATAAAACTTAATTTTTGAAAATATCAGATCTTTTAATTAAATTTTAGTTTCTCTTGCTAGTCCAATAAGTAACCATTCTGATAAATCTTAGTTTAACACTTTGGTAAATATTTATTAACAGCATAAATTTTAGAAGTGAAGATAAGTTATAAAGTTGGGAACTGCAGAAAAATTGTATTGCATGTGTAAAATATATTCATTTTTCAAATTTTGTATTATTTATTTGTTTTTTTAGAAAATACTAACAATGAAAATTAAAATAAAAATAAATTTCTTTACTAAGTAGTTAAATTGTATTTGAGAAATATCTAATGGTGAAGCCTTTATGGCCTAATCAATAAGATGATAGTAAAACAAGTTTCCAAAAGATAAAAGGATACAAGTTCAGATCTAACTGGAGGTCTAGTTTTTATTTCCAATACAGGCTATCTAACAGTCATAGTATAACAGTCTGAGAATGGGATGAAAATCCAAAATTAATAATAATAATAAACCATTAAAACTATAACTTTTCAAAAGTAGTTCTTAATTAATGCATTGAAACTAATATTTTCTTTGATTTAGGAATAAAAATGTTACCAACTTGCATTAACAATCTTTTCATTTTTATAGTTTTGAAGATGTATTGAGTTAATAAGTAGTCTTAATATATTTTACTTTGTTTTTCAAGGCTAAATCCAATGAAGATGTACGTTTATATAACAAAGCAGCCACACACATTCAGATAAACCTCACCCCTGCTGATATAAAGCAGTGTATTGGGACAGAAGTTTCAATATTTGCTTGTATTGAAAAAGAGATATGTAAGAACAGATTTCCAATTTTCTTCTTTCCAATTTGTAATGCTTATATCTATTTAAAATCCCCTGAAAAAAATTACAGAATATATTCTATGAAAATATCTTTAAATTTGATGGAAAAAATTGTGTATGACTATTTTTCTTCAATTTGTATTTTTTTAAGTTACTTAATAGTAGGGGTGGGCTATAGAGACCAAATTTTTCAAAAAAAAAAGTCAGGAAGTGTTTTATTCCACCCATTTATGCCCAAATAGAAGAAAATGGACCAACTTTTTGAAAATTGGTATGGAGCCAGACTGAAACGTACCCAGACCTGCCCTGGGCCCCAAAAAATCACTAAAAATGACAATGTATTCCACAAAACTAAAAATAGGCCACAAACTTTACTGATTTTGATTCAAATGATTGAATATATGGTTATATGCTGTTTCTACAGAGCTTACACAGAAATTAGGAAAATATTTTTGATGTTTTAAGTAAAAATATACCAATTTGGGATAAAATAAATGCCCTCATCACAGATTCAGTTTCCAAGAATTTGGAGATTGAAAACTTGGTAGCTGCAACCCTCCAGTCACAGCCCATACACCTACATCTTTGCATGAGACTATCTGTTCTGAAGAATGTAGTAAGTAAATTTGAACTAAAGGAAAAACTAATCAAAACAATGCCATCTTTGAAATCTTTCCTGGCTAAAGGTTTAATCCCTGCTGTAATTGATGCATTTTGTAAACTTGTATCAAATGATGGTTATAAGACACCAGTCTATGAAGAATTTGATGATATATTGAATAAAGCTGGTAAAAAGAAAAAGATTGCATTATATAAAGAAAGAAGTTTTGGTCTCCTTGGATATAGTGCTACTGCCTTGCTTCACCATTTTGTTGATCTAAGATTTCAGATACACCATCAAATAATCAACTGGTACATGCATGTAAATTGTACCTTGAATTGGATTATATTGAATGCTCTTTAAGATGTGTGGCATGGTTTACTTTCAAATTCACAATGCCATTTTTGGACATGTGTGAGTTGGAGTCACCAAAAACCCTCTTGACCATTCTTCCTGCTCTTTATAATGGCCCGAGATGTTCAAATTTTGCCTGATAGTGTGTCTCAATAGAATGTAATGTTGAAGTATTTGGTAATTTGATTCAAAATAGTCAATTTTGACCCTTTTTTTTTCCTGAAATTTGGTCTATTTCTGCTCCAAAATGCCCTATTTTTTTGGAAATTAATGTGTGGACTTAATATTGTGTACACAGAACCATGAATTTCATCATTTGAATCATTTTGGTGAAGATTTGTTGGTGAATATTGATGTTATTTGAATACATTGTCATTTTTAGTGATTTTTTGGGCCCCAGGCAAGTCTGGGCACAATTTAGCTTGGCTCCATCCCAATTTTCAAAATGTTGGCCCATTTCCTTCTATTTGGACACAAATGAATGGAATAGAACACTTCTCAACTATTTTTTTGAAAAATTTGGTCTCTATAGCCCACCCCTATTAATAATTTTCATTAAGGAATTTGACAGAATGATCAATGATTTGCAAGTATAAAATGTAAAGAAACTCAGTACTAATTATAGTAACAAAATGACTGAACCAAAAATAGCATATATCTTCGGATATTCCCAACTTTCATGTTTTAACAAAGGTTATGACTTTCATGTTTATGCAGGAGTTATGGCTTTCATGTTTGAGCAAAAGTTATTTTTGCTCTGGTTAAAGTATTTTTTCTTTTATTGTTGTACAAAACTTATATTGTACATTTTTCCTACTTGTGAATAACATTTTGCTTAATATCATTGAATTTACACAACTTTCTTTAATAAAATGTATGTGTTTAGAATATTAAAATATTTTTATTTATTTTCTAGCTGTTCCTGTTCAGACACTTCCAAAATTTTCACCAGGTGAGTAAAATAATATTATTCTTCATGTTCTTTTTTCATGAATTATTTCTAGAAAAAAACAAATTATTTCCTAATTAAAGTTAAGAAAAATTCTTATTTTGTTCCCATTCTACAATAACAGAACTGTAAATTCTTCTATTGTAGATAATTATTAATGGATAAATGCTGAAAAAAAACAACTTTTTCTATTAATTTAATTAACATTTCATTATAAAGTGAGCAGAAAAAAATTACTTATGTTCCATTTTATATATAGTGACTGATTTTGCATATATATATATATATATATATATATATATATATATATATCCCAGATATGCCTTAACTAGCAGGGAAGACTTTGCTCTCTAGTCTTCATCGGCAACTGAAAAACAACCATACAAGGGGGTAGCCAACCATTTCATTGTCTTTCCCAAGAATAGTTGTGATAATGCACAGTTAACAGATATAAAATATCCAGAGAGCCATGATCACCAATGTCCTGAAGGAAGATTATAAAATCCAAAGAAGAATCAGCAATATTATTGGTCCTGATCTGGTGGCTCTGTTCCAGTCACTTTCTCACCCCTCTAAGGTTGCTTCCCATGTCTTTTCTATAAGTACTTTCATGGTAATTGTTTGGATGAGTTCTTCACTATGATACCTAGACTTTTTTAATTTAAGCATAGTACTAGACTGCTGACAAGATCTCATCAATTTATAGTTGAGCTGGCTAGATATAGTCGTAAATCTTATGCAAACAGTTTCTTTTCTGACACTTCTTGCTTGTGGAACCCCCTTCCAACACCATGCTTTGCAACCAACTTTAATCTCCAAAACTTTCCATGCAATCTCAAGTGAAATTGATTAATATATATATATATATATATATATATATATATATATATATATATGAAAATGTGTACATAATTATTTGTGAGAAAAAATAAAATTATTGTAATAGAGATAAATTTGTGAAGTATATGTGTATTAAGCTCTCATGTAAAATTATTAAAAGTTATTTTCATATTACATTATTTAAAATGACTCCTTATCTGCAATATTATAAAATTACTTGATATAGTGATCATTCTTTGCAGTTATTCCTAAATTATAATCTAGCATTCCTAATCTGCCTTTTGTAATGACACATTTTATTGATAAATTATTCCTAATAATTTTCATTTTCACTTACTGTACTCAGAAATATTTTACAAGTAATCTTAAGTCATTGAAATGTGAAAACTGTAAAAAGAAAAATTTAATTTACTTATTTTATTAAGCAATTTTCTTTTCAGACTGTCCTGTTGTGGATGGTATGGCTAATCCAGAATTGATCAGAGAAGAAGGTATTATAGTTTCAAGTAATCAAAAATCTGTGAATATGATCAGACCTGGACACAGTGGCTGGCAGTCTGATATGACTGATCATCAAAGAACAGTTACCATTAAAGTTGGTCATTATCTTCAATCAGGAGGCAACATTCGGCTGCTGAAAGCTAAAAATGTTGTTTCCTTTGATATCATTTTAATTGGTGGTAAAAATAAACTGGCAATTGAGGTTTGTAACAATCTTTTTTTTTATCTATACTGATTTTATTTATGATAATGTAATGCTATACATACATTTATAGGTAAATGTAACTTGTAATTTTCATTATTTTATGAATGTGAATTGTGTTTTTATACAAACTAAAGTCAGACGTATTGTTCTTTGGACAACAAGATTCTATATGGAATAAAATCAAAATAATAGACAAGGAGAAGTATTGGAGAATAAGACTGAAAGTATCTGTCCACAAATTATGTTCAGAAAACCTAATCAGTAGATCAATCATAGATATTAATAACTTCAAGAAACATTAATCAGGAAGGAGCAAATAATGAACTTGGGATTCCATAAGCAAGTTCCTAGAGATGGGATCATATGGAAAGTTCAACAGGGGGTCACAAGTTCAGCAGAGAAGTTAGGAAGAGGTAATCCCGAGAACATACAGACACTGGATGAGATTATGAGAGAGGATGCACAGGCTCTCTAAGAACAAGAAGTTCTGTATTACATAGCCAAAATGGAGGAAGGGAACAAAAACAAGAAAATTAGTACGAACTAACATTATACAATAAATCTTGTGTGTGTGTTTTGTATACAATCGTTTAATTAAATTATTACCTTCTATTTCATTTAAATTTCTCTTATATTTGCATCAAGTCTTATAGCCTGAAAGTCTGTACAGTATATACCTAAAAGTCTACAGTAAATTTTGATCTGATAATTATAACAGCATCAATAATTTTCATACTTTTATCAATGTATAATTTTTGATTTTTATATAAGTTCAAAATTAAATATGATGTGATCTGTATATAATAAGACTAAATAAATAATAAAATATTACTTTTAATAGTGTATGAAGTAAAAATTTCTTGAAAACTAACCAAAAACTAATCATAATTAATAAAAATTTTGTGAATTTTCAGTAAAATGCAAGTCTGTTTTATATCTATAATTAATTCTTAAACAGGTTTCTTGGTGATTTTTATTCAGCTGGTGTTCTCTTTGTCACAAGATTTGTTATACTGAATCTTTTTTTTATCTCCTGGCATAGAATGTTTCACCAGAATCATCTGCTCCTATTCCAAGTGGCACTGATGCTCATACTGTTAAAATCAAATTCAATGTCAGCCCTGAAAATCAAAAGTCAGTTTGTTCTATAACAATCATTTTGTCAATAGAAGGCTGCATTAGACCTTCAAGTAAGTATTATTCTTTATCTGTTTTTCTCATTATTTCATTTTTTTCTGTTTAGTAAGATGTTTTGGTTTTTAAAGGTGATGATTGCTAATTTTTCCTCCAGACTCAATTTACAGTTTCTGCTATAGCTGTTATGTGGGGCTGCTTTTTTTATAATTTCTAATTTTATTTTGTTAATGATGTTATTTTTTTTTATTTTAATAGTGTTGTAATGTTTTTGTATTTTTCTGTTTTAAATGACATTTGATGATTATTAAATCTTTCTTTAAAGGTTGTTTTTGTAGCTCCTATGTAAGTTTTTCTTCCATGTTAGTGCTGTATGTTAGAATAGCTTTATATATTATATTTTTGGTTAGACATTTGTTGTTAAGTGGACAATTGTTTTTGTTTCAAGAATTGCAGATGTTGTTTTGCTGATTTATGTTGTTGTGGTTTTTATTGTCTTTGTTTAGTATGTTTTTTATTGTTTGTTTATTATTTTCTCTATATTATCCGTGTAGTTGTAACTGATTTTTGTTGATGATTTTTGATAGTTTGTTGTGTTTGAGGAAATGCTTTTCAATTATTTTTTTTTTTTAATTTTTTCCTATTTTTGTTTTTATTGTATTATTGTAGGGTGGGTTGCACCAGATTATATATTTTTTTCTATTTTAAGTATTCTGGTTTGTTCAAATAACTGCTGTTTCATATGTTTTTGTTTTCGTTGAATATTTTTATGTTGCTGGAATTTATTATTTTTTTGTTTATGGGTATGTGTTTGAATATGTTAGGAGGATAGTTGGAGTTTTTTATGTATATAAGGTTGTTGTTTGCTTTTCTGTATGGCTTGTATGTGTTGTTGTTTAGATTGAATATTATATCTAAGTGGTTTACTATTTTTAGGTCAGATTTTATGTCTATTTTGAATCCTAGTGTGTTGAAGGTTTCTATAATCTGTTTTCTTATTTTTTCTGTAGTTCTGCCATTATGATTTCTTATTATTAGACTGTTGTTCCTGTATAAGCTTATGTCTTTTTAATTGATGAGCTCACATATTATGTGCCATCATAAAAGAGCAGTTTTCTTTTTGGTGGTAATGTTGTTGACCCAATTGTTTCTTTTGTATTTTTCCATTGGTTTATGTTTAGTATGCTCCTTAACTTTGTTCATATCTTTTCTACAATTTGCTTACTTATTTTTCCAATGTTGGCTTTTGTGGGGTTTATTAGACTTCATGATGGTTTATTTAAGTTGTTTTTTGTGATCTTTTAGTTTGATGAATGGTTCTACTTTTGGTAAATGTTTGATTCTGTTATTTAGTTTTAGTTTGGCATCTAACACTTTCGCCCCAGCCCCTCAACCTCCGGCATCTTACTCTCGAGGTTGAGGTGTCTACTCGGTCCTAACCGAACTTAAGGGAGTGGCCATAGGTCCCCTGAGCATCTGTAGATTATTTGACCGGTCCGCTGGTTTAATCCTGCTTCCTGCTCACAGGATCCAGAAAGCAGAAGTGGTCTGTCCATTCACGGTCGACTGAAGATGTAGACATAGCTGGGGAGTCTGCGCTAAGAAATTTAGAAAGCAGCCAAAAAAAAATTAATATCTGTAGAAAGCCGGACAAACATCAATTCAATGGTTGAATTGGTAATGTCTTTTATATAGCAGAAAAGAATAGTAGAGAAGAGAAACAGGTTACAGAAAAGAAAAGTAAAAAAAAATCATACACTGGATGCTAGACAGAGAGAGAGTGTTAGTTATTATCTTGTTGTTAAATCATCTCAGAACGATATATGACTCTTGCGATGGAGGGATAAAGATTTCTGTGCAGGGCTTAAAGTTATAGTGGCATTCCTCCTCCCAATGCTCGCCCGGGCCAATTCTCTCTTCACATCTGTTTTTTTCAGCATAACTATGCATTTATATAAATAAAACCGGCTGGATATAACTGACCCTTGGCCATACTACTGTGACACCAAGTCATCGGCCCATGGTCAACTCCAGCCACAATGTGAAGCTGTAAGGTTTCTTCTACCAGCATTTTGAGGTTGACCCTTTGTCGCTGCCACCAGCCTGTGTCCCGGTTGTTTGGTGGTCGTTGCTACTCAGTGGAATCCCTTGGTCAGGATACCAATATGTGACACTCAGCTGTCCAGGGTTGAATCCAGTGGTCAAGGCACAAATATGTGGCACCAGTGTCAAATTCTGGTCATCGAGGTTAACGGCTTCACCAGCTGTACCGGTTCAATGCCAACTCTATCGCTCCCAGCTCACTGCAACATCTGGTTACTGGAGTAACTCTTTCGATCTCAAGTCTAACCTACCCACGTTGTGACTTTGATCTTAGGTAGACAAGATCAATCAGGCATCAGGCCATAGTGTAAGCTGAGTCCAAATTGAAGGTGGCATTGCTCTATCTCTTTGTTGTCAGGACAGGAAAACTGATTATTTCTCATTTTTGGAAAATTAACCACTTCCCATTTCGGTGGGGGGTCTCCATCGTTCGTGAGAGAAGGTCGGAGGAGAGCTATCCTCCTAGACTATTTCTCTCTCACATTGATATCTCATACCAATCCCTTCAGTGGGCGTTATCATCTCCGCCTTTCTCATCTATTCACCTCTGCCTATCACCATGCTACCATACGACCTATGATCTCTCGGCAGTTGGGATCCTTAAAATTATAAATATTTTGTTTACAAAATTCTCCTTTCTCATTGGTCAAAATTTTTACGAAATCCACATTGCCAATTAAATTTTTATCATATGATCTCTTTTTCCTGGGCCACCCAAAAGTCACTTAGCCAGCACCCTCACTGTTTCATTAATCACTCTCAAAGTTTGCCATCTGGTCCTTTATGTTAAGTTAGCTTTATAATGGAAACCTTGACTTGTTAAGAAATTAAATTCTTTTATCTCAATTCTCCGCTGTATTTTCTGGGGATTGCCAAAAGTTTACAATTGCCACATTGCTATTTGACACCTTAGCGTCAGTTGGTCAAGTAAATGATAACAGCACGTGTTTTGACCGATAACTCCATATTTGCCTTTCTCTCTACCTCCCTCGGCGAGACAGGACAAGACCTCACACATGGTTTCTTCCCGGGTTCACAGTCTTTTGTGTACAGTATCTTTTTTTTTTCATAAATAGAATTAAAACCCCTTTTTTTTTCATTGACCATTCTGTCTTTCGCTCTGTTTTTGCTTTAAGAAGGCTTATTTTCTGTTTTAATTGTTTTTCTGTTAACCAAGTACCATAGCTAAATAGTGTCACACTACTTCACACACAATTATCATGGGGTTCTGGCTGCTTCAACCAAAATCATGTGAATTCCCAAATTCCTTCTAGCTTACTCAGCTCTATTTCATTTTTTAATCAAAAATTATTTCAGCCATTTCCATTGTTTCCTGATGACCCAGATTCAATGTGTACAACTTTTGCCATAGAGCAGATTTCCCCATCAGTAAAAAAAAAATGCTCTGATTTAATTTCGCTATTTAGATCTTTTCCAATTTCACTAAAAAAAAAATATATGTGTGTCTGTGTGTCTGTTTCCCAGACTCTCTCTCTCTATCACAGGCAGCTTTCATTAAACTGGGTGCTGCTGATGTATGAAATTTCCAAAATCAGTATAATTGCTGTCTAGGTAGTGAATTTGTGGCCGTTAATAAACGTTTATAAACAATAAGTACATAAGTAAAATAAAAGAAAGAAAACCATAAATAGTACATTTAGTATGACATTATATTTTAAATTGGATGGAACAAATCTAAAATACAGGGAGTCTTTTCTGTCATATCCAATCATTTCTATCAAATGGTGAAATGAAGTTTGTTTTGAACAGGCTCACTTCCAGATCCTTTCCCGCAAATGCAGGTGTACCTCAAGGCTCTATCCTGAGTCCTACACTGAGTCCTACACTGTTTCTGATCTTCATCAATGATCTTCCTGATGTTATTAGTTCCCAAATAGGCATTTATGCAGATGACACTATCATTTACTCCTGTCTTAATAGCAAATCCATCAGAGTTGACCAAGTTAACCTGGCCACTACTCTTGAAAAGGACCTCTAATAGGTGGTTAACAGGGGCAGAAAATGATTTGTAAGTTTTAATGCCTCCAAAATGAAACTGCTCTCTTTTAAGCACCATAGAGAAATTTTCCTGCCTGCCATCAGCATGGCTGATGCTAGGCTTTGAGAGAGCAACACACTGTACCTTCTTGGCCTCATGTTTTCAACAGACTTGAAGTGGAATGACTACATCAAACCAATAGTTGCATCTACAGCAAAGAAAGTTGAGTCACTGTGTCGTGTTGAAAGGTTTTTTCTCATCAGAGTACATCTTGAATATTTACAAAACTACCATCTGTCCATTCATTGAATAGTGTTGCCATATCTGGTTTGGTGCTCCTGTTACTCATCTTGAGGTTCTTAAGGAATCCAAAGAAGGATCTGCAATGTAATCAATCATGACTTGGCATCTCAACTTCAGTCACATTCTCACTGATGTGATGTTGCTTCTCTCTGTCTTTTCTACAAATATTTTCATGGCAACTTCTCTGAGGATTTTTTTTTCCTGGTGCCTCAACTACATGAATTTAAGTGTGCTACTAGATTCACTCTTTTACTGTCAAAATAGTTAAATGTAACCACCACTTCTGCTCCAACAGTTTCTTTTCTTGCACCTCCCACCTATAAATCTCCCTTCTGCTTACTTGCTCCCTGAAAACTACAGTCTTCAAAAAATTAAATGTAATGTCAATTGCCATCTTCTATCTTCTTGAACCCTGTTCATTTTTTTATCCTTTCCTGTCCTCTCTATATCCAGTCTTTTCTCCCACTTTCACTCTCTGTAAATCCCTGCATACTAGTGGCACTCCTGCCTTGCTTGGAGTGAAATGATTAAAAAAAAGATGTTGCATCATGTGCCATGAAGTTTCATTTCTTTTTTCGTATATATGCATTGGAGAGTTTTGGGTTGGAGACTATTATTATTTATATTAAAAAAAAGTAGATGATTTCAAGGGTCTTCTTAAAAGATTACCAAATATAATGAAAAATGAGTATACTACCGAAATAACTCATTGAATACTTTTTTTTTAATCAGTATCACTTCATGCAAAGCAGTAAAACCACTAAGATACAAGGGCTTACAGTTGTGGAAGAAATAGAAACATTAATAATGAGTGGGAAAAGGAAAAATAGTCAGAAGGACAGTAGATAGTGATTGACATTGTATTTGAATTTTTGTAGATTAAAGTTGGCTTTGAAAGCATGTAGCCAGAAGTAAGTGCCACAAGTGAAAAGTGCAAGAAAAGAAACTGTTAGCATAGAATTTATGGTTACATCTAGTGAGCTCAACTGTAAATTGATGAGATCTTGACACCAGTCTAGTCCTGTGCTTAAATTCAGGTCTAGATACCATAGCAAAGAGCTCATCCAAAGAATTACCATGAAAGTATTTATAGAAAAGACACAGAGGCAAATTTCTGGCAGTAGGAAAGTGACTGAAGCTGACCTGCCAGATCAGGACCAATAATATTGCTGATTCTTCTTTGGAAAACTGAAGGTAAAATAGCAGGTTCACCAGACCATATGTGACAGCAATATTCTAAGCATGGACTAATGGTAGACTTATAGATATATAAGATAGATTCAGGAGAGAAAAATTGTCTTGCACAACACAGTAAACCAACTTTCTTAGCAGCTGACCTAGTAATGGATTTAATATAGTTTTTTCACTTTATGTCAGCTGAGAATGTTAGCCCAAAATGGCGCAATGAGTCACTGATTATTTATTATATATTATTGGAAAGTATTTTTCTTTATAAAATATTACTAACCCAGCAAAACTGGACTATGTTCTTAGCTTAGAGATACAATGTCATTTGATTGATATTGCAGCTATTTTAATAATAATTAAGAACAATTAAATGTATTCAAATAATTTAAAGCTGTAACATTTTAATCTTTTAAGATAAGTTAGTAGAACAGATTAAAATAAATTGTTTATACATTGGATTTGAAATAAAATTACTTTATTCACAGAGATGGTTACATGGGGTCCTGGTAATGCAACACCAATACTTCACTCACAAGTATTTACAGCAACCAACAATTACTTTCCACCAAGCATTGCATACAAATACAAAACAAGTAAAATCTACCAGAATACATTGCATAAAAACATCATTTTGCACAAGCAGCTGAAATACGCAACACAAGAAAAAAGCCAAATATTACCTCTTTATCACTTGCCAACAAAACAAACAAATTCAGTAAATCTACAGTTCAACGGTGTACAGCTTCTCTTTCCCTTGACAAAGAAAATGTCAGGATTATTAAAAAATATGAATAAAGTTACCACCAGAATATTTCATCCAATAACATCACACACATTGAAGCAAAGACATGACAGCTTGTATAATTCCTCATCCATCTTCCCTGTTTTGCACTTGAAATATTTTTCTCCACAGACAAAACTTGTTCCAACAATCAGTAATGAAATCATCTTGAACAGAAAAACTTCTCCATCACCAAAACCTTTCTCCACAAACCCTATTGAATCACATCCCCTTTGGCATTTTTCAAAAAATACTAATGATTTAAAAATCACCCAACAAAATTATTTCAAGAATAAAAGTTTCAACATGCTAACTTCACACAGTAGTTTAAAATTTTTAAGGCCTTCCATTCCTGAGATACCTATTGAGTTAACAGAATCAAAAAGTTTACATGAACATTCAACAAAACCACAAATGACAACTTTGCCTATGAAAACATTTATGATGAAAAAAACAACAACTCCTTCAACATTTAAGCCAAAATCAAATGGAAAGCAAACAAACCAAATACCCATTATACCCATTACAGAAATGCAACAAAGAAAACTATTTTCACCTTTAAAATATGGTACTCAGAAAAATACAATGCCTACAAAGCACCAAAAATTAAATGAGGCTTCACATTATCTTAGAAATTATGAAAGCACACCCCAGAAACTAATGATTAGTGCAGTATTGTTAGCAAAGCAAGCAAGGAGCCAAAACCCATCAACCTTTATTAAATCTATATGGAATAAAGAAATAGAATCAGATACTGGAATTAAACAATATATAAATCCACAGTTTAAATTTTTAGCTTCAAGTACAAAAAGTCTGCATCATACACCAGAAATATTTGTAAGATACCCCAAAACTATTTTCAAAAAGAAGGAAAATAGGAATGAAACACAAAGTAAACTCTTCTCATCTATTTTTAATCAAACTATAAAATCTAAACCTCATAAAAAACAATATGAATTACCTACCAGTTTAAGTTTCCAAAAAACAGTAAGTCAGTTACAGAAAGGTTATACTGAAAACTTGAAAGCAATTACACCTAATAACTATCTTGAACAAAAGTATTTGAAAAACAATAAGCTGAATTCAGAAAAAATTCTTTCTCAAGGTCTTTCTATAATCTCAAAAATGACAAATCCTTTCATTTTCATTCCTATAATTAACAAAAACCAACAACCAGAAAAAAATGGCATGCAGTATACAATTTCTAAAACACCAAGTATTTATGAACCATCTTTTCCTGTATTGTATGTTAGTGTGAAACATTTACCTATAAAAAATCAGTTCTTACATGAATTGCTTCATAAATTAAATACATACACTGAACCAAATAAATATACTGAACAAACTAGTATAAACACAAACAAGAACTTTACAAATGAAATAAAAGTAAATTCACCTGAGATTAAGACAAAGACACAAATAGAAAACCAAGTAATTTTGAATGAATTATCATCAAAATTTAATAAAGTGTCTCCAGCCATATTTTTCCCTTTTTCAAAGCCAATTGTATCCAATTTTAATAAGCAAAACAAGAAAGTACAAGCATTTATAAACACAAATTACAAAAGCATACCTACACTAAAAACTATAAGCCCATATAATCAGACAGCAAATAGTATTTCTCTTAATCCTATATTAACAACAAAAAGAAATACACAAGCCACAGTCAATGTTAACCATCAAATACTACCTTTTTTAAATAAGAAAATTCTATATGTAAACAAGCAGATATTCTCTCAGCACATTCAGCCAACAAATAACATTAACTCCCAAAGTTTAGCATCAGTTTCTGCAAGTCAGGTATTTCTACCTCAAGTAAATACTGCAAATTCTATCTTGCCCATTACAAAAACATTATCATATCAGACATCAATCACACCAAAGTATAACATTTTCTCTGTTGAAATATCAAACATGTTAAACTCTAAAATGTCAAGTACAATTAGTAGCAATCAAAACATTTTGTTACCACTATACAGTCATAATTTTATGAGTGAGATAAGGAAGTATAATAATCTTAAAATTTCACCTGAGGAAATTTGTACAAAAACAGTACAAATCCAAACAAGTCCTGTAACTCTACCAGGTTTTGTAAGTAATACATTAGTCCATCCTGTACAAACACCTATGAACCATCAGTTTAAAATGCTATCTCCATTTAAAAAATATATTACAAAACCAGTAGTCAAAATATCAACAGTAGCAAGTCAAGAGAATACTCCCATCCTAGAATTAAAATCACAAAACACCATTCCAAAAACATTGATGAATATTCTGATATTATCAACAAAAACTGTAAGTCCTTTTAAATCAGCAATTTTTAGTACCAATCACCAAACAATGCCTTCATTAATATCACAAAGTAAAATCTTCACAAATCAAGCCCCAAATAAAAATACTATCGTCTTACCTATATCAACACCAAAATTTCAAGAATTAATAAGTAAGCTATCATTCATGACAGAAAAAGGAAATACAGATCATTTAAAGACAAATCTCGTGAAAATAGTAACACCTAATATCAATCATACAATTTTGTCTTCACAAGGAAATAATATTTTGACTCCAGTAAATGCAGATATTTTAAATTCTATTATGCCAAGTACATGTACTTTTTGTAGTAAAATATTGTCTATGTTAACAACCAAAAGATTGCCCATCACCAAAAAGAGGACTGTACCTGCATTTACAACAAATATTAAAAAGTCAAATGGCAGTTCTCAAAGTAAAATATTAACAGAAACAGGTCAAGAATTTTCTCCAGAACTTACAAAAGAGAATACACCAATAACAAGTACTGTATATAAAATTTTATTTAGTCAAGAGCCAAATAATAAAAGAAGTACTAAAATTACTTTATCAAGTACTAAAGACTCACTGGATTATGTCTTAAATAGGATGAATCAAAAAAATCAAAAACCTACAACAATGAAAAAATTTACTATTGTAGAATTACCTGTAATTGATACCAATTATGAATTCAATAATTCACCAACATTGTACATAAAAACATCAACAAATTTTGAGCCAGTAAAAGTAACTCTGTCTTTAAAACCAAGCAAAAATATAAATTTATTTCCTGTTACAATTTTAAATAAAACTCAAGGTACAAATATGCAAAAGTCTGTAGAAAGAGTGAAAGCCAATAATCAGACTGTGTTCCCATTAGCACCAACTAGACAAGAATTCAAAAGTGAAACAGATCTATCAAAAATAACAATAGTGAGTTCAACAAAAAGAAATAAAGATTTTTCAAGCTTCCTTAACAATGTGCCAGTTTATTCACTGATAAAAAACAAAGAGATAATAACACCAAGTACTGATTACGCTAAAAGATTTAGTATGAACACATTAAAGCCAACAATGCTTAATAGTGAAGTGGTAGTTCAAGAGAGATATCAAATCCCTTTAGAAACAAAAATACCTAGTATAAAATCATCAATAGAATCAGGGATGAAAGGATCCTATCCATCAGTGAAAATCTTGACTAAGCCAAATCAAGAAAGATTTGAATTTCCTTTTAAAACAAAAACACTTAATATTAAACCATCATTAGAATTAAATAGTAAAGGGTTGCATCTGCTAACACAACCAACTGAACAGGAATTCAAAATTTTTAATTTGAAAACACCAAGAATAAAATTGCCTGTAGAATCTCAAACTAAAATGCTATATTTACCAATAAAACCCAAGGAAACATTTGATAAAGAGAATTTTGAAATTTCTTATAAAACAAAACTACCTATAATAAAACACTCTGAAGTGTCTCTTGATAAAATGTCATATGCGTATATGACATTTCCAATTAACAACAAGGAAACATTTAGGGAAGAAGATTTTGAATTTTTTTTCAAAACAAAAACACCAAACATAAAACCACTCAATGAGTTAAATAATGAAAGTTCTCCAAAAAGTCACTGGATTAGACCCAGTCAAGAAAATTTTGAAATTCCTTTGAAAACAAAAACAGCTAACATAAAACCTGTTATTGAAATGTCCCATACACCTATAGAGAACAAAAGTTCACTTGATGAAGAAAACATTGAAATAACTTTTAAAACAAAACCAACTAAAATAAAACCAACTGTAGAGCCATTGACTAAACAGTTTAATCTACTTGCAAAAATCCCTGTAAATCCAATTCAAGAGAGATCTGAAACTCCTTTTGAAACAAAAATACCAACTATAAATTCCCCTGCAATGTTTTATACAAAATTCATATATCTTTCCAGCAAAAATACTCAAAAACCAAAAAAGGTATTTAAAGCAAAGAAAAGTGATGCAGTTATATTCGCATCAAATAAACTGAATTTCGAACCCAGAATTTCAAGTTATGAAACTTCATTAACACAGAAAAATGTTATTAGTCCTTTAAAACATTCTACACAGGAATTTTATCAAAGACTGCAAACAAAATTTATGAGCAATCCTAAACAAGGTCAGCTGTCAGAAGAAAAAATTCAAGGAATTACTCCAAAAGTTTTAGTACAAGCATTGATACCAACAAAGTTCTTGACAAGTATAGGTTCAAAATTTCTCTCACCAACTGTTACAGGAGTTTTAGAAATAAAGAAGATCTCAACCAAAAGCAGAAAACAGATGTTCCCTACAGTTTCCATACCACTGATATTATCTACAACTGTTGCTAACCATTCCAAATTTCCCTCAATAAATTTAGCAAGACAAGAAACTACAAACATGGCTACACCAAAAACAAGCCCATTTCTGTTAGTTTCAAAGCTCAAATCAACAATTTCTAAATTCAGTTTTTCACATTATAATTCTCTGTTTACCACAGCAACAGGGATTCTGGGTGTAAAGGAAGAAAAAACACCTCACTCCTATGAAAAAAAAAATGTACCTCTAGAAAATACATTGTACCTTGGATCAACTTTAAAAACAGGTCTCATTAAAGATATACAAACATCAAACTTGTTAAAAAAATACCAATCATCACAAAAACCAAAGACATTAAAAAAATATCTTGATAATAAAATTAATTCTAAAACACTTTATAAAGACACTTATCAGAAAGATTCTACTAAATTGAATAAACAGGGAAAAGTTCTTGAAGTAACTGAAATTACTCAACGTTTCAGTTTCAGCAAAACAAAACAAAGTCAGAATATATATGAAACAGGTAAACTAATTTTTAATTTTTCACAATGCTTTTGTTTTATTGATTTAATATTATTACCGGAATGCTTTTAGCTAATAGATTATCTTTATTACATACAGATTTACTCAGACTAGTGTTTCCATTTTAGTTGTTATGTTTCAGCCTGTCCCACCCTGTCTCCTTCAAATGTCCGTCATAGTTGGTAACTTGAGAATTTTGAACAGAACCATTTATTCAATTTGCATGACCTAGTGACTAAAAATATTGGTTAAGAGGCTAAAGTTACCTGGAATTTGCAAGTTCACTCCTTAAATCAGGTAGTGCAAAAGACATATATACTCTGGTTCTATGCAAGAGGCAAACAATATCACAAGGACAAATTAACTAATATAATTTATCCCTTAGCATGGCCAATGTATGGATTGATTTAGGCCATCAATACTGCTACAAGTGTATAATAATAATATGAAATTTATTTTTTTAATCATTTTAATTTGCAATTAAATATATTATTTGGATATTTTTATGAATATTGACTGCTGTTTATTGTGTGTTTGTTATGTATATTAATTACTATAAATTAACACCACATTATTTATTTCTGTATCTCTGTGATGAAGTGTTGTTAATGTTATACATTAACCCAAAAGAATCAGTTTTCTTACCTTTATTGCTTTTATTATGATGTTTTAATTAATGTATTCCCCAAACTTACTCAGGTAGCTCTTCTGTGGGAATCTAAGGTATTAGCTTTTTTTAACCACTGTCTAAGTGTCCTGTCTGTTTGTTGAAAGTGCCAGTAATGATCATTTGGTTTCCTCCTGAAAGTCATGATTTCAGTCTCTGGGTCAAACAGTGCAGAAGCATATTCTTTTAGGAAAAACATTGGATATGGTCTATAAAATATTTGGGAAGATATTCCACTGGATCAAATGAAGGATTCTGTTTCAACATTTCTAGAATGCTGCCAAATGTGACAGTTGCCTAAGGAAGGCAAAAGTATTGTGTTGAAACAAAGATGGGGAAAATTTTCCAAAATAATCACTGTATAATTACACGTGTATACTAAACTTGTTTTTATCTATGGAACATATAACATTGTATTACTTTTATGACTTTTTAAATAATAAACCTGGCAGTAAATTTCACCAATTAAGCACATATAAAAAAAATGAGACAAATGAAGGTGGAAAAACAAAGGAAATTTGTAGAATATTGTAAATTCAGTGCAAATTTTTAGAACTGTGTTCCTCATCAGAATTCAATTTATAAAAGGAAAGGAAAAAACAAAGATTGTAAAAGAACATAAAATGAAGTTACAAAGGTGTGTGAAAAGATTGAATAAACATTTATGAATCAAGAAATGTTTTTATGTACATTAATTATTCATAATGGTCTCTCATTTTCTTCTGTTATATTTATGTATTATTATAAACTAGTTTATATATATATATATATATATATATATATATATATATATATATATATATATATATATATATATATATATATATATATATATATATATATATATATATATATATATATATATATATATATATATATATATATATATATATATATATATATATATATATATATTTCGAGATACTGTCTTGTATGGATGTTTATTTTGTATAATAATAGCTTCTAGGGTTTTTGAGCCTTTCCTTTCATTGGATGCTATATCATATTCTGGTATTATCCACTAATATTTGTCTTATGTTGTATTTTAGTTGCTCTTAATGTGCTGCTTGATATGAGCACAGTTAGTACTGAGTTTTGACAGCTGTCAAGTCGACTTATGATATGCATAATGTCACCATGGGCTATTTCAAACTTTCAGCTCAACTTTCCAAAGAAATGCAGTTTATTTACAGTTTTGGTCCTAATACATAACCCATTATTTGAAAATTAGAAAATTACAATAAAAAATTAAACAAACAGACTGTGTCAGTTCTATTTAATAAAACTTATTTGGATGGTGTGTGTGTGTGTGTGTGTGTGTGTGTGTGTGTGTGTGTGTGTAAATATATATATAAATATATATAAATGTGTACATACATATATGTGTGCAACATCTTTAAAATTAAATTGTTCTTGAATGTAATTGATTGTAAGCAGTTTTTGAATAAAACTATTTGCATACTTCAGCTGTACCTGCTCCAGTGACAGAATCATATGGTAAATATATTTTCATTTATTTTAATTGATACAAACAGTTAATCATTTTATTATTCTTATTATTAAGTCTAAAATCTTTTATTTTTTATTACTTTATGTCAGATTCATGTTTCCACAATATGTGCAATTTGTTCAAGACCCATTGTTTGGTTTCTTTTGATGTTGTTATTTATCTTACTAGCATCATAAAACTGTTGGATCTTAAAATTCTAATAATAATTGCAATATCATAATTTCTCCTGGCTGAGTTTGAAAAAATGTTTTATTGAATTATGAGGCATTTCTAATGTGATTTATAGAAATTATATTGATCAATAAAATAGTGGGACTAAAAACCAAACATTATAGACAAGTTATGAATAAGTGAACTGCATTGATGGTCTACATTTAATAGTTTATGATGTTTCAATACCTGAAGTTGTTAAAGCAATGTAATAGAAGTTTAATTGAATAATCTAATAAATATTTCAGAATGATAGATCATAGTTAAGTGAAATTTGAAATCATGATCCCAGAGCTCCAAGTATCAAAAATATAAAGGCATGTGAAATGGATGCTATTAAGCACATGAAATGGCATTAAGTATGTATGAATATGTCACTGATTATTTTACAGTGTTACATGAAGCCTTAATGTCAATGAAGAAAGTGCTTATCACTCTTAAAGACAAAGCTTTCTTTTTACTTAAAAGGTTAAAAAATGAGAAAATGGTACAATATATATCATTATTACAATCATCATCTATGTCTTGTGTGTGGTGGGGTAGCCAAAACAATAGATAATTGTCTTTCAATGCAATACTAATTGAAAATCTTAATAGCTACAATAGATTCTTCCATGGATGGTGAAATCCATGGATTAATAGCAAATAATTCTTTTTCTTTTATGTGTCATGTCATTTTAGGCAAATCCTGACTTTCAACAGTTTTCTATTTTTTATTACTCTTAGTAACTTTTGAGTCTTTACCATTCCTCATTGTTTTTGTTTTGCCATCCATTCACCATTGTTGAGTAGGTTTCCTCCTGCTTTTTTTGCTTTCCCTTTTTCTTCATTAATTGTTTTATGAATCCACTGTCATGTTCTGATTGTTAGTATCAATTTCCTTGTTTCTTTTTTTTGTTAAAACTTCCACATTATTAACATGTTTGGTCCATGGTAATCTCAGCATTTTTTTTTTTTTCAAAGATTTTTACTAAATACCTAAACCTATTTAGTAACAGAGGGAATTTAAATCCCCTACACACATAAAGAAATATATTTAACTTAAACTGTTTAAACTTTTTTTTTGTTAATTGGAACTTGTTAATTGGTTGCCAGTCCCACATAGGGTGAGGCTCTGCTGAATTTGGTTTAAAATGATGAGAATAGTAATGATGATAATAAAAGAAAAACTGAAATACAATTCATACTTAGTAAATAAAACACATAGTTTTATCTATTAGGTTACAAATCTTTATTTGATTTCAGTTTAAACTTTCTCAAAATAAATTTTTTCTTCATTGTAGAATTAGACTGTACTCTAATTGATGGAATGTCTGATAATAACATCATTGCCACAGAAGATATCCAAATGTCAAGTAATCAGAAAGATGCCCAGTTGTTAAGACCTAAAGGATTGGCATGGGAGTCTGCACCAAATGACAAGAATCCATCTGCTGTTATTAAAATTGGAACATTTTTAAAAAATGCTGGTTCAGTGAAGTTGGCCTTTGCTAAGAATATTGAAAGTTATGATGTTTTAATCTTTGGAGGTGATAACCCATTTTCAAGAAAGGTGTGTATACTCTTGTCATACTTGGAAATTAATTAGGATGTAATCTTTTATACTGTTAAAATCTTGTAAAAATTTTCACATTAGTATCAATGTGAAAAGACAGATGTTAACCTATTAAATTGGTTTTAAATAGCAACTTAAATTTGTGCCATTGAGTACAATGGAATTTTGATAAGTAACTGTTAATATTTTTTTCTTGTTATTTTCCTTAATCTTTTGATCAGAATAAAATATAATCCTATTGAAATGATTGCATAAAACAAAATCATTTATTATAAAACAGCAGTTTTGAAATTTCATGAAAACTCACATACCTTTAAGATTTTAGAATTTTTCTTGAACCACTTCATCTTAAGGCTAAAAAAATAAATTTTAAAAAGTTAAAATTGACAAATTTAATGTTAAAATGTGTAAATAGGAAACTGATCAAATTTACTAGATATTAAAATTAAAAGTTTCTTACAAGATATTGCTGACAAAATCATTTAATGCACTGGCTGCTGTTCATAATTATTATTAAATTTCAAGTGTATTTTTATTCAATGTTTTTTATACTTATTTCAGACCCCCTAAAATTACCTGATGCATCACTTGTGTTTGCAATGCATCTCAAATTAGGATATATCAGATTTTTTTTATTTTCATTTCTACATAAATTCTGATTCATGTTTCTATAATTGAATAATAAAGTAATTTAAATTTTTACATCTTTCATTTTCATAATTTAAGATTACCAAATATATATTTTGATTACTGTATTGTACTAGGTAGGTTGTGTAATGGATATCAAAATGGAAAGCCAAGTTCAAATTCTGGATTAGCCTGTTGTGTTTATTTTCACAAAAATTCTCTAATCCACCACTTCTTCCCCCATCTAGGGGTTAATAGCAGGACAAACTGATCTTTTTAGGCTTAGGTGGTAACAAATCTAGAAGGACTGTTCTGAATTCCACTATTTTTTCAAGAATGCATGGCAATCCATAGATAACAAAGAAAAAGGATATAGCAATAAAAACATTTGCACATGGCAAGTATTCATTAGTTAAACTATCAATTATCCTTTTATACTGATGCATATGAAATTAAGTGGAAAGATTATATTGAATTCATTGCTAGGTCTGCTGCTAGGAAAGTTGGTTCACTGTGTCATGCTAGACAATTTTTCTCCCCAAAATCTATCTTGCATATTTATAAGTCTACCATTCATCCTTGCTTTGAATATTGCTGCCATATCTACTCTACTGCTATATATTTAGAGATTCTTGATAAAATTCAAAGAATCTGAATATTATTGTTCCTCATCTGACATCTTGACTCCAATCACTTTCCCACCACAGTAATGTAGCTTGCCTGTGCTTTTTCTATAAATATTTTCATAGTAATTGTTCTGATGAATTTTTATCTATGGTATCTAGACTTTATAAATTTAAGCACAGTACAAGATTGGTGGCAAGGTCTCATCATTTTACAGTTGAAATGACTAGATGTAACCATAAGTTCTATGTTAACACTTTATTCTATTGCATTTCTCGATTGTGGGACTCTCTTCTGGCTTCTTGTTTTCCAGTCAACTTTGATCTTCAAGAATTTAAATGCAATGTCTATTGTTATATTATGTTTTAATTATTGTTCTTTTATTCTTCTCTCTCCTTAATAGTGTTTTTTTTTTCCCAAGTATATTTTATGGGTCAAGAAAAAATGGATCAAATTTTGGAGCAAATTCTGGAATTGATTTCAATTTTATATATTGAGAAAATATAAAATGATTTTGTTGTGTTTTTAATGACAATGGTTTGGAGGAGAAATGCATTCTCGGAATGCTTTCTAGATAAATAATGGTATAAGTTTTACATTTTGAAAACAGTCCTTTTTTAAAAAAAAATACTTAAAATTAGTTTTATCTTTTGATAGTCAAATAATATTCTGTGGTTATTTGATGACTGAATAGCTTCTGGAATTTATTTAAAAAGACAAATAAAAAATTTTATTAATAAAAACTGAAAATGTTTGCATCAACCAAATACATTTTAATGAATTTTTTTCTAACTCTTAAGATGAAATATTTCATGTTTGTATTCTTCCTAGAAAAACAACTTTGGATATTAATGATCTTATTCTGTAGTTTTGTTTTAAGACATCATCTTCAGCAGGTCTAATGATTTTTTTCTATTGTAACAAACATCATCTAAACATGAAATTTTTATTTTAGGGATTGAAACCAACTTCTACAGTTTTTATTCCTGAAGGGACAAAAGGGAACAAGTTAAAGCTAATTTTCAAACCAGCAAGTGTTGACAGTTGCATCTTAGTCAAAGTATCTGTACATGGTTGCCAATGTAAGTATAATCTATACCAGAGATGGCCAAACTTGCTTAATATAAGAACTACACATCATAAACTTTACATGTTTGAAAGCCACAAGACATAACCATTCCTCTGCAATACTTACTGACCCAAGATTTCTTTAAATCCTCTTCTTCCTTTTATTAGCACTGAAGAATAATGCCTCACTCATTGCTAGCATTAAAATTAGGATTTTATTAACTATGAAAATGAAACTTTAATCCAATTGGGATTGCAGTTCTGGTGTTGAAGAGAAAAATAAAGATAAAAATTTACTGCCTAGTGCAGGGAGTGAGCTCACAACTTTCAGTCAAGCAACTAAAGACTTTAGGTTTTAATGACAATGTCAACTCTATTGAGTGTTATAAGATCACCCAGTGGAGCTCTATAAAAGCTAATGCTTTCTCTCTCTAGTCACATTTTTGGTCTGTTACCTGGAGAATCTTTGTAACTCAGCTTTAACCCTACTCAGGATTTTTGCCAGTTGTTTGATTTCTGAGGGGTTCAATCAGGAAGTGGATGAGAAGAAAGAAGTAAACTAGGAAATCAAAACTAATAAAGACTATTAATTAATTTAAATTACCTGAAATTAACTATAAAGCTCTTTTTTTTCCCTTATCTTTTTCTTTTTTTAAGCATTTCACTCCAAGCAAGGCGGGAAGCCACGAGGACGCAAGGGGTTAGAGAAAATTTAGAGCAAGATCAGATAGGAGTGATAGAAGAAAGGATGAGGGTAGTAGATAGATCAAGGCAACTGGAGATGTTGATTGACATTACACTTGAATAGCTGGAGATTATAGCTCACAGGGAAACAGGAATAGGGAAGGGAGTTCCACAGGCGAGAGGTGTGAGACATGAAGCTATTAGAGTAGAAGAGACGGCTACATTTAGGAGTTTCGACAGTGAAGGGGTGAGAGCGGGATGCCAGCCTCGTAAGGCGCTGGAACTCATGACGTCTGGGAACCAGCGAATGCAGCTCCTCGGAGCAATTTCCATGAAAGTATTTGTAGAACAGACAGAGGGAGGCGACGGCATGTCTGTTAGAAAGTGACTGTAGACGAGATGCCAGGGCAGGGCCAACTACATTGCATATCCGCCTCTGGAGCCTATGAAGAACCCCGAGGCAAACAGAAGGGGCACCAGACCATATATGGCAGCAATACTCCATGCAAGGGCAAATTGTTGATTTGTAGATCTGGAGGATCAACTCTGGGGAGAAAAACTTCCTGACGTGGCTCAGGGAGCCAACTTTCCTTGCGGTGGAGGAGGCAATTGACTCAATGTATTTATTCCATCTCAGGTCAGCAGTCAACGTGAGACTGAGAAGCCGCAGAGAGTTGCTCTCGAGAAGTTGAGCGTCAGACATTCTAATGGAGGGAAGGGAAGGATCTCTGTGGTGATTAATAGAGAGCAGTTTTGTCTTAGAAGCGTTGAAGTTGACCAGCCAATTCATGCCCCAGTTCACAATCGATTGGAGGTCCTTTTCGAGACGCACGGCCAGGTTAGTTTTGTCAGCGAGACTAGATTTTTTTTGAGGCAGGAATAAATTGTGGTGTCATCCGCATAGATGCCAACTTGGGAAGTTATGGCGTCAAGAAGGTCATTTATGTAGATAAGGAATAGAGTGGGGCCTAGGATGGAGCCTTGAGGAACACCTGCGTTCGTGGGATAGGAACTGGAGGAGAATCCGTTGAGAACGACCTTCAATTCACGGTTTGACAGGAATGATCGTATTAGGTTATACAATCGACCCGTAATGCCATAACCCTGGAGCTTGCGAAGAAGGCCAGCATGCCAAACCCTATCAAATGCTTTGGAGATGTCTAGTGTCACAGCTCAGGCTTCCCCGTTATTTTGAAGAGCTCGGTAGACTGTTTCAGTGATGGCCGTAGGCACATCGGCTGTAGATCGGGCAAAGCGGAAACCATATTGCTTGTCTGAGAGCAGATTATGGGATGTGAGGTGGTTAACCACCCCGGTATTGATTAGGGCTTCGAAGACTTTGCCGAAGAGGGGAAGGAGACTGATAGGACGGTAGTTAGAAGGGTCAGAGGGGTCGCCGGAGTTCTTGAAGACAGGAATGATCGAAGAGGACTTCCAGCAGTCAGGAAAACAAGACTCCTTGAGGCAGTAGTTGTATAGTTTAGAAAGGGCGGGCGCCAGTTCAGGCGCGCATTTCTTCAAGACAATGGCTGGTATCCCGTCTCCACCACTAGCCTTGTTGGGGTCTAAATTGGAGTTCTAAGAGGGAAGTCAGGTATGGGTACACCGGAAGAGTCGAGCATCAAGTTGAATGAAAATTTCCGAGTAAAGCATTCAGCCTTGTTGGCAGAGGAGGTCAGGACTTCGAACTGGTTAAATAAAGGAGGTATAGAGGGTTTACAATTGTTCAATACGCTCTTGCAGAGACGCCAATAATCTTTGGAGCCAAATTTGCGAGATGCAATACATTCTTTCATCTGAGCCACAAATAGTGACTTAGCATCGTTGAGGACATGCTTACATTCATTACAGGCGGAGGCAAAGAGACATCTATTGCAGTCAGACATGTCGCTACGGAATAGGTGGAAGTAGTGGTTCCTATGGGTGATGGCGGCTGAGCAAGCAGCCGAGAACCAGGGGGAAGAGTGTGACTTGACCCTATATTTCCTTGATGGGATGAAAGCATCGATTCCAGCTTTAACCCAGGAAGAGACCTCAGAAGCACATTCTTGGACGGGGAGCTTAAAGACTCCATCCCAGGGGACATCGCGGAGGAAATCACGAAACGCGTCCCAGTCAGCTCGTTGATAGTAGAATGAAGTTCTAGTGGTAGGAGGTTCTTTATAGGGGGTGGAGTTGAAGGAGATGTTAACTGATACTACTGCATGATCAGAGTTACCAAGAGGGCAGAGTTGCGAGGCACTGCAGGATTCAGGGATGGAGGTAAAGCACAGGTCAAGAAGAGAGGCTTTACCTTCCCGATTGAAGGCAAAACGAGTGGGGAAGTTAACTATCTGTATGAGGGAATGAGAGATTGAAAAATTGAGCGTTTGGATGCCTGCGTGGTCAGTAGTAGCATTCTTAAGCCACAAGGTGTGATGGGCGTTAAAGTCACCAAACACAAAAATGTGAGCAAACGGGTGGAGGGAGAGAGCCTTGTCTATGTTGTCAGAAATGCTATCGAGTATCTCACAGTCTTGAGAGGATGGAGAGTGGGAAAGGAAGAAGAGATAGCTTACCGCATTGAGGAGAGAGAGTCGGAGACACATGTATGACTGGTCTGGCGATTCGAGAGAGAACTCTCTGGCCAGAGGGAGATATTCCTTGACGTAGACACCAAGACTGTGCATGTGGGTTAGAGAGTCTTTTCTGAGGAGAGGAAGATAGCCAGGGATCGAGAGATCAGAAGAGGGGATAGACGAGACAAGGTTTGTCTCACAGAGAGCCAGTATATCCGGGTCGTTTGCAGTGAGGAAAGATACTAGACTGCAGAAGTTTTTCCTAATGCCCCGGATGTTGGAGAACGAAATGTTGAGGGGTTTAGGTGGTTTTTGAGAGGCTTGTTTAGGGTTAATCTTTCGGTTTTTGTAACTCATATTGAATTTTGTTTGTAAGATGAGAAGGCCCGAAGTAAAAGAAACAGACAGTTTCGAACGTGACACGGGCAGAGAGGAGTTGGCAAAATCTGCATCATTATGTGGCCTCAGGTCTGCCCACCGGAGGTGACTGCAGGGACACCTTTCCATGTGCGACATGGCACTACAAACACCCCGGTATTATACAACTGTTGATCAGAGTGGCTGCTCAAGACGCTACGCAAGAGTTAGGGCTCCTAACTACCAGTCGGAAACAGCAACCAGAGAACTGTCAACCGTGTACCCTCAGAATGAAGAGGTGATGCCACAGACTGTACACATCACCGGAGAAACTGAGCTGCACTAATACAGAGGCCGGAGAGAGAAAGAGTACTGGGAACCCCTTCCTAGACAAGAAACAAGGTGTAAGCCTCTTCTCATGTCCAATAGAAGGGGGAGGAGTGTTGACCGGGCGGTAGAAGAGACTACCTACTCCTATTACAGATAACACAAAAAAGGACGACAAAAACAGAGGGAAGGATGGGGTGGGGAGAGATATCAGGCAAGGAGTCCTGGATCACACTTGGCTGTACCCTATCTAAGTTTTAACTTAGTATAAGTCCCATTGTCTATTCTAAAAAGAAATTGAAAATAAGGTTACCCGGATTTATTAACGCATCTAGCCAAAGATATTCAATTTTCCATTTTTCCTGTTTTTTCCTTTCGAACCGGGATTTCTTACTAAACTATCAAATAAGGAAGTGGGGAGAGAAAAAAATAGATAAATTTAAAAACAAAAAAAAAAACAAAAAACAAAGAAAAATGTAAATGGGTTTCTGCTAGAGTGAAACTATATTCACACGGGGCCGCAAGTGGTTGTCTGCTTTCTTCCTCATGATGGTAACTGAATGTACGGCTTACCTTATGTCCAAGCGTCAACCCGAGGGTGGGGGGTCAACGGCCAATCCTCTGCCCTCACCAAATAGTGGGCTTGGGAGATATGCTTTAATGAAAAAAAAGGAGCTTGGTCAACAACTTTCTATATATCACACATTAATTGCTAGATAGCCATATCATGAACTGTAATACAGTTGCACTTGATATAATTATATACATTTTTTATCTTATACATTTTTTTTTCACTGGATGCATATATGTTTTGATACACACTGCATGCATATTTTAATTATAATAAATTTAAGTAATGATATAATAATATAATATTTAATAATAATAATAAATATTAACAAGTCTTTTCTATTAACTGTGATGAGAAAAGAAGCTCAGCCAACATATTTTCACAAGCTACACATTAAATGTCAAAGAGTTACATGTGGCTCATGAGCTGTAATTTGGCCACCACTAAAAATCATTATATTATTTTAGAAATTCAGTGATCATATTGAAATAACTTAGATGCAAGACAAATTTAAAAAAAACAACAACATTTTATTAGTAAGTATGAAAACAGTATTTGGTTTATGTATGTAAAGTGATTAATAATTAATCTTAAATGATGTGATGTTCAAATTATAATCTGACATTGATTTATATTTGGGATTCTTTCAGTAATAACTACAGCTCCTCCAGTGACTGGTAAGTAGTTTAAAACTATATGGTATTTGACATAATTTTTACGAGTCATTCCCTATTTTTTTATTATTGTAAAACTTGTAAAATATATTTACATAAATTGAGAAACTCCCAAATATATATTGTTGATTGATAAGTAAGGACTTCAATCCTCAAAAACAGGCTTTAGAACAAATGGAATATTGAAACTGGTATGAGAAACTTCTTTTCAAGGGTTGATTGATAAATAAGATCTTCAATCCTCTAAAACAAGTTTTAGACTAGATAGAATAATGACATTGGTATCAAAATGGATTTATTTTTATATGAATTTCTATCATGAGGCGTTAATATTTTTTACAGTCAGACTAATATCCTCATCTTTGTTGTCACTATCATAATATTTCAGCTGTTGTGTCTTCTGGCCTTCAATCCAGATAAATTTCAAACTGAACCCTTTATTTAATCTACAGGGGGAAATAGTTTCATACTGCTGTCTTTCACTGTGTCTGAATCTATACTACCAGGCCTAGGGATTGAACTCACAATTACTCATTCATTCACCACACAGTCATTGATCATGTTCTCCTTTATGCTAGGCATGATTTGTTAGAGATGTCTCTGTAAAGTTGAGCTGCTTCTGAATATTATTATAGTATTGTATAGACTGTAGGTTTTATAAATCCTTTCCAACAACAAGTATCATTTAATGCCCTTTAAGAAGAGAGACAGATTTTGGCAGTTTTAAAATCCTCCTCCTCAAAACTTCTCTGTCTACTTGCTTGTTATTATGCTTGCTGGGTAGTTATTCAGAAATGCTAGACAGTTAAAAATTAAAACTGACTAGTACTTCAGTATAACAATTGAAGGTTAATTGGTCTGTGAGATACTTGAATAAAACTGGAGGATGCAACATCTAAAATGTGATAGTAGCAACAAAGATGAGGACATAATAAAAAATTGATTAGTTATGCTTTATTTTATCATGTGATGCCATCAATGGACTAAAATACAATTATGCAAACTGGTGCCATCAACTGAGAGTGTATTTGATGTAATGGAATAACCTGTCACACCCATGACTGACTACACTATAGGTCGTAACTACCTATAAATATCTGTAAGTCAATGGACTACAGAGTCTAGCTGCGACCTGTTCCAGCTAGACAGTCAAACTCTCTGCCTCTGAGCAGAGAGGAACTCGGACGAGGCCCCGCCGAAGGGCAGTCTCTTTCGGGGAGGTAGACTGACCCTGAACCCATTTATGCGGGTTTAAAAAGGGAATATCTATGGCCAAGCCTACGGGCTTGGAGAACCCACATTAAACCGGCCTTGTGCCACATGCAGCCCTCGTGGGGTGGGGTAACTAAATATACTAGCTGCAACCTGTTCCAGCTAAACAGTCGAACTTTCTGCCTTCAGGCAGGAAGGAACCCGGACGAGGTTCCGCCGAAGGGCAGAATATTGTTCGAGGAGGTAGACTGTCCCTGAACCCGTTTATACGGGTTCGTAAGAGAATATTTTTGGCTGTGCCTACGGGCTTGGAGAACCCACGTTAAACCAGCCTTGTACCACATGCAACCCTTGTGGGGGGGTAGCTAAATATACTAGCTGTGATCTGTTCCAGCTAGACAATCGAACTCTCTGCCTTTGGGCATAGAGGAACCCGGATGAGGCTCCGAAGAAGGGCAGAGTCTCATTCGGGGAGGTAGACTGCCCCTGAACCTGCTTATACAGGCTCGAAAGGGAATATTTTTGGCTGAGACTACAGGCTTGGAAAACCCATGTCAAACCAGCCTTGTGCCACATGCAACCCTCGTCAGGGTGTAGCTAAATATATTAGCTGCGATCTGTTCAGTACGATTCAGACTTATGTGAGAACTACTGACTTTCCAATAGTAGCACACACTACTGGATTGACTTGCGATGACCTTGTGCATAACTGTTACCTTATTTCTTATTGTACTGGTTTTTACAATAAACTTTTACTTATTTTATCCACCTTGTTTTTCAAGTATATATTCCTATTAGCACGGAATATAACAGTATCATAAAAAAGAGCTTGGCTAACATATTTTCATGAATTTCACATTAACAACTAAAGAGCCATATCTGGCTTATGAGCTGCAATAGAATTATCCCTGATATAATTATATATGTTCTGTA
The DNA here is from genome assembly GCA_903632075.3 of Acanthosepion pharaonis. NCBI lineage: Eukaryota > Metazoa > Mollusca > Cephalopoda > Sepiida > Sepiidae > Acanthosepion > Acanthosepion pharaonis. The sequence continues at coordinate 548,023 of CAHIKZ030000437.1, forward strand.
TCTGTAGATCACTGGATGCATAAACATTTTGATACACACCACATGCATATTTTAATAAATATCAATAATGATACGATAATAATATAGTATTTAATAAGAAGAATAAATGTTGATAATTATGCACAGAAACTCTTTAAAAAGGTAATCAGATGATGTGACTACAAAATGTAGTCCACCTGATGTACACTAGCCTATTTACCAAATAATTATTTTTATATGTTCTTAAATTTTGTCAAAATATATCAGAATTTTTTTTAAAAATAACTTTTAAACTTATTAAAGTAATTAGCTTAACAACTTATTTTCTGCTTTCTTCAAATAATTTATACTCTAAAAATAATATAAATAATTTTTTTCTGCACCATTAAAGTAATTATATTTAGTTCTCAAAAATTAATTATTAATCACTAAGTTCAATTTCACTAAAATATCAAATCGCTAAGTTCAATTTCAGTTCATCTAGACATCAGTTATGTCAATACATAAAGATGAACACAAAAATATTAAGAAAGGACAACAAATTGTTCTTCAAAATGTTACAGAATATGTAAGCTAGCCCAGAATGGCAAACTACTGGTTAGAACTCTGATGAGATTGGAGAGGTTTGGAATTCTGTGTGATGGATTTAAGCCTTTGATATAAAACCAAAAAGTGAAATGACACTCAGACAACAAGAAGATTTAAACGGCTGACATAACTCCGGCATCCAGATTCCTTTGTGAGGCAAGCCAACATGCAATGATGAAATTCTAGTCAATGAGTTCACATGTGTCTTCTCAATCATCCTCTCTTCTCTTTCTCACTTCTTCATGCAAATGATACTATACATGGAGAATTGGTACTAGTATAATGTTTATTCTTGAATGGGTGTGAAAAATGTTTTCCTTGTTGTAGACACAACCAAAGAGAAAGAAGTAAAGCTAAGAGCTCCTCAGATTTTGGCATTAGGCTTTTTTTTTCATGAGTATGTCACATAGTTATGTACCTCCCAGTGGCAAGAAAAGATAACCTCAATCTTATTTTATTATTTTTTTTATATTTTTCAACTACAGTAATATATAATAAATTAATCCAAATTTTTCTCTGCTCTATATTTCTTTCAGAATCCAACTGTATCATGGTAGATGGCATGATTGATTCAACATTCATTCCAAATTCTAATATAAAACTATCAAGTAATCAAGAACAAGTAAATGCCATCCGACCTGGTGGAAAAGGTTGGACTCCTGATGAGAATGACAAGAAGATAAGTATCACCATAAATACTCCAAATGCATTAGTGTATGGAGGCAGCATCTTTCTTCAAAAAGCAAAAGATGTTGGAAAATTTGATGTCACATTGGTTAGTGGAAAAAATGTAAAATCTATAAAGGTAATTAATATAAATTTATATTATTATTTATATGTATTTTAATTTAGTCAAGAGTAATTTAATGCTTGATTGTTGGCATCCATTGGGGAGAGGAACAGGTCAACAGGACATGTAGTACCTCTGTCAATGATTAAGTGCACCATCTGATATCTGAATCATTGTGTGTCATACTTGTTTATAATACAAATCATAGAGAGTTCAACACCTTTTTGACAGGTAGAATGCTTACTGTGTAACAAGGTTAATTGTAAGATATATTCTAAATATATACCTTTGCTTTTCTTTTGAAAAAAATGACAACAAACAGCCATGCATAGATTTTATTTTTTGTTGTAGTTATTATATATTAATTCTCATGTTCTCAGCTCATTTCATCTATTTAAAAAAATGATTTGAAGTAGGGTTTTTGCTGGTAGAGTTTCTGATTAGCATACATTTAGCACAGAGAATATTTTGTGAACTTGTTTTACTAATGACTAAAATGTCTCTGGACCACTTGGAAGTATACACTTTCAGTACCAACATTATTTTGCTGATATGCTTAAGCCAAGAAAATAAAAATAAAAGTTCTCTAGAAATTGAATATGATTGCTAGAAAGCTGGTATTAGTTACAGCATTGTTTATTAGACAAAATGAAAATAAGGTGTGAATTGTGGGTGTTATTACATAATGTCATTTCATGCTGAATGCGTTAAAATTGAATCAAATAGAAATCCCAAGTAAAACAAAAACTACAATTGCAATATTACTGAAGATAGTAAGGACATTGTGAAATATGCCATAATATGGAAATAATTCAGTGTCACTTGCAGGATTCACCAGTTAACATTAGGATGAATGGTGATAACAAAAATAATTATTCTAATAAAATCTAGAAACTACTTTTTTGATTTTGTTTTTGATGTAATGGAATAATCCATCACCCACATGAGTGACTACACTATAGGTAGTAACTGCCTATAAGTATCCGTAAGGCAGTGGACTACATGAGACTTGCTGAAATCTGTTCCAGCAAGATGGTCGAACTCTCTGTCTTCAGGCAGAGAGGAACCCGGATGAGGCTCTGCCAAAGGGCAGAGTTTCGTTCGGGGAGGTTGACCAACCCGATTCTGTTTTTACAGTTTCTATGGGCATTTTTTTGGCCGAGCCTACGGGCTCGGACAACCCACGTAAAACTCAGCATTGTGCTACATCTTTCCCTCGTGGGGGGGCAAGTAAATATTGACTTGCTGGAATCTGTTCGAAAGATTGAGTTTTAGATATTTTTAATTATAAAATATTTTTTCTTTTGTAGGGAAATTCTGTTAAGGATAAAGTAAAAATTCCATATGGAACATTGGCTGATCAAATCCATATAAAGTTTCATTGTGGTGTTAGTGGTCAAAAGATGTCTGTGACTATTTCAGTCATTGCTTGTTTTGAAAAACAAAGTAAGTATTTTTATTATTTCTCATGTATTGTATTTTAATATAGAATTGTTTATAGTACTTATAATAAGTTATCATAAACACTTTTTAGGTTAAATTGATGAAATGTATATAACAATTTCTCAAGTTTGTTTAATATCTCTCTCTCATATATATATTTCATCATTTCACCCTAAGCAAAGCAATAAAGCCACTAAAATGCAAGGGTTACTGAGTGTTAGACAATATGAGAAAAAAATACTATTTGAGAGAACAATAAAAGAATGAGGATTAAGAAGTCAAAAGATAATGGTTGACATTCCATTTAAATTTTTGAAGATCAAAGTTGACTGGAAAACAAAAATCGAGAAGTGCAAAAGAAGAAACTGTTAGCATAGAACTTACAGTTATATCTAGCCATTTCAATTGTAAAATGATGATACTTAGTCACCAATCTAGTAGCATGCTTAAATTCATAAATTCTAGATACCATAGAGGAAAATTCATCAGAACAATTACCATGAAAATATTTATAGCCATACACACAATATGTGTTAATTTAATTACTGTATGACTGGTGTGTAATAATGAAAATTAGGCAAACATTTGTATCCAGCAACAGCTAGCTAAATTACTGAAAGGTATTTTGAAAGTTCCAAGAATGTTTCCAGCAAATGGCAGCATCATTTCAAGAAATACTCTCTTCAGAAAGAGAGTATTTTGAGGATGACAGCAGCCAATATAAAAGAAGCAGAATTTGGTTTCACAGGAGGACTGTTCTGCAAATAGTTATACTTGCATGCATGTGTGTGTGTATATATATATATATATATATATATATATATATATATAGGATTAATAAAATTAAATTTGTCACTCAGCACCTTGACTACAGTCAAACATTTTTGTAATTGTTCAGTCCACCCATCAGGAGGTTTCATTAATTGACTGCCGTTTTTCTCATTATTTATTATCTTTATACTGTTTGATGTAATTATTGTTACAGTTGTTTAAAAATATTTTTTTTCTTTTTCCAGTTACAACCACTGCAAGTAAGAAAAACTATTATACTATTTCAGTTTTTATTTGTATTATTCTTATATATTATTAATATATATTAATATATTCTTATTCTTATATATTATTCTTGTATTTTAATGCCTAACAAAAACCTATTTAAACGTTTTACTTTGTTAATCTTTTTTATGCTGTCCACTAACTTCTATAGATTGACGGCCTGAGTAAAGTTGTGATAAAAGGCACTTGACAAAAAATGAAGATGAAAGCAAATACTCATCAAAATTATTAATAATGGATGAAATGAAGTTGAAAGTATAAAAAATAGTAATAATGGTTGACAATTGTTTATTGAATAAAAATAAATTTTAAAAAAAGCAAAAACATAATATTACTTGAGCCTTGTGGGATGCAGGGTAAATTTGTGAGATTTATTTCTGGAAAAATAGAGTCTGATACTGGAAAATTTTCTTAATTACATAATAAACATATTTATTATGGATTTATTAAATACTTGTTTGCGTATAAATTTTTTACAAATTTTAAACTTATCAGTATGATATATTTTATATATATTGGTCTCATTCACTGAAACAAAAATCAGTTGAAGCATATAAATTAAATGTATGTGATGATACAAATAATATATGTATTATAAATAATATCTTGAATTCTATTTTATAGTGCCAACAACTTTTGCTACAGGTTAGTATAAATGCTTATTTTTTTTTCAATTTTATATCTTTGTTATTTAAAAAAGAGGAGAAAATTAATTTTCTTTCATGTTTTCAATATAAACTTATCTACTGCACTCAAAATTTTACAAAACACAAAATGGCTCATTCTACCTGTATATGTATTTATCTGCATACCCATTCAAAGAGACTCTGGTACAAGGCTGTGTTTACATTGGGACCTCGATGCAGGAATAGGATTAGTAACAAAAATTACTTTGAGATACATCAAGCATCAGAGATTGACTCTGATCCTCTCTCTTTAAGTGCAATGGCAGTACTTGAATGGATGACCAAATTGGGGTCAGCATGGTTGATAAATGAAAATTTCATAAAAAACATTAAGAAAATCAAAATAAACTAGTTGACTTCATTTAAATTCTTATTGCTCATATCATAATAATTCTAAGTGTTTCAAGACTCTTGAATTATATCTAGTGTACATTATGTATCAGGTACTTTCTAAAAAAGAAAAAGCTTAAAAAATTTTTTAACTATAATTTTGAGAGAAATTGTATTTTTCTTTGAAGAGGATAAAAATAAATGCAAAAAAAATGTTTTTCACATGTGTTTCAATATGGTAAATACCTAATAAGATTAATCACATTCTTAAATTCTGTAATTTTCAGTTTACCATTTAAGGATGTGAATAGTCTAATCAATAAAAGGAATTAGATTATTTTAAGTTATTAGCACACTGATGGATTTCTTTAAAAAATCTGTAAAGAACAATAAATCTCAGGAATGCTATGTAAAAAACATTAACTCATTTTGAAAATAACTAAATGTGAAACAATACTGTAAATAGATAAATAAAACAAATTTCATTATATACATATATATATATATATATATATATAGATAGATAGAGAGAGAGAGAGAGAGAGAGAGAGAGAGGGGACGTAGGAATCAAAACTGCATGATGACTCAGTTTCATGTCTGAAGCAATCATCACTATATCTATAAATGCTCTGTCTCTGATATTAAGCACTCTTCTCTCATAAATATAACAAATTTTAAACAATATATGAATATATGTATTTTTTTTATAAAATATAGTTAATAAAAAAATACAAACCTTACCACTACTGCAATTTCCCCTGAGGGTCATCAGGCAGTAAAAATCAGGACTTTTCTTTTCTTCTATTTGACTTGACACACTTAAATATATTGGGGTAGAGTTTGAAGTTTTTTTTTTTAAACTCTGTTTTAGAAAAAATGGTTTCTGCTATCATATTCAAACTAGATCCCCATAATACATGCAGCTTTGATAATATCCCTGCAAGTATCCTAAGGATATGTGCTCTCCAAATTGCTTTTTCTTACATCCAGCTTACTGGAAATCCTCTTCTGTAGTTCTTGTCTTTAAGAATTCTGGTAAACCTTCTGATCCCTTGAATCATTGTCTTTTACTGCTTTTTTTTAAAGTACTAGAGGCTCTAATCAACTCTGAATTGGTTAACCATCTCATTTCACATGACATTCTTTCAGATAAATAATATAGCTTTCATTTTGCTTGGTCAACTGTTAATGCGTTAATGGTTATTTCTGAATATGTCTATCAAGCTTTATATAAGAATAGCTATATATAACCATAGGTTCTATTCTAATAGTTTCTTTTCTCACACCTCCCATCTGTGAAACTCATTTTTAGTTTTTTGCTTTCCTGCCACCCTCTTGGGATGAAATGATAAAAAAATAATTGCTGTGTATTTTTTTGAAGATACATTGAGCACTTTTTTATTCATATAAATTTTTCATGAAACAGCTTTCCATTTTTGTTGTATAAGAGTGTGCTGAAAAGTTATTGGCCAGACCAAGAAGCCATTTCAAAAAATATTCCAATGTTTGGTCATTTGATTAGATTTTTAAAAAATTTCTCAGTTTACAAACTTTTCTCCCATCCCTTCATACTTGCTACTAGACAACATTTCAGATGATCTATTTATCAACACTAATATTAGTTTTATCCAGTGAAAGAAAGAAAAAAAAGGAAATCTGTTTTATCCAAGAAGGAAAAAAACAGTGATGGAAAATAGATAGCACCAGACCAATTCATTTCTTCAGTGTCAGATAGACAAAGAATAACAATGAATCTAATTTTCCTTTTTTTACACAAAAAGATAAAATTAGATGATGTTGAAATCTATACTAGCCCAACTTAAGTGCTTGATGAGCCACATTGCCACATCCTTCGGTTTCATGATACTTCTTGTTAATTACCTAAACTTTATCCCAGAGGAAGTAATGTGTATCCTTTTCTTTCCAGATATGCTATGGCATTCAAGATTTTTACCTCATGTTGATTATAGATTTCTTCTGTTCCTCAGTTGTGATTTTAAGTAGATCTGACAAGGGCTACAAATAAGAAATTCAGTTGTCTAAACAATGTTGAGTATGTTAATAACTTCTTTAAGTTATAGATAATGCATTTTTATAATTCTAACCACATACAGGTCTCTGTGGGTAGCACAGTGGTTATTGGTATGAAAAAGGGAGTCAGATAGCCCACTTCAAATTCTGCCTTAATTTGTTGCATTCATCTCTGCACTAATGCCCTTGAGAAAGGCATGAATCTTTCTCCCCCACATTCACAGTTATGAGTTAAATAGAAAAGTAGACTGAGCTATCTGGCATTTGATGACAGCTAAGAGTAGGAGAATTTTAAAATGTAGAGAAGGAAATTGGAAACTACTTTACTATCTTTCCAAAGAAGTTATAGCAAATCACAGATAATAAAAAAAGAAATCTGTAGATAGCAATAATCACCTATGTCCTGAAAGGGATATGGCATTTAATAAAAAAAAGGACATATATATATATATATAAATATTAATGTAAGAGTAGCATTTATTATTTTGGAATTTCTGACCTTTTATAAAATTAAAATTATATTCTGTTAGTTTTTATTAACATTTCAGAATCTTACTGTATAAAAGTTGATGGAATGGCTGACAAGAGACTTATTTCTAACCAAAATATTCATGTGTCAAGTAATGAAGAAGCTATAAATGCCATTAGACCTGGAGGACCTGGCTGGAAATCAAAGCCTGACGATAATAAACACACTGTTACAATCAATGTTGGCAATGCACTTGCATATGGTGGAAATATTCACTTACTTCAACCAAAATCCATTAAGTCTTATGATGTGATTCTGCTGGGTAGTGATAAAGTTCATGCTTCTAAAGTAAGTATTGACATTTTTTCTATTTTATAATATATTACTGTATATACAAGAATGAACATGGATTTAGTACATTCAGTAACCCCTAATATGCTTTGTATAATTTATATTTTAATGGATCTATAGCCATGGTTTGCCTTCACAGATGAAGATTTGGGAAGGGATTTCATAACTACTGCAAATCTATCTTTGGCTGACAACACCTATAAGGAAAAGTCAATGCTTTCATAATAGCATAGGTCTGTCAGCTAAATACATTTTGGTTTTTGTAATTTCATCTCTTCTCTATCACTTGGAGATGTGGAATCCCTCAGGCTTGCATAATGAGATTTATTTTATAAGGTAGGGTGAAGTGTAAATGTTACTGCTCCATCCATTAGACCAAGGACTTACTTGGATGGCCCAATACATGAATGATAGACATAAGTTGGAGGTTTTCTAGTTGAGTTTCGCTTTCCTAGTCAGTTCTGTGACCCAATAAACTGACAATAAACCTAGCTAGTGCAGATCATATACTCTGGTTTTAGACTTTCCATAAAATTAGTTCTTATGCTATATAGTTTGAAAGTTTTAATTTATACAATGTGCAGCAGAAATACCTCACACATTTTAAAGGTTGACAAAAGACCAAGATAAATGCTATTAAAAAAATTATTTCACTGTTGTTTAAACAAAAGGTTACTGTTTTTATTCATTTGGTTTTTTAAAATGACATACGCCAAATGGTTGCCATACACTGTTGTAGACAATTTCTAAAGTATTCCATCACCTGAAGAGTCATTTCTGGTGTTATTTCTTGACTTTTTGCCAAATAGCATCCTTTAATTCTTCAATAGTTGCTGGTTGATTGTTATAGACCTTTCAAGTAACCCCAGAGAAAATAATCACAGAGGGTGAGATCGGGCAAGTGTGCAGGCCATCCAATATCACCATACATGGAAATCAAATGTCTTGGAAACATTTCTCTCAAAGCTTTCATTGATCTTGCTGTGTGTGTGGTGGCTCCATCCAGACATCTGTACTCCCAAGGTCTCTGAGTTTTGTCCACAGCATATTCATGTATCGGTCAGATATTAGTGCAACCAAATGGTCTCCCTCCTCAAAAAAGTAAGGGCCCCATGCACCAAATTTCACAATTATGCACTACACAGTCACTTATTCACTTTGTAGGAGTCTTTTATGAAGCTGTTTAGGGTTATTTTCTGCTGAGTAGGAAAAATCCTTCTTATTGACAGAGCAAGATAGATGAAAGCGGAATTCATTACTTGTGAGAACAGTATTTACAGGAACATTTTGAAGAATGTCATCACATACCATGTGATATTCCCAGTTGCATTCTTATAGTTCCTGAACAACCATTAATTTCTGTGAATGGAACTTCAGATCGGTGTATAAAATTCTTCTGACTGCTCAATCAGGCAATACCAAAGCAGAAGTATGTTTACAGACTGAATGTGTAGCAGATTACAGAACAGACTGTCTGACAGCCTGGATATTTTCTGGAGTTCTAAATCTTTGAGGTTTTTTAGGTGGATTTCTTTTAAGCACTGAACCTATGTCCTTGAAATTTTCAACCCACTATGGGTATCAACTTTCTATCTGAAACAGCATCATTCTAACATAACATAAAATGAGCACAAAAAGTTCTCTGTGTTGCAATTACAGATTCACCAGCTATAAAAATGTTCTAACAACAAATGCATGGTATGCACTGGTCCAAGACAAGATGGTAACTGATGATATGTGAAAAAAATGATAAGACATTGGTTTGATGAAGATCATTACCACTTGCAAATCAGAGCCTTGGAAATCAGCATTCAAACTAGAGACTTTTACCTGGATTTAGACACTAACTTCTGGCACGGGTGGGAAATATGCAACTATTTCAGCCATAAAGCAAGCTAAGAAATCTTTTTTTCAGTAAAGATAATATAGCAGTCTTCTTTTCAAAAATATTATTTTATATAATATTTGTGGGAAGAGCAACTGCAGCTGAAAAGTTGAAATTAGTTACAGTCTCTTTTTTGTAGTTGATGGTATAAAAAATAATCTTTATAAAAATATTGGCACTTAGTAAAAAAAATTATTTTTTAAAATTCTACTTCACTCTACTGTGTTACATTTCGTGTTGTCTCTGGGTCTCCACACGAATAAATGGTATTAATGAAAAGGACAATTTCTTTTTCTTACTCATTTTTATTTAGATAATTTAACCACTGATATGGACCTGATTTGATAGACATGGATATGAATAGTTTCTGTGAATTTTTGGGAGTTATTATTTACATTATTTACAGTCAAACTAATGTCTCCATTTTTGTTGAAACATTAGTAGTGATTTTACTACATATTTATTGTATTTTGATGTATTTTACTACATACATACATACATACATACATACATATGTAATAAATTTGGGCATGTAATCTTGACAGAGTTATAAGTTATTGGCATTTGGAAAAATGTTCATGAAAGTATGTTTCAAAAATAATATCTGATATAATATCTTTCTCTTTTTAGTCTTAATCAATGCCAACTTAGGAAAACTAATATAGCATTTAATTATTTTAAACACACACAACTGTATACACACACAATGCATTTTTCGTTATCCAAAAGAAGAAGAAGCCATAGAGGCAAAATGCATTATTGGATATTATTTTCAAAACATACTTTCATGAATGCTTTTCAAAATGTCAATAACTTATTATACATATATATATATATATATATATATTTTTGTGTGCGTGTATAGCAGTTTAAAAAAAAAAAATGCTTTCATTAATTGTTGGCAATGTTAGCTCAATATGCATTAAATATATCTGAATACAAATTTGAAGATGACATTGTTAAGATAGTTTTTTTTTATTTACATAGAAAAATGCTCCTGACACCTCAGTGAAAATACCATTTGGAACAACAGCAAATGAAATAAGAATAAAATTCTATGGAGATTCTCCTGGTTGTCAAGTGATGACCTCAATATCTGTTGTTGGATGTTTCGAACAAAGTAAATAAATTTCTTTCTACTTTCTTATGTCAAATTCTGTTGAAGACATGATAAGTATCAATGTCTCCTTCTTTGTAGTATCTTCTATATTGAAACTTTTATTTACAAATTTGCTTCTTTCCTAAAGGTGTAGTTATTATGAAATCTTAAATTTCACAAATTTAAAGTTGTTTTTAAAGTAACACCATAAAGTAATATGGGATACAAAACAGAAATTAATCAGAATTCCTCCCAGACTGCACCTTTCCAATTGCACTTAAAGTTGTTAGATCAGGGTCAATCCATGATGTCTGAGGCATCCCAAAGGGAAGTACCAATGAAATGAGACATTTTCTGATACCACTCACATGTAGGTGTGCAGAGCTCCACATTAGTTGTAACCTATCTTGTGAAGTGGGTATATAAATAAAATCAAGTTATAATTTATTAACTCTTATGTCGAAACTTAACTCTTATTATCTAACACTTTCGCCCCAACCTCTCAACCTCTGACATCTTACTCTCTGGGTTGAGGTGTCTACTCGGTCCTAACCGAACTTAAGGGAGTGGCCGTTGGTCCCCTGAGCATCCATAGATTATTTGACCGGTCCACTGGTTTAATCCTGTTTCCTGCCCACGTTGTGTTTGGTTTGATCCAGAAAGCAGAAGTGATGTTCATCCATTCACTGTCGACTGAAGATGTAGACACGGCTGGAGAGTCTGCGCTAAGAAATTCAGAATGCAGCAAAAAAAAAATTAATGTGCAGAAAGCCGGAAAAACATCGATTCAATGATTGAATTGTTAATGTCTTTTATATAGCAGAAAAGAATAGTATAGAAAAGAAACGGGTTACAGAAAAGAAAAGTAATTGACATAAAAAACGCATACACTGGATTCTGAACAGAGAGAGAGTGTGTTATGATTAACTCGTTGTTAAATCATCTCAGAACGATATACGACTCTTTGATGTGGAATAAGATTTCTGTGCACGGCTTAAAGTTTATAGTTGCATTCCTCCTTAGCAGTAGTAACAGTAGTAGTAATATTCGTGGTAGCAGAAGCAGCGGTACTTATGTCAACAGCACATGTTGGCGGACACTTCGTTCCAATCTCTGACATAACGTTCTCTCCTTCTTGAGTCTCCAGCTCAATCTCCACTGTCTCTAGCCCAACTCTTGCCTGGGCTAATTCTCTTCTGTCTCTCTCTTCTGTCTGCTTGTCCCATCTGCCTCTTCCGTCTCTCTCTTCCAGCATAACTACGCGTTTATATAGAAAAAACCAGCTGGTTACAACCAACCCTTGGCCCTACTACTTCGCACGTGATTATCACAGGGTTTTAGCTTTTTCAACCAAAATCATGTGAATTCTAAAGATCCTCCTTGCTTACTCAGCTCTATTCCAAGTTTTAATCAATAAAAATTATTTTGTCCATTTCCATTGTCTCCTGATGACCCAGATTCAATGGGTACAACTTCTGCCCTAGGTCAGGTTTCACCATCAGTAAACAAAAATGCTCTGATCTAATTTTGCTGTTCAAATCCATTCCAATTTCACTAAAAAAAAATATACGTATGTGTGTGTGTGTGTGTTTCCCAGACTCTCTCTGTCACATTATCTCTTATGTCTTATGTCTTTTGTTGGAACTTTTAAAATGAGGAATTATCATTATACATTTTGCTATTCAAACCAGCATACTTATCTTGGTCTTTATACTCACCACATTTCAGCCATTGTACCCTTCGACCTTGTTCATGTGTCTGTCTGCATGCTTGGTAAACTTCTTGAAATTTTGAACTGAACTCTCTAATGCACTTTGTTGTTATTCTGTTTTCCATGCTTAGAATATATTTCATGTCAGTTAATACTCACCAGTCTTATTTGCCTTTGTGTCACTTGTTCATTTTCACCATTGAATCAGAGTATGTGACTTTTCAGCACTACTGGGCTTCAGGATTGAACTCGCAATTGCCAGGGAACCCAATATTTTTTTGCTTTAATCCACTAGGCCATACTTTTCAGTGGAAAAAAAATGATCAAGTTGTACAAAGGTGAATAAGACTAGTGAGGATTAACTAATTCAAAATATCCCCTAACCATGGAAAGTGGACTCCTGTTGATTGAATAAGGCTTTAGTTCAATTGAGTAGGAAGGCAGGCACCTGAAGAAGGCCAGAAGGTACAGATGTAACTGTAAGTTCTATGCTAACAGTTTCTTTTCTCACACTTCTTGCTTATGGAACTCTCTTCAGGCCCCTTGCTTTCCAGCTAACTGACCTACAAAAATTTAAATGCAATGTCAATTGTTATCTACTATCTCTATGATTACTCTTCTATTGTTCTCACTCCTTAATAATATTTCTTTTTTTTCTTATTCTTTCACACTAAGTAACCCCCTTGTGTCTTAGTGAATTTACTGTTTTGCAAGGAGTGATATCATTAAAAAAAAATGTAATTAAGTTTATTGTTCTATGTAAAAAGAATTCTGCTTATTCATCATTAAAAGTAAATATATGCAAATGAAGCTATCATGAAACAAAAGAAATAAAAGGCATTATTATGGTAAGATGAGGCATATTTACTTATTAGCACAGAATAATAACTCCTGTTACCATGATAACAATAGTATTTAGTAATGAGGACAGCTCAGACTGCATGACAAATAAATATAGAAAATTATTTTTATTTTTTTTTATTATAGCATAAGTTATGTTTCTCAGCTTAAATTTAAAAATATGTTTTACTTTTCATATATAGTAAAAATATATATCATTGATTTCCCAATTATGGATTTATAAGTTAATTATCAGTGTGTCAATAAGATATCCTGTTGATTTTCACAAATATTTAATTTTCATCAATTTTCATCAATGATATATCAAAATAAAAATATTATTGATTATTCATAATTTTTATTATTAGAAAAATGAATAAATTGGATATTAATAATATTATTGAGCCAATTTTATATTATAAAAAATAACTTTCATTTTTACTTTCAATTTATGAGTGGTTACCAAAATCTATTGATCCAACCCACTTCCCAAAATCAGATATTTTGTCCTAGAAATAATGAGTTGGACCAAGAACTATTCAGCCTCTATCCCCATTTTGTATATTATAAAGTTTTTATGCTCACTTAAAAATTACTATTTATTTTGTGTTCATTTAATATTTATTATGCTAATATTATACAGATTATTTTTTCTTTTATTTTTTGAAGTTTTAACAACTCCAGAAATAACAACTATGACAGGTAAGAAAAACTATTTTTTTGTATGAGTTAATACCTGAAAAACAAGTTTATAAAGCTATCTAATATTCTATCTAGAAATAAATCTATCTAGATTTAATCTCTTTACTATAAGAATTATAATTGTAGATTGAGTAAATAACAGAACTGTCCAACAAACAATAAGCAATAACAAGAGAAGGAAAAGAAAAGAACAGGGAAAAAGAATATAAAGCAAGCAAACAAACAATATATGCAAGACAAATCAACACTAATATAGCAAAAAGTTCACAAACTAAGAATTGGCATTGACACACAAAGCAAGTTTGGACAAGTGAACATAGCATTCTGACTTCAAAATAACAGATCGGGACTGAGTCAGATGCAAACGGGCATATTTTATTGGCTATGAAAAAATCTCAGCATACATTTGTGTGCTTCTGCCCATAAAAGGGGAGAAGAAAGTGTTTTGCAGTCATTCTTACACAAAGATTGAAATCAATAATACACATTCTGTAGCTGATTTTTATCAAAACAAAACATTTTTTACCTTAAAATAGAATTATAGTACCTCTTCTCAAAAAATTAAAACTTGAATGACAGATACAAAATAAATAACCATTATATTTAATGAGAAACTGTTGGCAAAATGCCATATGTGCATAAGGTGTATAGATTTTCTTTTACAAACAAATTACTAGAAAAAAACGATTTTATTTCATCATACATAAAATAAAAATTAATAAGTACTATAAGTCTAAAGTAGTACTAATAGTTTCAAAATATCAGTCCAGCAACAATATTCACTGACCAAACATTAACCAGTGCATTGTCACTAATGCCATGGTATAAAAAATGGTTGACAACTACAAAACTCTATACTTTGTAAAGTATATTGACTGATGAATAGGATGTGATTTAATGTAATTTTCCTCCTACATTGGGTAGTTATTGTCCTTGTCAGTGATTGGCAGCCCTCTTCTTGCATCACCTGTAAGTGCCTCCAGTTTTCATATGCTGCTGATGTATATCTGGTATACTCTTGCTACTGCTACCTGAAAAACAAATAAACCAACAACTTTTGATAGTGACACATCTTTCGGGACTCAGCAATTATTTCACAGTTGATGTTAAATCTTGTTCATGTCCCATAGATACAACAGCTGCCTTATCACAGATATATTCTGAGTAAAACCATCCAATGTACTACTGTATCTAATTTATTTAACTTGAGTTTATATTTGCATACATTCAAACATTTATATACAGAAACAACATTTTCTTTTGAGATATTCATCTATAAAATAGTCTATCAACTAATGTCTTTATCAGTAAATAAAACTATTTCCATAAAGGCAAATAATATTACGTTAAGAATAAGTGTACAAGAAAGACTGAAAAGTATACACCCATTACGGCATTTTGAATTAATTTTTGTAAAACTGTATATTATAAGTAAGCAAATTTGGAAATTGGATTTATTTGTCTTAATTTTCTATGATGTATAACTTTTTTCAATTTTATATGCGATGAATAAGTAAATTATTAAATATTATTTCAGCTTCTTATTGTGTTGCTGTTGATGGCTTGGCTGATTCAAATCTTGTCAGAAACAATCATATAGAACTTTCCAGTAACCAAGAAGCTGTGAATGACTTAAGACCAGGAGGAATTGGTTGGAAATCATCACCTGAAGACAGGGTTCCTTCAATTAAAATATTTGTCGGACAAGCATTTATCTATGGTGGAAATATTAGGTTGCCTAAAGCCAAAGGCATTAATTCCTGGGATGTCATCTTAAAAGGAGGACTGGAAGAGAAAAAAATGATGGTGTGTATAAATGATTATATCTAAAACTGTGTTTAAAAGATAAAGCATCAAGCATTCTCATGATGAGCAGAGGGTTATCTGTCTGAAAGTCATTAGTCATAGCTTAATTCTCTCTAGTATGACAGCATAACATAAAGGTATTTTTTGTACTGAAGTATTATTCTTTTTTAATATTTTGGTGTCAATTTAATATTACTTTAAAAAAAACAAATATTTCAATGTATTTATGTAAATTGGAAAAATTGCTTTTGTAATTTTAAGATTATATTTATTATAAATAGCTAAATTAACATCTACAGTGCCAAGATTGCTGTTGTTTCTGTTCTGTATTTAGAGATTCTAGATAAAATCCAAAGAAGAAAATGCAATATTATTGGTCCTGACTTGGCATCTCATTTTAAGTCCCTTTCCCACTGCCATAACATAACTTTCCTCTGCTTTTTCTATAAATATTTTCATAGTAATTGTTCTGGTGACCTTTCCTCTTTGATACCTAGTCTTTATGAATTTAAGCAGAGTACTAGATTGGCAGCTAGGTCCCATCATTTTTCAGTTGAATTGGCTACTAGATGTAACCATAAGTTCTATGCTAACATTTTATTCTCTTGCACTTCTCTTATGTGAAATTCTCTTCCAGCCTGTTACTTTTCATTCAGCCTTTATCTTCAAAAATTTAAATGCAATGTTAATCGTTATCTTCTGCCTATTTAATTCCTGTTCTTTTATTGTTCTCTCCCCATAATAATGTTTTCTTTTTCTCATATTCTCTCACACTCAGTAATACTTTGCATCTTAGTGGCTTTATTGCTTTGCTTAGGGTAAAATGTTTGAAAAAGAAAAAACAATAGTAATGAATGTCCATGGTTACACAATTGAAATTATATGTGTAGTTTAAGAATAAAACTGCTTGGACTCCAAACTGACGAGCATATTTGGACAGCAAGTGTTAGTCACTGCCATGTGTAGAGGACAAAATGAAGAAAATGTGTGAAAAGGGGAGCTTTGCATAATGTCATTTGGCTATATAACATAGCAAAATACATTAATGCTTTGCTGCTGAATATATTTATGCTATCTCATTACAGTAGATTTTATTCTTGTAAAAAAAAAGTTTAATAAAAATAAATTAATGAAGCACATGAATAAGTTAAAACATTAAAATACTATTTTACTTACATGTATCTGTCCCATAATAGTTGTTACAGTTAGTGTATAAAATATTTATGCAAATGTAAAAATTAAAATAGGATGGAGGTAATATGTTAGTGAAAAATATTCTTCTTTTAATTATTATTACTGTCTCTGTCCCATAATATGTATTACATTTAGTGTATGAAATTTATCAAGAAAGATAAACTCAATGAAATTTAAATAATTGATTAATTCAGTGCTTGGAACAAGTAAGCTTGAAAAACATTTAAATAATTTAAATTTTATAATTTTTTGCCCAATTTACTTACGATTATAGTGCTATGCTTCAATTTTCTATTTTTAGAATATTGTAACAAATACCATAAAACAGCATTTCAATTACCATTTGTCATTTCAGCTTGTGCTTTGTGTTTTTAAATTTTGATCTATGCTTGATATTATCTGTTTATATATATATATATATATATATATATATATATATTTTAGGATATTACACCAAAAAAATGTCAAAATCACTACACAATTGCAGTTGTGTTTCGATGCATATGAATCTCATCAGGCGATACTGGTGAGTGAATGATTTATTTAGATTTAAAAGCAAAATACAACCTCTTTTTATCAAAAAAAAAGAAAAAAGCAGGGTGGGGTTATAATGTTTGTGGGCTTAACTTGGATGTTTGGTTTAATAAAGCATTCTTATCAAAGAACCTGATAATTTGCAATTTTTCATGTAAACACAGAAAACAGGGTTCATATAAAGATCTACATGTCCTTGCTATTTTTAAAATTTTCCATTTCACCTTAAGAGTTTTATTATTATCTTTCAAGCTCCAAAAATATTTAGAAAGTAATGTATTATTTCTATGAGTATTATTAGTAAAGTAATTTACTAATAATACTTATAGGAAGTATTCCGAGTTAACGGTAAATTGTAAACACAGTCTATCTTTTACCTTACAATTCAGTTAGTCTTGGAATTTGACAATGCTTTTTCTTAGGTTTTAGTTGAACTGTGTTGCACTATATATGACTTATCTTTCTATATGTAAGATTAATTTGGATTTAATATAATTTTGTATTAATCTCCTGGTAGTATTAGTAACATCTTGTACAGATGTATTGGTATTTGGTTAGTATTTTTGACATTTTGCATTGATTGGTTATTGTTATTAACATCTTATATAAAGAATCTTTAGTCAACAGTTGCATATTAATTTACCAAGTAATTCTATATATTTAAATTATTTACTGGTTTCTTAAAGAAGCTATTTATTTATCAGCTAAAAAAAAATTTATGTAGGAAACTCAAAAAGTTATACCTTGTTTAGAATTTTGTTAAATTACCACTCCACCTCATTTTTTCTTAAGAAATGGCATTGTCTAATGTGTATAATTTATATATCCATTAACATCCGCTCCTGTTTAATGTTTCTGCTGCCATTAACTGCCAATCTACAAGTCATGACCCATTTATAAAAAATAATTTTTTAATTTTTGCTTCTTCACTTAGTTTAAATTTAACGTAGGTCATATTTGATTGGTTGATCAGAGTAAAGCCCACAAACATTATGATCACCACCCCACTTTTTTCTTTTTTTCATAAAAAATGGTTGTATTTTGCTTTTAAATCTAAATTGTTCACTTGCCAGTAATTTACAATCAAGACATGACTTACCTCGGAGTTCAAAACAAGTGCGAACGGGTCTTGCCTGCAAGGGAATGATAAAATGAAATATGGCCGCTATCAAAAACACAATTTATGCGCGCCAATCTCGTCCAAAATGAGACGATATCTGCACACCTGCAAATTTCGGACATATCAGACTGGCATAAAAAGCAAGGCATGATCAGGTTGGGAGTCATTCAGCGGACTTTGTGCAATAGAGTTGGATGTATGAATTGACTGACGGACAAAGAGGAAATCGAAGTATGCGCGGCTGAGTTGGTGTCTGTTTCATGACTGCCCAGTGTAACGGCTGAGAAAGGGAGTCTCACAATCCATTTTACTTGAGGCGACTGACAACGAAGGAAGAACAGCTGGTCTTCCAGCGAACGGCGCACTGCACTTTCTGACCCCACTCTCGTCAATTTCTTCTTTTTGTTTATTAAAAGCTATTTCGGTGGTTATGGCAAAGGTTCGTATAAGCAGCGACATTATAAAACCATTTACCGGCCAGGGCAATGTGGTGGCATGGCTGAAAAAGGTCAGGCTGGTGGCAAGACTTCAGCAGGTGGACGATGTGGCTAGCCTGCTACCATTGTACCTGGAGGGGGCACACTAGCCCTCTACTTGGAAATGGAGGAGAAAGATCAGCGAGATATTGATCAGATCGAAGTCAGGCTGAAGCAGCCATTTACAAACGCGTTTTCAGCACACAGAAAGCTGACCATGGTCAGGTGGACCGACGAATGTATGGACATCTACACTAACAAAATCAGACAGCTTGTTAGATTGGCCGGATTCGAGGGAGCCGAGATGAAAAGGCTCGCCAAACTAGCCTTCGTCATAGGGTTCCCTGATACAATCTCCCTTGCACTCCAACAGGCACTGAATGTTGAAGCTCTGGCTGTAGGGGAGTTATTAGCAAGAGCGAGAATGCTGACAACATCCGGAAATAAAAGTCAGGATGTAGTTGCGGCTGTGCGCCCACCCAGTAGTGACGGCGTGTCTCCTACATGGTAACTGTATCCACGGAGAAAAGCGGTTCTGCCAAGATCAACGTGTTGGTGGTGCACGGTAAACCACTGGGATTTGACCTGCTATTGGGGATTGATGCCATAACAGCATTGGGAGGCGTTGCTCTTGGGCCAACAGGACGAGTACAGATTGGCAATGGGCGAGCAGCCAAGTGTGCAGCCATTACTGTGGACAAACCAGACTTCACTGCCACCTTCGACCATTGGAGGCAATCCTGGACTGTGGCATGGAAGTACTCAGAGAACCGTGCCAGAAAGACTGCACAATGGGGTTTCTGAGTACCCGGTAGCAGCAGAAATCAGGGAGGGCTATGAGCAGGAGCTCCGCACATAGATCAGCAATTGCTGGCTCGTGCTGTACCCAGAGGAAAGACGGGCATCCCAAAGGGTTAATTCCCTGATGGCTGTACTACAGCAGAACAAGTCTAAAGTACGTCCAGTGATGGACTTCTGGGAGCTCAACCATCATGTTGACGCTTTCACAGCCGATGCAGACGTCTGTGCAGCTAAACTGCATGAATGACGGCAGAAAGGATCCAATGTATCCTTGTTGGATCTCAGGAAAGCGTACCTCCAAATACATGTCCACGAGTCACTCTGGCCATACAAGACTGTGAAAATTGACGGAAAAAGATATTGCCTGACACGTTTAGGATTCGGATTAAACGTGGCTTCCCTCGACATGAAGGCGAAACTGTGGGTCGTGCAGCATCTGCCAACATTGACGACATCTATATCAATGAAGAACAGCATTAAAGAACATCTGGCCCAATTTGGGCTGGAATGCAAGGACCCAAAATGGTTGGAGGATGGCGCACAGGTACTAGGATTGGCGGCTCTGAACATGGTAGATTGCAGTGGAGACGAGGAAGCATGGTTCCTAATGCCCCTGGTGTTGTTACGCGATGGAAAGTGCTCTCTCTGTGTGGAAGGCTTGTTGGGCACCTCCAAGTGTGTGGTTGGCTCTGTGTGGCATGTGGAATGCTCAAGAGGAGAGCAAGTTCAGTTACGATGCTTGCTGGCTGCGACCTAAAGACGACGTTACACGTAAAAACAGATTCCGTTTGCGTGTACCACTGGGTATCAGATACTCTGACTGGGAGAGCATGAGTTCACACCAAGGCGGTAAACAAAATGCTCATCAGGAGGTGGCTGAACACTCTCAAGGAGCTCGTGGGGGAGTATCAGCTGACCATGGTTCCATCAGCGATGGTTTGACACAATGAAGAGACGCAATGGAACTGGGCCAATGATTGGCACCACCCATGTGGACGAGCTGGATGCAGACCAAATCATATCCATCCACAGGAACAGTGGTCACCCAGGAGTGCGGCACACTACCTACTTCGCCAGGAGAGTCTACCCATCAATGACAAAAGCAGCCATTAGATCAGCTATACGGACATATGAAGAATGTCAGTCTATAGACCCCACACCAACTCACTGGCAAAAAGGAAAGCTTGAGGTAAGCGGAAACTGGCAGAGACTGGGGATGGATATCACCCACTACAGTGCCCATCATTTCTTAACGCTGACTGACTGCGGTCCATCACGTTTTTCAATCTGGAAGCAGTTGGTGAGACAGGACTTGGCTACCATGATTTGCCAGCTGAAAACAATGTTTCTCGAGTGGGGCCCACCCCACGAGCTACTCACAGACAACAACCCAGCTTTCTGCAGCAGGGAATTCGGAGCTTTTGTGTGTGAGTGGGGAGTCAATTTAAAAAGAAACTATTATGTAAATTTTTGTAACTTTGTATAATATTTATGCATTACACCCTAATCTTTATTCAGTAAAAATTTCATTGCTAATCATGCATTACTTTTTAAGTAATACACATATTTATGTCTTTGTTGTCTCCGTTCCTTATATTATGGCCACTACTGTGTATTATGAAATGGACAAAGTCCGACAGTTATTTTAAGACTTTTATGTTTATACATTCTTTTTATAGATACAAATATTTAAGTAAATGCTCTGTTTATAATAAACAGTATTAAACATTTACCAGCCTGAATGTCCGAGAAATTTTCATAGAAAATATTCGTCCTCCAACAGGAATTGAACCTGTATCCTATATGGAACCCTCATATAGCCTGACATGTCTTAACTGTTTCGGCCACAGAGTACAGTTGATACATTTTATGTATGAAAATTATTGGGCAGGGATAGTAATATTTATTAATAAGTGTTGCTAATAATCAAAAGGAAAATGTAACAACTATTATAGCAATGGAAAAATTAATTTTATTTTGTAATTATTTTTTTTTCAGAATAATGAAGCTGACTCAGTTGTTAGAGTTCCATTTTCTACAACAGGAAGCATTGTGCTCATTAAACTCCACAAAACACTTCCAGATTGTAAAATAAGTATAACTGTGTCAATGACTGGTTGCTTTACTGTTCAGTGTAAGTATCATAACTGATGCAATATTGATTTAGAAATTTTATACAATTAGATTTTCCCAATTATGGCTAACCACAAATTCTTTTTCTTTATTATTTACAAATTGCCATGATTTTTTTTTTTTTTACTAAAATTCACCCAATACAGAGCCCAAGAGTCACTCAAAGTAGTGGGTTACAAATGAGGTGTGTGATATGAATGTAAGAATTGGAACTGAAGATTATAAGGATATGTAGGATAGATTGACCCTAGACTTGAAGACTGGAGTAATTTCCCATTGCCTTCTGAAGAGTTTTGAATTCATAGTAGTCCTTCTTGTAGACTGGCTGCCCCTCAAGGTGAGAGAACTCTGCTTTTAACCCCTATCAGAAGGGAGAAAATACAGTTATGCCTTTCCTAATCTCTTTAGTGTGGGAGAGAGAAAATGGGATCATGCCTTTCCCAGAAGTATTAGTGTGAAAATAAATGAGACTTGTTTGGAATTTGAATTTGACTTGCCAATTCCATTTTCCATACCAATAACCATTATTCTACATGCACATGTGATAGGAATATTAAAAATTATCTCAGGCTACTTATATTTTGGAAAAACAAAGTCCACTAATTTCAGATTTTTGTAATATTAATGTAGGTTTTCATTTTTCTAATAATTGTTGATTTGTTAAAACATCTAAATATTTTGGTATATTTAATTTTTCTTTCATTGAAATACATTTTGTTCACCAGAAAATAAGCTGAACATTTATACTAAGCTTATAAATATTAATGTGCCGGTCTGACTTTAAGCCAATTAGACACATTGTTCCCAATAAAGACCTGTGCCTAAGGAGGCACTATGCTTTAAAAACCAGTCATGATAGTTTATACTGTGTATATTTTGAAAATTCTTGTACTTAAATAACATTTAATTATAGAACATTGTAAAACTTTATTTTTCTGAAAAAGTTAAGTCATATATAAAAATATGTGTAACAGCTTCTCCTGAGAGCTTGACTGTTAACCTAGGGACCCACAAAAAATGTTTTGTTGAAGTATCTTAGAGTGAAAATAGGTTCTCTTTTTACTTTAAAAAATATTAGGAAAAATGCAATTAGAAACAACCAAACATAAAATTACTTTTTACTTGAGGACAAGATACAATAAGGCTATAAGTAGTATTAGTTTTATTTACTAGAAAAAAGATATACACTGAAATTTATATGTAATATTTATCTGTTTTGTAACATCTATATTACAGCTACAACACCATCAATGCCTACACTTGTTACTGGTAAGTAAAATTTTGTGCTCTATTTTTCAAAATGTTTATTATTTTTTGTTATTTATCACAATTTATCAGAATGAGTTTTTTAGATGCAATTTTGCAGATGGTGCTAGAGGAAAGATACAAAAATTGCTTTAAAATTAGTTGGTTTTTGAAGATGTGTTATGAATTTTCTTCCAATTTGTCAAATGAATATCAGACACAATGGGTGCCATTGTGTATATTTGTTATTTAGGCAAAAAACTCAACTGTCAAAAAGAAGAAAAATCATATAGAAGAATGAGAATAATTATAGAGAGTTTTTTCATTCATTATATTTTAGTCAAAACGCAAAAATATTGTTCTGTTTAGAGAGGGATAAAATGTATTCTGTTAACACCTCTATATTGTGACCTGCACTACACACACAAAAAAAAGAATTTTCTGAAATCTTAGAATAATTCTTTCTATCTGTCAGAGCACTCTTATTCATTTTGAAGGGACCTCTAATTTGATTGCCTACAATACAAGCTTACAATATGTTGTTGACTATTTTCATAAAGAATCCAATTGTTAGCTCCATACAATATATCTACACATTCATTAACAAAAATTACTGTTAAGAAATCAATTTTTATATACTTCTACACCCAACTTAATTTTTCTCTTTGTAAGGCTTTCTTAAAATGTGGTATTTTTGTTACTTTCATGTTTTTCTGTAATTTCCTCTCTCTGTTTAAATTTGCAGCACTAGTTTATTCAAATATTTTTTCCTGTTCAATCTATTTTACTTAAGCCTAATCTTTCTAATTTTTCTCAAATCATTTTTGTGACACTTTTAATCTAGTATTTTTGTTGTTCTTATTTTGCTAATGTTGCCAATTTCATTTTTTCCCTTGTGATCTCCGCTCAACATTTTTGCAATTTCCAATGCAGTATGCCCATCACTGAACTGTACAATATCTTGTTTCTCTTTTGAAACTCTATCTTGAAACCTATGGCAGTCTTTATGTCTGAACTTAAAAATAAATATTAACATTATATTAGAATATGATGAACAACTCTAGAATTGCACAATAAAATCTCACACCACCAAATAAGTTTATTGGAATTTTTTCTAATAAGAACATATAAGCTGGAATTTACATAGTATATAATTGTAAGTATATCTTGAAAATTTTATCAGTATCAATTGGTTAGTACTGATTTTACTGTGAAACTATTGACTTACATAATAAAATTTAACATAACATTTTAATGTTAGCCTACCAAGCACATGTACAGAGTTATTAAGTATCTTAAATTCTTTTTGTATATCCTTATATTCATAATTCTCTCTCTCTCTCTCCGAAAATGTAACATCTCCTTCCAGTAATTTATTAGATCATTTTCAAATACTGGATATCATATCTTAAAGTTTATTTGAAACTGAATATCGACAAAAAATGAAACTCAGAATTTCAACATTTTTCACATATCCTATGACAATATTCAATAAAAAATGATAATGCATAGTCATATTAAACCTGTAGGAAAAATACCCATTGTTGGGATCCGTCTACATAGATTTTTGTTACTGAGTGTTGGGATTCCAAACATTTAACAACAACAATAGCAACACATCTATTAAATGAAACATAAAAAAGTTATTTATTAAAGGAAAAGTAGAAGCAGAATATCAGTTGAAATAACATTTATATATTCTTTTCAGAAATATTCAACAACAATAAAATTTTTCCTTGCTGTAAAGTTTTCTTTATCAAGTAATTAAGTGTTCTTATCGTGATGCAACATTTGTGGACAGAGTTTTGTTGGTCAGCCTAATGTGTCTGTGAGTACATAGACCAGACCTTAGTTGGCAGATGCTTGTGCTTCTCTCCCATTGTATGCGTGGATGTGTGTGTACACACATGTAGATCAAACTGGCCTCCAAAATAGTTTTGAACCTTGAGAAGCAATATGCTTCTATTTTCATAACTATAAAGAGGATCCAAAATCTAATTTGACCTAGAGGTGTGAACTTTTGTGAATTGGTTAGAAAATAATTTCCCAGTGTCTTGTGAAAATTTTTTTCTCAAATTTGCAGGATTAGTGAAAGGAGTTATTATTGTTATTTTCTAAACTATCTAAAAATGGTAGGTCTACAACTACATCTGATAAGTATTTTGGTAGTATTAGTAATTATTGTTTATAAAACAAACCTTGTGATGGGATTTTATTGGTTGAAAAATGTCCTATCTCAAAAACAAAATATTTGGATATTTTGTGTATTTGCTGCAGCCAGCTTTGTGGAAGTGAATTTTCTAAAATATGGTTAAATTTAATAGACCTAGAATGTATACATAAAAATTTCAATAAAACATACATAATTCAAATAATATATTCTAAATTTGTATTCAGTATATTTAGCATCTAATTTAGTTAGACTCCCTGATATGAGAAATGTTTTAATTTTTATTTATTTAGAATCTTACTGCATCAAACTTGATGGATTAGCTGACAAGAATCTCATCCGAAACAAGCAGATCAAACTTTCCAGTAATGAGGAAGCAGTGGAAAACATCAGGCCTGGAAATGATGGTTGGAAACCTGCTCAAGGAGATAGCCAGCCACGAGTAATAATTTCTGTTGGAAACGCCCTTAGATATGGTGCCAGTATCCACTTACCAAAGTCTGTTAATATAAAAACATGGGATGTCATTTTGTCTGGAGAAGAGAAAGCACCAGCATTTAGAGTAAGTTAATTTACTCTAAATAAAATTTTTACAGGGGTACAAAATTTTATTAAAGTGATGAAAACAGACATGTTAAAACAAGAAAAGAAATTAATAACAAAAAAGAGGGGTAACAAAAAATAATATTACTATAAAGTAGTAATGTCAAAATACAATGCAATTAACAAAAATTTTTATCAGTTCTCTCTCATCAGAGCTAAATTGAGGATGAAAAATGTGCACAGTGACTAGAAATGGACACTAAAACCCAAATAAAAAAAATATAGCACTTACTGGCTAATTACCTTTAAGCCTATCAAACATTCTTCCTGCTTACAGAGGTTGACAGGACTTAATGTAAACAGATTCCAACACCTTCCAATTAAATTCAGAATTAACATTCCTCAGTACTGCTGTGCAGTTGTGAGAACTGATAAATCGTCTTCACTATATTTTTTGTTGTTGTGTTGTTTCGATATGGTAATATCCTTTTTTTGTTAAGTTTTTTCTTGGTTTAATATATATTTTTATTGCTTTAATAAATAAACTTTTCATGATTTTGCAATTGATTTTTAACAATTTTGGGAAGCATCTGTAAAAAATACTTATGAGATAGTATTGGGAAGTTCCAGATTTATATGTGCTATGATTATACTCTTCAGTAGAAATGCATGCACAGATAATAATCATTAGGATCCAGTCTACTAAATCGGTCTATCATTCATGCTATCAGGGTGTTGCAATGGCTCTCTGATCTTTATGATGGTTGATAACTTTAAGCAATTTTGCACACCAAACAATCCTTATTTACTGGAGCAATCACTTTATACTGTAGTTGCAATTAGTGAATTTTAGGTGTTTTTACAGTTTCCTGCACTCAAACTTGTCTCAACAGTTCTTAATTTCCAAAATGTTATCATCTATTTAAAGTCATTTTTAAAAAATATCAGTATATATATATATATATATATATATATATATATATATATATATATATATATATATATATATAAACACACATGTGTGCATGTGCACACACACACATGTGCACATGTGCACATACATATGCGTGTGCATATGACAGAAAGCAATATAATTTCAGTTGTGTGACTATGGACATTCATTGCCATATTTTTTTCTATAGGAAAATTTTTTTCTATAGGAGAATTTTTTTCTTTTTCAATCGTTTTACTCCAAACAAAGCAATAAAGTCACTAAGATGTAAGGAGTTACTGAGCACGAAAGAATATGAGATAAAGAAAAACATTATTAAGGAAAGAGAACAATAAAAAAAAGGAATCAAAAAGACAGAAGATAAATGAAATTGCGTTTCAATTTTTGAAGATCAAAACATGTGCATAAAACATTATATTGATTATACAAACATATTAATAATAACACATCAGCTTACTGTATACCTATTTTTGCATTCCCCTGTATTCAGATTATATCTGATTGGCAGCCTTCTAACAAAGGCACCAACAGTTTTTTATATTATATGGGAACATACATTTGGGTTTACATACAACAACTGTACTGTACGATTATCCTGCATTGAGTACAATTACCTAAGTGCAAAATAATACAAATCAGACTAATAGTGAGTAACTAAATAACAAGTAGAAAATTGCAAATGATCAGCTGATCTTGGAGTGTTTCCTACTCTACCCCAACCCCAATGGCACTCATGAATCATAGGTATTCACATGTTGAAATTCAAAAACTTCTCTTTCTCAAGCCTTGGAAATGAACTTCTGTTAAAATTCTGTCAACATCTATTTTGTCCTTAATGGAGGTAAATAATATCATGTCATATCAGGAATATTACCAGATAATAGGTGATTTATGGAAGAAAGATTTATTCCTCCCAGATTGTGTTTGTCTCATTATTGGCATTATCATATCCATGATATAATAACACTTTATTTCATGAATGGAACAGAATAGCTGAAAGAAAAGAAATGACAAACATGCTTTGTTCTCAGAAAGTTTTATACCACTAAGTCATACACAAAATTATATATACATATGCCCCATGCAGAGAAAATATAATACACATCTTTACAACAAGCAGAGTGAAAAGTGCACAAAAGAGTTTTGTGTGTAATAATTCCTAACAAGAATTGTATCTTTTGTATTTCTGGAGAAGCCATATTTAGGATTCCAGATTCAAATGGACTGGATTTATCAGCTATGTCACTATCAAGGACATATACTTTAATGGGAAATTTCCCAAGTTGAGGTCTGGGAGCTGGAGATACTTTCTATATCTGGTGAAGATATATTTCCATATGAAAACAGTGCCATAGGCTTGTAAGCTGCACCATGTGCCTGGGGTGGGGCAGATTCAGACTTAATTCAAGCTGAAAGTGGTGGGGAGGCTAAAAAAAAGCAACTTCTCAGTTTGACTCCTAAAACTGAAACTAACCACTTTTATTACACTATGAAGTGACATCACCTCGAACAAAATTGTACAGTTTTATTCATCTAGCTATTTTCATCTTTTTCAAAAGCCTTATGGTGGTGAAGCAACAGAATTAAAATTTATTACAAGAAATTACAAGTTAATTATAAAAAAAAAAATGGACATAATTTTATTTTCTATAATTTGTAAGCAGGATTCTTCTAACTTTACAAAAATTACATTTCAAAATGTTTTTCTACTTGCATTTAGAATCATGAACATGATGATATTGTAAGGCTTCCATTTGGAACAACAGCTGACAGACTAATCATCAAGTTTTTTCCAGCAAAGCAAAATTTACCAATGAAAGTGACAATCTCTATGCTCTCCTGCTTTGAAGTCCAGAGTAAGTAAAATACAATTACTTCATGTCTGAACAGATTCAATTTTTCAGGAAATAGAATTAAAAAAAATAAGATAAAATTTTCAATTTTTTATTTGAATAATTTTATTTTTGAGCTCTTGTTTTTAATTCAATATTTCTTTTATTTCACTTTTATTTAAATTATTTAGCATTTAATAATGTGTATTTCAATAATTCTAATTCAGTTCTATCAAAACTTTTTCAGCAATAACTAAAAAATATTAATGCTTTGTTACATCCACACATTTATTTAATCAGTAAAAATAATAATGTATTAATAATATACTTGACATATTTCTTGATATTAAAGGCTGATCTCATTATGGGAACTCAGTAGTCACAAGATAAGTTAGCATTTGAAATATACCACACTCCATTAACCTTGTGTCAAACTGAAGCTTAGTCAATATCCATGACTTAGTTTCATGTTGATATGAATTGTTTTTTATGTATATTTTGATATGCCTTCGCATATAAATGTATTTTCGTCAGATTTATTCATACTTTAACGTGTATATTACCATTTTAAGGTTCTGTTTCATATTTAGGCATGCAGTACATGTTAACTTTTAAGTTACAATATTTTAAGGATTTTAAAAAAATAATTACAGATTTAGCAGACTAACAGCAGTAGTAATATGCACATTGAGAACTGAAAATGAAGGGACATAACTTTTGCTATAAAATTCTTGCATATAAGAATATGACTTTAATTAAATCTTTCATAACTAGTTTACACCTGCTATAAAAATAATGACGTATATAAAATTGGTATTTTAAATATATTTTTTCAGTTGTTACTGATATCCTCTCCTCTTTGAGAGAATCAATCTTTTCATCATTGTAAATGTGTTTGAACAATCTGCTGTCATAACAATGAAATTGCTACCAAATATTATCAGTTCAAGGGAGATGACTCTAAAAAATAAGATTTTTTTTTGCTTTAGAACAAGGGTTGGCAAACTACGGCCCATGGGCCGGATCCCGTCTGCGAAGGCATTTTGACCGGCCCGCGAGCCTGATTACCAATGATTCTATTTTTAACATGAGAGATGAGGCTTTCGAATTAGACTATCTGCCAGTTATCTTTCATGAGACTTATTTTACCAAGTTGTGTTGCCTACGTTTAATGTCAAATAATGGATACATATTTATTATGACCCTTGGCTACATTAAAAGATAACAGAAGCGAAAGGAACGATAAAGTGAAAGAGGCCAGGGAGGGACTGACATGCGAAGTAGCAGAAATCTAAAGACAGTTAAACATACGCACATTATACATACATGCCTCATGAATGTGTGGATGATACCGCATGTGTACGTACGTAAGTGTATATGTTTGCACACTATTTGTATTCGTACATATGGGTATATGTGCTTCGTTTTTGTTTGATGTGTGTGTGTATGTGGTTCGTTTGTGGAACAATTTTCAATAACAGTTTAAAACCTACACGTCATAATTTTGTTCATTTCATTTTGGTTGATTTTTTTCACTTTGAAGTATTTTGACATTCCTTGAGGAAAAGTAATTTTTGTTAGGTGTTTTTTAATTTTATATTTTCTTTTGTTTTTCTGATTTCTCAATGTTTATTTTCATTATGGTTTTAAATATTTAGGTTGACAGGGGTCTGCATATGTAATTTTCCTTAATTTTTCATTAATGGCCTTCGTCTGGCCCGCGACCCATCATTATAACATGATCCGGGTCAAATGAGTTGCCGACCCCTGCTTTAGAATAATCTACAGCTAAAAAAAAAGTTAGACAAAAATAACACGTGGCATATTTTATATATAGAATATCTAATGTTTATGACAAATGAAATAAGTACTAAGATAATTGTTCTTAACATTATAATTGATTATGTAGGGATTTCTGGAAAAAATGTAATTTTTGTTACATTGGCAGTGAATGTGAGTTTTAAGAAAATTTAGTTCATTATAATATATATTGTCGTAAACAGAAATGCAAAATTGAAATGGGTCAGAATGAATTAACATTATTATTGAAATCATTTTAGAATTGCTTTTTCTTGCTCTACCATATTCTATTATATATAGTTTATTATATAGTGTGAGAAAAACTGATGTAATCCTTTTGGGACATCTTTTAGAGAGAGAAAATTATGATACTACTTGGGAAAAATGGACAAAAAGAGATAGGTTTAAAAGTTGGTTTTGAAGGAGATATGATAAAAAGAATATCCAAATATATGAAGAATGCAGAAGAAAAAAATTAAGCAAAAGAAGTTAAGGTAAGATATCTAATAAATCCACTCATTTAAATATTTTTATAATTGTCACAAATGACTATATAATAATTTCAAATATAACATAATATGCAATTAGAAATAATAGAAGATATATAAATAATCACGTTAAGATTATTAGGAGATCTAACTTATTTTTGAAAAATACACTTACATTTGTTTTAGGTTACAAGTATTTAAAACTATGGAAATGTCACATTAGTGTTTCTTTTCTTAATGTTTTATATGAATGATAATAAATATTTGCATCAAAAAACATTGCTGAAATATGTACTAAGGTTGCTCTATTTTTGTTTATTATGGATTTCATAAATACAAGAATTAACTAACAGCAATTCAATCATACTCATGATTAAATAAAACTTATTATTAAATAAGCCAAGTATTTTTTTTAAATTTTAACACTATGCTTTATTCACAAATATTATTTCTCCTAGTGAATTCTTTCAATACCTCTTAACTACAGCAGCACCTTTGTTAATTTTAGTCAGTCATTTTCTGTTGCCATGGTGATTCAGATCACATGTACTAACAACACAGAATTAATAAATAATTAATTGCAATGGTTAATAAGAAGTTAATTAGTATTTGGTACTTCTCAGATACTCAAGATCACTCAGTCTTTTATTCAAGATTTACAAATTCAGAAATTATTTTATGAATGTTGGTGGATGAATAAATGTTTTTAGTAAGAAGTCTCTAAAGAACAGTTTATTTTCCAAATTGTGACTTTATTATCCTCTCTAACCAGGTGATATAAACAAATATAAAAGCTGTCTAAATTTTCTCTTGAGGATAATATAAAAACTCTTAATCTTTGATCATTTTGATAATTTGTAAAAATGTAATCCCACTTTTCCAAAATGCAGTTTAATAGCTGTAGTAAATCTTCAATGTTATTATCACTGAAAAATTTTAAATAATCTATTAAACTAAATACATTTTATCAATAGAATAATGTTAGTTTGAATTATCAGATTTAATACATTTCTTTTACAGCTAATAAACCCACTTCAAGCACCATGGCACACACAGATAATTCCACATTACCTACAACTTATTTGCCTTCATCAAAATCAATCTCTATAACAGGTTCAGTGAAGTCTCCCAGTTCATCACCTAGTATAACAAATCTCTTTACATCACTAATATCACCAATAAGTGGCTCCAAAATGTCATTGTTGACCACTATCACAAGTGTATATGGACCTAGATCTAGCACAAGTTTCACTATTAACAAAGCATCACAGATGATATATAATCATATATCTACAACTAATGGCCCTAAATTTATGTCTGTGAGTAAAACAACACCAACAATTAATACTAAACTGCAAACACCAGTCAGCAAAACAAGAAACAAAATCATAGCATATATACCAACAATAGGTACTACATGGGAAAAACCTACTGTTGTTACAAAATTAAGCAAAATGATAACATTAGTATCAAAAATTACTTCCACATCATATAAAACCACTCAACAAAGTAATCTAAGCCCAATGCTTACTTCTGGACCCCCTAGAGCTACAATATTACCAACCAGAATGAGTAGCAAAAACTCACCAGTTCCAACAATATATATGCTTGAAAATGACACAGTTTTCAAATCTGCCACTAAGTTGCCTTCTCTGTTTTCTATACCACCAATACTAGGCATTTCCAAATCCTCTTCAAATAATGAAAGAAATATATCTAAAGCAACTATAATAGAAAATCATTCACTGCTATCTTCAACTCTCAACACCAAAATACTACCAATCACCAATAACAAAATAGCAAATACAAAGAGAAATCGCCCAAAATTACCCTTCAAAAAGAAAAAGACACTAGTAAATACAATTTCAATATTACCCACAATACCCAAGACTAAAACATTCTTTACCATCACCAATTCAGTTGAAATAAAAAGTATTAATACCATACTATCAAATACAATCAATGCAGGAAAGTTAATATCAAAACCTAGAGTTACAACATTGCCAGCAGTAATAAACATGATGATTTCCTCCATGGAAGCTGATATGAAACCATTTGGTAAGACTAATACCACAGTATCATCTGCTGCTGAGGGTACCACATTATCTTTTAAAAAAAGCAGCAGTACAATACTACCAAAAACAAATAGTAAAAGAATTTTACATACAGCAATCAGTAAGAAAACATTACCTGCAACAATATCTAGAACATTACCAAAAGATGTTATTACAAAATCTTCAACAATTCCAAATAGCAAACAAGTTTCAGCACCAATCATCAATACTAAGTCAACTATACCAATAAATGTTTCAGTAAAACCATTACCCACTAGTCCTTTCCTGTCATCAACAATTACCCCAACACGACCTAATATAACTTCATTAAGTGCCATAACATCGCCAGCAGTATTTATCACAAAAACTACTCCAGCACCATTGAATACTAAAAGACAATACACAGAATCAGTTAAATCTTTATTTCCAGTAAACACTCAGATTTTGGAAAATAGAATATCAAGTATACCATTATTAGCCCAAACAAGCACAGAAACATTTTTACAAACAATAACCTCAAACACAATTTTCCCATCAAAAATATCAAACAACATATTTTCTATGACTCTAACATTGCCTACAATTCCAAAATTGTCTATTATAACCTCAACTTCACCATTGCATTTAGTAACCAAAAGTATTCCATCTCCATCAACAAAAACACCTATGCTAGCATTTAGAAAATCACCAACTGCATTAGAACCTATTATAACAACCACAAGTTTGTTAAAAAATGGTATTGGTTCATTTCTGCCTTCAAAAAAAACAAATATGTCTTTTCCACCAATAATCAAAACAACTACTTGGCCTATAACCAGAACATTGTCTATAATAGGCACACCATTGCCAACAACAATTAACCCAAAGTCTTCTACAGTAAAAGCTAGGAAAATCTTATCAGCAAAACCCACTGCATCATTGATAACAGTTACAACAAATATGCCACTTTCATCAACAACATTAACATTACAATTGCAAACAAAATCAAACACGCATTTACCCAAAATATCAACTACACCATTGCCTAGGACACCAATAAGGCATTTACCAATAACAACTGAAAATGCAAAAATCCCCACAATATTAAACACACAACTGTCACCAACAAACCTACTGCCAACAGTAGTAATGCCAACAGTTATACAAAATCCAACAAAATTAGTGATGTCAAAAATAAAATCAAACTTACCAAGAACAATTCCACCACTATCTACAATAACAACAAGAGCAATTCAAATGCCAACCATAAGACTAGACACTAAACTATTGCCTATATCAGACAGGAAGTTACCAACAAGGACCTCAGTTACACAAGTGCCAATATCAAACACACCAGTAATAACCAAAACCATATTTCCAAAATCAACATTAACTCCAGAAGTACCAACATCTACACAGTTGCCAGCTACAATGATTATAAAAACATCATCCAAACATTTCTTAACAAAAGTGTTCTCTGGTAAACTCTCAACAACAATAACAGTATTACAGTCAACAATACCAACAATACAGTTTCCATCAGAACCAAACTCCCAACTTCAAACCACAACATCAGCTACAGAATTCCAAAGATTAACACAAAACACCCAAATGCCAGCAACAACAATATTTCCAATAATATCAACTACAATACTGCCAGCAACACTGTTTGATACAACAACATATACACTGTTGCCAAAGACATCAACTATAAAAATACCCTCTACAATGATAAGTATGCATCAGCCAACTACACCCATTATATGGTCCCCAGTAACACCAACAACAAAAAGACAAACAACATCACAGTTGCTAAGAACAACAATTGCAAAATCACACACAACAATTATAAACTCAGAACTAATAACAACTATAACCACAGAATTTCCAATGATATCCACTACACCTTTTCCATTAGGCAAATCAACCGCACAAATACCAATGATCCTATCAACAACACAATATCCAAGTACTCAAGTGCCAATATCAATCACACAAGTATCAATAGCAGCATCAACCACAAATATACCAATAACAACCTTAACCAGAGAATTGCCAATAATATCAAGCAAAAAGTTTCTGGAAAAAGCAACCACACTAATGACAATAATAATAAGCCCACAAATACCGACAATATCAAACACACAACAGCCAAAATCAAATATAGCCATAGAATTACCAATAACATCCACTTTACAGGTGCCAACCACAAATTCTCAAATGCAAACATCAACCATACAACTACAAACAACAATTAAATCCACAGAATTGCCAAAAGCTTCCAACACACAATATCTAACAGGTATTCAAAGGTCAACATCCAACAGTCTGTTATCACTAGCACCCTCTCTACAACAGCTAACAAGTATTCAAATGCCAACATCTCCTATCCATTTGCCAACCACAGTATCATTCACACAACTGCCAACAGATATACAAGCAGCAACATTGATCACACTGATTTTAACAAAACTTCAGGCAACAAAATTGCCATTTACTCCCAACACACAATTTATAACAACCAGCTTCCAAATGTCATCAGTCACAAAAATACCAACAACATCAACTATGCAACTGCCAAAAGCAACTATATCAACAGCATTGCCAATAACAATCATTACACAAATGCCAACAAATCCAAAGATTCTTACAACCACAGTCCAAGCACCAAAAACAGCATCACCTACACAACTGAAAACAAATACACATATGCAAGCATCAAACACAAAGTTACCAATAATGACTATAACCACAACATTGCCAATAACTTCCACTACACAACTTCGAATAAGTATACCAACATCAACTACACAATTCCAAATAGCTGTAAACACAAAATCACCAATGACATCCACCATACTGCTTCCAGAAAATATTCCATTATCAACATCGAGTACACCAATATCAACAAAACTTAAAACCACAGAATTGCCAGTAACTTCCTTTATACAAACTTCCACAAGCATTTACATGTCAGCATTGACCACACAGTTACCAACAATGAAAACCATAACATTGCCACTTACTTCCACTATCCAACATCCAATAGCAAGTACTCAAATGCCAACATCATTGTCAGAACATTTGACCACAGCATCAACCACACAACTATTAACCACAACGCCAACTACAGAACTACCAACAAGTCCTCAATTCCCAACATCTATCACACCAATGACAACTTTCACTGCAAAAATGCCAATAGCTTCCTCTACACAATTTCTAACAACAAACGTTCAAATGCCAATATTAACCACAAAATCAACACCAGCAGCATTAATTGCACAAATGACAATAACACCAGAATTACCAATAACATCCACTATACAACTGCCCACAAATTCTCAAATGCCAACATCAATACAAACTGTACAAATACTGATATCAACTACAGAAATGCCAGTAACATCTACTATACAAATACCCACAAGTACTCAAATGCTGACAACCACATCATCACTATGGACAACTATAGCCTCAAGATTGCCAATAACTTCTGGTATACATCTTCAGACAAGTATTCAAATGCAAACATTAAACACAAAAATACCAACAGCATCCACAACACAATTGCAAACAAAAAGTACTCAAATGCCAATTTCAGCTACACAGTTACCAATAATTATAACCAGATTTCCAATTACAATTCCAGCAGCAAGTACTCAGATGCCAACATCAAAGTCAGAACATTTGACTACAGCATCAACCACAGAACTATTAATCACAGCATCAACTACAGAACATTCACCAAATACTCAATTACCAATGTCATCCACCACACAAATGCCAACCATAACATTAAACACAGAATTGTCGACATCATCTTCCACATTACTTCCAACATATCAAACCACAGCATCAAATTCACAAATATTAACTACAAAATCAACCAAACAAGTACCAACAAATACTCCAATGTTAACAATTGCACAAATGTCAAAAACAAAACAAGCTACTCAATTGTTGACATCAACAACACAATTACCAATAACTTATACTGAAAAACTCAAAACAATAAGCATTCAAATGCCAATATCAAACACAAAACTACTAATAAAATCATCAATCACAGAAATACCAGTAACAAGTATAACCACAAAAATGCCAATATATTCTACAATACAAATACCAACAAGTACTAAAATGCTGAAAACCACATCATACACTCAATTTTTAACAAATACCCAAATGTCAATATCAACCACACAGTTACCAACAATAGCTACAATATTGCCAGTTACTTCTATTATACAACTTCCAACAGTAAGTACGCAAATTCCAAAAACAATATCACAAATATCTATTACCCAACTTCCAACAGATGCTCAATTTCCAACATCAACTATACAGTTATTTAACGCATTTTCAACCTTACAAATATTAACTACAAAATCACCCACACAACTGCCAACAAAAACTACAAAATTGCCATTAGCATCCACTACACCATATGCAACAAGTACTCAAATGTTTACAACATCTACACAAGTATTAAAAACAGCAGCAATCACACAACTGCCAGCAACAATTACTCAAATGCCATCATTAGCCACAAAACTACCAACAACTGTAATTACAGAATTGCCAATAGGATCTACTAAATCGCTTTTGGAAAGTACTGAAATTCCAAATTCAAAAATTCAACTAGTCACTACACAGCCACAAAAAACAAGTAGACAAATCTCAACAGTAATACATATGAAATGGCTGATACCAAAAGCTCAAATGGTAATACCAACAAGATCAATACTAGTAACAACTGAATTGCCAATACCATTCACTACACAATTGCCAACAACTAACTTGCAAATAAAACTTACCACACAAATGCCATTATCAACCTCTCAACTATTAACCACTTCATCAACTTTTCAATTGCCAACAGCAATAAATGAATTGCCAATAACATCTATTACATCATATGCAACAAGTACTCAAATGTTAACAATAGTACCAACAATTGCTCAGATACCAACATCAACCACAAAACTACCAACAACTATAATTACAGAATTGCCAATAGGATCTACTATGCCATTTCTGAGAAATATTAAAATACCAAAAACAAGTAGACAAATCCCAGTGGCAGTACATACTATAAAATGGCTAATACCAAAGACTCAAATGGCAATATCAAGTACACCAATACCAGCTACAATTATAAGCACTGAATTGCCAATACTATCAACTAGACAAATATTAAAGACTTCATTAACAACACAATTGCCTGCAATGGCAACTGCATTGCCAATAACATCCACCACACAAGCAACTATGCCGTCCAGACAATTAACCTCTTCACTAACTACACAACTATTAACCAATTTATCAACCACTCAACTTCTAACAACCACATTACCAACAACATACATTATACAAACAACAATTACAGAATTGCCAATAGGATCCACTACACCACTTCTTAAAAGTACTAAAATACCAACATCAGGAATAAAACTAATAACCACACAGCAGCCAAAAACTAGTAGACAAATCCCAATGGCAATGCATACTATAAAATGGCTGATACCTAAACCTCAAATGGCAGTATTAACTACACCAATACCAGCAAAATCTATAATCACTAAATTGCCAATACTATCAACAATGATGTCAGCTGGATTGCCACTTGTATTCCCCACATTGATACCAATATCAACCACACCACTAATAACCGCTTCATCAACTACACAACTGCCAACAGCAACATCCACCACACAACTATTAACACCTTTATCAACTACCCAAATGTCAAAATTAACCACACAATTATTAACCACTTTATCTACCACAAAACAGCCAACAACATTCAGTTCATCATTCACACCACCGTCAACTTTAAGCACACAACAGTTAAGTACTTTAAAGTTAACAAGTCCAGCACAATTACAAACATCATCTACACAACTTCCAACAAGTATTCAAATAACCTCAACCCCATCAGCAAGCCTAACAACATTTATAACATCAACCACACAGATGCAACCAACAACTACACTAATGCAATCATCAACTAAACAATTTGCAACCACAGTTTTCACTACACTATTGCCTATAACTGTAACTACAAAATTGCCAATATCCACCACACAACTGAATACAGTACCTACCACTCAACTGTCAGCAACAAGAACAGAATTGCCAACAATAATCACACTAATGCAAACACCAATTACACTAACTCCAGTATTAAGCACAGAATTTCTAACCACACAGCTACCAACCATGAAATCAACTAGACAATTGCCAACAACTTCAATGACAATACAACTGAGACCATCCTTGACCAAAATTCCTACACCAAATTTTGTTACAGAAATGTCAAGTACAATATTAACAACACAGTTACCTACAATAAAAATAAATGTCGCAACAATACCTATTTTGCAACTATCAACACCAACAACATACATACTACCAACAATCACAACACACTTACCGATGATTGCATCCCCCTCCAAATTGTCAACATCTTCACAGCCTCTAACAATAACATCAAACACTAATTTAACCTCATCTGAAAGAAAATCAACCACTCAACTCTCAGCAAAAATTACACTATTGCCAAAAATAACTACAAAGTTACCAACAACAATATCAACCACTGAATCACTACAAACAACATCCACCACACAACTGACATCAACCACACACATGTCAACAGAGACTACACAAATACAAAGAACACCAACTGCACAACTGCCAACAATTCCAACCATTCCATCAACTACACAACTGCCAACAACTCAATTTCCAACAATTCCAACCACATTGGCCACACAACTATCAACAATTGCTCAATTTTTAACAACAACAAACACACAAATTTTAAAAATAAAGAGCACTCAACAGTCAACTGTACCTGAATTTAAAATAGTATTAACCTCTACACCAAACACACAAGTGCCAGCAGAAACATCAACCACACACATACCAACAACCATGAAACTGTTAACAACCACTCAGTTTTTGACTAATCAAACCACAACACCAACTACACAACATTCAACAACTCTGACCACAAAACAGCCAACAACCACACAATTTCAAACAACTCCAACTATAAAATCAACCACTCAACTGCCAACAACCACTAGGTTTTCAACATCTCCAACCAGAGCACAACCCAGACAACTGATAACAACCACTCAATTGTCAACAACTACCCAATTTCCATTAAATCTAACCACAACATCAACCAGTCAACTTTCAACAACAATCACCACATCTATGATCACAGCCACCAAACTGACCACACACTTAACAACAATCAGACAACATTCAACACCTCTAAGCACACAACTCTCAACCACACAACAGACAACAACACCAACCATGCAACATTCAATACCTGTGACTACCCAACTACCAACAACACTAACCACACAACTGCCAACAACTACCCAACTTCCAACCACTCTGACCATACAACAGCCAACAACCACTCAATTTCAAACAACTTCAACCACAAAGTCAACCACATATCTGCCAACAATCACTCAGTTTTCTGCATCACCAACCAAAACACAAACCAATCAAGTGAAAACAACCACTCAATTTCTAACTATTGCACCAACAACTCAACTGTCAACAACCACTCAATTTCTAACCCCACCAATCACACAACATTCAAAATATCTAACCACAAAACAACCAACAACCACTCAGTTTTCATCATCTCAAATGATAACACAAACCAAACCAACAACAACCACTCAATTTCAAACTATCACACCGAATATACAACATTCAACAACTGAACTATCAATTCTAACCCCAACACCAACTACACATTCCACAAATTTTACCACAAAACTGCCCACCACCACACAATTTCAAACAAATCCAATCACAAAATCAACCACACAACTGCCAACAACCATTCAGTATTTATCATCATCAGCAGCACAAACAAGACAACTGGCAACCAGTCAATTTTTAACCACAACACCAACCACACAACTTTCAACAAGTCTGACCACAAAACTGCCAACAACCATACAATTTCCAACAACCCCACAAGTGTCAACAACCACTCAGTTTTCAACATCTCCATCCACTACACAAGCCAGTCAAGTGGAGACCACCCAATTTCTTACCACCACACCAACATCTCAACTCACAACAACAACTCAATTTCCAACTACAACACCAACCACACAACATTTAACAACACTGACCACACAACTGCCAACAACCACTCAATATCTATCTACCATGCCAACCACACAACATTCAACAACCAATCAATTTCTAACCACTACATCAATCACACAACATTCAACAACTTTGGCCACAAAACAGCCAACAATCACACAATTTCCAACAATACCAAACACAACATCAACCACACAACTGCCAGCAACCACTCAAATTTCAACAGCTCCAACCTCAACACAACCCAGACAAGTGGAAACAACCACTCAATTTCTATCTGCCATACCTACAACTCAACTGTCAACAACCACTCAATTTCTAACCACAACACCAACCACACAACATTCAACAACTCTGACTACAAAACAACCAACAACCACACAACTGTCAACAATCACCCAGTTTTCATCATCTCCAACACCAACCAACCAAGTGGCAACAACCACTCAATTTTTAACCACAACACCGACCACACAATATTCAACAATTCTGACCACAAAACAGCCAACACCCACACCAACCACTAAATCAACAACACAACTGCCAACAACCACTCAGTTTTCAACATCTCCAACCACAACACATACCAGACAAGTGACAACTACTAAATTTCTATCTACTACACCAACCACACAACATTCAACAACTGAACTGTCAACAACCACTCAATTTCTAACCTCAATGCCAACCACAAAATTTCCAACAACACAATGTCAAACAAATCCAAAGATAAAATCAACCACACAACTGCCAACCACTCTAGCCACACACTTACCAACAATCAAACCACACTCAACACCTCTAATCACACAATTCTCAACCACACAGCTGACAACTCCAGCCATGCAACATTCAACACCTGTGAATACCCCACTATCAGCAACTACGATCACACAACTAACAACTCTAACTACACAAATGCCAATGACACCAACTATGCAACCACCAAAATATACACAACTTCCAACCACTCTGACCACACAACTGCCAACAAACACACAATTTCTAACCATAATATCAATCACACAACTGCCAATAACCACTCAGTTTTCAACATTTCCAACTGCAACACAAATCAGGCAACTGACAATGACCACTCAACTGTCAACAACTTCAACCACATCTATGACTACAGCAACAGCCACCAAGCTGTCAACAAGTCTAACCACATACTTACCAACCATCAGTCAACTATCAACAACTCCCACCAAGCCACATTCAACACCTATGAGTACTGAACAGCTAACAAACATGATCACACAACTAACAACATCAACCACACAACAGCCAAAGACTACACAACTTCCAACCACTCTGACCACACAATTGTCAACCACCCCAACAACTCAATTTTTGAAAACCTCCAATATGCAACATTTAAAAACTCTAACCACACCACAGTCAACAAGTGCTAAATTTCCAACAACACTAGGTGCAACATCTACAACACAACTTACAACTGAAACACCAACTACACATCTGCCAACAACTTTGATTACACAGATTCCAACAACACCAACCATACAACTGACAATTTCCACTACCCAATTACCAACAACCACTCTATTTCCAACAACTCCAGCTATAATACTGACCACACAAATTCCAACAACCATTCTGACTACACCACACCCAACAAACCTAACCACAAAACTGTTAATAATTCCACAATTTTCAACAACATCAACCACTCAGTTTTTGTCAACTCAAAGTATACAACTGTTAACAACTAATCAACATTCAACACCTCCAACCACAAATCTGCCAATGGGTCTAACCAAACAACTATCCACAAATCTGCCAATGGGTCTAACCAAACAACTATCCACAAATCTGCCAATGGGTCTAACCAAACAACTATCCACAAATCTGCCAATGGGTCTAACCAAACAACTATCCACAAATCTGCCAATGGGTCTAACCAAACAACTATCCACAAATCTAAGCACACAAATCTCAACAGCCACTCAATTTCCAACATTTCTAACCACAACATCAACTACAAATCTGCCAACAACTCTGACCACACTATTTTCAGCAACAACCACTCAACTTTCAACAACTACAATCACAACACCAACTGCACAACTGTCAGCAACCATTCTAATACCAGCAGCACTATCTACAAAATCACAAATACCAACAACACAAGTACCAACAACACTAACCACACTAAAGCAAACAACCTTATTACTACAAACAACTTTAAGCACAAAACCATCAACAACGACACAATTTCAAACCACCCCTATCATAACACCAACTGCACAACGTTCATTGATGCTATCAACAGGACTACCATCAACCACTCATATGCCAACAACTTTGTCCACTCATATACCAACAACTTCAACCACACAATTTCAAACAACTTCAGCCACCACATCAACAACACAACTTCCAATAACTACAACCAGACAACTATCAGCAACTACACAGCTTTCCACAGTGCCAACTATACAAATTCTATCATCAACTACACAATTTCCAACTACTTCAATCACAACACCAACAACTACACAGTTTTCAACAACACTAACTACACAAATGCCATCAACCAATCAATTTCCAACAACTATTATCACCATACCAACTACAAAACTCTCAACAACTAATCAACTTTCAACAGTTCCCCACACACTGCTGCCAAAAACCACTCAATATCAAACAACTTCAACCACAATGCCAACAAAATTGTTAAAAACACTACAACAGCCACCAACTAGCCAATATACAACTCCAAGCATAAAACTAGCAACAAAGACAACTATGCAACAGTTAACAACCCCACAATTTTCAACAAGAAACACCCAACTTCGGACAACTCTGACCACACAAGTACCAATGACAACTCAATTTCTAACAACTACAATTATACCACCAACAACCACTCAATTTCAAAAACCTCTAAATACAACTTCCACCATAAATCTGTCAACCACACCAACAGTACAACTGCCAACAACCACTCAATTTCTAACAACTACAACAACTCCCACCACACAATTGCCAAAAACTGCAACTACATTACTGTCAACAACCACTCACTATTCAACAATGCCAACCACACAACATCTGACAACATTAACTACACAACTACCATCAACCACACAATTTTCAACTGCCACAAGACCAAT
This sequence comes from Acanthosepion pharaonis, assembly GCA_903632075.3. NCBI lineage: Eukaryota > Metazoa > Mollusca > Cephalopoda > Sepiida > Sepiidae > Acanthosepion > Acanthosepion pharaonis. Next base: position 592,404 of record CAHIKZ030000437.1, read on the forward strand.
CACGCATGTACTAACAACCACTCAATTTCTAACAACTACAATTACCACATCAACTACTCAGTTTACAACAGCTCCAACAACAACTCCAACCACACAATTGCCAACAACTCCAACTACATTGCTGTATACAACCACTCACTATTCAACAATACCAACCACGCAACATCTGACAACATTAACTACACAACTAACATCAACCACACAATTTTCAACCACCACAACACCAACCGCACAATTACCAACAACCACTCAATTTCTAACAACTACAATTACCCCACCAACTACTCAGTTTCCAACAGTTCCAACAACAACTGCCACCACACAATTGCCAACCACTCCAACTACATTGCTGTCAACAACCACTCACTATTCAACAATGCCAACCACGCAACATCTGACAACATTAACTACACAACTACTATCAACCACACAATTTTCAACTGCCACAACACCAACCACACAATTACCAACAACCACTCAATTTCTAACAACTACAATTACCACACCAACTACTCAATTTCCAACAGCTCCAACAACAACTCCAACCACACAATTGCCAACAACTCCAACTACATTGCTGCCAACAACCACTCACTATTCAACAATGCCAACCACGCAACATCTGACAACATTAACTACACAACTACTATCAACCACACAATTTTCAACTGCCACAACACCAACCACACAATTACCAACAACCACTCAATTTCTAACAACAACAATTACCACACCAACTACTCAATTTCCAACAGCTCCAACAACAACTCCAACCACACAATTGCCAACAACTCCAACTACATTGCTGCCAACAACCACTCACTATTCAACAATGCCAACCACGCAACATCTGACAACATTAACTACACAACTACCATCAACCACACAATTTTCAACTGCCACAACACCAACCACACAATTACCAACAACCACTCAATTTCTAACAACTACAATTACCACACCAACTACTCAATTTCCAACAGCTCCAACAACAACTCCAACCACACAATTGCCAACAACTCCAACTACATTGCTGCCAACAACCACTCACTATTCAACAATGCCAACCACGCAACATCTGACAACATTAACTACACAACTACTATCAACCACACAATTTTCAACTTCCACAACACCAACCACACAATTACCAACAACCACTCAATTTCTAACAACAACAATTACCACACCAACTACTCAATTTCCAACAGCTCCAACAACAACTCCAACCACACAATTGCCAACAACTCCAACTACATTGCTGCCAACAACCACTCACTATTCAACAATGCCAACCACGCAACATCTGACAACATTAACTACACAACTACTATCAACCACACAATTTTCAACTGCCACAACACCAACCACACAATTACCAACAACCACTCAATTTCTAACAACTACAATTACCACACCAACTACTCAATTTCCAACAGCTCCAACAACAACTCCAACCACACAATTGCCAACAACTCCAACTACATTGCTGCCAACAACCACTCACTATTCAACAATGCCAACCACGCAACATCTGACAACATTAACTACACAACTACTATCAACCACACAATTTTCAACTGCCACAACACCAACCACACAATTACCAACAACCACTCAATTTCTAACAACTACAATTACCACACCAACTACTCAATTTCCAACAGCTCCAACAACAACTCCAACCACACAATTGCCAACAACTCCAACAACATTGCTGCCAACAACCACTCACTATTCAACAATGCCAACCACGCAACATCTGACAACATTAACTACACAACTACTATCAACCGCACAATTTTCAACTGCCATAACACCAACCACACAATTGCCAACAACCACTCAATTTCTAACAACTACAATTACCACACCAACTACTCAATTTCCAACAGCTCCAACAACAACTCCAACCACACAATTGCCAACAACTCCAACTACATTGCTGCCAACAACCACTCACTATTCAACAATGCCAACCACGCAACATCTGACAACATTAACTACACAACTACCATCAACCAGACAATTTTCAACTGCCACATCACCAACCACACAATTACCAACAACCACTCAATTTCTAACAACTACAATCACCACACCAACTACTCAATTTCCAACAACTCCCACCACACAATTGCCAACAACTCCAACTACATTGCTGTCAACAACCACTCACTATTCAACAATGCCAACCACGCAACATCTGACAACATTAACTACACAACTACCATCAACCAGACAATTTTCAACTGCCACAACACCAACCACACAATTACCGACAACCACTCAATTTCTAACAACTACAATCACCACACCAACTACTCAATTTCCAACAACTCCCACCACACAATTGCCAACAACTCCAACTACATTGCTGTCAACAACCACTCACTATTCAACAATGCCAACCACGCAACATCTGACAACATTAACTACACAACTACCATCAACCAGACAATTTTCAACTGCCACAACACCAACCACACAATTACCAACAACCACTCAATTTCTAACAACTACAATCACCACACCAACTACTCAATTTCCAATAGCTCCAACAACAAAAACAACAACTCCCTCCACATTACTGTCACCAACCACTCACCATTCAACAATGCCAACCACACAAAATCTGACAACTTTAATTACACAACTATCATCAACCACACAATTTTCAACCTCCACAACACCAACCACACAAGTACCAACAACCACTCAATTTCTAACAACTACAATTACCACACCAACTACTCAATTTCCAACAACTGCCACCACACAATTGCCAACAACTCCAACTACATTGCTGTCAACAACCACTTACTATTCAACAATACCAACTATGCAACATTTGACAAATTCAACTACACAACTACCATCAACTACTAAATTTTCATCAACTACACAAAAGCAAACAACCTCTCAATTTTTAGCAACTACAATCACACCACCAACCACTCAATTTCCAACAGCTCCAACTAAAACTCCAACTGCAAAACTGTCAACAACACCAACTGCACAACTGCCAAGAACCTCTCAATTTCTAAGAACAACTACACAACAGCCAACAACCACTCAGTTTTCAACTACATCCACATCACTAACCACTCAATTTCCAATGATTTCAACTTCAACTCTTACCAAAAAACTGTCAACAACAGCAACCAGACAATTGCCAACAACTCCAACATTACAGTCCACAACCACTCACTTTACAACAATACCTACTACACATCTGACAAATTTAACTACACAACTACCATCAACTCCTCAATTTTCATCAACCATAACACAAACAACACAAGTGCCAACAACCACTCAGTTTTTAACAACTAAACTCACCACTCCACCAACCACTCAATTCCCAACAACTTCAACTAAAACTCTCACGACAAAACTGTCCTCAGGACCAACCACACAACTACCAACAAATCCAACCACATTACTGTTAACAACCACTCACTTTTCCACAATAACAACTACACAATTTCTTACAACTCTGACCACACAGCTACCAACAACCACTCAATTTTCAACAGCTACAATCACAACACCAACTGCACAACTGCCAACAGCCACTCAATTTCCAGTTGCTCCAATCACAACACCAATCATGCACCTGCCAACATCTATAACTAACCAATTGTCTACAATTACTTTATTTCTAACAAATTCAACCACAACACCACTGACAATATTTACAACACATACCTTATTGCCAGCAACATCAACTACTTCATTTCCATCAATATTTAACAAATCTTCATTTACAAGCTCCATTATATATACCACAACACCTATATTTTCTATTACATCAGGTAGTTTTTCTCATATGCAAGCATCTCTATCTTCTTTAATTTTAAATAACAGAAATATCTAAATAACTAGCAGTATAACCCATCTTCGACCGGGTGTTTCATTACTGGGAATTGTTGCCATCCAGTTGGAGTAGTTTAAGTTTAAAGTCAGCCTACCTGAAAATCAATATTAGTAACAACAATTGGGTGCAACTGAGGCACATCCCCAAATAGTGGTGGTGATGGGGGGGGGGGAACAGTTTGAATGGGATGTGATCCTGAAAAGGGCCGTTTTTGTGTTCTCAATCTTGCAAGGACAGTAACCTCTTTGATGGACCATCATAATAATAATATCATTTTTAATTATAATTCTAATAATCTTTTGCATTAGATTTCAAATCTCTAAATTCTTTGTATGCTGTTTTTACAGACATTAAATTTTGCCTTTGAGTTTTGCACAAAGTGTAAAAAATCAGTTTTTTTTATTTTTTGAATTTGAACTCAAAACCTGCAAAACTCAAAAATCTATCAAACAAAACAAATTTCATCAAAATCAGATGAAAACTGGAAACACATAAACAACATGCGATCACACACACACACACACACACACACACACACACACACACACACACACACACACACATTTTGAGAATTATAGATAGATTCTAGTATTTTATGAAGTTTATACCAGCTACCAATCGGATTAGCAGTTTGATCATGTGTTTATATATGTGAATATGCATATGTGTATTGGTTCTCTTTGGGCTGCAATTTATCATTTATACAAGTTTGCTTAAAGACCACTGAAAGTTTTTGTTGAAGATTTTTTATTTATTTGTTCTATATTACACACCATTTTTATGGTTTTTGGTGAAATTTGAATATAAATTGTACAATGTCAGAATGAATTCAAATTTCATAAGCCATTATCAAAGAGTTGTTTTATTAATGTCTAACATATCACAAAGACACAGTACATACATACATACATACATACATACATACATACATATATACATACAGTCACAATATTATTAACAAAACTCTTATGAAAGCCAAAAGAATTTACATGTTGGACAATATATATTTCAAATTTTCAACACAAAACCAAAATAATGGTCTAGAATATAGAAAAAAGATTTTAAAAAATGTTTAACAATTTGTGTTAGTCTAACTAAATGTGCATGTATATGGGCAGAGGCTGCATCTGCATCTATTTGTACTTTGTTTTTCTACAATGTGGCTGAGAGACAATAAAACCTTGTTGTATTGCTTGGTTAGTGAAATTAATGCCATTGTCCCAAAACAGTGCTTTAATAAAGTTCATCAACTGATGAGAGCTTTGCTGATGGCATTACTGTTGTTGCATCAATGTTTGTGTGTGTACACACACACACATACATATATATATAAGTATAGAGTTAGATAAATCAATATATATATACACACTCATCAATGGTTTAGTGTGCGACTTATGTTTTTCTGGTTTTCCAGCTCATTGGGCACAAAGTATATCTTATGTTTTTATAAAAATACACAGATGTCACATGGGAGGAACGCTTCTTCATAGGCCAAAAATAAAATAGTACAAAAGATGTAAGAAAGTAGGGTTCATTTTTAAAAAAAAGAAAAAATAATAAATAAATAAAGGAAAAAAATAAAAATTTAAAAATATTTCTGGAGGCACTGGTACAGTTCTGATATAGTAACACTTGCTGGGTTAAAGGGAGATAAGCAGGTATGATCCCTAAAGTTTAATAAAAGGAAAATATATAATTAAAAAGAGGAATTTAATCTGGCTTCCAGTATTTTAAGAGAAATGATTTTCTGTGCCTCCAGGCTATCATGAGTTTGTTCCACTTATTAAGTAGACCTACATTGCTAATATTTTTGAAGATGAACTTTTTTTAATAGACATAGGGTGCATCACTCCCACATCCTTGCCAAAAGTGGCTTGGCTATGTCTATAAGCATCTATTAATGTGATGTGAATTTTAATGTGAGAAAATACACTTCTACCAACAGAGTCTGCTTATTTTGGTTTAATGTTATTCACAATTCATAAAATTAACAGTTTCAGTTTTAATGAGACATTATTTTAGTTTTTAAAAATGTTTAAATAAGTTTCTCATTGCTTGACAACAGGTGTCAGAAAATAGTATCGATTGATGACTGGAAAAATTAAAATTTGTAATTTTGATGTAAGCTAAATCAATACTGTTTTAATTACCCAAACATACTTTCTTTTTAAAATAACACCAACATTAATACATGAAATTTGAATTTAAATATATTCAATTTAATTTTAAAATTAGGTATTGCAGTGATTTTTTTAAAAATGACCTTCAACAAAATTTAACATATTTAATGAAATAATATACAATATTATCAAGTAATCTTTTTACATAATTTAAAAAAATAATTTTGAACACTTAAAATTAAATCTTACGGCATTGAAACGGATGAAAATTTACCTTTTAATCACAAAACACAAACTTTGCTGGTTGCCCCTTTTCATTTCACATACGAACTAGTCAAAAATTTTATGGATAATTGTCACACGACTGAATCCAGGTTTTAACTCTCCATGGGTTAAAACTTATTAAAAATCAGTAAAAAAAAAAAACTTTTGATGTGATATTAAAGTCATCAGATGTTCCCTATATACTCTTCAGAACTGAATGATACAAAATTTTTCTGTCCAACTATAAGTCCTTTGATTAGGCAAGTCTTTGATTTCAGCTGGATGCAATAAAACATCATCAATTCAATAGAGAGTGTCTGCTGGCTTAATACGGCTGGAAAGCAAGCAAAAATATTTATGCCTTTCAGTAGCTTTCTCTCTGTGACCCCCACCAGCACAATTTATTATTCTATCTCTCTTTTTAATGCACACAGCTTGAAGAGAATAATAAAACAGGGAAGGCTAAAGCCACAGTCTTTTCTAATGCAAGCAAAAGAATTTCTGCTTTTTGGTGATTGTCTCTCTTTTGCCCACTCACTATTATGTTCTGTCTCTCATACTAAAAAAGCTAGTAGATTCATTGCTTTTACTTGTGTCTTCTCTTGCTAAACAACAAGCATTTTTTTTACTTACACTCCCTAAATAATACCACTTGTAATAACTATCCTAAGAAATGTAGAAATGGGAAATACAAAAACATGGACTCTTCGCCCCTGATATATATATATATATATATATATATATATATATATATATATATATATATATATATATATATATATATATATATAATAAATTACTTTATCACTTTTCTAATATTACTACTACTACTATATTCCTACTACTACTTTCTAATGAGACAATATAACATGAAATAACTATTCAAAATCATTAATTTATCATTATACTATCAATAAATAGAAAAGAATAGATGAAAGAAAATAAACAAGGATGTGCAAAAAGTGAAATCAGCAAGTCAAGTTCAAAATCTAGTCTAGCTTATTGTGTTTACTTTTGCACTAATGCTTTTGAAAAAAACATGAGTCATTCTCTTCTCCCAACAGCTATTGGTTAAATAGCAGAGTAGACTGAACTATCTAAGCCTTGGGTGGCAACCAGTCCAAGAGAGCATTCTGGGTAAGACGATAAACTATGTCCCACAGCAAGGCCTCTGATAATACATTTTTGAAAAAATAATGTTGCCAGCTATACATTTTTGAGGAAAAAAATATGAACAGAAATAGATTTTTGACAAAACAAAAATATTACCAGGGAAAAAAAAAAGTTGTCAGCATTAAATGACCCATTGAGGTTGATATACCATAAAACAAAACAAAACAAACCAAACCAGTCTAAGAGAAGGAAAATATGAACTACAAACCATGCCACAGGAAATGACTGTACTACCTTTATCAAAAAAGCATGGTAATTCCAAAAAAAAAAAATAATATCTGTGGAGAACCATGATGGCCTATATCCTGAAGGAACATGGCATTTAAAAAAATTAATAGGAAATGAAGTTAAAAAATTATTTCTAATCAGGATTTTGAGTGCAAGATTGCACATTTTTAATTCTGCTTTTTAATTGTGCTTTTAAGTATTAGAATTGACAAAAATGTTAAGATTGAAAAAAATTAATCAAAGAAAGTTTCCACAAAACCAATAAATAAAACTGTCTATAAGGAATAAAATGGAAGACCTTTATATTTGATGAAAAACAATAAGTGTTTGTTTTTAATGTTCATTTATGATTATTTGGGATTTTTATATATAAAATTTATTTCTCAAGAAATTTAAGATAAAGAAATTTAAAAAGAATTTAAAAATTTTTTCTTTACTTGAACAGATGTACTCCACCCTGTTTCAATCCATGTCTGTTGCTAAGCAAAATTTATATCATTTGAAGGAAAAGAAAATATACTATATGAGGTAGTGCTGAAAGTTCTCAGCCTGGCCAACTTTCAAAATCTAACCACACAAATGATGATCAGATTTTTTAATCATTTCATAGTAATGATAATATTAGTAGTTTCTTTATAAAGAATCATTTAGCATTCAGTGCCCAAGTGTTACTGTTGGTCAAATTTGTGTAATTTATAAAATGTTATTCTTAAAACAATTTTTCAGAAAAATTGGTTTATTAAGTCTAATATCAATTATTGCTCTTTCCAGTATTGATAGGGATTTTCTTCCTAACTTTTTGTTTGAATTAGTGTGGAATATCAACATTTTAATTATGTCATTATTTTCTCTTCAAGTTAAAGTGCTACCATTTTAGTTGCTGTTGTTGAAAGTCCTCAAGTGATGTGGTTTCTGTTAATTTGGTAGTTCTTGTGATTCTGTAGCACCAATACACAAAATTCAGAGAAGGATGGTGCTTGCTAAAACCTACAGGCTTCATTTGCTAGAAATTATTAATCCATGATCTGAGAAAGCAGTTCTATGCAGTTGACGGTTTAGATATTTTTAATGAGTTTAATGAGCATGACCTCTACATGAAAGTCTCAATCTGATGAGGCTATTTAAGAATTTGACTTGATTTTTAGGTTAATGTTTTGCTTTGTAGCAACTTGAAGTTTTGTGCAAAACTACCACTTGCACAGCCCATTTTATGTTTAATTTCCTTATATTTGTACTCAGTTTGTTATAGCTGTGATCCATACACACTGAGATATTTGAATTTTGTAGTAGGAATTAGAACATTTTGGAATATACTTGTTAAATAAATTAATTTTTACCCTTCTTAATATAAAATTGGAGTATATTTTTTCCTTGTAGGCTATTTTATTAAATTTATAACAATACAAATTTGAATTCATTCATGACTTAAAAAATTTCTGTCATTTACAATGAATAAAAGTTTAGTAAATATAAAAAAAAACATTTAAAAATGTTTTATCTTTTTAGCAACTACACCAGCACCAACTACAACAACAATGCCACCAACTACAACTTTGCTACCAACAACAACACTAAAACCTACAACTACAACACCAGTGCCAACAACTACAGAAGCTGGTAAGGAATATCATATTTCTTATTTCACAGTACTTCATATGAAAATTTATATAAAATTATCTGAAAGTATAGATGCTATGCACTATCTATAGTAGAGGAATAATATTTATCAGTTTATACAAATTAAGTTTTGTTAAAATGTAGCAAATAATAATGCCATAAGAATTTTAAATTAGAAAAATCTCCATATATCAAATTCAGTATGTATTATATATATATATATATATATATATATATATATATATATATTCAACACCATCACTTGATAAGATACAAAAAGTGTTGAAACGAAATGGCTATTTTTGTAGTGATCTTATAACATATTTATGTTACAATTTTCGAATAAATAATATATATATATATATATATATATATATATATATATATATAAATGAGATCTTTCAAATTAATGTCTCCTATTTTATTGTGTTTCCTCATAACTTCAGAGACAGTTGTTTCTGGTATGACAGTATAGATTGAACCCTCTCATCAATAACCCACTGTATATTTTTTTGCCTTGTTACTGATAGCAACTGAGCTGCAATCCTGAATGAATGAGTGTACAAAGTAGAGATGTATCACTGAGCTCCTCCAATGCAGAAAAATTACTCATTGATGTTCAATGATGCTGAACATTTATAGAGACCAAATAGTGGATGTGACCACAGTTAAATAGTGAGTAATGCATTTTTAGCAATATGTGTAACATGCTATGTCCTGCATGGTACTGCAGAGCTGTCAATCTATAAAATGAATAGCAACTTTATCAACTCTTCTGCAGATGAAATCAGCTGATTATAATATGTTGACAAGATTGGTATACCATAAAGTTTGTACCAGGTTTGTCCTGTGGATGTTCACACAATAACAGAAAGAAATGCGAGTCAGTCAGGATGAGTCCAGTGATGATAGATTCCTGAATTGCACCTGTAAGATGTAAAGACAGGATCAAAACAATACACTATGGAATGGTAATATGTAAATTCCCCATTCATTGTTCATTGGTGGTGGAAATGCATATCCAATGGTATAGATTATATGACAATTATTAGAGTTTTGTAGTTGAAAACTTGTATACAACAGTACTCTCTATACCTATTATGGCGTCTGTGGATATAAATAGAAGGTACTATTTTCATATATATACCAGAATTGTTGTTGGCTTTATCTTTTATCCAAGAATTTAATTTCTTCTTTGCTAATTGCTTCCTTTATGATGATGGCATTGATAACTAAATTCACTGCCAACGTACACATTCAGAAGTAGAAACTTCCAGTTTCACCAAAACCTGCTCCCATCATCCATTCCCTATCATTGTTTAGTTTTGCAAGAGTTGGTTGAAGATGAAAGAAAATCAGTGTACTTGCCAGGAAGTGTCCCACAAACTTGATTTCATGACCTCCCTCTGTTGCACATATAGAATGAGATATACAGAATCCAGTTATGAAACTGTAACAGACAGTTGGTGGCTCTGTTATAATTTCAAGTGGTGCCTTCTGTAATGTGTTGCCCTTTTTATCTGCTGGTTCAACCGTTGAGATCTAGTGTAATCATCATCCACTTCTTCCACCATTGTGGTGTTTGGGGTTAGTCACACTTGGTCTGGGTCCTCGTGTTTGACCTTGCTGCTAAGGAGGTGGGGGGATACCAGGAGTTTAGAACTCCTGACTGCATCATTCTCAGAGTCATTGGACCATGCAAGATCATTACAAGGAGTGACCATCAGAGGTTTATAACAGAATAAAAAAAGGATAAAATAAACAAGACCTGAACCACCAGAAAGAAAAAAATATAACAAAACCTAAACTTTGTGAAAATGCATAGTATTCCATACTAGAAAATCCCAAATAGTGAATCAATCCAAATAAAATTAGAAACTAAGAATGAAAGAGAGATAAGCCATTGGCTTATCTATATAGTGGACTCCTCTAGGGATATACAAATTATTCTTCTGGTGATGTATAACATAATTATTCAGTGTCATTTAATATTCAAGATGTATTGAACATAAGCAAGAAAATGTAAAGAACCATAAAGTTTTTGATATTTTATAAGTACAATCCAGTTGAAAAATTATTGAAATATTGCTATCATTTTTTGATGGCATGAGTAAACTAGTTACAAAATAACAACCAAAAAATATGATTACTTAATGCTGAATGAAAAGAAATCAAATTGCATTTTTATTGTCTGGTTTTCTAAGTAAAATAAATGTAAACTCCAACTTCAATACAAAACTCCAATGGTCCGCACATTGAGAGCACTTCCCCCATGACTGACATAAGGCTGGTGTTATATAGCTATCCCAATCCCAGACCCACACTGACTATTGGCCATCGTTCATATGCAAATTTTGTCAGCACCACCTACTCTAAGTAGAATGTCCTCTCTCGACAGCCAGTTGTGGCAGAGGATATGACTCCTGGTGCTTACTGCACCATACTCAACCAGCTCTGAATCTCTTGTCAGGTTAACTCGATTCTCTGTTACACAAACATAATGGAACAAAATTATTAGTAGATGATTTTATTTTAAAATTCTTAGAAGTATTTTCTGTTTTTAAATAACAATTTGTAAATTTTAAATATTTTCTGTACTATATACTGTAAGACAAATACAAGGGTTGATTGATGTAAAATAATAGATATTTTATTCTATTTATTAGCAATGACTAGAAACTGGTAGTTTTGGCTCATTTTGACCTGATTTCTTCAATATGAGAGTGTAGAGGATAGGTTATTCAATGCAACATTAGGGTTACCATCTGAAGAGTGAAATTGGTTGCATGTTCAAAGTAACATAAATCCTCAACTCATTTAATTACTTCTTCAATAAAATACACAGCAATGAACAAAACGAGAAATAACACAAAACAATATTATATATCAACAAACAAAATATGCATTTATATAGCATAAGAAATACAACAATTTATGCTATATTGAATTCAGATTTATGAATGAAATCTCTGTGGTGTTTGTTTAAATCTTTGTATAAACACTTTCTGGAAGAAATGTTTGGAATGCAATTTGTGAGTTTAAATGAAAGATTGTTTAAGTTGTTGTGATGAAATGTTTACAAAGTTAGTGAAAGTATTAATCTGTTTATGTGGAATTTAAACAGTTTGTGCAATTTGGTGTAGTTTGGAATAAATTTAGTTGTGGTAAAAGTTATCTTCCTTTTGTCAAGAAATAATGTTGAATTGTTCGGACAGATTCAGAAGAAAATAATGTGTGATTGAGAAACTTGAGATATTAAATAATTCTCTGCTGTGTAATAAATGAGATCACTGTGAAGATGAGTCAGTGATGTCTGAAAGTTTGGATTATGTTAAAAGGTAACTTTAAAACTTCAGATTATAAAGTGACATAGATTTGTTTAGCAACTGGCTTCAGATCACAATGCTCACTAGCAAGATGAGTTTGTATTCTGAATTTATTTACCTTAGTAGATACGTGATAGGCTCCAGGAAATTTGGGTGCCAAAATATTAATTCAATCATGAGATGAATAATAGATGTGCGTGGATGGATGGCGATGCCCACTTGCTTGTTTATGAACCAATCAGCAAGCGAATTCTTGAAAAATATGTGTGAAGCTGGTTTTATACAAGAATATCACTGTAATCCACTTTTAGCTTGCTTTTGCACAGATTTTAACAAAGCCTCATAGTGATCCACTTTTAGTGTTTGCATAGAAGTGTAGAATTACAATTCTACAAGAGGATCTAGTAATACATTGCTAAGAAATATTTACAAATGAGAATTAGTAAATTCAATGTGACATGAATTTCAAGAGTTAGAATGCTTTAACTATTTGATACTTTGATACTCAGTCAGAATTTTTTTTTAAAGAAAAAACCCTCAAAAGTGTAACAGTTTGTTCAACTTTCATATAAGTAAACATTTTTAAATGTTCAGGAATAAAAGAGGATAAATTGAACTATAATTTAGCAACATTTGAACTGATTTTTTCAAATATTTAAATTGCTTTTTATGCTTTCAAAGAATATATAAAAGTAATGACTTATTGATTTGATCAACAGAAAAGTATTTAATCCTTTTAAAACTTGTTGCAATTCATGAAGTGCCAAAATTATGCTTGTGATTCACAACATGCAAGTTTAAGCAAATTTCTATTTGTCAACTTCTTAACAATTAGTTCAAGTAAACTGAATTTAGGAATTGTATCTACAGAAATTTAATCAAAATTTAAAATGGTGCCTATGGAAGCTTAAGAAATATGAATTGATCTGAGATGGAATAATGACTCAATAATATATAGAAATATATAAAAATGAAGTAAATTTATTACTCTTCAAAATTAAGAGGTTGATTGATAAAGTTTTAGGCCAAATAGAATAATGAAACTGCTATCAAAAAGATGTCAGTTTACTTCATAATTACAGTTTTATTTTTCAATATAATCATCATTTAGTGCTATAAATTTTTCCAAATGTTTTATCCACTTTTTCATTCTGTCCATAAAGAAAGGTTCTAGTTTACTTTTGATTTAACTGCATACAGCAAATTCAACTTTGGCATTGGATGAAGGACTGTTAACCTTTTTACACCTCTTTCAATTTTGGGGACAAGAATTGTAAATTTCAAGATTTTTAACTTTTATAACATTTATTGACTATAATACAGATTTGTCTTGATGCAAAATGAAAGAGCTCCTTTCAGACCTTATCCTGTTTATTCACTATTTGAGTGTTCATAAAATTTTCTTGCTTTCATTTATCTATTTATTTTAATTGACTTAACCTTCTAGTACCAAAATTTATATCACTGTTTTTATGAAATACAAATGTAGAACACACAACTAATAAATGCTATTACTCAATGCAGGCACTTGGCGCTTTTGAATAGGACTTTATGCATAGTTCTGTCTCTTCTATTAGTGGCACAATATGAAAGGAGACCTTACCAATTTACCTTCTGACACTAATAAACAGATTATTTAAATTGTAGATATTTGAAATAAGAAACTGTAAGTGTTTTTCATGGCAGGTCAGTTATGGCAAAATTCAGTTATTCAAAATGTACAGTACTAAGACAAATATTTGGTTGTTTTTTATTAAATTTTATTATGAAATGGACAGCTACAGGTACTGGAAATGATACCCTGGATCGTAGGAGTGACCCTGAGGAGCCATACATGTTTTATCAGGACTCTGCACCCTTCTTTATGCTTCATGTAACTCAAGAGTGGTTGGCCAAAAATTTTCATGATCATGTTATCTCTAGCATGTTGTTTCCTGGTTTGAACCCCTTGGACTCCTCTGTCTGGAGTGTTGCCAAGAGAGAAACCAATCAGCAGCCCCATAATACTAAGGACTTGTTGAAGGCCAACCTTGTGGATGGGATGGTTAACATAAATGAGAACTTATCCATGAATGCAGTCACTTCTGAGGCTGCATCAAGGCCACCCTGAAGATTTAGAGTGGTTTTAATGAATTATTTCTTTCTGGGTTTTTTAAGTTGGACATGTGTACAAATTTTTCTGAAAGTTTGCTGATTTTTTTTTATTGATTATCTTTGGTTTTCTTTAGATTATAACTTATTTTCATTTCCCTGTAAAACTAATATACTATTAATGTGATATTTACCATGAACATAAATATGCTATGTGTATCTCTCAAAAACTGGACAGGCTTGGATATCAGATAGAGCAAATAAAAAATTCTTTTTCTTACCCAGTGTAATGAAAATGAATATACAACAAAAGAAATGTATTATTGATATAGTTAGCAACATCATGATAAACTGTTGCAAATGATTTTGATCTTAACTAAACATTTTCATTTTGATGTTCCATGATACATTATGCTAAGCTTAGTAAATATTAATATTTTGTAAGCTTTGTTTGGCACAAGGCCATATGTGGTGCACTCATGTGCAGTAATAATGGGCCTCAAAACTAGTTTGTTAACTATTGCAAAATCTATACTGGAGAAAACTTTTGTTTTTCTTAATTTACAAAGAAATATATTATTGAATCCTATAGTTTTATTTATAACTCATACAAGCACAAATATTTTGAAAATGGATTCATATTGAAACAAACTGTAATCTTTGAAAAATTAAAACATTTTGCGTTACTCTTTCAAATACTGTTACAGGCAAATTTTTAAAAACAAATCTGAATTGTCAAGTAATCTTTATTGTCAAATTTAACTTTTTTTACCTTACACAAAATGACCAAAGATTTTAACCCCATGTCTAATAAATTAAATGCTTATTGATTACAGTGAAAATAAATTACTAAAGTTAATTAATATGAATGATGAAGTAAATATTTTATTTTTACTTTTTGGGTTACAAATAATTTATTCCAACAACAACCAGATACATAAAAGGCAATCTTGAGTTATTTTTAATTTCTGTTTTGAATTTATAGTGTTTTTATTTAAATAGAACAATGGTTTCCACTTTGCCCAGTCTACCGCTGATGTGCTTATGACCATAACTGAATATATATCATGCTCTTGATAAGAACAACAAAGCTTGAGCTGTGGCTCTAGATATCTCGAAGGCATTTGACAGGGTTTGGTATGCTGGTCTTTTGCATAAGTAGCAGGGCTACAGTATTACATGAGAACTATTTGATTTAATCCAATTATTCCTTCCAAATTGTGAAATGAAAGTCGTTCTGAATGGGCTCAATTCCAGATCCTTTCTTATGAATGCAGGGGTTCACCCATGGTGCTATCTTGGATTTTACACTGTTTCTGATCTTCATCAATGATCTTCCTGATGTCATCAGCTTTCAAGTATGCATCTATGCAGATGGTACTACCATTTACTCCTGTTTCTAGCAGTGCTGACAAAGTCAACCTGGCTACTGCTCTCAAAAAGGATCTTCAATCAGTGTTTAATTGGGGTAGGAAATGGCTTGTGAATTTTAATAGCTCCAAAACACAGACATAATTCCCTTCCCACCATTAACATGGCTGATGCTAGACTCCAGGAGAGTGTCTCACTATGCCTTTTTGGCCTCATGCTTTCGAATGACTTTAAGTGGAACAACTACATTGAATCACTAGCTACATCTGCTGCAAGGAAAGTTGGATCAGTGTCATGCCAGAAAGTTTTTCTCATCAGAGTCCATCTTACATAACTACAAATCTACCATTCATCCATGCATTGAGTATTGTTGCCATATCTGGTCTGGTGCTCCAGCTGTTCATCTCAAGGTTCTCGGCAACATCCAAAGAAGGATCTGCAATGTAATCAATCCTGACTTGGCATCTTGACTCCAGTCACTTTCTCACAGATGTGATGTGGCTTCCCTCTGTCCTTTCTACAAATATTTTCATGTTGAGCTTTTTCCCTGGTACCCTGATTACATAAATTTATGCATGCTACTAGACTAGCATCTAGGTCTCACCATTTTACCTTTGAAATAGTTAAATGTAATTGCCACTTCTACTCAAACAGCTTCTTTTCACACACTTCTCACCTGTTGGACTCCCTTCCATTTACTTGCTTCCCTGATAACTACAATCTTCAAAAATTTAAATGCAACATCAATCACCATTTTCTGATGTCTTGAACCCCATTCATCTTTTATCCTTTCCTCATTCCCCCCCCCCCATACATAGTTTTTTCTCTCACCTACACTCTATGTGGCAAACCAGTGGCAGTCCTGCCTTGAATGTGGTGAAATTCTTAAAAAGAAAAAAAAAACTGTCTAGATGTGTTCCTTCTTGAGGAATCAATGAAGTCAGGATTACATTAATAAATATTTTTTAAAAAATTATGAAAAAATTAATCTCTTAAAACTGATTAGAAAAAATGATAATGAAATAATTATATGCTAATTTTTCTTCATTAAAGTTACTTTTTCAAACTTAGTCTGGCACAAGTCCAAAGTTATGTTGTACACATTATTGAACTCATTAGCAATGATAAGTTTGTATCTTGAAGATACAAACTGATAAGTTTGTTCTTCACTTGATTCTTCATTAATTTAAATTTAGTAAATATCAAAGTGTTTGCCATATATCAATTAGTTAACAAGCGAGTCACATATACCGTTGCTGGTATGTTAAAAATCAACACAGTTTTCATCTCTGTGAGACCCAGGAATGTTCTATACGGCAATCATAAATGAATCCTATGCTGCTAGCTCAAGTGACTACTAATATACTACTAATATTTGCTATGAAATTTAATATGCAATGAGTATATCATAAAAACATGACACACTATGACAACACTGAGTAGAGATTTGGAAACACACATTTTTAATCCAGTAGTAAAATCTTTGTTGTCCAGTGTTATTTATCAACTACTAGAGGAAAATATACTAAATGTTATTCTATCCATTTAAATACAGATATTCCTAAGGATAAAAAATACTGTTAATTTAGTATTTTTAAGTCAAAGTAAATTCTTTTTCTACTTTACATATTTAGCAACAACAACTCTGATGCTCACAACAACACCAGTGCCCACTACAACACTGATGACAACAACTCCTGTGCCCACCACAACTCTGATGACAACAACCACTCCAGTGCCCACCACAACTCTGATGACAACAACCACTCCAGTGCCCACCACAACTCTGATGACAACAACCACTCCAGTACCCACCACAACTCTGATGACAACTACTACTCCAGTGCCCACTACAACTCTGATGACAACCACTCCAATGCCCACCACAACTCTGATGACAACAACTACTCCAGTGCCCACCACAACTCTGATGACAACAACTACTCCAGTGCCCACCACAACTCTGATGACAACAACCACTCCAGTGCCAACAACAACAACTCCGGTGCCCACCACAACACTGATGGCAACAACCACTCCAGTGCCCACCACAACTCTGATGACAACAACCACTCCAGTGCCAACAACAACAACTCCGGTGCCCACCACAACACTGATGGCAACAACCACTCCAGTGCCCACCACAACTCTGATGACAACAACCACTCCAGTGCCAACAACAACAACTCCGGTGCCCACCACAACTCTGATGACAACAACCACTCCAGTGCCCACCACAACTCTGATGACAACAACCACTCCAGTGCCAACAACAACAACTCCGGTGCCCACCACAACACTGATGGCAACAACAACTACCCCACTGGAGACTAGTACAACAATACTGACTACAACACCAAAAGCCACAACAACAGCACTGCCAACAACTACAAATGTTCCTACAACAACAACCTTACCAGCTACAACAACAGTTCTAACTACTACTCTTCCAGGTTGGAAAGGTTTTGCACATTGTTTACAGAAAAAATTAAATATTGTTCTTTATTGTAAAACAAACGGTTCCTAAACCAATAGTTATGATGAAAATAAGGTGGTTATGAGATGCTCCTGAGCATCAAAAGATGGTCTAAAAATAAAAAAAAAATGCAAATATATTTGCATAAAAATTTTAAAATGCATCAATGTAACTATAAAATAGGAAAATAATTGTGAATAACAAAGCATCAATAAATGTATGAAAAAATATTCCAGTCTGTTCAGATCCAATACTTGTATGTTAAGACAGCTGGAACCTGTCACAATCACAGTATCATTTCTTACTCACTCCTGTCATTGCTGTTTTGGCTGTGATATACATATACAAGACATTTGCATGAAACTATACCTTTCTCTTTGATCATCAGAAATATTGAGATTTATTTTTTATTAAAGTAAAATTTAATAAGATTTGTTAGATAAAACTAGATTAAGGAACACTAAAATTGAAGGTCACTGGGCTCAAAATATTTAAATTCTAGTTTGTGCACAAAAAAAGCTGTTTTAAGATAATGTTATATTGTTTCTACTGAAATCAAAACTTTAAAAAAGCAAAGAAAATGTTGACGAGTCAGTTATGTGAAATATTTTTCAATTGCAATAGAAATTATTGAATAATTTTTCATATATTGAAAATGCAAGAGAAAATATTAATTTATTCTTTAATGAAAGAGAATTAGTAATGAAATTATTAAGAATAAACTAAATAAGTACTACCTGAAGTGAGAAGGCTTTTCAACATAAACACTTTCTGTCAAAGCTGTGATAAATAATATTTTCATTATTATAATTAAAAGAAAATGAAAGAAAAAGATGTTAAGTATTGGATGACATCACCACCATTTGCATTTAATATTGCAGTATGATAGTTATGATAGATAGTCTATGGCATCTGAGTAAACATTAGGCTATCACTGTGGTTCTCAAACTCATGGTCATGACCCAAATGAGGGGTGCTAAGATATACCTGAAAGTCATGGAATTATTCAGAAAAATATAAGAAGAAAATAAATGTTAAAAGTAAAAAACAATGTAAATATATTTACATAAACATTTTGGAACTTAAAGCATCATTGAAACACTGGAATAGGAAAATAGTTGCAAATAATGAAGCATCAATAAATGTTCATAAGCACCTGATATATTCGAGTCTGTTCACATACCAAACATTTATGAGGCAGCTGAAGCACAGCACAACACAGTCACAGTATTGTTTCTTGCTCACTTCTGGCATTGCTTTTTTAGATGACTGAAATACTGTGATATGCACATGAACTTATGCCTTTCATTTTCTTCAATTAACATAAGAAATATCAAGATTTATTGATTTATTAAAGTAAAATTTATGATAAAATTAAATGAAATTGTTTCTTCCAGGAAAATACTGTGTTCAGGGTTGCAGCCAAAAATGTTTTTGTTTATGTTATGTTTATCAGTATTGATTTGGTAATTGTTGTGTCGGAAACCTACCACCCCCTCTTGAAGATGAACTTGTCTGCGAACAAAGACTTTAAATAGTGGCATGTCAGTTGACATGGGAAGACAGATAGACAGAGAAGTTCTTGGCTGAGCTAGTTATTGACTACTCAGGCGATTTCTGCACCTTTTTACCAACCTATTAAAACCCTTTTTATTGTTACGTGTTATTTGGCGTTTGTCTCTACTAACCCCAAATCAACATCATAACAGTAATTTTGAGAAAAAAATCTATATATTAAAAAAAAACTGTTGAAAATATGAAAAGTATCAATATTTGTATGGAAATATGCATTTTTGTTGTTTTTTCAGCAACAACTGAAATGCTTACAACTACACATATCCCAACCACTGAAGCTCAGACAACAACAGCGCCAACAACAACTATGGCACCAACAACAATAACACCACTCGTGACAACAACAATTGTCCCAAGTATTATTTTATATTTTTTAACATAAATTTTTTATGTAACATTTTTATAGGTTACATTTTGCCAAATTTATAAAAATGTTAAAATGTATGCCCTTGGATTTACTTTAATATCAACTGTGTATTGAAAAATATGTATTATTTACAACTTAGCAAGTGAAAAATTGAATGTCATCTATGGCACCATTGCCTTTTATGTGTCATAAGTGATGATAGCTCTCCACAATTTCCTTTTGTCTTTCGTTGCTCTATGTAACTTCTTTACTATCCTTCTTTGTCTTTGCCTTTCAAATCCAAAATATGTTTTGGCTTTAAATAACTTATAAAGTGTTGATAAGCCATAAAAAAAATAATCAAACCATTCACTCAAACTCATTAAGTAGGTCACTTGTCATTTCTCTCTCTTTCTCTTGCCTTCTATATATCTTGTGAGAGTTATATTGTCCAAGCTCTCTTTCCTTATCCCAGAAAATCACTTTCTAATTTTATCAGTTTCTTTGTTTCTATTCTCCTTAAATCTTCCTCATTACTCACATGTTCTGCCTATGGTATTCTCTACATTTGAATTACAAATCTCTTCTTCATATGTGAGGAGATTGTCCAACATTCACTGCCCTAGAGGAGATTAGGTATTACATGACATTTAAAAATTTTCAAAACATAAAAAGATATAAATAATTGAAAAAAAAACATGCTAGTCACTAATCACAAATAAGAAAATGTTTATTTTACAGATATTTTTATGCTTCAATTCATTTCAAAAAGTTATTTGAATTTACTTTTATCTTTCTTAAATCATTTTACTTGAATATAGTATCTAGTAAATAAATTTAATTTTAGTTGCTTTTCTTTGATCCTTCAATAAGAACTAGTATGAAGTCCAACAATATTTTATATAAAACAAAATAAATTAAAAGATTAATGAATATTCAAAAGCTTTAAATTCGATAAGAGAAATATTTACTTTAAAAGACTTTTATAATAAAAATGATTTTCTTTTTCTTTATTTGATAAAAGAGTGTTATATTTTTTTGCATTGTTGTGGACTATTTTCTGTCAAGTAAACACTCTGACAGGTTTGCATAACTTTTAATTTTAGAAAAGTGCACATCTTCTATATGCTGTGTTCCTTCAAGACATGAGCCATCATGGCTCTCCACAACTTCCTGTCCTTTGTAGCTCTTAGTAATATAAGTAAAATTTGTCTCTTTGCTATCACTCCTAATCTTTGTTCTGCATACTATTTACACAAGATCATTGAGTAGGTATTTGTCATTTTCTTTAGTCCCTCTTGACTACAATTATGCCCTGTGATTGTTAAGTCCTCTTTCCTCATTATGTACCCTAGAAATTTCAACTCTTTCTGATTCTAACTATGTGTCCTTTTTGTTTCCATTTTCCTTAAAACTTCATCATTGCTCACATATTCAGTTCATGGTATTCTCAGTATCCTTCTGTAGAATCAAATTTCTTTTGCCTCAGATCTCTTCTTTATCTGTGAGGAGATTGTCCAGTATTCACTGCCATGCAAGAAGATTGATATTACATAACAGTTCAGTATTCTTTTCTTTGTTTCTAATGAAATTTTCCTGTTTCTTAATACTTTGTTTAGCTTTTGAAAGGCTTCTTTTCCTATTCCAATGGTTCTTCAGATTTCAATGTCACATTTTCTGTCCTTAACACTTAGATATTTAAATTTCTGTACTTGCTTGATTTTTTTGTGTCTCCAATTCATAGTTTGTATTGTGGGCTTTACCTGTTGCTGACAACCATACATTCTGTCTTCTAGTAAACTTTTATACATAAACATACTGTAACATCTTTGGTTTGTTACACATATCTACCATCAAATTTTATACCAGTTTTATATTTGATGCAATCAATATACTTGTAACTCCCTAATAAGAATGTATCTTATGACAAATGTAACTTTGTAAAAAAAATTAAATTATAATGAAAAGATTGTATCAAAAATTACAAAAGTAAATACATTACTTCCATCATTACCATTTTTTGGTACTGCCTTCATTAGAATAGCAGACAGTAATTTGTCATGTAATATCTACTTAAAGGAAACCCCTAATTAACCCAGTTAATGCATCCTTAAATTATATTGTACTAATTGGAAATGTATTAATCAAACTTAAAAACTTATGGGGAATAATTTAATTAATCCTGAAATTCAAATTTTTTAAAAATTAGAAATTATTTTTTAAGACAATTTTTAATAAATATTTTTTAAATATTTAAAAGTTTATTAGTTTAATTAATATTTTTTTATAATAAACCTGTTAAAAATAATTTTTCAGCATCTACGTTATTTCTTATGCAACCCAAGTCTTCAATATATTTTAATAAAAAAAAACTGTAACAACTAAAAACTTTCAAAAAACAATATGTTACTATTGCTTATTTTTATTTTTTAATTCAGAGCATATTTTTACATGTTATATTGTAGTTTCAAATAAAGTTTCAAGTGATCTAATTTTCTTTGGGTACTTATCTTTATAGAAATGAAAATGTTTATATTGCCCAAATGATATTTAGTACAGATTTCATAAAATTAAATAAAGATGGAACTTTATTGATTTAAAAAATATTTCCACAAATTTTTCTTACAATCTTTTTCATAAATTATTTGCCTGTATTACTTTTTTTAATTGAATGAGTCAGTTGAACAAACACACTAAAAATATTATTTAAAAGGTTTCTTTTTTTTTCTTAAATAATGAGTTTATTAAATTAATGTCTTCCATTCATAAATCAATTGTAAGAAAACAGTATGTGGTTGTCAACTAGAGGAATAGCCTAAGATGCAAGCTATAAATTGGAGATGCCAAAATCAAACAAGTATGAAGAATTTAAATATCTAGAAAATGTTTTAACAAGAAACAGAAAATGTGACACCAAAATCCAAATACAATAGCAAAAATGCCTTCTGAAAGCTAAGCAAAATATTAAGTTTTAAGTATAATGGAAACAAAAAAGATGTTTATACTTAGAATCAGAAAGAGACAGTTGAAATTTCTAGGACATTTCTATTTCTTTTTAAGGAAAACGGGCTTGGATAATTTGGCACTCAAAGTACATATTGAAGGCAAGTGAGACAGAGAGCAAATAACATATAAACTAAACCTACCTAACAAGCTTGTATAAATGGATGGCAGAACAGGGAGTGGGAGGAATAGGGAAAAGACAACATTAGTAAGAGCAACAAAAGACGGAAACTTGTAAAAAGCCATGATTGCTTACATTCTGAAAGGATATAGCAAATAGAAGATTCATAAATTCTTTGTTAGGAGAAATGAAATCACAAAACAGGAGAAAAGTGTAATAATAAATGTTAAACCATTAAACTTAAATTTTGGCTTTACAAGATGAATAATTTTGAGTGCTGAGATTCAACTATATATTTCTTTTGTATCCATTTTTTGTTTTAAATTGATTTCACTCATTTTTTGGTATGTTTAATAATTTGGTCTAGTAATGCTATTCAAAATTTCAAAATGACAAAGAAGTATTCTTTTTGTATTTCTATATCATTTAATTTAAGATTTTATATCTTAATTATTGGTTTATCATTGATTTTTATATCTTAATTATTGATTTATCATTTTCAACAATGGATTACTAAGTCCATAGCTTGACAGAAAGCTATTAGATAAATTTTGTTCTTGAATTTTTACTGTATAATGTTCAGTTGCTGTGATTCACCACTGAATTAAATTTTTGTTTTATAAAATAAATGCATCTTTCATCAATAGGCTATGGACTTATTGATGCATTTATATAAATATGCAAAATGATTTATATTTCTTTAAAAATTTCTCAATATGTATTTTGGGATTGTTGATATTACTTGATCACAGATCATAATTAAAAATTAATTTTTATCAATAACAGTAAATTTCTTGTTTAAAAACTTTAATCTGTTTTTTTTATTACTATTGTAGATTAATTGTATTGAATGACTAGATTCATCAAATAAAATCTTTTTAAAGTTTAATGAAAAACAATTGTAAAATAAAATTAACATGTTTTATAACAATTACTTTTGTACAGTATTTACATTAGTCGGGCTATTGTCCTCATCTTTGTCGCCATATTTGTCACAACGTTTCGGCCGTTGTACGCTCCGGCCTTCTTCAGGTGGTTGGAATTTCGAACTGAACCCTTTATTTCGATCACTGGGGTAGACTGTTCTAATTCCACGTGCCATGTTTGATGGATGTCAGTTATCAGTTATCTCCTGCTAATTTTCCCTCTGAAAGTTCTCTGCCTTAACCAGGAATTGAACTCACCTTCTTTGGGTCTGTCACTGGATCTAACCAATGCCTTTATCCACTGTGCCATGTGTCCTTGAGGACATCTGGGTATGAACTTCTGAGTATTATAAACCTAATGTTTACTTTTGTATATTAAATTTTCTTTTATTATTATTATTATTATTGTTATTATTATTATTATTATAGAGATAAAATGGCATATTTCATAAAATATGCAGCAATCTTATATATGAGATCTGTCCAGAAAATATCCAATATTTAATAGCAATGAAAAATAGTCTACCTAGGGCAATGGCACATTAATCCTCTTCAAAGTACTTCACTAAGGATCTCACAAAATTATCCTTGCATTTTCTGCACTTTTCAAAATGCAAAGTCCACATTTGGGATTGCCATTAGCCATTATGTTCTCCTTAATCTCGACCATAGCATTTCAATGGTGGTTTTAGTTTTGGGAAAAACCATATGTTACAGGAAAATAATCTGGGTAAGAAACTCTATCACTCTGTATATGACAGTCATGCAGTACTTAAATTCACACTCACTAGTATCTCATTGCTAATTGAGTAACCTTAGGCAAGAGTATCAGTTCATGCATGCGCACTAAGGTCTCCTTTGATTTGGCTGTTAAGTTGTATCAAGGCTACAAGACCACTTCTCAAAATATTGAAATGTGTGGATATTTTTCTAACCGACTTCATAGTAGATTGTT
This sequence comes from Acanthosepion pharaonis, assembly GCA_903632075.3. Classification (NCBI taxonomy): domain Eukaryota; kingdom Metazoa; phylum Mollusca; class Cephalopoda; order Sepiida; family Sepiidae; genus Acanthosepion; species Acanthosepion pharaonis. Next base: position 617,876 of record CAHIKZ030000437.1, read on the forward strand.
TAAAATAAATTCTCTTTATTTTTTATTTTAAATTATTACCTCCTTTTCATTCTAAATGACATTCATTCTTTATTTTAGCCACAACTCCAATACCAACGACAATGACAGGTTATTAATTTACTATATTTATTTTTGATTTTGCAAATTGAAATCAATTTAGATCTTTGCAGTAACTTTATTTAAACTTATTCATAATATTAATATTGGTCACACCTGTGTAAATTAATGTTTTGAAGATTTTTTCGCTGTTGTTTTAAGGATCCCAGATTTTTTTACTCTATGTTAGAGAAATGAATGACAAAGTGAAAAAAATTCCATGTAACATATTTCATCCTCTAGGACTTCAATGGGCTAAAGTGAATTTTTTGTTGATTATTTTATTTTTTTAGTCTGATGAAGTCCTTGTAGAGGATGAAACATGTTATACAGAATTTTTTCAGCTTTGTCATTCATTTAATTAACATTGTTCTGATATATTGAAATTTATATATTATATTCTCCATTACTCCTATATAAATAAGAAATAATTAATGTTTATTATAAAGTACTATAACTTAATTATTTATGGATTTATCAAGGAATGTAATTATGAAACATTTTTGATATTGTTAAAAAGAAATTTAAGGTTACTATGGTAGGTTTCATTAATTATTTATAAAAAAATATTATAACTCAATAGTCATGAACAAAATCATAAAAATAACAGTTCAATGCAGAAAGTTTATATGTAGAAATCAGGAACACTTAACATAGGTACAAAGAAGCTATAGTAAAACTGTGTATGCACATATTTATGAGAACAGCTTTACTTTTCATGTGTGTGAACAAATATTTGGTTGAATAATGCCTCCAAAATTGTATTATGAAACACCAAGACTGTATGTGCAGAAAGAAAAGTTGTTTAAGTCATAATCAAGTCTATGTGTGCAATAATTGTATGAAATGAACATGTTTATAGGTTGATCTCTGGAGAAAGAATTCAAAACGTTACATATGGTGGGGTGAGTGAAGTTAACATTTAACATAATGCTGTCTGCTCTTGGCTTCTAACCATGAGTTCAGTGTGCTTGACATCAGATGTCTGAGTGTAGTTTTCATTATTAAACATGAAAACGTTCAAAGTCCCTACTAGCTATTGTCTTCAATAAAAGTCAATCAGTACTCAGAAAGCAGATCACTAAAAGTTTTTGCCAAAATGGAAGTATGCATCAAGCTTACATGTAGAAAACAAATTTTAATTATTTGTTGTCTGCTGAGGTGTGCCCTTATAGTATTGTCACACTGCTAATTATAACATGGTTTCTATATTTTATAGTTATATATTTATTGTTCTTCTCAATATTTTTCAAACTTGAGAGATCAGAAATTTGAAAAATGCATTTGACAAGGACAAATTATGAAGCTTTATAAATTTTAAACTTGTTTATTAAAACTATTGTTGTCATCAATGATATAATTTTACTGGATAAACTCATATAAAAGTAATTCTCATGCAGTTTAAAATATACCAACAAAAATGATAGAATATATGATGAAAAGGTTTTTCCTTTATGAGTTCTTAAATATAATTTTTCCAATAATTAATCATTAATATGTAGTAATTTTTGAAGGATCTGTTTATTACTTAACAACAAAGGAAAACTGATCTCACACTTTATTTCCATTAGAATCTTATATTAATGCTAATTTTTTTCAAGCTATCAAAAATAACAACATGTATGAAGTTTATATATGAAAATGATATTTTAAGTTTTTATCATTATTATGAAGAGGTGCTGAAAAGTTCTCAGTCCAAACCAGTTTCCAAAATCAGAACTTATTTTAGAGCCCTCTCATAAAACATTTTTACATGTGAGTATTTAAAGATGTTTTTTACAGTGATTAATGTTGTACTCTGCAGTTTTGCAGTCAGTGTTTTAATCCCATTTGCTACCATTGCTATAAGAAAGACTGTACTACATTGTATCTCCAATTCATGGGAGAACTCTAGTACAGCCAAAATTTACAAATATTACAAATAAGAAATATACTTAACATGTTACATATATAGTTTACTGAGACTGTCATATGATATGACATATATGAAATTGATATTTTGTTAAGTTCTTAATATTATTAGAAGGTTTTTGCAAGGGAGTTCTTAAATGCATTTTTTCTAATTATTACTATTGTTTTCTGCTCTTTCATGGAGTCAGTCTTTTTTTGCTTCTTGAACAGTCTGCCATTGTTAAATGGCAGACTGTTCAAGAAGCAAAAAAAAGAAAGACACTTTTACTTAGCAACAGAGATAACTGACATATAGCAAAAAGTTACAGATCAAAAAATATACAAATATGTATGGCAAATTATATTTTTATGAAAACCAAGAAAGGGTGAAAAAATCTGATGTTTAGTCAAACTGAGAACATTTCAGCACTTTCTCATATGCCAGTAAATATCTCACTTGTAAGCATTCTGTGATTCTGAATAAGGAACATATTACATCATATTTTCAAATAATATCTAAATTTCTCTATAGAAGATACTTATAAATTTATCAATATTTTATTAAAAAAACAAAAAGTATGATTGATTTTATTATTATTTCAATCTATTCACATCATCCTTGGTGCAGTATAACCAAAAAAAGATTTTTATTACAATTTTGAAAGGAATCAATAGCATCTAAGTACATCAAGGAATCACAGTCTAAGGATAATGAAGGAATATCAAAATAATGAAATGCTGTCATACTTTCTTGTTTGGTTAGCAATAAGTTAATTGAATGTAAAATAAATCAGTTATCTACTTCAACTGCTTGTTAATTATGTGTCATAAAATGTGATAAAAATCTTTAAGAATTCAACAGCTTAGCTAAAGAGATTTATAAATAAAGTTCTTTGAAAACTAATACATTTTATCCAAGTTCAGTTTATAAGTTATGTGATAAAAATGATGAAAAATTGGAGATTAAACAAAGATAGATTAATTTCCCACTCTTTTTACAGCTTCCTGGTGTGTATCTATAGATGGACTAGCTGATTCTTCAATGATAAGGAACTGGGATATTAAAGTATCTAGCAATGAAGAACAAAAGCTTAATGTCCGACCAGGAGCAATAGGATGGACACCTGATGCTGGAGATGAGAAAAATACCATGACAATGTATGTTGGTGATGCTCTCAGATATGGTGCTATGTTACACCTTCCCAAAGCAAAATGTGTGGAAAAATATGATGTCATATTGAGTGGAAAGAATGGAGAAGTCAAAAGATTTAAGGTAATTTTCAGTTATATTTATTAGTTTGTAGCTTCCATTACTTTGCAATGTTACACTTTATTCCTGACACATTTCTCATGCAAAAAACATAGAACTATTCCAAATTTGAAAATAAGTGATTTGGAAATAACTAGCTAATTTTAGGACTCTCTTACGGAAATTCCTTGTTAAACTGATCAGTAGAAATGCTTTATCTAAAGACTATTGACAGCATTTGTATAATTCATCATTATCACAGGGTTATATATTTCATGTAAATAATTGGCTTATCTTTTCTGATTTTATATGTTTTCAGAATATTCATTGCCAGGATAGTGTGAAGATTCCATTTGGTACAGATGCAGATACTGTTAAGATCCACTTCACTCCAGACAGTCCAAATTGCAAAATGCAAATTACAGTATCTATTGTTGGATGTTTCCAGTCTGCATGTAAGTATTCTAAGAGAGAAATTATCTGGCATAATGAATTAAGAATTTTGAAATATATTGTATAATTCTTAATCCATATTATATTATAGTATATATGAAATAAAGAATTTGCTGTATTTTTATATATATATATATATATATATATATATATATATATATATATAATTTGCATAAAACACTCCCATTTTTTAAACATAAGAGCCACAAATATATAATTAACAAGAAAATATTGTTAATCTGGATTTTAAATACTTATTTTACTGAATATTATGTGAATAAAATAAAAACATTCACAATCAACCATACATTTTCTGCCTATTAACTAAACATGGTTTTTTGAAAGGTATGTGCTTGGAAAACTCTTTCAATATGCACACACACACACACACACACACACACACACACACACACACACCACATCTCTATTTAAAACTGAATAGATATTTGATTTCCAACTTAAATTTAATCCGGTTAAAATTTTCTTATTCAATAAATTAGTTTTTAAAAGTTTTTCTATTATTTCAGAGAATATACCCTTTGTTTCAGCAACTTTAAGCATATAAAATATTAAGTTGAGTTATAAGTAATTTCTGTTTTTTGAAGCCAATTGTAATGATGAATGTATCATCCTAACTATTAATTATATATGTCAGTTAAGAATAAATTTTGATTACACTAACATACCTTAGATTTTTCACAGCAGTAGCAGTGTACACACAGTGAGTTTAAAGGGAAAAATGTTCTCTTTCATGACAGTACAAGACTACTTAGGGCAAAAATGATACCAGAAAAAATTTTGGAATAGGTTGATTTGTTTTACCCACCAGCAATATTCACTTGACCAAATGATTATTATCTTTCATACTGCTTTGATAGGGAAAACTTTCTCTTATCAAAGCCAGGTTCATGATTTTATCAAGAAGTTTTTCATATCAAAACCTGCAGATTTTTTACTAAAAATGTATTGAAGAGCTGCTTGATATGTAGCAACCATTCATTGCAAATGATGGTGAATATATAATTGAATAAAATGTAATTATATTTTATTTTTTGAAGAATAAATTTGATAAACAAAAACGGAAATTATGTATGACTTGATCTAATATTAATACCAAGATAGCAAATAACTTACTAAAAAATCAGAATTGAGTTCATAATATGTCTCTTATAAGATTTGGAGGTTTTAAATTGAATAGAAGACAAACAAAAAATGAGACCATGTACACAAGTTGTAAATAATTTTCTCAATATCCAACTCTAGAAATAAATGCTTCATATAGAGAAAGACAGCTAATTTACTAATAAATTTGTCAGTGTTTTTATTGCTAAAAATTTGTTTACCTAATTCACTATCAATGATTGTAAAAATAATTTGTCTGTGTTGTGTTGAAGAATTTTGTTTTTATAATTTTAAGACAGATTTCCTTCTTTGTCAATTGAAAGCTTACCTCCATTGCAATTTTCTAAACTATAAGTTTGCTATTGAAATAAATACTGAAAATAAGAATAAAAATTTAATTAAAAAAGTCTAGAGTAAAAAAAAAATGATAATGGAATGCTTGACAAGAGAAAGAAAATATCTTGGTGTTCTGTATTCTCCATGTTTCACTATAGGGGCATTATTTTTACCTGTGATATACTAACACCTTAAGAGTGAAGGAAGGATTAAAATGACCACAAAAATGAATATAAAAAATGAGTTTTGCCTAAAAAGATTTTAGATACAAACCATGTGTACACAAACATAAATAATCATAAGCATTTAGTACATATATAAGTTGGAAATTGTCCCACACAGAGAAATTAAAGTGTATATAAAAAGGTAAAGAGTATGTGAATGGAATGAATAAAAAGAAAGCCATAACAATGGGACAATGTACAGCCCTTTAATATCACTTTGGTTTCTCTTTAGACCTCATGGGAAGTGTATTGTTCATCAAACAGCAACTCATCAATGGGCTGCTATATGAGCCACAAATACTCCTTAAGACATGTACAATTATGGAATGTAGATCATATCAAAATATTTCAAATAAAGCAACAACAATGAAATATAAATGATAGGAACTGGATTGTTATTACTGTTATACAATAATAGATATTAAAATATAATATTAAAAAAATAAATCCACAACTGAAAGTTGTTTTTTTTTGTTGAGTTGACAGACTTGGAAAAGGAATTATTTTAGAAGGAAATAAGTTGCGTTAAACCTGAGAGATTCTTTAAGGGGGATTTTATTCATTATAAAAAGTCAGTTTGAAAAAATATAAACATGTTAATATAATTGCATCTATTTTATTTAGCTGATAATTTCAACATTTTTGTTTTTGTATTACAGCTACAACTCCAGCAACAACATGTAAGTATATTAATTGTACCTTCCTTAGACATAAACATTGGGTTCCTTTTATTGATGTTTATTACAATCTGAAACATTCACAGATTTTTAATACCACAGAACAAGACAACGAAACAAACATAGAATACATAGACAGAACAATGGTACTCACAATGATACAAATCAGAATAAATTCATGATATACAAATTTTTTGCCAGCTTGTAAGCTAAGAGAGTGATTTATTTCTTAATGTATTTTGAGTTTTTGTACTGGATTTTTAATTAAGAGAAAGAATCTCAGCCAATTTAGGACAGGATTTTATAGATAATCACTTGGTGCTAACACTAAGCAAAGGATATACACACTGTCTGAAGTTAATAAGCAAATCATATAAACTTCAATAATTCAAATTTAATTTTTTTTAAATTTGTTACATTTTAAACAGTCAATTTAGATGTCAAAAGAAAGCCTGAATTAAAATTTTAGGTAGTATCAATATGTTTATTGAAGTTATTTAATGTATTCTAAAAAACTGCCATCTGAAGTTATTAGGCAAAACTAAATAATCACATTTTATTTTAATAAAAAGGTAATAAAATCATCAAAAATTGATCAACACATATAATAAAACAAATAACAAACACATATACTATGTTTTTGAATCTTTTTACATTTCAATATAGTAACCCTCTTTCTCAACAACTAGTAATCTATTGATTTTGTTTAATTTTTTTTTACTTCAGCAGGTGCATTTTCCGACATAGTAGTTTTAATTGCTTCCTATAGGTCTACTTTGCTGCTATATTGTTTACCACCTTCATATAATTTCATCTTAGATGACCATAGATTTTCAGTCGGATTCAGATCAGGACTTGATGGTAGCCATTCCATTATCTTCTCTTATGTAAATCTTTTATCTTCAAATAATTAATGGGTAGGCTTAGATACATGAGAAGGAGCATTGTCATGCATAAACATACACTTCACTTTGAAACTGAGACTGGGATTTGTACTATACAAAGAAAATCTTGTTCATAAAATCACACTCATTAGTACTGTTTAACTGCTTCTTTGATTTGAATGGTCCAGTAATGGTTTGGTTAACAATTCCAGCCTTTATCATAACACTACTACCTCATTGTTGCCTTCTTTTAGCCACAGGCACATCTGAATTGGATAAAATCCATCCTTTGGCCCATCCATTAGGCTCATCAAATGTCATTTGAGATTCATCCATGAAAATTACTTTAGAAAAGTCAATATTCATGTATTTCTTGGTTCAATTTTGACACTTTAAAATATTTGCTTTAGTGAGAGGAGATTGCCTAGATCTTTTTACAGACTCCAATTTACAAAGTATTCTACATCTTTTGTCCTTCTTGACTCCCTCAATTCCAGCTTTTTCAAAAATCTAGGGACTGGTCAAAAGTGGTTGTTTCACTATAACCCACTTTAGTTTAAATTTATCTCAAGGAAGCAAATTCTTAAAGCCTTTTTCTTTGCTTCTAGTCCTCAACTTACTTATATTTTCAACAGCCTTCTTTATTATTTGATGATCTTTGCAAAGCTCCTTTGATATCTCCAATGTGGACATTCCCTCACTAAATAACTTTATTTTCTGTTTTTCAGCGGTTGTTAGATCCTTCCCTTTACCCATGTTTCAAGATATATTATTGATAAAAAAATCATTTTTATTAGATTTTAGAGGTCTTAAACTAATAATAGTTTAATCTGCATAATAACTTCAGTCAGTCCATTTTCATAAATTCCAAATATCTCGAAATCTAACCATTAAAAATGGCAGAAAATTTTATTTAACATTTTACTAAGGGTGGAAATGGATGAGTTTAAATTTTAAAAATATTGATTCAGAAATTTTTGAGTTATAGAGGTTTATTTAATTTGCATAATAACTTCAGACAGGCTGTAAATAAACAGTTTATAGTCATTGTTATAAATTTATATTCATGGTTTATTGGTTTGAAATTATAATCTTTAATTCATTTTAAATAAAGTGTTTTATCATAATTTCAAATAAAGTTGTTAAACGGTTGTTACCAAAATCAGTTGTTGATTTTGGTAACAACCGTTTAACAACTTTATTTGAAATTATGATAAACAGTTTTTTCTGTAGTATTGATAATGTAAACATCCTAAATTCATTAATACAGAAATACGAAATGTCAGTTGAAATGTAAAGTAATTTAAACATCTAATAAAATAATCTTAAAGCTAATATTTTATGCATTTGGCAAATTCAAGAGAATATTTTGTTTTGTCTGAACAAGTTTTCTTTGGTTTGATTTATAACTTTTTCATATTTCAGTAACACCAACACTAAAACCAACAACAGAAACAGGTAGAAATCTCTTTATTTTTGAATACTTAACTTTTCATTTTAACTTCCTTCTAAATTAATTCTGTATTTCTGATTTAGCAAACTTCTTTTTCTGCTGCAGATATAATAAAAGTCTATGTTATGTTTCAGCTTCCTGGTGTGTTTCTGTAGATGGAGTAGCTAATTCTTCTTTCATAAGAAATTGGGACATTGATGTATCTAGCAATGAAGAAGACAAGACTAATATCCGACCAGGTTCAAAAGGATGGACACCTGCTGCTGGAGATCATAAAAATACTGTCACCATGTATGTTGGTGATGCTCTCAGATATGGTGCCATCTTACGTCTCCCTAAAGCCAAATGTGTAGCAAAATATGATATCATGTTGGGTGGAGGGAATGATGAAGGTAAAAGGTTTAAGGTAAAGTCTCATTCAATTTTATTATTCTAAATGATAAGATTTAAAGAGTTTTGTGTAAATTATGAATTAATTTATTAATTTTTCAGAATATTCACTGCCAGGATAGTGTGAGAATTCCATTTGGCACAACCGCAGACACTATCAAGATTCACTTTACTCCAGACAGTCCAAATTGTAAAATGTCTGTTACTGTATCCATTATTGGATGTTTTCAATCAGCCTGTAAGCATCTGTTCTTCTGTTTTCAGTTTATTAAACTATTCTCTAGCCATGATTATAAAAGTAAAAAAAAAATATGTTTGTACCTCTGTATAGTTATTAGATTTACTATATGAAATGTATTTTTTGGAAATGGATTAAATTTGGAATATTGTTATTTTTAATTTATTTTGTTTAAACATTATTTTTGATGGATACTCAACACCTACCAGCCTGAATATTTGAGAAATCTTGTCAAAAATATGTGTCCTCTGGCATATTTTTCTGGCAAGATTTATTGAATATTCAGGCCAGTATATGTAGTTGGATAAAAATACTGTTTAATTAAAAAAACACAGCTCTTACTTGAATATGAGTATCCATCAAAAATAACATTTAAACAAAATAAATTAAAAATAACTATATGAAATATGTAAACAAATGTAAGAATTATTATGGGATTAAGGTTGTATAATAAAGAAAAACATTATAGACTGGTGCAGGATTGAAAGTTTACAATCTTTTAATAATTAATTTATTACAAAAGAGAAAAATGACAATGGAAGTGAAATGCAGAAGGTGTATGGAGGATAGGAAGTCGTCACTTGTGGGAGTTATAAGGTTATCTTCTGACATTATCTGTCCACACCAGTATGGTTGGTCAAGATGTATATTGGCCTTGTGTAATGATTAAATGAAATGCACAAAATGCTGAAAAATATAAGTTAAATCTTTATATATCACAATATAATAATACAGAAGGATAAAGTGAAAGTTGAAATTTCAAGACTTCAAGTGTAAATGTTCCGATGTATATGAGAGAGCGAGAGTAAAAGGAAGGAATAAATATATGTATATGTATGTATCCAAATTTTGTAGCCACAGCTTGACAATGTGGTGAAGGATGGTAAGTTTGTTTTCATTGTAGCAAGGAATAGTTTAGTTATGTAAGGTCGCCAACTACTCATACAAATGTTGTATTTCATCTGTGAGTATGTTACAATGACCGTAGCATCAGAGAATGGACAAAATTTATCAACTGATTTTGGTTGATTTTCCATTGTTTATATACACATCTCTAGATCCACTTTGAAAAGGCTGCTAGCTTCTAATTGGCTCATGTCCTTATATCCTAGTTGTAAAAGCTTTCTGATTGGTTGGTCAAACTATTTTTAGAAATGGGGAAATTTTGGTCTCCTTGTTATTGTTTGTTTATTTCTTTTATTACATCCTGATTGGTTGAACTATAGCTTTGTTTGCCTGGTGATTTTTATTATCATTCTGTTTTTAGGGATGGTGAAATTTTGTTCTTGTTATTTAGTTTTATTTATTTCTTTCTCCAGCACCACAGGTGTAAAGGATCTGTAAACATATTTTTACTGTTAGTGTTTACAAAAACATGTTCTTTTCTATTTAATTTTCTTCAGATCTGTAACTAAGATTTTGATACATTTAAATGTTTTATTTAGTAAATTTAGTAAAACATTCAAATGTTATATAAAATAATTCCAATTTATGTTTATTGGACATTTTGTTTACATTATATTTTTATGGAGCATGACTCTATCATATACAAATATTTCTTGGTTTATCGGTTAATGAGAAAAAGTGCACAAAAAGAAAGTAATAAATTTTTTGCCTTGTTTAAAAATTTAATTATATATACTGATTTAATTATCTGACTTCATTGTATTCCTCAGCAACAACAGCACTTATTCCAACAACACGAACAGGTAGGTTCATTTTGCATCAATTTATACATTAAAAGTGAAGAAAAATATTATAATGGTTTAGTACTTTTTTGTCTATAATATATACATTCAGTGAACACTTGTTTCTTTTGCAGCTTCATTGTGTGTTAAGCAGGATGGCTTGGCTGATTCTTCATTGATAAGGAATTGGGACATTGATGTTTCCAGTAATGAAGAACATAAGACTGATATTCGACCAGGTGCAAAAGGATGGACACCTGAAGGTGGAGACAAGAAAACTACAGTTAGCCTCTTTGTTGGTGATGCTCTCATTTATGGGGCTAACATGAGGCTTCAGAAATCTAAATGTGTTGGAAAATATGATGTCATTCTCAGTGGAGGTGGACAAGGAAATGTACAGAGACTCAAGGTAAATTACATGAAAATAAATCCTTATATTCATTATAAATTTTAATAAACTTCATTTTTATAATTCTATCATCTTTTAGAATGCATGTGTATTAATAATAACATTTGTATTTCATTGAATCTTTAGAATAATGGAGCAAGTGATATTGTAATAATTCCATTTGGTACAATGGCAGATACAGTGAAAATCCACTTTACTACTGAGAAGTCAAATTGTAAAATGCAGGTCACGGTTTCCATTATTGGATGTTTCCAATCAGCATGTAAGTATTTAAAATCCTGATTAGTGTTTTCACAAATTAGTTATGAAGTTTCACTTAAAATCAGTATTTCATAATTAGATAATAATTCTATGAAAGGAATATGTGATTATTATAAAGTGTTTCCTTGAGTTTTTTTTTTTATATAAATTGTCTGCTATAGAAAAATATTAACAATCAGATTTGAAATAAGATATAAAGTGATGTGTTTTATATATCATTTTTTTTGTTTTTTTTTTTTTAATAATTTCTTAAAATGTTCTTTTCAGCTACCACTCCAAAAAGCAACAAGTATGTATACAATTCCCTTTTAGAAATAATTGCCAGTCAAAAGTTAAAGCATAAAATTGATTTATATTTTAAATATCATATATTGTTTCAATTTCAAATGATATTTGCCTTGTATGAAGCTGGCAAAGTGTCACAGATTTTGAAATATAATCTTCATCATCATTTACGATCTATTAGAACAATGTAATTAACAATTTATATCTAACATTTATTTAAATAATGCAAATAGTTGTTTCCTACAACAATTTTTTTCTATATTCATGGTTATTTACTCTGAGTAAAATATTTTACACATTTCAGCAACACCAACTCCAACCCCAAAACCTTCAACAGAAACAGGTAAGCCTTTTATTATCTAAAAAATGTCTATTTTAATTTTAAATGATTAAAAATAATTATTTACTCATATTGTAAAAAGAAAAATATATTATTGTATCTAAATAACTAATAATTTTTTTTCTTTTGCAGCTTCTTTGTGTGTGAAACAAGATGGCTTGGCTGATTCTTCATTGATAAGGAACTGGGACATTGATGTTTCCAGTAATGAAGAACGTAAGGCTGATATTCGACCAGGTGCAAAAGGATGGACACCTGAAGCTGGAGATAAGAAAACTACAGTTAGCCTCTTTGTTGGTGATGCTCTTATTTATGGGGCTAACATGAGGCTTCAGAAATCTAAATGTGTTGGAAAATATGATGTCTTACTCAGTGGAAGTCAAGTCGGAAATGTGCAAAGGTTGAAGGTAATTAATAAAGAAACTATTTTTATATTTCTTGTATAATTATCTTTCCAAAAGTATGATAGATATATGTTACTAAAAATAGTTGGCTTACAGGATAATTTAAATTACTGTAATTAACACAATTCAAAATCTCATGTTGATATAATTTTTTATTTTCAGTGTCAATATGTTTAATTTGTAATTGTGCAAAAGTGATTAACAAAAATTTTAAGCAATGTAACACTCTTTTTCAGAACAATGGGCCAAATGACATTGTAATAATTCCATTTGGTACAACTGCAGATACCATCAAGATCCATTTTACATCAGAGAGGCCAAACTGTAAAATACAGGTTACTGTATCAATCATTGGGTGTTTTCAATCAGCATGTAAGTACTTTTATCGATATTTTCTTAGTAATTTTGTAAAATATTGCCATCTTATTTCTTTTTAGGCAAAATATATTGCAGTTATTTAAATTACAATAATTTTTTAATTGTATTATTTTCAAATGAACATTCTTTATCACTTAATTATTTTTCTAAAATAGATGCATAGAACTTTCACACACATTTTTAAATTATATATTTTTTTGTATATGTCAAGAAGTCTTTTCTAAATACATTTGCTACAGAAGGTAGTAAAGGAAAGTGAGAAGAAAAAACTAAACATTATTTGTAAGAAGACAAAATGTATGGTTGTCAGTAATAGAAACAGCCCAACATGCAAATTACAAATTAGAGATACTAAAATCAAACAAGTAAATATCTACAAAATGTTTTTTAAACAGAGAACAGATAATGTGACACCAAAATCTGAAGATGCATTGAGATAGTGTAAGCGATGACTTCTAAAAGCTAAGCAAAGTATTAAGAAACAAGAAAATTCATTAGAAACAAAATAAAGATTACTGAACTGTTATGTAATATCAGTCTTCCTATGTGTTATGATGTTAATTTGGGGTCAGTAGAGACAAGCTCCAAATAACACGTAACAATAAAAAGGGTTTAAATAGGTTGGTAAATAGGTACAGAAATTGCCTGAGTAGTCAATAACTAGCTCAGCTAAGAACTGCTCCCACACTGTCTTCTGACATGCCACTATTTAACATCTTTGTTCGCAGACAAGTTCATCTTCAAGAGGGGTGTTAGGTTTCCAACACAACACCTCCCCCTTGAGATTAATTCCGGAGGAATTAATATCTTTTCCTTTTGGGATCTGGACTTAAACGTTCCACCCTTGTTCTTTTTCTTTTGCTTGTCCTTCTTTGGACAACTGTTTCAGGCAATGGTGGAGTTGGTATATCGAATAAATCATCTAATACCTCCATTGGTTCTTCATTTTCTTTACTTATTTCTTCGATGATTCTTTTCCTTAATTGGTTCAAATGTCTTGTGCGTCCATTTTTTATTTCTTATCATGTACAACATTTTACCAATTCTTTGTGTTACCACTCCATCTTGCCAAAATTCCTTCCCATTTTTGTAATTTAAAAAAAAAACTTTATCTCCCGGCCTGAAATATTTCATATTTTCCTGATACGTTTTGTTCTGGTAACTCTTTTTTCTTTCCGGCAGAAGCCTATTGAACACAGATCTAATTTTTCTAGCAAACATCAGTTCAGCTGGAGACATCCCTGATATTGCGTTTGGATTTGGTGTTATTCTGTATATACTTAAAAACTGCTGTATATTACCATCATCTGTATTAGTACCATTTGTTTTTTTAAGGGCTCTCTTGAACGTATCAACAAACCGTTCAGCCTGTCCATTTGACCTAGGATGGTATGGTGAAGTCGTGATGTGGTCAATTCCCAGAGTCTTACAAAACGCCTTAAATTCACTTCCTGTGAATTGAGTTCCATTGTCGGTGACAATTTTTTCTGTTACTCCAAACCGTGCAAACAGTTCTGTAAGAAAATCTTTTGTTACAGAAGCAGTTGGTCCTTTGCACTTAAAAACTTCAGGCCACTTGGAATAGCTATCCACAACTATCAAGTAAAAATTACCATTCATGGGTCCAGCATAATCTATGTGGAGTCTGATCCATGGAACATCTGTTTTGGGCCATGGTGTGTATTTTACTGGCTGTCCTTTCGCTGCCATTTGACACCCTCTACAAGTTTTAACTACCTGTTCAATGTCTTTGTCCATATTTGGCCAATAAACGTAACTCCTCATCAGGGCTTTCATACGTCCAATACCAGGATGCCCCTGATGAAATTCCTTCAAAATCCGCTTTTGTAGTACAACCGGTATCCCGACCCTTCCAGCATATAACAGCACTTCATCACATATTGAATATGCTGGTGAAGAAGTTTTATACTTTCCTGAAGTTACAACTTCTTTCATTTTTCTAATAAAAATGTCTTTTTCTGCTTTCAATTTTATTTCATCTAATGTCACCGGTAATTCTTTTACTGTGTTATACATTACTTCCACCAATTCATTTTCTGCTTGTAACGACGCTATCACCGTATCTTCTAGCGGTTCCGAAGACGTTGAGATCAGCCTAGATAAACCATCAGCATGGCTTAAATTTTTCGATTATAAAAATTCCATTTTTAAATTGTAATTGAACGAAATGGTTCCCCATCGTTGCAAACGGTTTGCCGTATGAGTAGGTATACCCTTCTTCGAACCATAGATCGAAAGCAGCGGGCGATAGTTGGTCTGCAATATAAACCTTCTTCCATGTATATACTTGTGGAATTTTTTACAAGCATAGATGATAGCTAAGCTTTCTTTCTCAATTTGAGAGTACTTCTTTTCTGCGGGTAATAATGTCCTTGATGCTTGTGCCACTGGCTTCATATTGCCATTTCTGAATTTATGCAGAATTACCGCACCTATTCTGTACTCGCTTGCGTCCGATGCCACTATAATTTCCTGTTTAGGGTCATAATGTGTTAGTGATAATTCCGACGTCAAAATATTCTTTATTTTGTCAAACGCCTTCTGACACACTTCTGACCATTCCCACTTTGCTCCCTTTTTAAGCAATTTATTTAATGGAGCCGTAAGGCTGCACAAATTAGGAATATATATCCCATAATAGTTTGCAAGTCCTAAGAACGCTTGTAGCGTTACTACATTTTTGGGAGATGGTATGCTTTTGATTGCTTCTGCCCTCGCCGGATCTGGTCTTCTTCCATCAGAGTCTATTATCTGCCCCAAAAACTTAATTTCACTCATAAAAATTCACATTTTTCAGCTGCAAGTTTGAATCCATATTTTTTCAATTTTTTCAAAAACCTGATTAATATGTTCCAAATGTTCATTTCAATCTTTACTTTTTATCAAAACATCATCAAGATATGCAATGGCGAAGTCCAACCCTGCCAGCACAGTGTCAATAATTTGCTGAAAAATACTAGGGGATACTTTTAAACCAAAAGGCAAACGGTTAAATTTGTATAAACCCTTGTGTGTATTGATAGTCAACAATTTAGAACCTTCTTCGTCCACTTTCACTTGGAGATAGGCATCCGATAAATCCAATTTAGAGAATATTTTTCCTCCACTTAAACTTGCAAAAATGTCTTCTGGTGAAGGCAAAGGATATGTGTGGTCTTTTGAGCAATCATCCGATTTTGATTATTTTTTTCTTGATATATACAACAGGGCAGGCCTATTCTGAAAATTTAATGCGTGAAATAACTCCTAAATTTTCAAGCCGTTCCAATTCTTTGTTAATCTGTTCCAAAACACCAAATGGCACATTTCTTTTTCGCTTGAAAATAGGTTTTACATTTTCCTTCACTTCAAATTTTGCCTTTGTCTTTTTACAACATCCAAGACCTTCTGAAAATACTTGCGGAAATTTTATTTTCAGATCTTTCACCAAATTTTCTGTAACCCGATTTTTACACGGAGAAGAAACATTAATTCTATTGCAAAAAGAATTTATAGGGAGTTCCCATAAATTAAAAAGTATAATCCAATCTGTTCCAAACAAATTTGAAGCATTTTGTAGCGCATACACTTTAGACTTTAGTGTCTTACCAACAAATGAAATATTACAAGAAAATTCACCTTGAAAATGCAATTTTCTTCCAGAAATCCATGAGCCACTTTTTTCAGTCTTTTTAAGCAAAGGTCTGCCTATTTTAATCCATGTTGCTGTATTAATAATGGAAATATCACTTCCAGTATCTAGCTGTAGTTTAACATTTTTTCGATTAATTTTTACCTGTACGAATTTTCTTTTCTGCCCCTTCTCAATCCCTTGACGGACAACACAATATTCACATCTTTTTTCGACTTAAATGATGTTAATTTGGGGTTAGTAGAGACAAACGCCAAATAACACGTAACAATAAAAAGGGTTTAAATAGGTTGGTAAATAGGTACAGAAATCGCCTGTGTAGTCAATAACTAGCTCAGCTAAGAACTGCTCCCACACTGTCTTCTGACATGCCACTATTTAACGTCTTTGTTCGCAGACAAGTTCATCTTCAAGAGGGGTGGTAGGTATCCGACACAACAATATGTGACAGTGAATTCTGGACAATCTCATCACAAATGAAGAAAAGACTTGAGGTAACAGAAACATTGTTCTATAGAAGGATGCTGAGAATACCACAAACTGAATATGTGAGCAATGACAATTTTTAGAGAAAATAGAAACAAAAAGGTCAATTATACTATAAAGAGAGAGTTGAAATTTCTAGGGCTCATAATGAGGAAAGAGGACTTAGAAAATTTGTTACTCACAGGATATACTGTATGCAGTGTAAATGGTTGGCAAAACAGGGATTAGGAAAGCAAAAAGACAAAATTGTAAGAGCTACAAAAGACAGGAAATTGTGGAGAGCCATGATCACCCACATCCTGAAGGGACACAGAATACAAAATATAAAAAAATGGTTAAAAAAAATGATTTGTTGCAAAAGAATATGGCCAAGATTTCCACTCCATTAGTGTTGAGTTCTTTTGCAGGGTCAAATAAGCATGCATAAGGAGAAATAACCAATAGTGATGAATGACAAACACTGGAATAAGATTTAACAAGATTTAATTATATGTTAGAACAACAAATATGTCTGTATGTAAAGATGTGTGTTGTATATGCAGTATGAAAATCAAAAGAAACACTTAACTTTTGTCCATAGTCTGAAATAAAACATGTTTTCTTTTTTTTCCTTTCTCTCTCTTTTTTTATATCGTTTTTTTTTTTTTCTTCTCTTTCAGTTCAGTCTGTTGTTTTCATATTCACACATGCAGGAGTATCTTTTAAATTCTGTTTATCTTTCTTTATTGTTGCAAGTTTTGACTCCAAGTGATTGTCATTTTCTTCTCACATCTTCAGCAATATAAAATATATGTAAATATATATACACCTACGTTTGGAGTGCAACTTAAGTTTTGTTGTTTTACCAACTCATCAGGCACAAAATCTTACTAATGATTTTTTTAAAAAAAATAATATAGTGAGTCTCATGGGAGGAATGGTAAATTACACACAGATTCACAGCTCAAATTTAAAATAAATTAAATATATTATTGGGGTGTAAATACAGAAAATAGGGTGTAGGTAGGGGTCCATTATAAAAAAAAAAAGTTTAAAGTTTAAAAGAGAAACACCAGGTAACACGTTGAGTGATAATATACATTCAAATTGTTAAAGAGGGACAATCAATATATAACCTACAATATGGGAATTGAAAACGAAATTTGGATAATATATTTATCCAGAATTAAAATATTTTAAGAGAAATCTCTTCCTATGATTACAACCTAGCATTAGTTCATTTTGTTTATTAAGTAGATTTAGGTCATTATATTTTTGAGGATGAATCTTTTTTCCAGCAAACACAGGTTGCATCAGTTGTAGAATTCCTTTCAACACCACCTTGTATATATTAATTAGACTATTATGCACCTACACATATTTTTATATAGAAATATAAAAGTTATCACTTATATAATAAGGTTTAAACTTTTTAACATATATTTACCAATTTATTTTCACAGCCACCACACCAGCAGCAACACGTAAGTTCTTCTTTAATCATTTAATTTTGTTGTCAAGTAAAATCTATGCTTGAAATATTTTGTTTATTTTTTATAATTGTATCATTAATGTTAAGGAATTGCTATAAACTGGCCTAAAATAGATTTACTTAATGAAATTCTATGTAATAGTTTTTTATTCAATATGTATATTAAGAAGTTAAGAATTAAATGACCATGTAATGTAATCATTTAAAATTTATGTGGTAATGTTAGGCCTATAATATACATAATATAAATGTAAAACAAATAATTTGCTCTGGTTTCAATATTTGTTCAAAAGAAATTTGCGAATTATGCATTTCAGCAACACCAACACCAACACCATCAACAGAAACAGGTAAGTGAATATTTGCTGCTTATTTATAAATTCCAGATTTTTTTCACATCTAAATATCATGTCAAAGAAATTAATGCTTTTACTGAACTCATAATTTCAACATACATTTAATGTCTGCAAGTGGCTGAGTGTTAACAATGAGTCTCTTTGTTATAATGAATTGGCTATTAATGGATTTATTTTAAATGCACTTGACAAAATGAACAAGAAATATAGTTATCAACACATTCTTGAAAATCTTACACCACAAAGTTTTACCTGTAGTTGAAAAAAAACATTCCCTCAAAATAGTATTGAAAATAATCATAGCATTTTAAGAAGTCATCAACAAATATATCAATTACAAGATTTTGTTCTATGTTTACAGTTATCCTCTTTGTTGGTGATTCTTATTTTGCAGCTTCTTTTTGTGTGTCTATCTCAAACAAGATTAAAAATAATTAAATTTACTCATAATTGTCATCTTTTTGAAAAGTATTAAAAATATATTATCTTTTGAATAATCTAAATAACAATAATGAAAATCCATTTTTTTCAAATTTTTGCAGGCATTTCATTATTGGATGTTTTTCAGCATGTAAGTATTTAAAATCTAGTGTTTTCACAAATTGTTATGATAAAGTTTACCTTAATTTTAAACAAGATGAAAGCTTGTCATTAATATGAGCTTTGATTCTTCATTTGATAAAAGGAACTGGGACAAGTATGTATATAATTGATGATTTTACATTTACTATTTAACAGCTAAGCATAAAACAGTTTATATTTAAAACAGTTCGTTCAAATTTTAGTTGTAATGATATATATATATATATATATATATATATATATATATATATATATATATATATATATATATATAAAAGAAATTCATGTAAATATTTACTACACAAATGATTTGATATTCGACCAGGTGCAAAAGGATGGTCTTTCAAAAACAACCTGAAGTTGGAAGGAGATTTCAAAGATAAACTCAGACAACAGTTAGCCCTTCTTGAAAAAAACATAGAATCAGAGTGAATTGGCACCTGTCCTGGTTTTCATCTATACAATGGTTTGGTGCCTGCTTGAACAAATATTAAAGCAAATTGGGGCTTATCTCAAATCTGCCATGAGGCTTCAGAAATCTAAATGTGTTGGAAAAATATTGATCTCATTCTCACATGGAGGTGGACAAGGAAATCCACGCCAAGAGAGACTCAAGGTAAATTACATGAAAATAAATATATTATATTCATGCATATATATTCATTATGAATTTTAATATAAAAATGTTTTTTGTTGAAGAAAAATAAAATATTTTTATAAGTTTTTTCTATCATCTTTTAGAATGCATTATTAATAATATGTTTTGTATTGCCAATATTTTTTTTTTATTTTTTTCATTGAATGATTCTTCATTGATAAGGAATTGGGACATTGATGTTTTTAGAATAATGGTGCAAAAAGTGGATATTGAGATAAAAATAATTTTGTTCCATTTCATTTATGGGTACAATGGCAGAAATAAAGTTGAAAAAATCCATTTTGCTACTGAGAAGTTCAAATTGTAAGATAAATGCAAATGTTGCTTTGTGGATGATCACCATTTCCATATTGAATAAAATTATTGGATGTTTCCAGTCAGCATGTATTTTAGCATTTAGAATTTTTTGTTTTTTTTAGTGTGGGAAGGTATTAATAATAACATTTGTATTTCATTGAATCTTTAGGTTAAGATATAAAAATTTTACAATGGCAGAAATGAAAATAACTACTTCAAATTGTAAAAAACATTGTTTCCAATCCTTTACACAAATTAGTTATGAAGTTTCACTTAAAAAAAAATTAGATAATTTCATGAAAAGATATTTATTATAAAGAGTTTCCTTGTTTTTTTTTTTTATATAAATTGTTTTAGAAAAAATTTATTTTAATTTATAAATGTGTTTTTTTCATATTTTTTGTTATTTTTTTTTCTATTTTGATAGTATGTATAACAAATATTTTCAAAAGTTAAAAAAAATTAATTTTAAGAAAATTCAATTATATCGTATATTATTCATTTTCTCATTGGAACAATGTAATTAAAAATATTGAGTTTTATTTTTTTTTTTCATTTCTTAGCATTTACAAGTCCACTCCAACCCCAAACCTTCAACAGAAACGCCTTGTATATCTAAAAAATAATTTTTTTTAAAAATAATTATATATATATTTAAAAAGAAATATATATTATTGTATCTAAATTTAAAAGTTGAAGAATATTCTTCAGAATACATTTGTTTCCAGTAATTATGTCAGCAAAAATGACATTTGCATTGTATGAAATAGGAAATCTAAATGTGTTGGAAAATATGATGTCAAAGGTGGACAAGGAAAAAAACATGTATTCAAATTTTATTTTCAAATCTTTTGAATTTTTATCATAAATTTGATTTTTAATGAATAAACAAGTGATATTGTAATAAATGACTGATTTTGTATATTCAAAGTAAAGTTTTAATTTTGTTTTAGTGGGGAAGGGTGGTTAAGATAAAAAATTTAGGAAATATTTTTTCATTCTACAAACATGAAAGATATTTGTGAGATTTTTTAAAAAAAATTTTAATTTTAAATGCATGATAACATGAAAATTCAATTATATTTTATTCTTTTCTCATGGAAAAAGTTTATTTTTTATTAAAGAAATTTGTATATATTTTTTATATATATTTTTTACATTTCATTTAAAAGTTGAAGCAACACCAACACCTAAACGTTCATTTGTATGAAAGCAAAGCAAAAAAACAGGTAAATTGAGTTTTAATGAAACATTAAAATTATTTTAAGTAAAGACTTGCCTAAGATTTTTTTTTATTTAAATAAATCAAATAAATATAATTTGCAACACCAACACCTAAACGTTTGTATATAGAAAATGATTTTTTTATTTAAATAAATCAAATAAATATAATTTTCAAAAATACATACATTTTTTTTTGTTGCAGCTTCTTTGTGCATTAAGCAGGATGGTTTGGCTGATTCTTCATTGATAAGAATTGGGATATTAAAGTATCCAGTAATGAAGAACATAAGGCTGATATTCGACCAGGTGCAAGAGGATGGACACCTGAAGGTGGAGATACGAAAACTACAGTTAGCGTCTTTGTTGGTGATTCTCTCATTTATGGGGCCAACATGAGGCTTCAGAAATCTAAATGTGTTGGAAAATATGATGTCTATCTCAGTGGCGGTGGACAAGGAAATGTACAGAGACTCAAGGTAAATTACATGAAAATGAATCCTTATATTCATTATGAATTTTCATAAACTTCATTTTTATAATTCTATCATCTTTTTGAATGCATATGTATTAATAATAACATTTGTATTTCATTGTATCTTTAGAATAATGGAGCAAGTGATATTGTAATAATTCCATTTGGTACAATGGCAGATACAGTGAAAATCCATTTTGCTACTGAGAGGTCAAATTGTAAAATGCAGGTCACCATTTCCATTATTGGATGTTTTCAATCAGCATGTAAGTATTTAAAATCTAGTGTTTTCACAAATTAGTTATGATAAAGTTTACCTTAATTTTATATTTCATAGTCAGACGATAATTATATGAAAGCTTGTCATTAATATCAAGAGATTCTTTGAGCTTTTTTTCTGCCATTGAAACAATATTAACAACCAGATTTAAGATAGTTAAAAATTGTTGTGATTTATATATCATATTTTTTGTTAGAATTTTTAAAAATAATTGCTTTTTTTAATTTTTTCTAGCCACCACTCCAAAAGCAACAAGTATGTATATAATTTCCTTTTAGAAGTTAGATTTTACATTTACTATTTAACAGCTAAGCATAAAACAGTTTATATTTAAAACAGTTCGTTCAAATTTTTAGTTGTAACTACAAATGATATATATATATATATATATATATATATATATATATATATATATATATATATATATATATATATATAAAATTGGTAAATTCATGTAAATATTTATTTTCTACACAAAATGATTTGGATAAAAATCCAACTCAGATGGGCAGAACATCTTTCTCATATGAGTGATAGCAGTCTTTCAAAAACAACTCCTCTTTGGTCAGATTCTAACAAGCAGGTCAGTTGGAAGGCCACTTTTGCATTTCAAAGATAAACTCAGACAATCTGAAGTCATGCATCATCCCCTTCTTGAAAAAAACATAGAATCAGAGTGAATGAGCTGGCACCTGTCCTGGTTTTCATCTATACAATGGTTTAAGCGTGGCCTACTTGAACAAATATTAAAGCAAATTGGCAGCATGCTGCTTATCTCAATAATAGACTTATCTGCCACTGAGACTTTGCTGCATGCAGTAAAGCAGGTTTTGCTATCCAGTTGCAGAAACATGTGGCAATTGATCCTCAACTACATATTCAATCTGTCTAAAATTTTGTAAATCACCTGCAAGCCTTCAGAGATACATGCCTGTCTACAGAAGTTGAGCACCTCTTTATTTTACTGAGCACTCATTTGTCATCCACGCCAAGAGAGTCTACCTTATATATATAACATTTCACTGGTCAATTCATATAAATATTTATCTTCTACAAGAAAATCTTGAAAAGTTTATATATTATATTCATGCATATTTATTCCTACATAAGTAAATACATATTTTGCACATTTCAGCAACACCAACACTAACTCCAAAACCTACAACAGAAACAGGTGAGCCTTTTTTTGTTGAAGAAAAAATAAAAATATAAATAAAATATAATAAAAAATAAAAAGATAGTTTTTTAAACTATCAAAAAAATCATTTTCTTATATTGTAAAAGAAAAATATGTTATAAATGATTGCCAATATTTTTTTATTTTTGTTGCAGCTTCAATGTGTGTTAAGCAGGATGGCTTGGCTGATTCTTCATTGATAAGGAATTGGGACATTGATGTTTCCAGTAATGAAGAACATAAGGCTGATATCCGACCAGGTGCAAAAGGATGGACACCCGAAGCTGGAGATAAAAAAACTACAGTTAGCCTCTTTGTTGGTGATGCTCTCATTTATGGGGCCAACATGAGGCTTCAGAAATCTAAATGTGTTGGAAAATATGATGTCATTCTCAGTGGAGGTGGACAAGAAAATGTTCAAAGATTTAAGGTAAGATAATTTATTTGAAACAAATGTTGCTTTGTGGATGATGCCAAACACAAATGTTTTTGTATTTCTTAATTTTGATTTTTCCTTAATTATCCATATTGAATAAAATGGTTGTTAGAATGAAAATTGAGAGAGTAAATGCTTAAATTCCAGTAACACTACACAGTAATTTGACACCAATTAAAAATTTTCATTATGATATTTCACTCAAGTATTTTAGCATTAATAGGAAATACTTATTTTGATTGTTTTTTTTTACAGCATCTTTGTGTGTCAATTGTATCATCTTTTAGAATGCATGTGTATTAATAATAACATTTGTATTTCATTGAATCTTTAGAATAATGGAGCAAGTGATATTGTAATAATTCCATTTGGTACAATGGCAGATACAGTGAAAATCCACTTTACTACTGAGAAGTCAAATTGTAAAATGCAGGTCACGGTTTCCATTATTGGATGTTTCCAATCAGCATGTAAGTATTTAAAATCCTGATTAGTGTTTTCACAAATTAGTTATGAAGTTTCACTTAAAATCAGTATTTCATAATTAGATAATAATTCTATGAAAGGAATATGTGATTATTATAAAGTGTTTCCTTGAGTTTTTTTTATATAAATTGTCTGCTATAGGAAAAAATATTAACAATCAGATTTGAAATAAGATATAAAGTGATGTGTTTTATATATCATATTTTTGTTATTTTTTTTTTTAATAATTTCTTAAAAATGTTCTTTTTCAGCTACCACTCCAAAAGCAACAAGTATGTATACAATTCCCTTTTAGAAATAATTGCCAGTCAAAAGTTAAAGCATAAAATTGATTTATATTTTAAATATCATATATTGTTTCAATTTCAAATGATATTTGCCTTGTATGAAGCTGGCAAAGTGTCACAGATTTTGAAATATAATCTTCATCATCATTTACGATCTATTAGAACAATGTAATTAACAATTTATATCTAACATTTATTTAAATAATGCAAATAGTTGTTTCCTACAACAATTTTTTTCTATATTCATGGTTATTTACTCTGAGTAAAATATTTTACACATTTCAGCAACACCAACTCCAACCCCAAAACCTTCAACAGAAACAGGTAAGCCTTTTATTATCTAAAAATGTCTATTTTAATTTTAAATGATTAAAAATAATTATTTACTCATATTGTAAAAAAGAAAATATATTATTGTATCTAAATAACTAATAATTTTTTTTCTTTTGCAGCTTCTTTGTGTGTGAAACAAGATGGCTTGGCTGATTCTTCATTGATAAGGAACTGGGACATTGATGTTTCCAGTAATGAAGAACGTAAGGCTGATATTCGACCAGGTGCAAAAGGATGGACACCTGAAGCTGGAGATAAGAAAACTACAGTTAGCCTCTTTGTTGGTGATGCTCTTATTTATGGGGCTAACATGAGGCTTCAGAAATCTAAATGTGTTGGAAAATATGATGTCATTCTCAGTGGAGGTGGACAAGGAAATGTACAGAGACTCAAGGTAAATTACATGAAAATAAATCCTTATATTCATTATGAATTTTAATAAACTTCATTTTTATAATTCTATCATCTTTTAGAATGCATGTGTATTAATAATAACATTTGTATTTCATTGAATCTTTAGAATAATGGAGCAAGTGATATTGTAATAATTCCATTTGGTACAATGGCAGATACAGTGAAAATCCATTTTGCTACTGAGAAGTCAAATTGTAAAATGCAGGTCACCATTTCCATTATTGGATGTTTCCAGTCAGCATGTAAGTATTTAGAATTTTGTTTTAGTGGGGAAGGGTGGTTAAGATAAAAAATTTAGGAAATATAAATTAAAACATTGCCTTTACACTCAAAAAACATAATTTCATGAAAGATATTTGTGAGATTTTTAAAAAAATTTATTTTAATTTATAAATTTTCTGCTTCTATTTTGATAGTAACAAATATTTTCCAAAAAAAATTAATTAGAAAATTCAATTATATCGTATATTATTCTTTTCTCATGGAAAACTTGAGTTTATTTTTTTCATTTCTTAGCTACAAGTCCAACACCAACACGTATGTATACAAATATTTTTTTATATATATATATTTATATATACTTGTCATTTAAAAGTTGAAGAATATCTCAGATACATTTGCTTATGTCAGAAATGATATTTGCATTGTATGAAATAGGCAAAGCAAAAACATGTACAAATTATTTTCAAACTGAATTTTTATCATAAATTGAGTTTTAATGAAACATTGCAAATGACTGATTTTGTATATTTTTAAGTAAAGTTTTAATGCTTGCTAGCTACTTAGATATTTTTTCTCTACAAACAAATTTTATTATGCATGATAACATGATTTTAAGAAGCTATTTATTAAAGAAATTTGTATATATATATTTTTTTACATTTCAGCAACACCAACACCTAAACGTTCAACAGAAACAGGTACACCTAAAATTATTTGCAAGACCCTAAGATTTTTTTATTTAAATAAATCAAATAAATATAATTTGTACTTTGTATAAAGAAAATGTAATTTTCAAAAATACATTTTTTTTGTTGCAGCTTCTTTGTGCATTAAGCAGGATGGTTTGGCTGATTCTTCATTGATAAGGAATTGGGATATTAAAGTATCCAGTAATGAAGAACATAAGGCTGATATTCGACCAGGTGCAAGAGGATGGACACCTGAAGGTGGAGATACGAAAACTACAGTTAGCGTCTTTGTTGGTGATTCTCTCATTTATGGGGCCAACATGAGGCTTCAGAAATCTAAATGTGTTGGAAAATATGATGTCTATCTCAGTGGCGGTGGACAAGGAAATGTACAGAGACTCAAGGTAAATTACATGAAAATGAATCCTTATATTCATTATGAATTTTCATAAACTTCATTTTTATAATTCTATCATCTTTTTGAATGCATATGTATTAATAATAACATTTGTATTTCATTGTATCTTTAGAATAATGGAGCAAGTGATACTGTAATAATTCCATTTGGTACAATGGCAGATACAGTGAAAATCCACTTTACTACTGAGAAGTCAAATTGTAAAATGCAGGTCACGGTTTCCATTATTGGATGTTTCCAATCAGCATGTAAGTATTTAAAATCCTGATTAGTGTTTTCACAAATTAGTTATGAAGTTTCACTTAAAATCAGTATTTCATAATTAGATAATAATTCTATGAAAGGAATATGTGATTATTATAAAGTGTTTCCTTGAGTTTTTTTTTATATAAATTGTCTGCTATAGAAAAAATATTAACAATCAGATTTGAAATAAGATATAAAGTGATGTGTTTTATATATCATATTTTTGTTATTTTTTTTTTTAATAATTTCTTAAAAATGTTCTTTTTCAGCTACCACTCCAAAAGCAACAAGTATGTATACAATTCCCTTTTAGAAATAATTGCCAGTCAAAAGTTAAAGCATAAAATTGATTTATATTTTAAATATCATATATTGTTTCAATTTCAAATGATATTTGCCTTGTATGAAGCTGGCAAAGTGTCACAGATTTTGAAATATAATCTTCATCATTATTTACGATCTATTAGAACAATGTAATTAACAATTCATATCTAACATTTATTTAAATAATGCAAATAGTTGTTTCCTACAACAATTTTTTTCTATATTCATGGTTATTTAATCTAAGTAAAATATTTTGCACATTTCAGCAACACCAACTCCAACCCCAAAACCTTCAACAGAAACAGGTGAGCATTTTATTATCTAAAAATGGCTATTTTAATTTTAAATGATCAAAAACAATTATTTACTTATATCATAAAAAGAAAAATATATTATTGTATCTAAATAACTAATAATTTTTTTTCTTTTGCAGCTTCTTTGTGTGTGAAACAGGATGGGTTGGCTGATTCTTCATTGATAAGGAATTGGGACATTGATGTTTCCAGTAATGAAGAACATAAGGCTGATATTCGACCAGGTGCAAAAGGATGGACACCTGAAGCTGGAGATAAGAAAACTACAGTTATCCTCTTTGTTGGTGATGCTCTTATTTATGGAGCCAGCATGAAGCTTCAGAAATCTAAATGTGTTGGAAAATATGATGTCTATCTCAGTGGAGGTGGACAAGGAAATGTACAGAGACTCAAGGTAAATTACATGAAAATGAATCCTTATATTCATTATGAATTTTCATAAACTTCATTTTTATAATTCTATCATCTTTTTGAATGCATATGTATTAATAATGACATTTGTATTTCATTGTATCTTTAGAATAATGGAGCAAGTGATACTGTAATAATTCCATTTGGTACAATGGCAGATACAGTGAAAATCCATTTTACTACTGAGAAGTCAAATTGTAAAATGCAGGTCACAGTTTCCATTATTGGATGTTTCCAATCAGCATGTAAGTATTTAAAATCCTGATTAGTGTTTTCACAAATTAGTTATGAAGTTTCACTTAAAATCAGTATTTCATATTTAGATAATAATTCTATGAAAGGAATACATCATTAATGTAAAGTGTTTCCTTGAGTTTTTTTTTATAAATTGTCTGCTATAGAAAAAATATTAACAATCAGATTTGAAATAAGATATAAAGTGATGTGTTTTATATATCATATTTTTGTTATTTTTTTTTTAATAATTTCTTAAAAATGTTCTTTTTCAGCTACCACTCCAAAAGCAACAAGTATGTATACAATTCTCTTTTTAGAAATAATTGCCAGTCAAAAGTTAAATCATAAAATTGATTTATATTTTAAATATCATATATTGTTTCAATTTGAAATGATATTTGCCTTGTATGAAGCTGGCAAAGTGTCACAGATTTTGAAATATAATCTTCATCATTATTTACGATCTATTAGAACAATGTAATTAACAATTCATATCTAACATTTATTTAAATAATGCAAATAGTTGTTTCCTACAACAATTTTTTTCTATATTCATGGTTATTTAATCTAAGTAAAATATTTTGCACATTTCAGCAACACCAACTCCAACCCCAAAACCTTCAACAGAAACAGGTGAGCATTTTATTATCTAAAAATGGCTATTTTAATTTTAAATGATCAAAAACAATTATTTACTTATATCATAAAAAGAAAAATATATTATTGTATCTAAATAACTAATAATTTTTTTTCTTTTGCAGCTTCTTTGTGTGTGAAACAGGATGGGTTGGCTGATTCTTCATTGATAAGGAATTGGGACATTGATGTTTCCAGTAATGAAGAACATAAGGCTGATATTCGACCAGGTGCAAAAGGATGGACACCTGAAGCTGGAGATAAGAAAACTACAGTTAGCCTCTTTGTTGGTGATGCTCTTATTTATGGGGCCAACATGAGGCTTCTGAAATCTAAATGTGTTGAAAAATATGATGTCTATCTCAGTGGAGGTGGACAAGGAAATGTACAGAGACTCAAGGTAAATTACATGAAAATGAATCCTAATATTCATTATGAATTTTAATAAACTTCATTTTTATAATTCTATCATCTTTTTGAATGCATGTGTATTAATAATAACATTTGTATCTCATTGTATCTTTAGAATAATGGAGCAAGTGATACTATAATAATTCCATTTGGTACAATGGCAGATACAGTGAAAATCCACTTTACTACTGAGAAGTCAAATTGTAAAATGCAGGTCACGGTTTCCATTATTGGATGTTTCCAATCAGCATGTAAGTATTTAAAATCCTCTCATAGCATTTTAAGAAACTAGCAATTTGTGAAAGTTAATATAAAATCTTTATTTCCAATCAGCATGTAAGTATGTCTCTTTAGTGTTTGGGCAAATTTCTCATGATGAAGTTCAACTTGAAATCTATATTTAATAATCAAAAAATAAATTTATTATGTGGAATTTTTAAAATTTCTTAAAAAATCTAGAAAATTGGTTTTAATAATTACTTTTATACCAAAATTAGATAATATTTTGAAATTTAAAAACAAAATAAAAAAAATAATTTGAAACATCTTGTTTTTAATGCAAGTGAAATTTACTTTTTTTGATTTTAATTTTTTCTGTTTTTAGCCACAAGTCCAACACCAAAACGTATGTATACAATTCTCTTTATAAAAAACTTGATGTTTAAAAGTAGCAATATTGATTTATATCTAATATATATATTTTGACTTCTTTCAAATTGAACCATTTATATACCATATGGTATTTGAATGACATGAAAAATTGAAAAATTGTCATTCAGTTTTAATCAAGGAAGTGATGTTGGTAGATTAATGGTTAACAATGTAAAAAATGGAATCAATGAGCATCATTCAAATTCCAGCTGAGGTAATTTCTGTTTATTTCTCACTAAAGCCCTTGAAAAAGATGAATTTGAACTTTTTCCCTCAGCTATAGGTTAAATAGCAATGCATAACATTCTCTCAAGACTTAGTTGGTAGCCAAACTAGGAAAAGGATAACTCTGAATTTAAAGCCATGAAGAAGACGATGGGAAACCTTTCTAATATCCAAGGACAGTCATAGCAATACACAGTTTAAAGAAATGGGTGCTATAGAGAATTATGTTCTTTTTTTTTGTTCTGCGAGAACATGCTATTTAAAATGAGAATGGTTCAGAAATTTTAAGTGATTACTCTTCTATACTTCTTAATTTGTTAGGTTTTCATTCATATTAATTATTTACTTAAAAAAGGGAATTATTAGACTTGTTTAAAAAATTAATTTGCAATTATTTATTTTAATGAGGAAAAATAAATGATAAAGTGGAAATAGTTTTTGTATAATGCATTTCATCTTTTAGGATTCATCAAACTAAATTTGTTAGATGAAGTCCTAAAGGACTTTTCTTTTTTAATACATTTTCCCAAATATTGTTCCTGATATATAAAAACATATATCATTATCTCATTTTAATATGAATAAACTAATATTTTTACATATTTCAGCAACACCAACACCAAAACCTTCAACAGAAACAGGTATGTTTTTTAATATTCTAAAATACATGCTGTATTAGCTTTAAAAGAAAAAATATATTTTCTTTCTTGTAAAAGGAAAATATAAAGTTTATTTTTTTTTATTGTTGCCAACATTACATTAAGTAAAATTTTTCAGTGCCCTCTTTTCTAAAAACTAAAGACTGAATATACAGATGAAAATCAGTTTTGAGTCTTCTGTATTCAGTGTTCATTTATCTGGAAAAATGGCATTAGACAAGATAAACACTGTGTCCTAACATTATATGCAAAGCAAAATGATAATAATTATGAAACTAATGATCTGAGAGTCTTTAAATGTCAGTTACATATAGATTGTGTAGTTATATGGAATATCACAAAATTTATGCTTGTATTAAAATAGAAAATTTTATTTATGCTGGAATATACAAAATATTATTTTAACTATTCCAATTTATATTTAAATGTGAAACAAATCACTTTGTGATAGCAGGACAATTAAAGAACGACACTGACCAAACACAACAAAGATTTATTCAAAGAACTGACGTTTAAAAAAAATTATTATAAGCTAGGTGAAATAACACAATATAAAAGTAATATTATTTGCTGATATAGTTTCCATTTTTGATGACTTCAAGCAGCCTAGTTTCCACAGAAGATGATAAATTCAGAATTTCTTCAGGTGTAACAATTTCATAAACAGTTGATATTGCTTCCCAAAGTTCATACTTGGAGAAAAATTGTTTGCCACTCTCATAAAGCCATCTCTTCATGATGCCTCAAAGATTTTTGATAAGTTTAAGATCCAGTAAACACTCTGTGCACTCCAAAAGTCAGTCATTTTTTTTTTAGCACCAATTTAGTTAAGTATTCAGTGGTTGTGATAGCTGAAGCATTGTTGTGCATTAATACCACTTTCTGTTTGAATTTCAGTGTCTGTTTCAAGCTATGGCTGAAGGTTGATTCTTATATTCAATGTAGACAGGAGAATTCATTTTGATACTATCAGCAACTCTCCAGAGGCCAACAAAGTCATTGCCAATAACCCTTGTCTAAAAGATACTCCACTTTCTTGTTGATGCCTCAGTCAAAGAGGCTTTCAGGTTTCATCAGCCATCAGGATCATCCAGTATTCATCCAGTCTTCACATTTGTCAACCCATGAACTAAGTATAGTTGGTTTTAAGATGAATCTCTTGCAAGAATTTTATCAATTTATGCTGTTGCTTTTTGATCATAAAGCATTTCTACAATTTTTGTCTTTTCATTGTTGCACAAAAATGTTTTACAGCTGATGTTGTATATAATTTGGAATGCTGGAAAAGAAGTGATAGCACCAAAATGGCTGCTAGTTGTTTATTACTGTGCAGAATCATTTAACATTGCACACCATGGTGTATGCTAGTACTGAGGATAATTTATGAAAAGCAACTTGCACATAATGTTGGAATGCATTGTGTATGCAACAGTATATGTTGTTCCATTTCAAGTTGGGAAAGCAAAAGCAAAGGAGATAATTAATTTATGAAAACATTTCAGTTGAAAGTTGTTCATTGAGATTTTATGAAGTTTAAGAAACAGTAATTTGATTTGAAAACAAACCATACAATAGTGGACTACAAGAATTTGGAAATGATGATTTACATACTCTTTCAGATGATGATTCCAGACAAAATTGATTGAAATATTTTGTATCAATAGTTATTAGAGTTTTTGCAAAGTAAGACAGATACAAACAGCAGGAATTGTCTGAACCAAGCATTGGATAGTATCTCACCATCATTATTTTATTTCTTACCAGATATTAAAATAATTGTGGAAAATTATCACTGGAAATAAAAAGAAAGTCCACTGCATTAATCTGAAGTGTAAAAATATCCTGGGTAGATCCAGGAAAGTCTGCAGCATGAACAGCAAAATTTTAAAATTTTAGGAAAAAGTAATTGCTTTGTGTTTGGTGAGCTATGAAAGGTGTACTGTATTATGAATTCCTGAAGCCTTGTCAAACTCTTAGCAAAAAGTATTACAATCATCACTTTCAAAGTTTGAATACATCAAGTAAAAAAAAAGCCATTTACAGAATTCAAAAAATTCATACTGCATGGGGCTCCATGTTAATTTTTGTCTACATATTAATAAATGTTAAGCTAAAAACAATAATAAAATTGATTTGTAAAATTCTTCCTCAGATAGAATATTCGCCAGACTTGGTGCCACCAGATTATCATTTGTTTTGATAAATACAGCATACTTTATACAGTAAAAAATCTTTAATGTTCTAAAGTTTATAAAGCTGAAATTCAAAAACATTAGCATAGCAATCATAGAAAGACAAGGAAAAAATTTGATAAATAATAAATATATGTACTAGTTGTTAATAATTTTAATGAAATACATCAAAAAATGTTTGCACACATCTAATATAAGAAAATTGTCACTTTTGTTACAGCATCTTTGTGTGTGAAACAGGATGGATTGGCTGATTCTTCATTGATAAGAAATTGGGATATTGATGTTTCCAGTAATGAAGAACACAGGGCTAATATCCGACCAGGTGGAAATGGATGGACACCTGAAGCTGGAGATAAGAAAACTTCTGTCAGCCTCTTTGTGGCTGATGCTCTCATTTACGGAGCCAGTATGAGATTACTAACAAACAAATGTGTAGGAAAATATGATGTCCTTCTCAGTGGAAGTCAAGAAAGAAATGTGGAAAGATTAAAGGTTATTTATAAAATAAATTTTTTCACTATTTCTTTTGTTATATATATATATATATATATATATATAGATAGATAGATAGATAGATAGATAGATAGATAGATAGATAGATAGATAGATCTTTCATCAGTTACAGCATCTGAAGTAAGTACTATCACTTTGAAAACACAAATGAGCCAAAGTCTCTTTTGTATAATAACAATAATGAACCCTGAAATATTTTCAGCAATAAAAATAAGGAAACCAAACTGCCAAAATAATTCTTTCCGGATTCCCTAAAACATTATAAATAATAATTCAGAATTTAATTAGCCAACATTTTGACATCAACATGACTCTATGCTTCTCTCAACAAAACATAATCTTTTTATCACAGATATAGATACAACATAACATTTTATTATTAAATGCTTTATTATTCAGATTAGTATATTCATGTTGCTTATGTTCACAATGTTTTGATGAAGAATGCTGGATTGTACAATGGTTGAAATGTGAGCATAACAATGATAAGCTTGCCAGTCTGAATGATGATAATTCCCAATCTCAAGAAAAGGAAAGTGAAAGGAAAAATATTAAAAACTTTCACACACACTCAGTTAATGCTATTGCTGATTGAGGTGAATTGTATGCTTGACTTTTTCATACTTACAAATGATTAACTTCAGAATATTAATGATCCACAAGAGGTTGAAAGGCCACAATCAATCAATTAGAATATTCAGATTGTAATACTACTTTAACCAAGATCTCTTTCTGGTTCACAAATACATTTCACTATACATGTTGATTGAATGTAAGTACAAAGAAAGCAGAACCCTAACAGGGGTGCTGAGAATCACATCTGCTCCATAAAACAAATCCCCTTAAAATTTAAAGTGCAATAGCTAATCATGAACATTTGCTGCTGAAAAAAGTAGTATGTGCTTGGAAGTCTGCACATGTTAAACCACAGATATAAAAATAGCACCCCTCGCCGACTACAGGCAGTTCAGCTCAACACCTCAACCTCATCAATGATTGCTGATTTGCTATCCACACATCTCACTAGTGCCGATTGCAACCCTGAAGAAAAGTGTATGTCAACTTTGTCAACTACACTCCATTTGGCTTCACTAATCTGCTCCAGGCCTTTCTGCTGACACCAACTGCCTTACCGACAACACCCTTACACCTAATCACTTTCCTTACCAACTAAAGAACCACATATTAACAATGTTTGCCACCTTTCACACAATTCTGTCTATATTCTTCACACTTGACATTGATGTTGTTGAAATTTTAATCTTTGTTCTTTTCCTTGCAACCATAAGCTCATTATAACAAAATGTAGTTGATCCTAAGTAAGATGTTTTATTGACTAGAAATTAAACAGAGGCTACTACACAAATCAATATATCAAAAATATTTTTAAAACAAAATATTATTTTGACAACCTTTTGTTTAAATCATATCACATCAATGTAAATATATAATTTTTATTGTAAGAGTCAGTTACAAAAATTGACACTCAGTTATTTTTAAACATATTTTTATAAAATTATCTGAATTTATGGTGAAATTAATCTATAATTGCATATATATTTAACAAAAAAATTAAAAAGCTGTATTTCTCTTTTTCAGAACAATGGGCCAAATGACATTGTAATAATCCCATTTGGTACAACTGCAGATACCGTCAAGATCCATTTTACATCAGAGAGGCCAAACTGTAAAATACAGGTTACTGTATCAATCATTGGGTGTTTCCAATCAGCATGTAAGTATTTTCAGCAGTATTTCCCTGTCTTATTTTACAAAATCAAATATTAACAGTATCTCCTTATATATTATATATCTCCTATATATATATATATATATATATATATATATATATATATATATATATATATATATATCAATTTTTCTATTATAATTATTTTCATGGTACTCATTATTTTCAATTTAAAATAGTTTCTGTCTTTTTTACTTTAATGTAATGAATGCATGTAAATTATAGAAGTTATGCTTAAGAGCTTATCATTTATTTCAAATGTTTATTACTTGAATATAAATATTTTTAAATAATTATGTGCATATGTAATATATGTGTGTGTGTGTATGTGTAATACATAGAAATCAACACTGCACAGATGCTGTCAGTTTCACACCTCACGTAATCATCAGACTAGTTTTGATTTCTATATCTACAAATGTTCTATCTCTGGTGTTGAGTAGTCTTCTATAAATATAGCAACTTATAAAGATCATTATATATATATATATATATAATTTCATACAATTGGAATTAAGATATGATTAGTTAATGGTCATTTTCGCCTGTGAATTTTAAATTTAAAATTTGCAGGATTTTCAAACTGTTTATGGTGTCAGTTTGTAGAAAGGGGCTGGTTAGTTGGAAAAAGAAAGAGAGAGTAGACAGAGAGGAGGAAATGACAGAAGATGGCATAGTTACAGTAAATAATGTGGGGTATTATATTATGGAGGTAGGAGTGGGCAGGGAGAGAGAAGGGGAACCTGATGAGCTGACCTACATCTTAATGGTCCCATGGCTAAATTTGATTCAACGGGAAACCATAGAAATTAATGAAAAAAATGAAAAAACCTAATTTTAAAATATTAAGAGATTGAGATGAAAGAAAGATAGATTCAGAATTATTGGTGTATTAGATTTATCCATATGTCAGAACCTAAAAATTATGGGAAGTGCTTTAAAGATTTGGAGGAAATTTGAATATACATGCATACACACGTGTACACACACATTAAAAACATCTCTACTCGTACAGCCATCTATATGTACATACACATAGATACCTACAATACATGCATATACATAGATAGAACAGCCAACATATATATACATATAACCTTATGTTAGGATAGAATATTTTCAAAAGGTAATAAAAAGAGTTAAGTTAAATTAGAAAAAGAACTTAAAAAATTTTAAATGAACCTTAACTCAAACAAAATTAAACAGAATTATAAGCTAAAAATGAAATAAAAATTATTGTTAAGTACAAATGTATAACCATTAATTATTTCCCTTAGATATATATTCTAAGGTTACCCCTTAATACTACATATTAAATTCATATATTAATGTATGCACCATATATTAAATATTAGAAAGCCTTATGATAATAATAAAATCTGATTACTTAAGATTGGATATACTGAATGATTCATAATAAATATATATATAGGATATAAGAATTACATATACATATAAACATACATGCATGTATATATAAATAAAAAGAAAGAACAGTAAGATATATAATAGATTATTATAGATATTTTTATTTTTACAAAATAGTACTCAATTTAAATTTACAGAGCATTAATATTATAAATTGATTTATTTAAAATATGTTTTTTTTCACTACACATGTTTCAAAAATGGAAGCTAAAAGCTACGAATTTAATTTTGTAATTAAATTAAAGACATTAGTTCCATTTCATCCTCAAGCGAATTTTGGAGTAACTTTTAAAATTACTGGGTTTTAAAGACACAGCTAAACATATAAACATACATACATACACATACATACATACATACACATATATATCCAAATTAAATGAGAACTCATATAAACTTCATAAATAAATGTTATTCCATGATATTTAATTAACCTAAAGATTATCTAACTATTTATTATTATATCATAAACCATTGTAGTGGAAATGTAATGCTTATATGTACTGGATAATCAAGGATAATTCAGTAGAGAAACTTAAAAATGAGTAAAGAAAAAGAAAAGGTCTATAAACAATATTAGGATAAACAAAGGAAAGAAAGGGGGAAAATGAAGAGTAATGCAGGGATATTATTGATATTCACCAAGAATAAATAGTAATGGAGGAGAGATATTTATGTAAAAGGAAGTAGATGGGAAATTGGTAAGGGTATATAAAGAAGAGAGAAGAAGTTGGATGTGCTGTGTATTAGATAATTGATAGTAGTTAAGGGATAACAGTTCAATCAAGTTCAGTCTGGGCTGGGGAGGAGCAGAAATTCCCAAGTGAATGCCCACTGATGATAGTTCATGCTGGTTCGATAGGAGTCTAGGTGAGCTTAAATCTACTGTGGTGACAGCATTTAGAAATTAAATGTGTGTGTGTACATGGTGCCAAAAAATTAGAGATGGCATTTTTCACTTTCACCTGCTTGTAGAAATAGACTCTTGTAGGTGACATGTTGTAGCAGATAAGCAGGTAGTCTAGCTGTGGCAATCACTGCACACTAACCATAAGCAGAATGACTGTTGAAATGAGAATGATGAGCCATCCTATCTCTGAGGTAACTGCTGTATACCAAAAAAGTGTGAATTCTGGACAGATGGCAGCAGCACATGAAAGTGTGAAAACTGTGGGTGTTCACAGTTGATGCAATAACAGGATTGCCAGTAATTGACAAGGACAGTAACAATTCAATGAAGGGAAAAACTATTAAATCTCCTTCCATTTCAATGCTAGTGCAGTTCAACCCATCAGTCAGTGCACTGTATAGTTTATATTCCATTCCATGAGGTTTCATAGTTGTCATCCAACAAGGTATCATTATTGATACCATGACATCAGTTCCTGCGTCTGATTTTGGTCAAAAAAACATTGTCATTAAAATATGGAAAACTGGTAATATACTACTTAAAATAATCATGCTTCCAGCTCTTTTGGGCAGACAGTTTGTGTGTAAAAGTAACTGCATGAGCGTATGGATTCAGTCAGTCAGCAAGATGTGCTAGCTGATGAAGGCTCTGTTTTTGTGTTCTGTTGGAGTTGGTAAAAATCATGAGTGTAACTGGAATTGATTTCGATAGGTCTGACATACATGGATTTTGTTGCCAACTATTTACCCCAACTTTATATTCCCTATGTTTTCCATTGAAAATAGTTTGTTCCAGAAATATAATGCACACCAATTATGAGATGGTTCAGCATTCACTCTCATATAAGAGTATTGAATTAAGCCTGTAGAGTACATTAAATTCTCTGCAGCTACACCCAATAAACACACCTCAGTAAGAGAAAACTGCAATATTTCTCTAGAGATATATCTGCAAAACAACTGTAACACCTTATAGACTACATGCTATATTGTGCCATTGCCATTATTCAGGTGAAGGGTGGAGCTATATGCTATTAGGTAACTGTCTTAAGTTATTGGTACTTCTGTTTATTTACATACACGCACATATACACTTTTATAAAAATTTTAATTAATGTCTTTAATGCATTTATTAATTTCTTTTCACAGCCACAACACCTGCACCAACATGTAAGAATATTTCAATGATTTATAGTTTTAATTTACCTTTTTGCTTTCGTTTTTTTTTAATCATTTCATCCCAAGCAAGACAATAAGGCCACTAAGATGCAGGGGTTATTGAGTGTGAAAGAAAATTTAAAAAAAAGAAAACATTAAGGAGCAAGAACAGTAAATGAACTAAAAAGACAGAAGATAATGACTGACATTGCATTTTTAAAAAAATTTTTGAAGATCAAACTTGACTGAAAAGCAAGAAGCTGGATGAGAGTTCCATAACTGAGAAGTGTGAGAAAAGAAATTATTAGCATAGAACTTATGGTTACATCTAGCCTTTTCAACTGTAAAATGATGAGACCTTGCTGCCAATCTAGTACTGTACTTAAATTCATAAAGTCTATGTACCATAGCAGAAAGTAATATTTATTTTGTTTTAATACAAAAATGTGGTACAAGGCAAAAAGTGGGGATAGGGGAAGGCTGGTCTTCAATCTGTCTTGTCTTAAACTTAGCTAGCAACAATTACTGGCACAAATATACCACAGTATTCCTTAAATGAAAACAACACATTCTAACTTTCCATTCTTACTACAGCCACCATAATACCCCAAAGTCTCTATGTGGTTCTAACTAGTTCCCATATGTACAAATTGTCGATAAAATAACATTTAAAAATGAAACCCCAGGTACCATAACAGATAGTTCATCAGAACAATTACCATTTAAAGAAAAAGCACAAGAAAGCCATATTACAGCAGTGAGAAAGTATCTGAAGCTGAGATGCCAGGTCAGGACCAATGACATTGTAGATTCTTTGGATTTTATCAAGGATCACTGAATACATAGCAGGAGCACCAGATCAGATGTTGCAGCAATATTCAAAGTAAGGATAAATGTTAGACTTATATGTAAGATAAATTAGGCAAGAAAAATTGTCTAGCCCGACACAGTGAACCAACTTTCCTAGCAGCAGACCTAGCATTTGATTCACAAAGGGTTTTCTCAGATAATTAATAGAGTACAGTTTCATTTTAGAGCCATTAAAACTAACAAGACATTCCTTGCCTCAATTAACAACAGAATGTAAGTTATTTTTTTAGATCAGCTGCAAATATGACCTTATCAAACTTACTATTAAGACATGAGTAAATAGTTGTGTCATTAGCATAGATACCGAGTTGAGTACCTGCTAAAATCTATACTATATTGAGCATTTTGTTTCCTATTTTAAAACTTGAAAAAAAATTATCATTATTTTTATC
Organism: Acanthosepion pharaonis; assembly: GCA_903632075.3. Classification (NCBI taxonomy): domain Eukaryota; kingdom Metazoa; phylum Mollusca; class Cephalopoda; order Sepiida; family Sepiidae; genus Acanthosepion; species Acanthosepion pharaonis. The sequence goes on from CAHIKZ030000437.1 coordinate 657,922, forward strand.
TCAAAATTTGTAAGATTCTGTTGTAAGATTAATTTTTATTTAAGTTAAAGAATTAAAATTTTCAAATATTTAGAATTAATTTGTCTTTTGAGGAAGAAAAGTCTGAAGTAGTATTAACTTTTTGATAATTTTTTCATGCTTTACAACAGCAAGCTCAAAGAATTTATCTCCCTTGTTCTGAAACAGGTTGAGGAGAATACTTTTATGTGCTTTGTCCCATCAGGACATGAGCGATCATGGCTCTCTGCAACTTCCTTTCCTTTGTAGCTCTTAGTAAAGCTTGATTTTTTGCAAAATATCCTAATCCCTGTTCTGCCAACCATTTAAACAAACTTATTAAGTAGGTTTTGCACTGCTTTCCTCTGTTCCTTTTGCCTTCAATAGATCTTGTGAATGTCAAATTATCCAAACCCTTTTTTTTCATGATGTACTCTAGAAATTTCAACTATCTCTTTCTGATGCTAAATATAACTGTCCTTTTTGTTTCTGTTTTCTCTAAAACTTTGCCATTGCTCACATGTTCAACCCATTGTATTCTCAGCATCCTTCTGTAGAACCACATTTCTAGTGAATCCTTAAAAAGTGTAAAACTTATATTTGGTATTCTGGCTTCATTTATTATTTTTCAATTTGTGCATAGTTTATATTAGTTTTTTGACACCTATTTGATTGTCTTCTTTATTTTATCATTGACTGAAAGTTACTTGGCTATAAATGCTAGTAATAGATCATGTGTTTTTGATTACAATAAGTTTAACAGTTTATTTAAACTAATTTAATTAAATTTAATTAAAACAAAAAGTTTGAACTAAATAGGTATTTAATAAAATACTATAAGAAATAGTGAGAAGAGTAAGAACTTAGCTATAGCAGCAATGATAACAGATTTATGTAGGTAATATGGGACAGTTATTAAATACTAGTTATAATGTTCGTGTTGCAAGCTATTTTAATGTACTTGATCTTTACTTAGTATACTATTATCATCTCCTTCTATCATATGAACTCAAGCTTACTAAATATTTGTATGCTCTGTTTGATAGAAAGAGAAAAAGAAAAATGGAAAACTTATGTTTTGCCTCATTATATATTGTCCACAGACTTGTAACCAAAGCAAAATGGAAGCTCAAATGGAAGAAAATATCAAATTAGCAGCTTTAAAGGAAATATGCTTAGATATATTTTAAGGTGGGTGGGGCTGAAGGAAATTTAATCTGAATGAACAAGGAGCTTTATTACAAGAAGTAGGTAAGGAAATAAACATCTACTAAGTAATCGATGTGAAATAAATGATCAATCAGAAATGTAGATACTAACTTAGATCAACTTAATCTGGTATAAAGCCACAGAAGTAGAACAAAATATTGTTCATTAAATATTTGCTTCAAATATATTTGCTTATATTTCAGCAACACCAAAACCAACAGAAACAGGTAAGCCAACATGTACTGCTTATTTATAAATACTAAATTTTATCATTCAAAGAGAAAACCAAGGGAATTAATGTTTTTTATTAAATTTATGATTTCAGTGTTCATTCAATGTATATGATGTGTCCCAACAATAACTGGAAAGTCAAGCATTTCCAGTGGATTAGTGACTAAATTGTTTAGTGAAAAACAAACATTTTTTGGATTACAAAAATATATTTATATTTATATGCAACTAGAAATATCTTACTCAGCCTTAGTTTACTATATTTTAAAAACAAAAAAATATTTGTAAGAACATTATTACTTGGTCTAACAAGGCATTAAAAGGAATAAGACTTTTTTTAAAATTTTTATCTAATATTTCTCTTGCAGCTTCTTTGTGTGTCAAACAAGATGGTTTGGCTGATTCTTCATTGATAAGGAATTGGGATATTAAAGTATCCAGTAATGAAGAACATAAGGCTGATATTCGACCAGGTGCAAAAGGATGGACACCTGAAGCTGGAGATAAGAAAACTACAGTTAGCCTCTTTGTTGGTGATGCTCTCATTTATGGGGCCAGCATGAGGCTTCAGAAATTTAAATGTGTTGGAAAATATGATGTCTTTCTCAGTGGAGGTGGACAAGGAAATGTACAGAGACTCAAGGTAAATTACATGAAAATAAATTCATTATGAATTTTATATTCATGAATCTTATATTCTTCATGAATTGTAATAAAGTAATTTTTATAATTATATCATCTTTTTGAATGCATGTGTATTAATAATAACATTTGTATTTCATTGTATCTTTAGAATAATGCAGCAAGTGATATTGTAATAATTCCATTTGGTACAACGGCAGATACAGTGAAAATCCACTTTACTGCTGAGAAGTCAAATTGTAAAATGCAGGTCACGGTTTCCATTATTGGATGTTTCCAATCAGCATGTAAGTATTTAAAATCTTGATTAGTGTTTTCACGAATTAGTTATGAAGTTTCACTTAAAATCAATATTTCATATTTAAATAATAATTCTATGAAAGGAATATGTGATTAATATAAAGTTTTTCCTTGAGTTTTTTTTATATCAGGTCATCCCATAAGTTCTGTCCGCATTTTAACTTGTTGTTAAAATGAACAAAATTTAAAGAGTATTTTATAATGTCTAATGGAGCTGAACATTATTTTTATGTTTAGATGCATTTAAACTGATAAAATTTTATTTCAGGGAACAATAAAATTAAATTTTGTTTGATTTAAACCCAGCTAACATGGAAGTACCCAAGAATCATTTCAGGCACATAATGCTTTATGAGTTCAAGAAAGGAAACTCAGCAGCCGAAGCAGCTAGAAACATTCACTCAGTTTATGGAGAGGAATGTGTGAATGAAAGGACTTGCAGAAGATGGTTTGCAAAATTCAGAGGTGGAGATTTCACCCTTGAAGATGAAGATCGAACTGGACATCCAGTTGAGTCTGATAAAAAGCTTCTTGAAGCAGCCGTTGAAGAAAATCCTGCTTTATCAGTTGAGGAATTGGCAGTGGTTCTCAGTTCAATCCATACAACTGTTCATCATCTTCAACAACTTGGAAAAGTTCCTAAACTTGGAAAATGGGTGCCTCATGAATTGTCTGAAAACAACCTCAAATCTCGAGTTGACATCTGCTCTTCTCTCTATTTTCGCCAACTTGTTTCACCTTTTTTTGGATAGACTTGTGACTGGCGATGAAAAATGGATCTTTTATTGAAAGGTTAAGGGTCGTAGACAGTAGCTTGGAAAAGGGGGAGGACCCCAGCCACAGCCAAGAAGGGAACTTCATGGGTTCTTCTTTCAATCTGGTGGGATCGCCAAGGAATAATCCACTTTGAATTCTTACCACCTAATGTAACAATTAACGCTCAAATATACTGTCAGCAATTAGAGCGTTTGAACCAAACTTTGAGAAAAAAAAGACCTGCTCCAGTGAATTGAAAAAGGGTGATGTTTCATCAGGACAATGCACAACCCCACACAGCAGGAATCACATCACAAAAGATCAAAGAACTTGGTTGGGAGAAAATTCCTCATCCACCTTATTCTCCTGATCTTGCTCCTTCAGACTACCATTTGTTTCATAGCTTACAGAATCATTTGGAAGAAACAGCTTTTGTAACACAGGAAGAGGTTAAATCTGACATTTGAGAGTTCTTCGAATCAAAGCCAAAAGAATTTTACAGTAATGGAATTAGTAAGCTTGTTAATAGATGGAAGGAAGTCATAAATAATCAGGGAAAATACATTGTTGATTGAATCTGTAATTAAATGTAACATTTGGTGACTTGTTTTCTTTATTCAAAATTCAGACAGAACTTATGGGATGACCTGATATAAATTGTCTGCTATAGAAAAAAAATATTAACAATCAGATTTGAAATAAGATATAAAGTGATGTGTTTTGTACATCATATTTTGTTATTTTTTTTTTTTTCATAATTTCTTAAAAATGTTCTTTTTCAGCTACCACTCCAAAAGCAACAAGTATGTATACAATTACCTTTTAGAAATAATTGTCAGTCAAAAGTTAAAGCATAAAATTGATTTATATTTTAAATATCATATATTGTTTCAATTTCAAATGATATTTGCCTTGTATGATGCTGGCAAAGTGTCACAGATTTTGAAATATAATCTTCATCATCATTTACGATCTATTAGAACAATGTAATTAACAATTTATATCTAACATTTATTTAAATAATGCAAATAGTTGTTTCCTACAACAATTTTTTTCTATATTCATGGTAAAATATTTTGCACATTTCAGCAACACCAACTCCAACCCCAAAACCTTCAACAGAAACAGGTGAGCATTTTATTATCTAAAAATGGCTATTTTAATTTTGAATGATCAAAAACAATTATTTACTTATATCATAAAAAGAAAAATATATTATTGTATCTAAATAACTAATAATTTTTTTCTTTTGCAGCTTCTTTGTGTGTGAAACAGGATGGTTTGGCTGATTCTTCATTGATAAGGAACTGGGACATTGATGTTTCCAGTAATGAAGAACATAAGGCTGATATTCGACCAGGTGCAAAAGGATGGACACCTGAAGCTGGAGATAAGAAAACTACAGTTAGCCTCTTTGTTGGTGATGCTCTTATATATGGGGCCAACATGAGGCTTCTGAAATCTAAATGTGTTGGAAAATATGATGTCTTTCTCAGTGGAGGTGGACAAGAAAATGTACAAAGATTTAAGGTAATTTATTAAAAGAAAGTTATATACCTATTTTCTTTTGTTAAATGCAACTTGATTGTTCACGTGATGTTGAAAGTATCTTAAAACCACTAATAATCCTTTCATATTATACATGAAATTATGAGGTTTTTAATCAGATTGTGATAATTCAAAAGATTTTAAACAAATACGTTAATTTTTCAAACTAAGTTGACTCTGCTTGCAATTTTTATTGTCAAACATCATTTTTTGTACAATTTTAAAAATCCTTATCTTGTGCATTTTTAGAACAATGGGCCAAATGACATTATAATAATCCCATTTGGTACAACTGCAGATACAGTCAAAATCCATTTTACATCAGAGAGGCCAAACTGTAAAATACAGGTTACTGTATCAATCATTGGATGTTTCCAATCAGCATGTATGTATTTTCTCTAATAATTTTCTTATGAGATTTTGCAAAATTAGATTCAGCTAGATTCCCTTTACTTAATCACTTACTTCAATTGTATACATTGTTTTATATGCTATTATTCTTTTGTGTAAATTTTACTTTTTAATGAATTAATTTAAAAGGAAATTTTTTTTAAGTTTTAATTTTCTAATTTCATTTCCATTTGCAGCCACCACATCAACAAAAACACGTAAGATTTTCCATTATTTACATATGAAAATCTTTGTTTAATAGTATTTGAACACTATTTCATTTATTTAACATAGTAATTTTATTGAAATAAATTGATGTAAATAGACTGAAAAAGCTTTAAACTGCTTTCATTTAGTGAAATTAATTCTATACAATAGTTGTTTATTCTCTCTCTATCTATCTATCTATCTATCTATCTATCTATCTATCTATATATATATATATATATATATATATATATATTTAATTTATTTAATCCATTTCTAAAAGACATACATACTTGCATATATATATATATATATATATATATATATATAATATTTTATTTAGTTATCCTAATATTCTATTTTATTTCTGTAGTGATATTGGAAAATATTGCCAAAACTAATGTATTTAAAGTTAGTAATGAATCATGTAAAATTTATGTAATGTATATCAAGAAACCTTATATAAATATAAAGCAATTTGCTATGGTTTGTGGAACATAAATATATTTACTTATTATGCATTTCAGCAACACCAACCCCAAAACCATCAACAGAAACTGGTAAGTGAATATTTGCTGCTTATTTATAAATTCTACATTTTTATCTTCCTAATAGGAAATGTATAATTTTAATGAACTTCTCATTTCAGTGTTCATTCAATGCATGTGAATGGATGAGTTTTAACAATGATGTGTCTTAGTTACAATAAATTGGCTATGAAAGTTGTTTTGTTTAAAGGCACTTGGCATAATGAAGAATACAATATTTTCAATAATAGAAGTAGACTTATTAAAACAGTTTCTTCACAGTTGTACTCCACTAAGTTCAACCTGTAGTTGAAAATAAGATTCACTCAAAACAGTATTTAAAATAATCATAACACTCTAAGAAATCATTGACAAAAATATTAATTACAAGATTTTGATTTATACTTTTTCTTTTGCAGCTTCTTTGTGTGTCAAGCAAGATGGCTTGGCTGATTCTTCATTGATAAGGAACTGGGACATTGATGTTTCCAGTAATGAAGAACATAAGGCTGATATTCGACCAGGTGCAAAAGGATGGACACCTGAAGCTGGAGATAAGAAAACTACAGTTAGCCTTTTTGTTGGTGATGCTCTTATTTATGGGGCCAACATGAGGCTTCAGAAATCTAAATGTGTTGGAAAATATGATGTCATTCTCAGTGGAAGTCAAGAAAGAAATGCAGAAAGGTTCAAGGTAATTTATTTTATAAAATAATGAATCTTTAATTTTGTTTTTATTATATAAATCTTGTCCATTTAAACATTATTAAATTATTTTTTAAATTCATACATATTAAAAAACAATTAACTTTCATTTTGAAATACTTTCACATCAAATCTTTGCTTGATCTGGCAGAAGACTACAAATTTGTTTTGTACTGATGTTTGACATTGTTAAGAGTAAATAATAATTATGTATATACTAAACAAAAAATTAAAAACTGTATTTCTCTTTTTCAGAACAATGGGCCAAATGACATTGTAATAATTCCATTTGGTACAACTGCAGATACAGTCAAGATCCATTTTACATCAGAGAGGCCAAACTGTAAAATACAGGTTACTGTATCAATCATTGGGTGTTTCCAATCAGCATGTAAGTATTTTCTGCAGTATTTTATTCTTAATAAGATATTTTACAAAATTAAATCTTAATTTCTCTTTATCCCCAAGTTAAACTTTAGTATAAAAGATGCCTGTTCTTTTCTTAAAAAAAAATAGTAAAACTACACTACATTTAATCTGCACAAAGTTCTCATGGCTTGATATTGGCATACCAAATTGCCTTTGCATATTGAGGACCATCTCCTTTTTTAAGTTTATCCTACTGGTTTTCAAATATGATAAAATTTCATTTTGATTGTAACAATTCTTATATTCTTATTCATAATTTACAAGAAGTGGGAGTTCTCAGCCTGACCAGGAAATGGATTCCAAATGTAATTCTTATGTTTGATCATTTGGTCAAATTTTGGGAAGTGGGCTAGGCAGAGAACTTTTCATCACTCCCTCATAAAATTTTTTTTTCTTACTTTGCCATAATATTCACTAAAAATGTAGAAATTACCTTTTTAATAATTTGTCACTTATTTTAATTCATTATGTTTGTTAACATTAGATTTTTTTTATACTATTGTTCACAAGAGCCACTAGTGGGTTACTGATGTTGTTGTAAGGTCATACAAGGAAGGAGTAAGAAATACATGCTATGAGGATATGTAGGATAGATAACAGTTGATCCTAGACTTGAAGTGGTTGATTGTATTGATTGAGGAAATATCCTTTTGAGAGTAGTTCCATAACATAACAGATCTAGGGAAGAGCCTGTTTGAGTGGAACTTCCTCCTTACTAGTAGAATACAAAGGAAATAAGGATGAGTTGACTCAGTATACATGGCATAGATGGTCCTAACTGTGAAGTTCTGAATGAGTGGAACAAAAGAATGTAGTTTACCTGAATATCTGTGTGTGTGTGTATATATATATATATATATATATAGTTTACTTTTGCACATATATATTATAGCTTATATTTTTTAACATATATTTACCAATTTCCCTTTATAGTGACCACACCAACACCAACACGTAAGTTTATTCTAATTATTTGTAATTTTATTATACATATTCTCATATTAATTTCTTTTTGAAGTAAACATTAATTGGTTTGAATTTTTATTACCTGGCCAATAATTGATTTGACTTAATGTTGTCAACAGTATTGAAATAAATACAAATGTTTTTTTGCATAAAGATTTTTAAATAATCATTTAATTCAAAATATATATTCAAAACATTTAACAGAGGGTGATTCATTCCAGCTTCATACATTTTAAGAATAAAATTTTTGTAATGAATGTTTGTAGGAGAGACTTTGTAAATCACAGATAGCAATGCCTTCGAACAATACTCACTAAGACGCCACCAATTCCATATATAAATTTTTCCTTTACCCGTCATTTGATCTAATTATTTCGAGTTGAGGCAGACTGTGCTTGCTCTCTGGTGATCCACGTCCAAACCCAAGTGTCAGCAGTGACACTTTATTCCTATATGACACCTCTCCTTTGAGACGACTTCCTCTGGAGTCTATATTTCTTCAGCTTCAGTTCAATATTTAGAAATTTGGCTGCTATTCTTTTTCTCTTACCTAAACCCTTGGTTCAACAATTTCTAATGGTGTGTGTATGTCAAACATATCATACAAAATTTCCATCGATACCTCTTTTCAGAGACTTTTTAAATCAGTGAATCTGTGTTTTAACTGATTAAGGTGCTGCTTATGTTCCTACCTTTGTCCCTGTACTGTGTATGTCATTTTGCCAATCCGTTTTTTTATAACTCCATCTTCCCAGAATTCTTTTCCACATTGATACATTATAAAAATACCTTATCTCCACGTTTGAAGTATTTACTTATATTGTTATTTCTTGATGCTCTTGCCTTACATTCTAGTAATAATTTATTAAAAATGGACTTAATCTTCCTAGCAAACATCAACTCTGCAGGTGACATTCCAGACACAATGGATTGGTGTTATTCTGAAAACATTCAGAAATTGTTGTAGCATTATTTCATCTGACTCCTCTCCCTCCAACTTTTTTAGTGCCCTTTTAAACATATTGACAAACTGTTTAACTTATCCTTTTTGATCTTGAATGATAAGGAGGAGTTGTAATATGTTCTGTTGCTAAAGATTTACAAAAATTTTAAATTCACTAGATGTGAATTGTGTCCCATTGTCTGAAACGATAGAGTTAAGAACACCGAACCTTGCAAAAATCTCGTGTAGGAAATTTATCATTACCACGGTAGTCAGTCTTCTACATTTTAATATTTCTGGCCATTTAGTGTAACTATGAACTTCCACTAGATAGTATGCTCCATTTAATGGTCCTGCAAAGTCTATACGTATTCTGGACCATGGCATATCAGTTTTTGGCCAAGGTTGAATTTTGATAGGCGGCGACTTGACTGCTAGAGCACAACCTCTGCATGATTTCACTAAATTTTCAATATCTTGATCCATTTTTGGCCAATAAGTATAACACCTCATTAAGGATTTCATTCCAGAAATTCCTGGATGTCCTATGTGAAATTCTTTTAGCATGTGTTTTTGCAACAATCACAATTCTTTCTGCATACATAAGTACATTATTACATAATGAAAATGCATTATTTCCTGTAATATTTTTTCCTTTAAATCTTAATTGCTTCTTCATTTTCATTATAAATTTGTCATTTTCTTTCTTAATTCTTATTTCCACCAATGTTGTGGGCAGTTCTTTTACAGTATTGTATAATACATTATAAATTTAATTTTCAGCCCTTATTGCTGCAATTACTGTGTCCTGAAGTGGCTCACAAAATTTTGGTATTAGTCTAGATAATCCATCTACATGACTTAATTTTTTGGATGGTAGAAACACCATTTTATAATTATAGTTCAATAGGATATTTCCCTGGTGCTGCAGTCTATTTGCTGTATATGTGGGAACACCCATTTTTGATCCATATATGGATAATAAAGGATGATGCTCTGTCTATAGTATGAATTCTCTACCATGTATGAATTTATGAAACTTTTTCATAGCAAATATGATGGCCAATGCTTCCTTTTATATTTGGTTGTATTTTTTTCAGTTGCAATTAATGACCTTGAAGCATGAGCTATTGGTTTAGTTTTTCCGTCCTCATATTTGTGTAGTATCACCACTACATGAATCACTTGCATCTGATGCAATCACAATCTTTAATTTAGGATCAAAATGAGCTAGTGAAAAATCCAACGCCAAGACTTTCTTGATCTCTTCAAAAGCACTTTGACATTTATCTGACCAATTCCATTTCACATCTTTCTTTAGCATGTTATTCAAATGGTGCTCTTAATTCATTCATGTTTGGTATATATATATATATGATAATAATTAACAAACCCTAAAAATGCTTGTAACTTTGTTAGATTTGTTGGGCATGTCTTTTATTGTGCTCGCCCTTGAAAGATCCGGTCGTCTACCATTTTCATCAATAATTTGTCTAGATATTTAAGTCTGGACATAAACAATTTGTATTTTCTTTCACTGATCTTAAAGCCATAATCTTTAATTCTCTCAAATACTTTTTTTACATCTTCTGTGTGTTACTTTCGAGTCTTACGGTTAATAAGTACATCATCTAAATATGCTTGTGCACAATCCAAACTGGTAAGCAGTCATGTTCATAATCTGTTGGAATATGCTTGGTGCTACCTTTATACCAAGTCAGTTAAATTTGTATAACTTTCTATGAGTGTTAACTGTTAATAGTTTTGAGCACTCTTCATCTACTAGTACTTGTATGTAAGTGTCTGACAGGTCCAATTTAGAAGAAATTTACTACCATTTAATTTGCAAAAATTTCCTCTGGACTTGGTAATGAGTAGTATATTGTTTTAGACTTTCATTTAACTCCATTGAAAAATGGGAAAATTCATTTTCAATTCATTCTTTAATTTTTCAGTTGCCATATTAGCACTGTATGTAACAATATTTATTTTACAAAAAAAAGTTAATTGGAAGGTCCCAAAGATCAAATAATGCAATCCAGTCTGTTCCAATCAAATTAGCTGTATTTTTTAATACAAACACCACCACTTTCTTGGTTTTTCCAACAAAAGAAATTTTACAGGTGAATTCACCCGAAAAGTTCAATCTCTTTCCAGAAACTACATGCGCAACTTTATTACAAGTCAATAAACTGGGTTTATCTATTTTTCTCCATGTCTGTTCCTTTATGATAGTGATATCAGATCCTGTATCCAGTTGTAATTTTATTTTTACACTCTTAATTTCTCCAAAAATAAATTTCCTCTTTTGTGATGTTTCTAACTCAGTTAAAAACACGTTCTAAGTCTTGTTAATTTTCCTTTTATGCTTCTTATCTTTACTCTATGTATTTATCATGTTCACACACATTTTATTTTTCCTCCATTTTTTGCATCTTCAACAAGTATTTTTGTGTCCTACCCTTCCACATTCATAGCATTTTTTGTTCTTGAAAAAAACAATTACTTTTGAAATGCTTACCTCCACAACCGTGGCAAGTATTAGGTAATGAGGGGGTTTATCATCTTTTTTACTGTTCTGTTAGGAGTTGAAAAATGTCTACAGTCTTTTCTCTTAGATGGTCAGACCCTATGTACTTGTGAAATGTCTCATTTCCTCAATCCTTGCAGTATGGAGTTTTAGATTTACAATATGTTGACACTCTTCTACTATTTTCTGGAGAGTTAATTTGGGATCCATTTCTAATTTAGCAAGTATCCTGAATCTTATCTCCACATCCTTATAGGAAGTTAAACCCTTTATGAATATCAGGCATTTAAATAAATCAGGAGTTAATTCATTAAACTTGAACTTCTCACATTCTCAATTCATGACTCCTGCATAAGTGACAAAATCTTCATCGTTGCACTTTACTAAGTTAAGACATTGCCATCGTGTATTAAATAATGAGCACCTATCACCAAAAGTTTTTGATAGTATTACAATAGTTTCATCAAAATTTATCTCACCTGTTTTTTGTTTTTTTGTGATCTTTTTCAAAATATAATTCACATATTTTTCATGTTCAGCAGGGGACAATTTCCTTAATAATAAACAAACTTTCTTTTCATCATTCCAATGTGAACAATCCCTTTAGAAGATCCCTTCGTATCTTCTATAATAAACTGGAAAAGATATCCTTCATCTGGATTGTATACAAATTCACCGATTGAATTAGCAACAGCATCTGGAGTGAATGAATTTGAAGTCTTTTCTTCCATAGTTTTAGAAATTAATTCAAAAAACTGTTGTCGTTGTTGTAATTGCTGTTCATGTTGTTGCTTTTGTTGCTGCAACTGTTGTTCTTGTTGTTGCTTTTGTAGTACCAACATTTGAATCATGACAGCTTTTAGTTCTTCCATTTTGCTGTACTCTGCTGAATATTTTGTAGATTAAAATTTGAATAACTTCACCTGGTTATTTCTCTGTAGTCCTGCAAATATGATGTCTCTTTAGTGAAGTGGTAAATATTACTGAATATCCTATTACGACCATATATACATATATTTTATTTTTCCTCATGTAAGTTCAATGAATACTCGTCAAAATCAGATACTTTGTTACTGAAGCAGCAGTAAATTTCTTAACTGTTTTTCATACTTGGCATATTGTTATATTCATATGTAAGAATGGTGTAAAGAGAAACTTGTGATAATATGAAATTTGCAGAATTTAAGTTTCTTATTTTAGAACATCTTACAATTTGTGAGTTTTTGAAAAATGAAAGATTTTTGATCTGTTATTATTGTTCATTAAATATGTAAATATGTATTGAATTTTTTTTTCCTTTTCCTATCTTTCAGCAACCTCTACACCAAAACCATCAACAGAAACAGGTAGGTGAATATTTGATGTTCTTTTGTAAATTCTACATTTTTATCTTCAAAATTAAAAATTTAAAAAAAAGTATTTTTACCTAGTGTGTAATCAAGTGATCATCACTAAAAAAAAATGATCATGTCTAAAAACAAATGTGTGCAGACAAGCTAAAAGACACTTATTTACATAATTAAGGGGTTGCTAAAAACTTCTTGACCAATCTCGGTTCCCCAAATTTGACCGAACATCAGATAAAGGCTTCTTGATCAGTTTGAGAACACCCTCAGAAAGTGGAATCAGTAAACCAAGTTCAAATTCTAGATTAGTCTGTTGCATTCACTTTTGCACTAATACCCTTGGAAAACGAATGAATCTGTGTTTTCTCCCCATATCTATGGGATAAATAGCAGAGTAGACTAGGCTCTTTAGCCCTGATTTGCAACCAGTCTAAGAGAAGGAAAACCAAATTCCAAACTATGAAAAAAGTAATACAAAGGAAACCACTCCACTATCTTTCCCAAGAATTTATGACAATTTACAGATAATAATGAAAATGAATCTGTGGAGTATCATGATTACGTATATCCTAAAAGAACATAGCATTAAAAAAAAGTAAAATAATATCAGGTTACATTTGGATGTTGTGTTGTTGATGCTGAAATATATAACAGTTTAGTGAAAGAAGAAGAATGCATTCTAACTTTGTTTCCAGTGAAATATTGCTGCTATATCATGTCTGGTGCTCCTGCTGTTCATCTTGATGTTCTTGACAAAATTCAAAGATGGATCTGCATTGTGATTGGTCCTGACTTGGCACCTTGGCTCCAGTCGCTTTCTCTTTCTATTTTTAGAATATATAAAGAAATTGTATAAGTAGGTTTTTTATGATGTGGCTTACCTCTGTCTTTTCTACTAATATTTTCATGGCAACTGTTCTGATGAGTTATTTTCCCTGGTGTCCTGACTACATAAATTTAAGCATGTTACTAAGTTGGAATCTGTGTCCCACCATTTTACTGTTGATACAGTTAAATGTAACTGCTTCTTCTACCCTAACAGCAACTTCTCTCACACTTCCCAACAGTGGAACTCCCTTCCTCTTACTTGCTTCTCTGATAACTACAATCTTCAAAAATGTAGATGTAACATCAATTGTCGTCTTCTGTTGCCTTGTTCCCTGTTCTTCTTCTTATCCTTTCCTCAATACCCCATATTCTTTTCTTAGTCTTTTCTCTTACCTTCACTCTCTGTAACCCCTTGCACATTAGTGGCACTCCTGTCTTGTTTGGAGATGAAATGCTTAAAAAATATGTTTATATTAGCATGGATATGCCTGCATGCTTCAAAATGAATAATAGTGGTTAAACTAAACTGATTCTAGATTATAATTGAAAGTAACCACATGAGTTTACAAAAAATCTTTTATTGTCCTTTCATCTGAGATAATGATTTGTAGATGAATACAAAAGATGTTTTCCAGAGTTGAATCATTATTTGCCTCTGCAGATTTTGTTCTCTGATGACAAAAAGGATGCTTTATGAGTTATAATATTTTTATGTCAACATGCATGATGACTTACTTTTCACTCTGCAACCTCTTTCCCACATATACAGCCTGTCACTAATCTATCACTATTTATTTGGCAAAGTATCTTTACCTGGCTTTTTAATTAGAACTGAATTTCTATTATATGATATGAATATGACTCCATCTATTATTTCTGCTATCGTATCTAAACTGGATCCTCACAAAGCACGCAGACTTGATGGTATGTCTGAAATATGTCTAAAGAAATATTCTCCAGATTTGGCTCCTGTTCTCTATAAAATCAAATTTCTTGCTTCCTTGCTTATTGATAATGTTTTTCTATAGTTATATACTCAGGCAAGCCATCTGATCTTTCTATTGACCTATTAGTCTTCTATCTCTTTTTGACAAAGTCCTACATGCTCTAATCAATTGCTAATTGGTTAAGCATCTCACCTCACAGGGACTTCTTTCAGACAAAATATATGGCTTTCACTTTTGTAGATCAACTGCTGATATGTTAATGGTTATTTCTAAAAGATTCTGTCAAGCCCAAGATAAAAAAAGAGTAAAGGTTGTATATCTCAAAGGCATTTGTCAGTTTTCAACTTTTTCACAAGTTGAAAGGTTATGGTATTTCTGGACAAATTTTTTATTTGATTCAATCTTTTTTATCAAATTGCAAAATGAAAGTTGTCTTGAACAGCCACTCTTCTAGATCATTTTACATTAATGTGGATGTCACCCAAGGCTCTATCGTTGGACTTACTTTGCTCCTAATTTTCACCAACAATCTTCCCAATGTCATAATTTCTCTACTTAGTATCTATGCTAATGACACAACTATTTACTCATCTTAATATAGTTTGATAAGGTCAAATTGCCATCTGATCTCAAGTTAGAATCTGTTGTTAACTGGGGCAAGAAAATGGTATGTTAATTTTAATGACTCCAAAATAAAACTGCCCTCTTTTAATCATTTTGGAGAATTTTTTTTTGCCTTCCATCAGCATGGCTGATGCTATCATCCAGGGGAGTGACTCATTTCACTAATAAAACTAATGTTTTCCACTGACATGAAATAGAATGATGATATTGAATCAATTACTAAGTCTGATGCTAGCAAAGTTGCTATATATTTAGAGATAAAATCCAAAGATGTATCTGCAATGTTATTGGTCATGACCTACCATTTCAGCTTCAGTCAATATCCCACTGCCGTAATATGAGTTCCTTGAGACTTTTCTATAAATATTTTCATAGTAATTGATCTGATGATTTTTCTTTTTGGTATCTTCAACTTTACACATTTATGTACAATACTAGATTGGCAGCTAGGTTTCATTATTTTACAGTTAAAATTCCTAGCTGTAACAGTAAATTCCATGCTGTTTCTTCTCAAGCAATTCTCACTTGTGGAACTCTCTTACAGCTTCTTGCTTTCTAGTCAAATTTGATTTTCACAAATGTAAATGCAATGTGGCACCTTGCATTATTAGAAATATTCATATAAATATGATTTAATTTTTTTTTTACTCGGTTTACTAAACAGGTTGTTGATTTTTTTTTTTTAAACGGAAAATAATTGAGTTGAAAATAATTCACTAAGATTGTACTTAGACGATCCTAAGGGGAGAAGAGGAAAGAAGAGAAAAAGGAAAGAAGGGAAGATAGAAAGAAGGGAAAGAGAGGTCAAGAAATGCAAAAAGCGGTCATTAACAAAAACACGTATCAGAAAGGTATTTAGGTCAACATCTTGGCCGATTTTCGAGAGACAATGAAAAGAAATATTATTTAGAAGGAAAGTCATTTTGATAAGAATGTCGGTCGAAGCGCATGACCGACTTTTTTTGCGTAGAAAGACTCATTATCAATTTGGAGTAAAGGGAAATTTTTAGAACAATGGGAACGAAATCTTAATCTGGAGAAAGGGAAATTTTAGAACAATAGAAACGAAATTTTTTTTAATCGGAGAAAAAGTGTCTTTTGGGTTGAGGGGAGTGACCGGTGGAACTATATACAGATTCTGACCTATTAAGAATTGGAAACCCATGATAACAAAGTGGGGACATTTTCAATGTAGATAATTAAGATTTTCTGACTGTCGGGTCTGACAAAAACAAGAGGTGAAAAAACGATTGTCTCAGTTCACAGATAGCGCCAATATTCTTCCCTGAAGTCACATCTAATTAGCGGCGGGCTGTTTTGACAGAGCCCAGGTGAGAAAAAGCCAAGATTGTCATTTTTTCGTACGTGCAAAAAAAAGGCAAAATTAGATTTTGTTTTTTTTAAAACAAGAACGATGTAAACCACACCCAACCACAATCTCATTAGCCGAAAGCGGTCACGTGATATGCGGAAAGAAGAGAAGGGATGCTCGATCAAGAACCATTGGTCGGAAACGGTCACGTGATCTGCGGAAAAGAAGAGAAAGAAGTGCTCGATCAGGAATCATTGGTCGAGAGCGGTCACCTGACATACGAGGGACCGGGAAAGATGGGTGTGCGCCTCCCCACCAAGGGCACTGTGAGGAAGTAGGGGTGAAAACAATAGCGATAATGAGAAGACAGAAATAATGCGACTTTTGGAATTATCGAGAAAACCCTGACGCCGACAGACCCACCCCAGTTTGTTGCGGCGTCAATAAAAGCAGGACCCCAGTCGACAGAAATCAGTTGGAGTGGAGTTGCAGCTGGACCGCGGGCAGGAAAGAGCCTGAACGCGGGCATCGGGCCCGATTCACTCGCCCCTTTATGGCAAAAAAGAATCCTCAGACAAGAAATCCTTCCAGCCCAAGTCGAAGACAGAAGAGTTCAGCCCGGACGGCAGCGAGAAGAGATCACCTCGGGACGACAGAGAGTTGCGGCTGAGTTGCGGCAAGAAATCCTTCCAGCCCAAGTCGAAGACAAGAGAACTTCCAGCCCAAGCAGACGAAGAAGAAGATTACCGAAAGCCGCAGAGAAGTTGCAGCCAAGTCGAAGACAAGAGAAGTTGCAGCCAAGTCGAAGACAAGAGAACTTCCAGCCCAAGCAGACGAAGAAGAAGATTACTCGAAAGCTGCAGAGAAGTTGCAGCCAAGTCGAAGACAAGAGAAGTTGCAGCCAAGTCGAAGACAAGAGAAGTTCTATCTTAGTCGACGAAGAAGAAGAAATACAACTCAAGTCGAAGAGAAGAATCAACTGCGAATGATCGATAGAAATTAGCCCCAGTGTCGAACTAAACCACACTCCGACATACACAATTCTAAAGAGTAGGCAATTCGAAATCTTTAGGTTGTGTGATAGAAGCTTGGTGCCATAGTCCACAGAGTGGGTCGGGAAATAAGAACAATTTTTCTTTATGTAACGGACATTAGATATAAAAGGTTGTCACCCTTTTTTATCAGTAATTTTTTGTCTCGTGAGTTTTTTTTTCTTTTACTTGTGTTTGCCACCCCGCCGGACTCAACTTGTATCGGCCCCAATCCCTGCTGGTCCCGTCTGTCTAAGATCTAAACACAACGTGGGTAGACAGACCGGAGATCAGTACAGTTGCTTCAGTAACCAGGTATTGAAAGCGAGTTGGGAAAGGCAAGGCTGGTGATCATCCAACCAAGGGGTTGGAGCGGCACGCTTGGAACCAGGAGGAGCGACCAGGAGGAGCGACGTCACAGTTGGCACCGTAACCAAGGGATTCGACCCTGGGCCAGGTGTGTAACCGTCACAGCAATGTCAATTATCCTCTTCTGTCTCTTTATTTCCTGTTTTTTTATTGGTCTCTCTCTTTAATACTGTTTTTTCTCAGATTATTTCACATTCAGCAACACCTTGTGTCTTAGTGGTTTTATCACCTTCCTTGAGGTGAAATGATTAAAAAAATATTCTAATAAGTACAATTTTTTAGTTCAGTTAGCTTAGAGCATTACAACTAAGACATGTCTTGCTACTTCCACAGGCCAAATCACCTTTATTTCTACCATGGCCAAAATGTAAGGAGAAAGTTTGACTCTGAAAGTTTTTTTCCCACAAACTGCCACTTGGTGGAACAAACTCTCTGAACACTTCAATCTTAACCTTGTCAACAGTCAATTATCATCTTTCTTCCTTATCCTTATAATGTTAATTTAAAAATTTAAATTACTGCCTCTTAGATTAAATGATAGAAGATATATATATATTGATTTTTTCTTTAGTGTGTGAGCTGTTATCAATCATATTCTTTTTTCATATGTCTTAAAAGTTGGATAATTTCAATACATAATTAATGATTACTGACAATGTAGTCTTGTAGTGACAATATATTGGCTATGATAATGATTTACACTATTAATGATTGTTTAAACTGTTGTCCTCATTTTATTGTCATATTCATGACATTTATGCCATTGTACACTGTGGCCTTCTTCAGGTGATATACATTAAAATTACAGTAAATTCTTCTAGTTTCATGCCTTTTCTGGATATCTCAGTTTCAGTTATTTCCCTTTAGTAACTCAACTCTGCAACTTTTTGTTCTGTTTCGGCCACAACTCCTTGAATCAAGTCACTGAATTACTTCAACCAACACTTTTATTGTGTCATTGTAGTTACAACACCTCATCCCAGAAATATAGACATGTATGATGAAAGAGATTTAGTATAAATAATCTAGACAAAAATAGTCAACCATGAAGTTATTTTAAATTGCTACTACTACTGCTGTAAGAACAATATGGCATAACAATTTGAAAAAGAAAGGAGGTAGTATGATTATATTTGGATCCTAACAAAACATGAGTTTTTATAGGAAACTTATGTAGGACACTGTCCATGTAAGATGGAAAATGATAAGAAATCACTTAAAGACTTTCTGGAGCACTGGGATTTTTTTATGGCTATGTATAATCACTATGTGGTAAGTATAAACTTTATTCTAATAGGGTATATTCAAACCTATACCAGTTCTTTCTTCTAAGGTCATAATGAGGTAACTGTCTTAACTTTTTGATGATCTGACTAATCAGTGGCTGCAACTTTTCATTATGAGGGTACTGGGTTGGGAGTTTGTTGGCTGCTACATCCAACTGGTAGTAAGGAACCCAAACTCTTTGTTAGTGCCATGTCACACATGGATAGGTGTCCCTGCATGTATTTATGGTGAGCAACCCTGAGGCCACATTATGCTTTAGACTCTGCCATGTTCTGGTTAGTTTGCATTGCCTATGACAACAGATAGTGATAATTATGTTGGCCTTTTCCTTCTTTTCTCCTCAAAACCAAATCTTCTTATGACAAATACAATGAAAAGAAATACAAGGAAACCAGTAAACAAAAAAATCAAAATATCTCCCCATTCAACTTTTCTTTCTCCAATATTAGAGGTATCCGTTCCAACTTCTGCAGTATAGAATCCTTTTTCATGAATCCATTGCCAGATATCTTCAACTTTTGTGAAACCAATTTAAACTCTTCCTGGAACAGAAAATTCATTGACAGCAATTGTCAATGAATTTTCTGTTCCAGGCTATCTTTCTCTTTGCCAAAAAGATTCTAGTATTCATAAGCAGGCCTCAGTGTTTACATTTAGGATAATCTTCTAATGGCCAGGAAATTGTAACTCATCCCCAAACAACTCTTTCATTTTCTTTCAACTTTTGTTATTACACTCTGTTAGCTATCCCTTTTTCCTTTATCACTCTCCCCTTTTTGTCAGGAGTGCAATATATTAGACACAATTTCTGACAGTATAGAAATGGCACTCTCTCTTCATCCATCTGCAAATATTTTTGTGTTTGGTGATTTTAATACGTAAGCATTCTAATGTCATTGATATTGCCGGTATTCAGACTTTCAATTTTTCCATTGCTCAATCTCTTATTGAAATCATAGATTTTCTTACTCATTTCCCCCTAATGAATCTGATCGATATGCTTCCTTACTTGATTTGTTCCTTACCTCCTCTTCCAGCTCTAGTCAAGCTTCACATCAGTGTCCTCATGGCAACACTGGTCACACTGTAGTATCTATTGATATATTGTTCCAGTCATTTATTAGACAGGAACCTCCTATTCACAATATCCCCTTCTGTTACCAGCATACTGATTGAGATTCACTTCATGAATTTCTTTGAGACACCCATTAGATTGATATTCTTAACCTTCCTATTGAGAATTGTGCCAGTGAGGTTTCTTCTTGGGTCAAAGCTAGCATAGATGCTTTTGTTCTCAGAAATACCATATGAAACACCAATCTTCTTCATGATTTACATTGGCCTGTTCAGCTGCTATAGCCCATACAAATCACTTTTTCTGACTATACCAGCTTTAATATTTTGATCACAACAGATGCCTATTCATGGTTATACATAATAAATGTAAATGTGTCCTTGAAGGAGCTAAGTCTTTACTGAAAAAATGAGGCACTGTATTGCATCTAACAACTTTCAAGCTCATGACTACTAATAGCTCTGTAATCATGTATTAAATAAGAGTAAGTTATCTATTCCTCCTCTCTTCAATCAATTTGAGTTATTAACATCTTCTGACGATAAAGCAGAATGTTTCATCTGTAAATTCTCTTTAAACTCTACTCTTGACTCATCTGGAGAATCCTTGTCTGACTTTCCACTTAGAACTGAGTCTCTATTGAATGATATGTATATAACCCCTTCCATGGTTCTGCTATCATCTCTCTCGGTCCCCACAAAGCATGTGGACCTGATGGTATCCCTGTAATAATCCTTAAGAAATGTGCTCCTGAACTGGCTCCTGTTCACTCTGCCTATTGCTTTCCTGCTTGATGGAAAACCTCATCTGTTGTTCCAGTCTTCAAGAACTCAGGTAAGCTCTGACCCTACCAATTATTGGCCTATTAGCTTTTTGATAAACTATTAGAGACCCTGATCAATCCTGAATTTGTTAAGCATCTCACATCACAGGCCTTTTTTCAGACAAGCAATATGGCTTTTGTTTCTCTAGGTCAACTGATGTATTAATGACTATTACAGAAAGAGTCTACCAAGCTTTAAACAAGAATGGTGAAGCTTGGATTGTTACTTTGGATATTGCAAAAGCATTGGACAAGGTTTGGCATACTGATCTTCTTTACAAATTGAAAGGTTATAGTGTCTCCAGATGAATTTTTTAATGGATCCAGGCTTTCTTATCAAATCGCAAAATGAAAGTTGTCCTTAATGACCACTCTTCTAGATCCTTTCATACTAATGCAGGTGCCCCCAGGACTCTATTCTTGGTTCTACTTTGTTCTTAATTTTCGTCAATGACTTTCCTGATGGCATCAGCACTCAACTTGGTATCTATGTTGAGGACACAACAATTTACTCCTGTCTTCATGCCTCAAACTTTGCTGCCACATATTGTTCAATGCTCCTGCTATATATTTAGAGATTCTTAATAAAATCCAAAGAATCAGCAATAGTATTGGTCTTGATCTGGCGTCTCGGCTTCAGTCACTTTCCCATCCCAGTAAAGTTGTTTCTCAGTGCCTTTTCTATATATATGAAACAGAGGATGTCTGTGTGTCTGTCTGTGTGTTACCTTTTCACTGGAGATCCATCCAACCAATTTTGACCAAACTTGGCATATACATTGTACAATGTACGAGATAGGTTCTTAGTGTAAAAATCGTTAATTTTTATAAGATCAATAATCGATAAAGCTGATCAAAAATCAATAAATTCAACTTTTTTCTCCAATTTCTTTAAACTTGGTATGTAGGTTACTTACATCTTGATGAGCTCAATGATACCTTTTTACGTTTTTATTTCTACTCTACTGTGTTTAGCGGAAAACAAAACATCAATTTCTACACAAATTTTAAAGTAAAAACTCCCTCAGTTTTCAAGAAATCTAATACAAACTTCATTCAATTTTAGCCAACAATAAATTGATTAACAGTCATTTACCTTGATAACTGAGTCCACCTATATAGTGAAAACCCATGTAAATAGCAAAAAATGGCTATTTTTACTGGTTTCTTTCTTATTTTTTGTTGATCTTTCAACCAATTTTCATCAAACTTAACAATTGCTTTATAAATGTATCCTCTTTTACATCCCTGGTAGCACACTGACAAACTGAATTTAAAGAACTCCAAAATAATTGTGGTCTGAAGTGGGTCTTCATGTTGCCTGTTTTACTCCTTCATGTCCTCAACTAACTTTGATGGAATAAATACAGACTACTTCTGTTATATCAGTAACTGCATTAATTCAAAATGTTTAATTAATGAAATTACTTTAAAGCAATTGAAGAAGATAGATTCTGTTACATTTAAACATGATGCTGTTTTTGCCCCATTCTAATTGAACACTTTTTCTGATCAACCAGCTGGGGATGACTGCAAGTCTATAAATACTTTCATCGTAATTGTTTGGATGAGCTCTTTGCTATGGTATCTAGACTTTATGAATATAAGCACAGTACTAGATTAGCAACATGGTCTCTTCAACTTACAGTTGAATTAGCTAGAAGTAATCATGAGTTCTATGCTAAGGGTTTCATTTCTCACACTTCTCGCTTGTGGAACTCTCATCTGGCCTTTTGCTTTCTGGACAAGTTTGATCTTCAAATATTTAAATGAAATGTCACTCATTATCTACTGTCTTCCTGATTACACTTCTGTAGTTCTCACTCCTCAATAATGCTTCTGTTTTTCTAATTCTATCACATTTAGTAAACCCTTGTATCTTAGTGGTTTTATTGCCTTGTTTTGGGTGATTTTGATTTATTAAAAAATAAAAAGATCTACATTCTATTTGGAATTTATATTTACTTTCATAGCTAAAGAGTATTTTACTTAGAAGGATGGAATAAAAATCAATTATCTGATGAAGGAAATTTATCAAAAATGAAAGACACATTTCCACACAAATATTGAAAATTTTGACTCATCAGGTTTTACCTGTATTTGAAATAAAAAGCATTCATACAAAATTTTATTTAAAATAATGTCTAAGAAATCATTTGTATAAATAAAAATTTAAACATTTTGATCTATGTTTTTCATATGCAGCCTCATTGTGTGTTAAGCAGAATGGCTTGGCTGATTCTTCATTGATAAGGAATTGGGATATTGATGTTTCCAGTAATGAAGAACGTAAAGCTGATATTCGACCAGGTGCAAAAGGATGGACACCCGAAGCTGGAGATAAGAAAACTACAGTGAACCTCTTTGTTGGTGATGCTCTCATTCATGGAGCCAACATGAGGCTTCAGAAATCTAAATGTGTTGGAAAATATGATGTCTATCTCAGTGGAGGTGGACAAGGAAATGTTCAAAGATTCAAGGTAAGATAATTTATTTGAATTTGTAGCTTTGTGGATGATGCCAAACAAGACTCAAGGTAAATTACATGAAAATGAATCCTTATATTCATTATGAATTTTAATAAACTTCATTTTTATAATTCTATCATCTTTTAGAATGCATGTGTATTAATAATAACATTTGTATTTCATTGAATCTTTAGAATAATGGAGCAAGTGATATTGTAATAATTCCATTTGGTACAATGGCAGATACAGTGAAAATTCATTTTATTTCTGAGAGGCCAAATTGTGAAATGCAGGTCACAGTTTCCATTATTGGATGTTTCCAATCAGCATGTAAGTATTTAGAATTTTGTTTTAGTGGGGAAGGGTGGTTAAGACAAAAAATTTAGGAAATATAAATTAAAACATTGCCTTTACACTCAAAAAACAGAATTTCATGAAAGATATTTGTTAGATTTTTTTTAAAATTTATTTTAATTTATAAATTTTCTACTTCAATTTGATAGTAACAAATATTTTTCAATAATAATTAATTAAAAAATTCAATTATATCGTATATTATTCTTTTCTCATGGAAAACTTGAGTTTATTTTTTTCATTTCTTAGCTACAAGTCCAACACCAACACGTATGTATACAAATATTTTTATATATATATATATATACTTGTCATTTAAAAGTTGAAGAATATCTCAGATACATTTGCTTATGTCAGAAATGATATTTGCATTGTATGAAATAGGCATAGCAAAAACATGTACAAATTATTTTCAAACTGAATTTTTATCATAAATTGAGTTTTAATGAAACATTGCAAATGACTGATTTTGTATATTTTTAAATAAAGTTTTAATGCTTGCTAGCTACTTAGATATTTTTTTTTCTACAAACAAATTTTATTATGCATGATAACATGATTTTAAGAAGCTATTTATTAAAGAAATTTGTATATATATATTTTTTTACATTTCAGCAACACCAACACCTAAACCTTCAACAGAAACAGGTACACCTAAAATTATTTGCAAGACCCTAAGATTTTTTTATTTAAATAAATCAAATAAATATAATTTGTACTTTGTATAAAGAAAATTGTAATTTGTATAAAGAAAATGTAATTTTCAAAAATACATTTTTTTTTGTTGCAGCTTCTTTGTGCATTAAGCAGGATGGTTTGGCTGATTCTTCATTGATAAGGAATTGGGATATTGATGTTTCCAGTAATGAAGAACATAAGGCTGATATTCGACCAGGTGCAAGAGGATGGACACCTGAAGGTGGAGATAAGAAAACTACAGTTAGCGTCTTTGTTGGTGATTCTCTCATTTATGGGGCCAACATGAGGCTTCAGAAATCTAAATGTGTTGGAAAATATGATGTCTTTCTCAGTGGAGGTGGACAAGGAAATGTACAGAGACTCAAGGTAAATTACATGAAAATAAATTCATTATGAATTTTATATTCATGAATCTTATATTCTTCATGAATTATAATAAAGTAATTTTTATAATTATATCATCTTTTTGAATGCATGTGTATTAATAATAACATTTGTATTTCATTGTATCTTTAGAATAATGCAGCAAGTGATATTGTAATAATTCCATTTGGTACAACGGCAGATACAGTGAAAATCCACTTTACTGCTGAGAAGTCAAATTGTAAAATGCAGGTCACGGTTTCCATTATTGGATGTTTCCAATCAGCATGTAAGTATTTAAAATCTTGATTAGTGTTTTCACGAATTAGTTTTGAAGTTTCACTTAAAATCAATATTTCATATTTAGATAATAATTCTATGAAAGGAATACATCATTAATGTAAAGTGTTTCCTTGAGTTTTTTTTTATATCAGGTCATCCCATAAGTTCTGTCCGGATTTTAACTTGTTGTTAAAATGAACAAAATTTAAAGAGTATTTTATAATGTCTAATGGAGCTGAACATTATTTTTATGTTTAGATGCATTTAAACTGATAAAATTTTATTTCAGGGAACAATAAAATTAAATTTTGTTTGATTAAAACCCTGCTTACATGGAAGTACCCAAGAATCATTTCAGGCACATAATGCTTTATGAGTTCAAGAAAGGAAACTCAGCAGCCAAAGCAGCTCGAAACATTCACTCAGTTTATGGAGAGGAATGTGTGAATGAAAGAACTTGCAGAAGATGGTTTGCAAAATTCTGAGATGGAGATTTCACTCTTGAAGATGAAGATTGAACGGGACGTCCAGTTGAGTTTGATGAAAAGCTTCTTGAAGTAGACCTTGAAGAAAATCCTACTTTATCAGTTGAGGAATTGGCAGTGGTTCTCAGTTCAATCCATACAACTGTTCATCATCTTCAACAACTTAGTAAAGTTCCTAAACTTGGAAAATGGGTGCCTCATGAATTGTCTGAAAACAACCTCAAATCTTGAGTTGACATCTGCTCTTCTCTCCATTCTCGCCAACTTGTTTCACCTTTTTTTGGATAGACTTGTGACTGGCAATGAAAAATGGATCTTTTATTGAAAGGTTAAGCATTGTAGACAGTAGCTTGGAAAAGGGGAAGGACCCCAGCCACAGCCGAGAAGGGAACTTCATGGGCAAAAGGTTCTTCTTTCAATCTGGTGGGATCGCCAAGGAATAATCCACTTTGAATTCTTACCACCTAATATAACAATTAATGCTCAAATATACTGTCAGCAATTAGAGCATTTGAACCAAGCTTTGAGAAAAAAAAGACCTGCTCCAGTGAATTGAAAAGGGGTGATGTTTCATCAGGACAATGCGCAACCCCACACAGCAGGTATCACATCACAAAAGATTGAAGAACTTGGTTGGGAGAAAATTCCTCATCTACCTTATTCTCCTGATCTTGCTCCTTCAGACTACCATTTGTTTCATAGCTTACAGAATCATTTGGAAGAAACAGCTTTTGTAACACAGGAAGAGGTTAAATCTGACATTTGAGAGTTCTTCGAATCAAAGCCGAAAGAATTTTACAGTAATGGAATTAGTAAACTTGTGATGGAAGGAAGTCATAGATAATCAGGGAAAATACATTGTTGATTGAATCTGTAATTAAATGTAACATTTGGTGACTTGTTTTCTTTATTCAAAATTCGGACAGAACTTATGGGATGACCTGATATAAATTGTCTGCTATAGAAAAAAAATATTAACAATCAGATTTGAAATAAGATATAAAGTGATGTGTTTAGTATATCATATTTTGTTATTTTTTTTTTCATAATTTCTTAAAAATGTTCTTTTTCAGCTACCACTCCAAAAGCAACAAGTATGTATACAATTCCCTTTTAGAAATAATTGCCAGTCAAAAGTTAAAGCATAAAATTGATTTATATTTTAAATATCATATATTGTTTCAATTTCAAATGATATTTGCCTTGTATGAAGCTGGCAAAGTGTCACAGATTTTGAAATATAATCTTCATCATTTACGATCTATTAGAACAATGTAATTAACAATTATTTAACATTTATTTAAATAATGCAAATAGTTGTTTCCTACAACAATTTATTTTCTATATTCATGGTTATTTAATCTAAGTTAAATATTTTGCACATTTCAGCAACACCAACTCCAACCCCAAAAATTTCAACAGAAACAGGTGAGCATTTTATCATCTAAAAATGGCTATTTTAATTTTAAAGGATCAAAAACAATTATTTACTCATATCATAAAAAGAAAAATATATTATTGTATCTAAATAACTAATAATTTTTTTCTTTTTTAGCTTCCTTGTGTGTGAAACAAGATGGCTTGGCTGATTCTTCATTGATAAGGAATTGGGACATTGATGTTTCCAGTAATGAAGAACGTAAGGCTGATATTCGACCAGGTGCAAAAGGATGGACACCTGAAGCTGGAGATAAGAAAACTACAGTTAGCCTTTTTGTTGGTGATGCTCTCATTTATGGGGCCAACATGAGGCTTCAGAAATCTAAATGTGTTGGAAAATATGATGTCTATCTCAGTGGAGGTGGACAAGGAAATGTACAGAGACTCAAGGTAAATTACATGAAAATGAATCCTAATATTCATTATGAATTTTAATAAACTTCATTTTTATAATTATATCATCTTTTTGAATGTATGTATTAATAATGACATTTGTATTTCATTGTATCTTTAGAATAATGCAGCAAGTGATATTGTAATAATTCCATTTGGTACAACGGCAGATACAGTGAAAATCCACTTTACAGCTGAGAAGTCAAATTGTAAAATGCAGGTCACGGTTTCCATTATTGGATGTTTCCAATCAGCATGTAAGTATTTAGAATTTTGTTTTAGGCGGGAGGGTGGTTAAGATAAAAAATTAGGGAAATATAAATTAAAACATTGCTTTTAGGCTCAAAAAACAGAATTTCATGACAGATATTTGTTAGATTTTTAAAAACATTTATTTTAATTTATAAATTTTCTGCTTCTATTTGATAGTAACAAATATTTTCCAAAAAAAATTAATTAAAAAATTCAATTATATCATATATTATTCTTTTCTCATGGAAAACTTGAGTTTATTTTTTTCATTTCTTAGCTACAAGTCCAACACCAACACGTATGTATACAAATATTTTTATATATATATATATATACTTGTCATTTAAAAGTTGAAGAATATCTCAGATACATTTGCTTATGTCAGAAATGATATTTGCATTGTATGAAATAGGCATAGCAAAAACATGTACAAATTATTTTCAAACTGAATTTTTATCATAAATTGAGTTTTAATGAAACATTGCAAATGACTGATTTTGTATATTTTTAAATAAAGTTTTAATGCTTGCTAGCTACTTAGATATTTTTTTCTCTACAAACAAATTTTATTATGCATGGTAACATGATTTTAAGAAGCTATTTATTAAAGAAATTTGTATATATATATTTTTTTTACATTTCAGCAACACCAACACCAAAACCTTCAACAGAAACAGGTACACCTAAAATTATTTGCAAGACCCTAAGATTTTTTATTTAAATAAATCAAATAAATATAATTTGTACTTTGTATAAAGAAAATGTAATTTTCAAAAATACATTTTTTTTGTTGCAGCTTCTTTGTGCATTAAGCAGGATGGTTTGGCTGATTCTTCATTGATAAGGAATTGGGACATTGATGTTTCCAGTAATGAAGAACGAAGGCTGATATTCGACCAGGTGCAAAAGGATGGACACCTGAAGCTGGAGATAAGAAAACTACAGTTAGCCTTTTTGTTGGTGATGCTCTCATTTATGGGGCCAACATGAGGCTTCAGAAATCTAAATGTGTTGGAAAATATGATGTCTATCTCAGTGGAGGTGGACAAGGAAATGTACAGAGACTCAAGGTAAATTACATGAAAATGAATCCTAATATTCATTATGAATTTTAATAAACTTCATTTTTATAATTATATCATCTTTTTGAATGTATGTGTATTAATAATGACATTTGTATTTCATTGTATCTTTAGAATAATGCAGCAAGTGATATTGTAATAATTCCATTTGGTACAACGGCAGATACAGTGAAAATCCACTTTACAGCTGAGAAGTCAAATTGTAAAATGCAGGTCACGGTTTCCATTATTGGATGTTTCCAATCAGCATGTAAGTATTTAGAATTTTGTTTTAGGGGGGAGGGTGGTTAAGATAAAAAATTAGGGAAATATAAATTAAAACATTGCTTTTAGGCTCAAAAAACAGAATTTCATGACAGATATTTGTTAGATTTTTAAAAAAAATTATTTTAATTTATAAATTTTCTGCTTCTATTTGATAGTAACAAATATTTTCCAAAAAAAATTAATTAAAAAATTCAATTATATCGTATATTATTCTTTTCTCATGGAAAACTTGAGTTTATTTTTTTCATTTCTTAGCTACAAGTCCAACACCAACACGTATGTATACAAATATTTTTTTATATATATATATTTATATATACTTGTCATTTAAAAGTTGAAGAATATCTCAGATATATTTGCTTATGTCAGAAATGATATTTGCATTGTATGAAATAGGCAAAGCAAAAACATGTACAAATTATTTTCAAACTGAATTTTTATCACAAATTGAGTTTTAATGAAACATTGCAAATGACTGATTTTGTATATTTTTAAATAAAGTTTTAATGCTTGCTAGCTACTTAGATATTTTTTTCTCTACAAACAAATTTTATTATGCATGATAACATGATTTTAAGAAGCTATTTATTAAAGAAATTTGTATATATATATTTTTTTACATTTCAGCAACACCAACACCTAAACCTTCAACAGAAACAGGTACACCTAAAATTATTTGCAAGACCCTAAGATTTTTTATTTAAATAAATCAAATAAATATAATTTGTACTTTGTATAAAGAAAATGTAATTTTCAAAAATACATTTTTTTTGTTGCAGCTTCTTTGTGCATTAAGCAGGATGGTTTGGCTGATTCTTCATTGATAAGGAATTGGGACATTGATGTTTCCAGTAATGAAGAACGTAAGGCTGATATTCGACCAGGTGCAAAAGGATGGACACCTGAAGCTGGAGATAAGAAAACTACAGTTAGCCTTTTTGTTGGTGATGCTCTCATTTATGGGGCCAACATGAGGCTTCAGAAATCTAAATGTGTTGGAAAATATGATGTCTATCTCAGTGGAGGTGGACAAGGAAATGTACAGAGACTCAAGGTAAATTACATGAAAATGAATCCTAATATTCATTATGAATTTTAATAAACTTCATTTTTATAATTATATCATCTTTTTGAATGCATGTGTATTAATAATGACATTTGTATTTCATTGTATCTTTAGAATAATGCAGCAAGTGATATTGTAATAATTCCATTTGGTACAACGGCAGATACAGTGAAAATCCACTTTACAGCTGAGAAGTCAAATTGTAAAATGCAGGTCACGGTTTCCATTATTGGATGTTTCCAATCAGCATGTAAGTATTTAGAATTTTGTTTTAGGCGGGAGGGTGGTTAAGATAAAAAATTAGGGAAATATAAATTAAAACATTGCTTTTAGGCTCAAAAAACAGAATTTCATGACAGATATTTGTTAGATTTTTAAAAACATTTATTTTAATTTATAAATTTTCTGCTTCTATTTGATAGTAACAAATATTTTCCAAAAAAAATTAATTAAAAAATTCAATTATATCATATATTATTCTTTTCTCATGGAAAACTTGAGTTTATTTTTTTCATTTCTTAGCTACAAGTCCAACACCAACACGTATGTATACAAATATTTTTATATATATATATATATACTTGTCATTTAAAAGTTGAAGAATATCTCAGATACATTTGCTTATGTCAGAAATGATATTTGCATTGTATGAAATAGGCATAGCAAAAACATGTACAAATTATTTTCAAACTGAATTTTTATCATAAATTGAGTTTTAATGAAACATTGCAAATGACTGATTTTGTATATTTTTTAAATAAAGTTTTAATGCTTGCTAGCTACTTAGATATTTTTTTCTACAAACAAATTTTATTATGCATGGTAACATGATTTTAAGAAGCTATTTATTAAAGAAATTTGTATATATATATTTTTTTACATTTCAGCAACACCAACACCAAAACCTTCAACAGAAACAGGTACACCTAAAATTATTTGCAAGACCCTAAGATTTTTTATTTAAATAAATCAAATAAATATAATTTGTACTTTGTATAAAAGAAAATGTAATTTTCAAAAATATTTTTTTTTGTTGCTTCTTTTGTGCATTAAGCAGGATGGTTTGGCTGATTCTTCATTGATAAGGAATTGGGACATTGATGTTTCCAGTAATTTTGATATTCGACCAGGTGCAAAAAAGGATGGACACCTGAAGCTGGAGATAAGAAAACTACAGTTAGATTTTTTTTGTTGGTGATGCTCTCATTTATGGGGCCAACATGAGGCTTCAGAAATCTAAATGTGTTGGAAAATATGATGTCTATCTCAGTGGAGGTGGACAAGGAAATGTACAGAGACTCAAGGTAAATTACATGAAAATGAATCCTAATATTCATTATGAATTTTAATAAACTTCATTTTTATAATTATATCATCTTTTTGAATGTATGTGTATTAATAATGACATTTGTATTTCATTGTATCTTTAGAATAATGCAGCAAGTGATATTGTAATAATTCCATTTGGTACAACGGCAGATACAGTGAAAAATCCACTTTACAGCTGAGAAGTCAAATTGTAAAATGCAGGTCACGGTTTCCATTATTGGATGTTTCCAATCAGCATGTAAGTATTTAGAATTTTGTTTTAGGGGGAGGTGGTTAAGATAAAAATTAGGGAAATATAAATTAAAACATTGCTTTTAGGCTCAAAAAACAGAATTTCATGACAGATATTTGTTAGATTTTAAAAAAATTATTTTAATTTATAAATTTTCTGCTTCTATTTGATAGTAACAAATATTTTCCAAAAAAAATTAATTAAAAATTCAATTATATCGTATATTATTCTTTTCTCATGGAAAACTTGAGTTTATTTAATTTTTCTTAGCTAAGTCCAACACCAACACGTATGTATACAAATATTTTTTATATATATATATTTATATATACTTGTCATTTAAAAGTTGAAGAATATCTCAGATATATTTGCTTATGTCAGAAATGATATTTGCATTGTATGAAATAGGCAAAGCAAAAACATGTACAAATTATTTTCAAACTGAATTTTTATCACAAATTGAGTTTTAATGAAACATTGCAAATGACTGATTTTGTATATTTTTAAATAAAGTTTTAATGCTTGCTAGCTACTTAGATATTTTTTCTCTACAAACAAATTTTATTATGCATGATAACATGATTTTAAGAAGCTATTTATTAAAGAAATTTGTATATATATATTTTTTACATTTCAGCAACACCAACACCTAAACCTTCAACAGAAACAGGTACACCTAAAATTATTTGCAAGACCCTAAGATTTTTTATTTAAATAAATCAAATAAATATAATTTGTACTTTGTATAAAAAAATGTAATTTTCAAAATACATTTTTTTTGTTGCTTCTTTTGTGCATTAAGCAGGATGGTTTGGCTGATTCTTCATTGATAAGGAATTGGGACATTGATGTTTCCAGTAATGAAGAACGTAAATTGATATTCGACCAGGTGCAAAAGGATGGACACCTGAAGCTGGAGATAAGAAAACTACAGTTAGCCTTTTTTGTTGGTGATGCTCTCATTTATGGGGCCAACATGAGGCTTGGGAAATCTAAATGTGTTGGAAAATATGATGTCTATCTCAGTGGAGGTGGACAAGGAAATGTACAGAGACTCAAGGTAAATTACATGAAAATGAATCCTAATATTCATTATGAATTTTAATAAACTTCATTTTTATAATTATATCATCTTTTTGAATGCATGTGTATTAATAATGACATTTGTATTTCATTGTATCTTTAGAATAATGGAGCAAGTGATATTGTAATAATTCCATTTGGTACAATGGCAGATACAGTGAAAATCCACTTTACTACTGAGAAGTCAAATTGTAAAATGCAGGTCACGGTTTCCATTATTGGATGTTTCCAACCAGCATGTAAGTATTTAAAATCCTGATTAATGTTTTCACAAATTATTTATGAAGTTTCACTTAAAATCAATATTTCATATTTAGATAATAATTCTATGAAAGGAATATGTGATTAATATAAAGTGTTTCCTTGAGTTTTTTTTATATAAATTGTCTGCTATAGAAAAAAAATATTAACAATCAGATTTAAAATAAGATATAAAGTGTTTTATATCATATTTTTGTTATTTTTTTCCTTTCATAGCATTTTAACAAACTAGCAATTTGTGAAAGCTAATATAAAATCTTTATTTTATGCACTGAAAATTATAATTATATGAGGGATATTTATTTTTTTTTACATTTTATATTTAGATTTTTATATATGGAATTAATTTGATTGAAGTTTATTTGGTGATAATGAAATGATTTGTAATTGGTGCAGATAATGTAATTGAAATATTATAATACTTTTTTGATGAAACCCTTTACTTTTAGTTTATCTCTCTCAAATATTTTTTTTTATTTGTTCAGCTTCAACAGCAACTCGTAAGTACAATTTCCATTTTAGAATTGCTATTTAAAATTTGAAACATTAAATTATGCTTAATATATCAAAAATGATTTTTATATAACAAATGACTATTGAATTGCATGAAAGATGCAGATGCAAGACAAGTCATAATTAATTACCGGCTTTCACACTGGTTCTTTATTAAAGTTTGAGAATTAATGAAAGATTCCAAAATGGTCTTTTTTATATGCTTCTTAATAGGCTAAGTAATTAATTATTAATATTTTCTCTAGTTATATAACATGATTTTGCAAGTTTTAAATGTTTAATATGACTTTTGTCTGATAATAGTTGTTACATATATGTAGAATTTGACCATTAGTTGTGCAACTACAGAATGGGACAAGTAAGTAATACATAAAAATAGTTCTTGCATAATTTAATAAATATTTTTTATATTTCAGCAACACCAAATGTTTCAACAGAAACAGGTATGCATATACACAAAATATCGAATATTTTTTTTCCTTAAAACAATGATAGATATAAATATATTTTTATAATTTAATGTCAGAATTTATTTGTGATGACAATAATATAATAATCACTTTCTTCTGTTGTTTAGCATCCTTGTGTGTGAAACAGGATGGTCTGGCTGATTCTTCCCTCATAAGGAACTGGCATATTGAAGTTTCCAGTAATGAAGAATATAAGACTTATATCCGACCAGGTGCTAAAGGATGGACACCTGATGCTGGAGATAAGAAAACTACTGTCAGCTTTTTTGTTGGTGATGCTCTTATTTATGGAGCTAACATAAGGCTACAAATAGCCAAGTGTGTTGGGAAATATGATGTCTTTCTCAGTGGAAGTCAAGAAGGAAATGTGGAAAGCTTTAAGGTAATCGATGAAAAATCCTTGAAAGTATATATTTTGTTAAAAATAGCATGGGAATTTCTTAGTTATATTTCATACTATTAAAAATTGTATGAAATATACCTAAATACCTAAAAACATCTCAATGATTAAATAAGGTTATATTTCAAAACTTATTACAGTGAAAAATGTTTTAATATGTAAATTTATTATTGTCAATGCAATCTTGATTTTCCATAATAGAAGATTGTGACATGTCGCCAAGTGCTTAGAATGTTTGATTCCTCACCATGGTTGATTTGTCAAGAAAGTGATTTCTTGATGTTATCAGCCTTGGGAGATGATCCCAGCACTTTGGAGAGTGTCTGAAAACCACACCATGAGTTGATTCAAACCTTGAGAGTGAAATTGGGTAGATGGAACTGTTCAACATCTGTCAATTCTTGTGCTAGCATGAAATCACAAGACATTATTATTAAATGTCTGAGCATACTGACCTTGTTCCAACTGCTGATCATGCTAAATGATGCACTCTCTCCCAGAAAGGTCTGCTCAATATAACTGCAGTATAAACCACATGTGGGCTCTCTGGGTGTTGAACAAATACAAATGTTTCTGTCTGCAACAGATTGGTGTGGTCAGAAATGAGTAATCAACCATTATAATGGATAAAAATCTCATTTGTACAAGGAGAGTGCATAAAAGTTCTCAACCTGACACCAAATCATGAAATGCACATACAATTTCACACATTCAACCAACATTTCAACATACTTGATACATAGTGTCTTAAGTTTCTTTAAGCTTCCAAGAAAAAATATATTCTTGTTTGTTCATTGAAATACCACTCTGTTACTACTATCACATCCAAACCATAAAAAATTTCTTCATTTTCAATCTCCTTTTTTTCTATTATTAATGTTCAAGCCACCCAAAGTAGAATGTTACTGAATGAGCTGTATGGTATGGATGTAATAAGAGGAAATAGTGAAGATTATGAGGATAAGTTGGGAAACAGGAAATTGATGAAACTAGATCTGGTGGTTGCTATTGATAATATATGCACTCAAACTCTTCAAAACATGCATCATCTTGACAACTCTTTGAGAAGGTGTATTATTCTGTACATTTCTGCAGCTTCTGTCACACTTTTACTTTTAACACCTTTGACAAAGCAAGTCATATTTGTCATTAGCCTTTTGTTCATTCTGAAGATAATCATTCATCAAAGTACATTGCTGATGCCAACAATTCATGGCTATGATTTTACTACTGACTTTTGGGCCTTGAATTTCTTCAGTCATAGAGAATCTTAGTACTGCCACTGCATGTACTGCTGTTTGGTTTCCAGATCATAGTGAAAAAGTCATATTTCATCAGCAGTTGACAAAATGCTGCAAAATCAACTTGGAGATGTCCACATGATATTCAAACA
Organism: Acanthosepion pharaonis; assembly: GCA_903632075.3. Lineage (NCBI taxonomy): Eukaryota > Metazoa > Mollusca > Cephalopoda > Sepiida > Sepiidae > Acanthosepion > Acanthosepion pharaonis. The sequence goes on from CAHIKZ030000437.1 coordinate 693,776, forward strand.
TTTTGGCATTCATTTAAATGATATATTCTACATACCTAACTGATTATGAATTGTAAACCCAATATGTTCTTTGGATTTCTTTGTGTCCCAGCAATTCTTTTGGCTAAGATTTGTTGATAAACCTGTTAGTAATTTATGAAACAAGTTAGATAGCAAACATAGACAGACCTTGTTTTGTGTGAATGCAGGTATTCAACTTCATATTCAAAACAGGAGGATAAACTCAAGAAAGAAACAGATACATGTTATATAATTAATAGATGCTGTGACTTATTTTATTTATTATGGACAATGCAACAGTGTGCTCTCATAACAGCAATAAAATACTAGGGGTAGATAACTCCGACCACTTTATCTAACTGTAAATGTTCATTTGACAAGAGTAGAAATTTCAACAAAACCAAAATTAAGTAATGGGAATAATCAATAATTTCAAGAGTTGACACAATTGCATGTCTTCTAAGACATACTGTGTCTTGGGTCTCAAAATCTCCATGGCACTTCTTCACGGTTAAGAATAATAGAACTCACCTAACATTTGCATCATATTCTCATATTCTTTGCAATTTTCTTCTACAGGGACAGGAAGATCATGGCAGTTCAAAGTTCAGCACTTTAAAATTCCAGTTTTAAGTGACATTGTTCAGTCAAATTCAAAATAAATACAAAAAGCTAATTTACACTTTTCAGATACAGTGACAAAATAACTCAGATTTTGGGAAGTGAGTCATGCTGATAACTTTTGAAAAACCACTTCAGAAGTTTCAGCTGAATTTGTAGTAAAGTCAATTAAATTAATATAAACTTCTGTGGTGTATTTCATTTCAGAACAATGGACCAACTGATATTGTAATAATTCCATTTGGTACAACAGCAGACACAGTCAAGATCCACTTTACATCCAAGAGTCCAAATTGTAAAATGCATGTTACTATATCCATTATTGGATGTTTTGAATCTGCATGTAAGTACTTTCATTTCAACTTTCACATGATTCAATCTTGACTATTGATATAGATGTTTTGACTCTCAGATAATGTATATTTTCATAAATAATATAACACATTGTGTTCAAAAGTTATCTATTCTTCATAAAATCTGATTAAACAAGCATTCATTAATTTCATCTATCATTTGCTATATTTTTTCTGAATAAAGTTCATTGATAATTTCATCAATGAGCTGATATCAAAAGAACACATATATTTTTTAAAAATACATGTTTGTAATTTACATGCATTTTTTACTTTGAATAATTGTCCCTTTTATATATCTTAATTTTCATAGCAACAACACCAACTCCAACACGTAAGTATCTGATTAGATTTATTTTTTGAGAAACAAAAGACTAAATTTTAAGAAATATACAAAACACTATAATCTTTCTATTATGTTGAGTTTTAAAAAAAAGTTTGATAATTTCTTCTGTCAATAATGTATTTCTAAAAATTTATAATAATTATCCAAAACATTTTAAATAAAAGTAATTTAATTATGATTCTATATTGTAGGATGGCAGCCTTTTACAATGAATAAATATTACATAGCATATGTAAATAACATTATATAAAAAATTAATTCAGTAGACTTTTACGTAATTATTATTACACAATACATAGGTTAATTAAACTACATAAATGAATACAAATTCAAACAAAGGAATAAAGTAAAAATTTATATTTAATATTAATTCAATAAAAAAGTGAGCATTACTTTTCTTTATCTATTTCAGCTACCCCAACACCAAAACCTTCAACAGAAACAGGTAGATCATGTATATTTCTTGATTTAAAATTTTCTTACATAATTTTTCAATTCAACATGCTTTTAAATTATAAAAGGGGCAACTTAATTTAATATAAATGTCTTTTGTTTCAGCCTCTTTATGTGTAAAACAAGATGGATTAGCTGATTCTTCTCTGATAAGAAACTGGGACATTGATGTGTCCAGTAATGAAGAACACAAGGCTGATATTCGACCAAGTAGAAAAGGGTGGGCACCTGAAGCTGGAGATAAGAAAACCTCTGTCAGCTTCTTTGTGGCTGATGCTCTCATTTATGGGGCTAATATGAGATTACTAACAAGCAAGTGTATAGGAAAATATGATGTCCTCCTCAGTGGAAGTCACGAAGGAAATGTACAAAGGTTTAAGGTAAGTTATGACAGTTTTATATTTATATTTTTCATTTATTAAATATAATTTAATTAGTTAATGTTACAAGAGTTATTTAGGCACATTTAAAAGATCAATTATATTGATTTTAAAATTATTGAAAACTCTATTCAGAAACGTGTTTTTTTCAAAAATATTTAATTTACATTGATATCAGACTTTGATCAGTATAAAAAAGATATATTAGCAGATACATTTGTGATCTATTTTCATTTCAGAACAATGGACCAAATGATATTGTAATAATCCCATTTGGTACAACAGCAGATACAGTCAAGATCCACTTTACATCAGAGAGTCCAAATTGTAAAATGCATGTTACTGTATCTATTATTGGATGTTTTGAATCAGCATGTAAGGGCTTTTATTATTATATCTAATAATTTATAATAATCAAAATTAACTTCTTAGTTGAAAAATGTGCAATATTTGGTATACAACTTTGGGTAAATTTTTGACCCCTAAAATAACAATATTCTGCAAAATATATTGCAATTGGCATTTATTATCTACAACCTCTGTCCTATGTTGCTACATTTGCATATTTTTCTTTTAATTAATCACTACAATTATTAAAGGTTATGTTTATATATTCAAATAATTTCATGTTATGCTTAAAACTAACAATCTTAAAACAAAACTATTAAAAAATAAGTAACAATTTTCAACATTTTATTTACTATATTTATATATTTTAGCAGATAATATCAACCATGGATGGGCAATTAAGAATGCATCAGGCAAAAGCCGAAATGATATTCAAAATTATGTATTACACTCTTTGTTTACAACATTCTAAGAACAATGTGGAAATCAGCAACCAAACAGCATTAAATATAACTGTGAAAGTGCTAAGAAATGCTTCAATGTAAAATATCTTATTTAAATTTTTCTTGAAAGTAATGGTTCCAGGCAGTGAAATAATTAATTATTTCACTGAGTTTATCTTTTATTTTATTTTTATTGACACATGTAACAACTATTTTAAGACAAATTTCATATACTTAATGTAACAACCATTATTGGACAGAAATATTATCATTGACTATAGAATTTGGTTTATAATTTATTTACATCAGATGAAGTCAGATGTTTATAGTTTTCCCAATTAACTACAGTATGTGTATGCTTTGTGTTTACTTATACACTTTATGTACTTTGATTTTATAGCCACAACACCAACTCCATCACGTAAGTAGAATATTACATTTATTAAATTTTGTTTACTCTTTAAATACAATTTGCAAAAGAACATTTTCTGTTGTGGATTCCGAGATGAAATCCAGTCTCAAATGAATGACAAATGCAGGAATGAAATATAGCAAATAAATGTATTGATGCAATAATACAATTGGTAATACGTTTAGTAGATCCAGAAATGCGATTAGTAGCAATAATAATATATATACAGTCTGGGAAATTCAGTATCGAAGTAGGACTTTGTTATATTCCGTATTTAGATGCGGGGGCGATGTGAAAACAATGTGGGTGAAATACTGCGTTTGGTTGCAAACAATGAAATTCAGAATCAAAAGAACAAGAAAGACTAAATATATTTTATAGTCTTTTTAGTGAGGAAAATAAGAACAAGTAAAAGGTTCGTATTTAAGAAGTTGAATGTCTATGGTAGTGGCAAGTAAAGTTCGTGGAGTTAACTTGACTTATGGAAGGGGAAAGGACGAGAGTTCATTAGCAGCAGCGGTCACATGCTTCGTTTCGTCGCCGGGCTAGTGTGTCAGGAGTGAGCGACGGGACCCTTCTACCTCCGCCGTTGAATGGGACGCCTTTTGACTTTCCCGTGTTGAACTTATACACGCCTATCGGCTCCAAATGGCAATTTTTTGAATACGCGGGAGATGGTTCGATTGGTTGATTTAATTCTTTTCTTTTTTTTTGAGTTTATCCCAAATGGAAGTATCTGCATCGAGCCTATGCGTAGACATGCAGTTTTCATTTCGAGTCAGGGACTCGTGATGGTAACTTCCGTTTATCGAAGCAGGGCAAGATCTCATCTTGTTACAGCTCCCCCAGATCTTACCCTGATTTTATGTTTTGTTAGTAATGTTGTTGGTGTGTGCGAGTGAATGTTTTTTTTATTTTGTTTTATAGCCCATTACGAAGTCTTGGAAGCGTGCTGGGAGTTGCCCATGTGTTTTCCATTTTGCTGTGTTTTGGCTATTATTGCCAGAACTGCAGTCATCTGTGGTATGATGCTCCCCTGACAAAAGTGTAGGAGGCCGTGTCACGGTTTCGCCATTTTTGTTTTTGACTTGGAGCACCATATCGTTAGTTCTGGTGACTTCGAAGTCGCCTATCCAAGGCAGATGTGATGAGTGGGCTATTGTGGACTGAGGTCGGTAGAGTAGCACCTTGTCGCCGACCTGTATCGGGTCCTTGAAAATCTTATGGTTCAGTTTAGCTTCCATTCTGTGGTCAGCCTCATTGTTTGCCAGGGCAACTCTTTGGTGTACCTGTCGGAAAGCAAGGCATTTATCTGCATGTCGTAAGCACCAGGATTGTTGTTGATGATATCTTGACATGGTATCTTTGGTAGTCCGATATGTGGTTGACGACCAGTGATTATGTAATGTGGAGATGCGCCGGTGGCAGTGTTGTCCATGGCATTCATGGAGGAAACTATGGATTCAAGGACGTCCGTCCATTCACATTTTCTATCTTCGCAGATGATGTAGAGGGTGTTTTTGAGGGTCCGGTGTTGCCGTTCGATGTTTCCCGAACTTTGTGGTCGCCATGGACAGTGAAGTTCCCGAGTGATCGATGTTAGGTTGCAGAAATCCTTGTAGACCTCGCCGGTGAAGTGGGTTCCTCGGTCGGAGGACACGATGCGGGGAATCTCCCGATGATGGAGGAAGAACTGGTAGAGCCCGCGGGCTGCGTCAATTGCACGGTCTCTAGCACATGGTATGGCCATGAGATGTCGGCTGAAGATAGTGAGAATGTGCCGTTTACCCTTTGAGAGGGGCATTGAGACAAAATCTATGTAGACAACCTCGAATGGTTTTCCGCCTCGCCTACAATGGCCCATGGGCCAGTTTGGGTGCCTGCCGTAATTCCCCTTACGTTTAGCGCAGGTTTGGCATGAATGGACGTAATCCTTGATGTCGCGATTTTTATATTCCCACCAGTAACTGGATAGGTGTTCCTGCATGTGGCTGATTCCAGAGTGGTTTACACAGTCATGAGCCTGGTGGAGATATTTTGTGCGGAGCTTGTAAGGTACCACCAGCTTGGGTGTGTTCACAGCGTCCCTGATCATTAGTACAGATGTTCCCGGTTCCAAGTAGAATTGATGCATGAGTTTGTTGAAAAGTGCAGTGCAATGATCGTTGGGGTCAAGTATGGTAGTGTCAGGTCTCGGACCTGTCGACTGGAGGGCTCTGATGATTTTTGAAAGTGTATCATCAGAGGCTTGTTCGGCCGCAATACCCATGTGGTCGGCGATCTCTTTAACAGGGATGGTGGGAGTGGTGTGGAAAGCAAAGAATGCATCGGCGACCTGCTTATGCTGTAGGATGTCCCGAGGTGTATGTGTCCCAGGGAGTAGCTGGGAGCTCCTGATTTCATCAAGGCACCAAGATGGGACGTAGATGTTTAGGCTGGAGTCTTGGAGTTTGAAGACCTTTCCTGCGGGTGTGGGGTCCACTGGCAATTTGTCCTTGTTGTGGCCGTATCTCCGACTGAGCATGTCGGCCCAGACGTTCGACTCTCCTTCTACATATTCCAAGATGAACTTGTAACACGAGATTTCCTCTTGCCATCGACATATCTTCGCGTTGTTGAATTCGCGTTGATCCAAGTAGGTAAGGGACCTGTGATCTGTGAGGACGACGAATGGACGGCTACAGAGGAAATAATCGTATTTGGTGATAGCCCATTTTATAGTGTACGCCTCGCGTTCAGTCATCGACCAGTTGCGCTCTGTCAGGCTAAAGGTGTGTGAGGCCACTGCTATGATTTTCTTTCGACCGTGTTCACCCTCTTGCATGAGTATAGCTCCGCATGCGATGTCGCTGGCATCAGTGGTGAGGGTAAAGAGTTTGGAGAAGTCGGGGAATGAGATGATTGGAGGTGAAGCGAGGCGCTTCTTGATTTTTTCGAAAGCCTTGTTGGCCCTTTCCGTCCAGACAAATGTCCGTCCCGGCTTGTTTAGTTCGTTTATGGGGGCCATCAGGTTGGAAAACATGTCTATTCGAATCGTCTCATATAGGCGTGTCTCAAGGAATTGTCGAATCCATACAAGGCATCCGATGAGACTTTGCAATTCTTTTCTTGTTGTCGGGGTTTCATGTCGATGATGGTGCGAGCGATCGGGATCGGCCTTGAACCCGTCGCTATTCACGATGCGGCCAAGAAATTTGGCTTCGGGCGCAAGGAAGACACATTTGTCTGGATTTAGTTTCAATCCGAATTTGTGAAGAGCAATGAATAATTGCTCCAGTGCGGTTATGTATTCCTCGAAGGTTTTGGCATGGATGAGGTTGTCGTCAATATAGGACGATATGTTCGCGCATGAGGCCACTGTGTCCAGAGCATTGGCTATGCACCGAGAAAAGATTTGTCCAGCGGAAGTTAAACTGAAAGCCAGATGGGTGTATTGGAAACAACGTCCTTTCCAGGTAAAGGCCGTTTTGTGGCGGTCAAGTTTATCAATGACGATTTGCCAGTACCCGTTGCGGAGATCGAGGGTTGAAAAGTATTTGTTGCCCTTGCCAATCTTGTTGAATGTGGAATCAATGGTAGGTATCGGATACACACTTCCCATAAAGACTATTTTTTCTGCTTTCTTATTGTTAGGAGACTTAGTAAACTTAAGACAAGTAGAACAGTAGCAATAAATAAGGTGCTTCCTCTATGTTATAAAGCAGGTAAAATTTTATCATGCTTGTAATGAACTGCCTTTATAGGCATAAAGGAAAGGCGCCATTGACTTATCAAATACTTAAACTTACATTCAAACAAGACATTATTTTATTCTTTCTCTATCTCTTCTACTATATTTCTGAATATTTTACTGTAATGCAAATTTTAGATGTAATTTTAAAATGAGTGTGTAAGGCTTATAAACACAAAAAAAGAAATCAGAGAATCAATATCATATTTTGGCCTAGTCTATTGCATTCACTTTCACAACACTGCTTTTGGAAAAAGAATACATCTCTTCTCCCACTACCCTCGGCTACGGGTTAAATAGCACAATAGACTAGGCTCTTTAGCCTTGAATTCCAAACAATGGCAATGGGAAACAACTCCACGATCTTTCCCATGAAGTCATAGGAATTCACAGATATTAAAGAAAAGTAACTGTGGAGAGCTATGATCACTTACATCCTGAAGAAACATGATATTAAAAAAAAACAAATTTCAAATAAATCTAGAATTCTTTTCTATGTATCATGTCCCTTCAGGGTATGTGTGATTATGGTCCTCTACAACTTCTGATCCTTTGTAACATGTAGTAGTGGTCATCTTTTTACTATCCTTCTCACTCTTTGTTTTACCATCCACTTCAGTATGTCCTGTGAGTGTTAAATTTTCTAAACCTTCTTCATTATGTTTTCTAGTAATTTCAACTGTATCTTTCTGATTCTAAATATAAGTTTCCTTTTTAAAAAAATCTATAGAAGTACTTTTCTGTTGCCTCAAGTCTCCTCTTCATCTGTGATGAAATTGTCCATATAGGAGGATTGATATGACATAGCAGTTCAGCACTCTTTTCTTTGTTTCTAATGAAATTTTTCTGTTTCTGAATACTTTGAAAAGCTTATTTTGCTATTCCAATATGCTTCAGATTTCAGTTTCACATTTTCTGTCATCTGTTAAAACATTTTCCAGATATTTTACCTTTTGAACTTATTTGATTTTGACATCTCCAATTTATAGTTCATATCTTTGGTTGTTTTTCTTGCTTACAACCATATATTCTTGTCTTCTTACAATTGATTGTTAGTCCTTTCTTTCTGCTTTCATTTACTAGTTTGTCTTGGAATAGCAGCAGTTCTCTTTATGTATCTGCAATGAGCATGCTATCATCTTTGTATCTTGTGTTGTTAAGATTGTGCTCCCCAATAATAAATCCTGGTAGAATTTCTAGTTTTCTTAGGATTACTTTGATGTAAATGTTGAATAAATCCAAGAAGCAACACTTTCTTTCTATTTTTGTGGACTTACCTAATTAATTTTCTGTCTGTATGCAGGAAGTTTGCTCCAAATATAAGTTCTATAAATTCTTATATTTTCCCAAAATAAACCAAATTTTCAGAGCAATTCAAATATATCTTTGTGTTGTATATTATCAAATGCTGTAACAAAATCTATGAAGCATAGCTATATGTCCTTCTGCATTTGTATTGTAAATTTATATTCTTGAATTAATATCAAATACAATTACAAATATAATGTGTATTCTAGCATTACAAGATTATCATTTCATTAAGAGAATATTATTTGCATATCTGTAGACACTATATAATTCTTATAATATTATAAAAATTGTTTTACTACTTTCAGTATTTAGCATATTGCCTAGAGAAATGCAAAGATACATTGTTGTATAAAAAAACATTTAATTAATTAGAAACAAATCATTATGCTTTTTCTTCACACATTTGTTGTCATTTCAGCAACTCCAACACCCAAACCTTCAACAGAAACAGGTAAGTCCATAATTATTCTGTATTCTAAATATGTTTCTCATAATTTTTCAGTTAAATCTTTCAGTTTTAATAGAACTGATTTAATTTAATATGAATGTCTTTTGTTGCAGCCTCTTTGTGTGTGAAGCAGGATGGCATGGCTGATTCTTCTTTGATAAGAAACTGGGACATTGATGTTTCCAGTAATGAAGAACACAAAGCTGATATTCGACCAAGTGCAAAAGGATGGACACCTGAAGCTGGAGATAAGAAAACTACAGTTAGCCTCTTTGTTGGTGATGCTCTTATTTATGGGGCCAACATGAGGCTTCAGAAATCTAAATGTGTTGGAAAATATGATGTCTTTCTTAGTGGAAGTCAAGAAGGAAACATGCAAAGATTTAAGGTAAATTATGATGAAAACAATATTATCTTTTTCAGAAAAGTATTTTAACCATTCAAATAAAACAAAAAAAGACTGAAGGCTACTCAAAGAACAAACATATTACTTATAAGATTGTAGAAGATTTTTATAAAAAAAAGTGGAGCTTTAAATAAGTTTTGTTAAAAAAAGATATTCAAGAATATAAGCTGGAGTGCCAAAGAATTAGAAAAAGCAGAACTGATTGGTTTTATCCCCCCCCCCCAGTTGAAGAAATGGACTCAGCCAGAATATAGATGTGTGACATAATAGGTAAATAGAGGTTGCAGATGTGAAAATCATGAGATGCAAACAAGATTTAATACCATTTAACCAGAGAATGATTGTTGAACTTGTATTGAGTCCTGATAAATATAAAATAAAATATATAAACAAAAATATAAAGAATTCAAATTAAAATAAGGCATTTGCACTTTCTTTTAAAACCCTTATGTCTTTCTTTCTCTTTCTCTCTCTAAACTTCTCTTTCTGTACTTCTCTCAACTTATGAGAAGGCAACCCTCAAATAAAAAGAGGAAGAAGAAAAAAAGACCAAACTCAGCCGTAAGTTTGCAGGAGCAATTCCTACTTATTTGTGACTGAAAAATACCAAAAATCAGGGAGGCTCCATGCATATCAAAAAAATTGACACAAGGAGACTTTTAATATTAGCTGAAACTAATGTTTGTGCCAAATTCTTGAGTCTGGTCAAAAGGATATAACACCTGACACCTCTGGACTAGAGGCAGATGGGACAAAGAGAAAATGGAGCAAAAGAATACTACACTCAGGGCCAATAAAAAAAACAGTAGTTTGACATTGACCTAATTTCTGAGATTATTACTATCCCTATCATAGTCTAACTTCAAACTACCAAAATAGACATTTATTCAGACTGCTACTAATATCCATCCTATTATGAACATTTTGCTATGCCAAATACCAAAGGACTCATTCATTACTCTAAAGAAAATAAATAAAAATATATTATTTATTTTAAACCCCTGAGTCAGTACATTTTATTCCAAAGTTTCTGATAAAATAATTATCCTACTTACCACCTATCTAAACTGGTGACCTTCTACTGTGAACACACTTACCACAAACTAATTACATTGATTCAGCTGTCATAATCTCCCGCCTTCATCAGATGTATGCCAATCCAGGTTACCTACAGGGAATTTTGAACTGAACTCTTTATTTAATCTACTGGACAAGAAAGGACATTACAAAGTTAGAAAAATCAGTGCATATGCTAGGCTATGGGGACATCCTTAGTAGGCCTAGCATAGAAATAAATATGATATGGATGCCACTAATAAAGAAAAAAAGAAAAATGACAGTATGTCTTCAGCAGCTGTAATAAAATAGAAACTTCAGTGATTGCAGTCAAACATTCATTCATGAGGAAAATAGAACTGGCCCCAGGAACACTTAGATTACTCCAAGGTACTCTGTTGGTCCCCCATACTAAACAGATTTAAACTGCATTGGCCATGTATGGGACATGTTATAGACCTCACTGAATTCTTTCTAGCTACACTTAACAAACATAATTCAGTTATAGAGAGCCTAAAAACATGGCTAGATAGATAATGCCATGTAATGAATTCAGCATTTTATACACTCCAAGCCTTTTTTTTGCATAGCCACCATAAATTCAGGCAAAGAGAGAAACTATATATTATTATATAGCAGTCTGTAATTTTTGGTACTTCACTGTTTTTCAATTTCTCATTGAAGAATATACTAGAAATAGATATTGATTTATTTTGTTCTCAGTGCTAGTATTTGTAGTATAATATATTCAACACCATGGACCATCCTGGGTATGACAATAAACTACATCCGCATCCTGGGTATGACGATAAACTTCATCCGCATCCTGGGTATGACGATAAACTACATCTGTGTCCATGGTAAGACAATAAACTACATCCAACAGCAAGGCCTCTGATCAGGAGGCTTTGAGGAGCGTGGAATCACCTCTTAATTGCTGGTGTTCCCAGGTCCACCCTGACCCTTGGTGGTAGCACCTGTTAGGGTCCCAGCTATGGGCAAATAGTTAACCCTGAAACTGAGGTAAAAAGCATTATAAAAGTGTAAAAATAGGTTTTAATACCAGCAATACATTTTTGAAAAAATAATATTACCAGCTATATGTTTTTGAAAAAATGATATTACCAGTTATACATTTTTGAGGAAAAATATATTAACAGAAATAGATTTTTGATAAAACAAAAATATTACCAGGAAAAAAAGTTGTAAGCATTAAATGATCCATTGAGGTTGATATGCCGTAAAACAAAACAAAACAATCAACACCATGGAATTTATAGTAATATATTTTGTTTATTTCTGCTTCAGAACAATGGAGCAAATGACATTGTAATTATCCCATTTGGTACAACAGCAGATGCAGTGAAAATCCACTTTACACCAGAGAGTCCAAATTGTCAAATGCAGGTTACAATATCCATTATTGGATGTTTTGAATCAGCTTGTAAGTACTTTCATTGTTCTCTCTATATTGCCTAGACAGAATACTCACATATTTGTTGAAAACAACTAATACAATATATTTCTTTTATTCATGAAATATAAATCTGTTGACAAATCACAATTAATTTATCATTTATTTATACATTGTTTACAGTGCAATAATGATAAGTTAAACTGTTTTTGTCAAATGCTTTTACTTTCTATATTAAGTTTTTACTTGAAATATCTTTTCAACATTTTTGTAGCTACAACACCCACTGCTACACGTAAGTAAATTATTAAATGTATAAGATTTTAAAAAATAAATCATTAAAATAAACCAAATTCATGAAAGAATATTTTAGTCTTTATATTTTTGCTAAATTTATTAAGATGATTAAAGATGACATTTATATTAGGTTGTTCAGAAAATAATGTGTGGTTTTAGAATAAAGCTTTTAATTGCATTCTAATATTATAATAGTTGCATAAAAATATATTACTCATTTCTAATGATTAAAGTGTCCTCTTTATTAATTTTATATGAATCTCTTTGAGAATTTAATTTATATAAATTATATATCTCTCATCTTGAATGTGAAAAATGAAGAGATGTATTTGCTTTTTTGCATGACTTCAAGCTTGGTCATAATGCTTCTTAAACTACTGCCAGCATTAATAGAGCATGGGATGTAGGATCCCCTTCTGATTGGACAGTACAGAAGTTCTGCAGAGGGGATACAAGTCTTGAAGATCCATGTGGTAGAGGATATCCATCTGTAATTGACAATCGACATTTGAAAATACTAGTCCAATAAAATCCACATCAAAATGTCAGGGAAATGTATTTCAATAATGTCAGACCATCTCAAGAAAATTGACATGGTAAAAATTCAATAAATGGGTTCCACATGGACTCAGTGAAAGTCAGAGAGTTTGTCATTTTGAAGTGTGTTCGATGCAGCATCTATGAAATTAGAATGATCAATTTCTTGATAAAATAGTGACTTGTATTGAGAAAGTAATCCTTTATGACAATCATAAATGATTGGTTCAATGGATTGCTCATGACAAAGGACACAAACAATTTCCAAAGCTGAAATTGCACCAAAATGGTGACTGGTGGTCTATTATTGGCATTATCTATTACAGCTTTCTGGAATCTAACAAGAGCATCACTGACGAAGTTTACTGCCACTAATTTGATGAAATGCACATTCAGTTAAGCAAAATACAACAGTTAATTAACAAGGCTCAATTCTGCTTCATGACAATGCCCAGCCACATGTTATCATGATGACACTGCAGAAGCTAACTTGGGATAATAGACTTTGCCACATCCACAATATTCCCCAGATCCCTCACACACTGAAAATCACTTTTTCAAGCATCTTTTAAACCAAAAGACATTCTGTTGCAAAGAAGATGAAGAAACTGCATTCAAAGATTCTTTGGCTTCCAATCTTTAGAATTTTATTGTAAAGACATAAATAACCTTGTAACTTGATGGCAGGTATTATAATATTCATAGGTGTCTAATAGAGGAGATGAGGTAGGGAGATGTTTATTTTTTGAGAAAATTTTTTTGACTTCACTAAATTTATAAAAATCTCCCATTCATTAATTCTTCACTTTTTGACTCTAAATTATTTAGCAACCCCAACTTTTATTAAAACCCTCCCTTTATTATTTTGCTGGAGGGGGGAAAGTGCAGCATGATGCTCAAAAATGATTTTTAGATTTTGGCCACATCACTTTATCTTTCTCTCTCTCAAACTATGTATCCCACAACACTTCCTAACTTTTGTTGCTGTAACTAATACTTGTTCCTTTGCAGCTTCTTTTTTGTTTTTTTGGTACTTGTTCAGCCATCCATTTACTCAAAGTTATCTAATAGGTTACCCAATGCTTTCCTTTGTTTCTCTTGATTTGAGTATTCCTTGTGAGTATTTTTTCTAAGCATTCTGTGGTGAAAAAGGAAGTCATTTATCATGAAAAAAAGCATGTGTGTTTTATATGATATGCCAAAGACAATATAACCAAAATAAGTCAGTGACACCTGTTGCTTTAAATGTCTCAGATATACTTTGCCCTGTCCAAATGTTGACCAATGAAAAGAAATTATTCTGTTGATAAAAGCAGTTGGCATTCTGGAAACGGTAAGCAGTGCATTCATGATGAAAAGCTTTTTGGTGTGTATGTAACTGCTGGATGGTGCAGTGGATTTCTAGCTATTTACATGTATTGAGATTTTTTTTGACATTGGACCTACAATTTATGATTTCAACATTTCTTTCTGCTCCTTGGATTTTCAAGTTTGGACTTGGATTTGTTTCATTTTTGTTTTTATGGTACTTGTTCAGCTATCCATTTACTTTGAGTATGCCCTGTCAATATTAAATTTCCTAAGCATTCTTTCCACATTATATGTCTCTAAAATTTTAGCTGTCTCTTTCTGATTGTTTGCAACAGTTTCTTTTTTGTTGCTATTCTCCTTAAGACTTTTTTTTGCATTCATTTAAACAGAGAAAATGTATCTTCAAAAAAATAATTACTACAGAGTGTGTATTAAACAAGTTCAGAAATTTTTGTGAATATTTTACTTGTTTTTCCTTAACATTTTTAAGATTCAAAAAAAAGGTGCATACAAATACTTCACTTTCATGATTCTGGTGTTAAATACCATTCTTTGTAGCTGTGTGCCTATAAGTCTTCAAGTCTGCCCACATTTGTTCACTTTTAAACTTTGAGTTTGGCCATTCTTAAAATACAAGGATATTAACCTTTTATCTAATATGCATCATCCAAATCTCACATGAATTGATCATTCACTATAATATTGATGCCAGCATGGCAGTGGTCACAGGAACTGAGCAATTTTTTAGCCCATATTTACATGTATGGGCTGCCCACATAGAAAAGACCTTGTTTCATCTCCTACCTTAGTAGAGAAATCATGTAAATAAAATCAATTGGTCATTCAACAACTGAAAATGTTTACATGTGTACAAGTTATATACCTTTAAGCATTTTTCTTGAAATATCATTTTTTGCAGTGTTTTTTTTACTGCCAGATATTACTGTTTTTGCTATATATCATTAATTTTATGTTCCTGTCAATTTCTCTCTCATTAGAATATGCTTCTGTCTTCAGTATCTTGTCTGCAATTTCTTTTGCTATATAACCATGTTCCCAAGAGACAGACTTCATGATATTTACTGATACTACAAGGAATAATATCACCAGAAAATATGCCTGTGTTAATGTTTGTTGGTAATTTTAATCTCTTTTCTGAATTTCTGTTCTCTTTCACCTTACTACATGCATCATTCATCTTACTTCCTACTATTTTTTCTCTCTTTCTTTGTTTTAAGCTTAATATTTGCCACAGTGTGTGTGTCTGTGTGTGTGTGTGTGTGTGTGTGTGTGTGTGTGTGTGTGTGTGTGTGTGTGTGTGTGTGTGTGCGGTAACGTCTGCATAATTTACTTGCACATTAAGTTATTGTTAATTCTCAAGGCCCGTGCATTTAATAGAAGTTTTTCTAGCATGGTTTTTCTGAGCAATGGAGTTTGTCCACTTTCCAAAAAAGTGGATATTGGTAATTATATTAATTTAAAACTTTATAGCTATTTCAAACTTCCTGTCCATAACTCTCCCTCTGATTCATAATGCTTCTACTTTGTAAGCTTGCATTTTTTTTTCTCTCCTGAATAGATAACTTTCCCATTGCATTCCCCTTGCAACCATCTACTATAATAATTCAAAATGGGGATAGGGGATGCACATACATCCCCGAGCAACCCTTGTTACCCTCCCCTTCTCCCAAAGTGTCTTTTAATCCTCAAGTATATGATCAATCTTGTCTCAGTGCCTTCAGGTCTCAGACCAGTACAATGTTTCTGACCTGAGAAAGAGTCAACAGAACTCCTCCTTGACTTCTGGGCAGACATGACATGTCCACTCGGATCATCATACATGTAACTTCTTTCTTTGGTTGATTTGATTGTCATTTTATTAAGGATACTGGAGGTAGAAGTATTCTGAGTTTTAGTGTTATCCAAATCTTCAAGGAATCCAAATCAAAGGAGGCTATCCTATCAGCAGGTGTAAAATATCGGGGATATTGTACTGCCATTTTTGGGAATGGTTTTTGGATCATGCAGTAGTCTATGGTGAGGCCTGTCGATGCCATGATGAAGAGTACTGATATGGCTGTATCTCTGGACGATTCTCTCCAAATTACTTATGTATGCAACTCCTGTGTGTATATCTCTCTGCCTACTAGTCTTCAACCAACCAATGCACACATGAAAGCAATCGAGATGCAAATGAACAAAACTAGCAAACCCAACCTAAAAAAAAACCAAAGCAGACCCACATATACCATCTCCTACACCAACAGGAAGGGTCTATGTTCCAACTTTCCAGTAGTGGAACACCATCTTCTTCAGTTCAAACAAGATCTCCTGTTACTTTCTGAAACTGGTATCAACACTTCAAGTGCATTAAGGGGAGCTCACAGTCCCTGGCTACTCACATCTTATAGCTAAACCACTTAAATTGCCATGGACATGGATCCTACATCAAGGATGAGTTTCCCTGTGGCAGGGATGCAAAAAAAAAGGAACCTGACCATGCATATATGTGCTTCTGCATGGCACTTATCCATAGTACAATATTTGTCTTCAACCAAATATCAGAGAAGATTGATAATATCGTCACTCAATTTCCCTCAGACAGCTTTCATATCTACAGTGACTTCAATATCAACCATAAACAATGGCTAGTCCACTCCAACAAAACTGATGTTGAAGGTAGATATTGCAGAGTTTTCTCTATCACCTATGAACTAATCCAGATCATTGGAGAACCTACCTGTGTCCCGGACATGACAGGACATCAAGTGAACCTCTTCAACCGCTCTCTAACCTCCTGCCCTGATAAATGCTTAGCTAAAGTTTTACCTCCACTAGGCACATCAAACCATTTCTTAATCAGTGTCTAGATTAATGCAAAATCTAAGGCATCCCCTGATTTTTTGCTATATGAAGGCTGACTGGGACAGCTTTCAATCCTACATGATGGAAGCTCCTCTCTCAACCTTCTTCAAGCATGCTGCCTCCTAAACTGATGTCCTTGGATCCTTTCTGGAATGGAAAGTTTTAAACCCCCCACAAAAAAAAAATTCCCATAAAAACCAAAACCCTGGTTCACCTCTGAATGCGCTGCAGCCATAACTCACTGAAACCACTACTTTCTTCTTTCATCAGAATGCAAAATATAAAATGGTGTATAGAATCAACTCACAAAGGAAAAGTTATACTACTACAAAAGACATAGTTATAAGGCCTAACACTAACTCAGTTGTTAATTTATAAGACATTTGGTACGGGTTAAATGCTTTTGCAGAATATTGTATGATAATGATAATATTAGCCATTCATCATTCATTGACTGATCAATCAGTGATACTATCGGTTGAAATTTGGTTTAATTTTTGACTTAAAACAATTTTTCAGGAAAATAGATTTCTCAAGATCAGTAACTGTCATTGCTCTTTCCAGTATTGATGAGAGCTTCCTTTTTTGCTATTTGAAGTAATGTGGAACATCAGCATCTCATCTATGTCATTATTCTCTCTTCAAGTTACATGTAATATCCATTTTAGTTGTTGTTGCTATTAAAAATTTTCAAGTGATATGATTTCTGTTATTTGGTAGAGCTCTTTGTTTAAAGATCTGTTAGAGCTGCTCAGCAACCTTGACATATTTAGGAAAGACATTAGAAACCTCTACTGGCAGCAACCTGCCTGCATAAAGATAAAAAAAAGATTTCAGCAGATATACAAAAATAGAAAGGGGTGTAAGGCAAGGATGTGTCTTCTCACTGGACTTGTTCAACCTATATAGCTACAAGAAGACAGAATGTATGGTTGTCAGCAAAAAGATGAGCCTGAAATGCAATTTACAGGTAGGGGACAGTATAATCAAGCAAGTGCAGAAATTTAAATATCTGGGTAGTGTTCTGACAGAGGATGGAAAGTGCAACACAGAGATCCAAAGACATTTTGGGATGGCCAAAAATGCATTCCAAAACCTAGACAGAGTATTACGAGATAGGAGGGTTTCATTGGCAACAAAGAAAAGAGTACTGAACTGCTACGTGTTATCTGTCCCCCATTATGGCAGCAAATGTTGGACTGTCCTCAAGATGAAGGAGCAACTCAAGGTGAAAGAGGTGTGCTAAGGATACCATGGACCGAACATGTGAGCAACAATGAGTTTTTCAAGAGAATGCACACAAAGAGGAAACTTATACTTAACATCAGGATGAGGCAGCTGAAGTTTCTGGGATATGTAATGAGAAAAGAGGGCTTGGAAAATCTAATACTCACAGGGCGGATAGAGGGACAAGGGAAAGCAACATGTGACATATTTAGTGGGCTTAAGCAAGTGTATGGTAGAACAGGGTTTGGGAGAAATAACAAAAAGACAAAACTTATTAAGAGCTATAAGAGACAGGAAGATGTGGAGAGCCATGATTGCCTATGTCCTGAAGGAGATAAAAGAAGAAGTGCTAATTCATTGGGTTCAAAGAAAGATGGTCCTTGATGAGAACTACACGGTTCATTCACTGAAAGCTATTTTTAACCCTCGATCTGAAAAAGCAGTTGTATACAACTGACAGTTTAGATGTTTCTGAATAAGTTTGGTGCCATGCATGGCAGCCATATGAAAGTCTCAATCTGCTAAGACCATTTAAGAACAAGACTTGTGTTTTTAGGTTAATATTTTGGTTTCGTAACCACTTCCCATGTTGGACAAATCTACCCTCAGCACAGCCTATTCTATGTTCAATTTTCTTATTTCCTATACTAAATATACTTGATATATGTACTGGTCACACAATCTAATCTCCTCTTCTTTGTTATTATGCTAATGGGGTGCATTATTTTATGCCAATAAGCAAACATAATTTACCATGACAATAGAATAATTCATTGCATTTTATTTTTTTTGTTTTAATGCTAGATATCTTTGTCTATTTTTACTTTTAATGATTTAAAAACCAGATTCTTATATATTAGAGATAATTGTATAGATAAAAATTCTAATTTGCTCATATAAAATAAACAGTACATAAATAATGATGAACAATTATTTTTCATAACTTTGTTTCATCAAAATTACTGTATAAAAATATAGTATTTAATTTTCTTCAGACAGAAAGACAAAAATTAATAAATCAAATGACATTTGTTTTTTATTTCTTTTTCTTTTCTTTATTCCTCTTAGCAACTACGACACCAAAGCCTTCAACAGAAACAGGTAAGTCCATAATTATTCTGCACTGAAAATAATTTTCTCAGAATTTTTAAAAATCTTTCAGTTTTAATAGAATTGATTTAACTTAATATGAATGTCTTTCATTTTAGCATCTTTGTGTGTGAAACAGGATGGCCTAGCTGATTCTTCTTTGATTAGAAACTGGGATATTAAAGTGTCTAGTAATGAAGAAAATAAGGCTGATATTCGACCAGGTGCAAAAGGATGGACACCTGAAGCTAGTGATAAGAAAACTACTGTCAGCCTCTTTGTTGGTGATGCTCTTATTTATGGAGCCAATATGAGGCTGCAAATGGCCAAGTGTGTAAGAAAATACGATGTCATTCTCCGTGAAGGTGACCAGGGCAATGTCCAAAGATTTAAAGTAAGTTAAAATAATATTTTTATCAATTATTGTGTTTTATATCATAAAACACAGTATTTGTGGAATTTTTATTGCACAATAACAGCATTAATCTCTTATATGTTAATATTTTCCTTTCAGAACAATGGGCCAAGTGATATTGTTATAATCCCATTTGGTTCAACAGCAAATACAGTTAAAATCCACTTTACTGCAGAAAAGTCTAATTGTAAAGTGCAGGTGACTGTATCAATAATTGGGTGCTTCCAATCAGCATGTAAGTACATATATTTTTTATTTCATGTTCTTTTTTTCTTTTTTTTTTTAAGTTGATTTTCTTTCCACCTGGGAAAGAAGTGTATCTTTGGTAATTATAACTTTACACAAGTTTACAGATTAGTTGAGATAGTATTGAGTTAGTTCTTTTCATATACTTATTGATTTTTTCTTTTTAAATTTTTTTTGAAAATTGATTTTGCCTCTGTCTTTATTTTTTCATATATAATTATTTTTTTATCTTTATAGCCACAACAGCTATAACAGGTATGTATATTAATGAATGTTTTTTAATTTAGATTTACTTTTATTTTGTCCATTTTTTATTATTTGAGGGCTACTGAAAAATTCTCAGCTTGATTCACATTCTAAAACCTGACCAATCATCAGAATTTATTTTAGAACCCCCCCTCCTTGATCAGCTTTCAAATGCACAAAGATCAATATAGTTTACTATTTATTTGCCACTATATGTTCTCTGTGTAAGTTGACACAGTGCAAATTTTATTCACTTTTAAAGGTAAATTATTTCATAACAATAGTAATGTAATATATTAATATCTATTTGGTTTTAAAAAGTAAAAGGAAGAATCTACTTTTTAAGAATAATTTTTTACATTATTAAATTTTCATTTGATGCAAAATCTCTGAAATTTTTATTCATATAGCTACAGACACATGGAAATTATTATTTCAGAGAATATTCTGTGAATTTAAAAAAAAATAGGATTATTATATGAAATATTCAACTGAAAATATAATGTAAATGTTTCTTTCTTCCAGCATCTTGGTGTGTGAAACAGGATGGTTTAGCAGATTCTTCTTTGATAAGGAACTGGGATATTAAAGTATCCAGTAATGAAGAACATAAGGTTGATATACGACCAGGTGCTAAGGGATGGACACCTGAAGCTGGTGATAAGAAAAATACTGTCAGTCTCTTTGTTGTTGATGCTCTCATGTATGGCGCCTCTGTAAAGCTGCAAAAAAGTCAATGTGTTAGAAATTATGATGTTATTCTTAGTGGAATTGAAGGAGATTTGGAAAGATTCAAGGTAGGTCATATTTTTTTTAATCATTTCACTCACAAGTATGGCAATAAAGCCACTAAAACACAAGTGGGCATTACTGAGTGTTGGAGAATATTAGAAAAAAACACTATTAAGGAGAGAGAACAATAAAGGAACAAGAATTAGGAAGACAGAAGATAACAATTGGCATTGCATTTAAATTTTGGAAAGCAAGACACTAGAAGAGAGTTTCTCAAGCAAAAAGTGCAATAAAAGAAACTGTTAGCATAGAACTTATGGTTACATCTAGCTATTTCAACTGTAAAATGATGAGAACTTGCTGCCAATCTAGTACTATGTTTAAATTCATAAAGTCCAGGTACCATAGAGGAAAGTGATATTTATTCTGTTAAAATACAGAAATGTGGTACATGGCCGAAGGGGGGGGGATGGTCTTCTTCTGTCTTAACTATAACTTAGCTAGCCACAAATGCTGACGCAATCGCACAAACAATATTCCTTACACCAAAACAACACATTCATACGTACCTTTCTTACTACAATCACCATAATACCTCTTTGTCTCTATGAAAATACTAACTAGTCCCAATATTTACAATTCATTGTCTGTGGGGGAGGAATAAAACAACAATTCTAAAACTAGCCCCAATGAGTATTTACAAATATGAATACAAAACTATTTACAAGAAACTAAAGAAAATAATATTAGTAATAAAACCCCCCACAATCATTAAATGTGGCAGAAACATCAGTTCACTGGCCGAAATCAATGCGGGACTATAATAGTATAAAACATTCATTCATCCCAAGCACTCACACTGACATGCATTCATTCAGACACAACAACAAATATGAAAAAATATTCACACAAAAGAAAGGAACCCTGCATCCACCAGCAAACTGACATCACTGACCACCTAACAAGGGAGGGGATGGGGAATTAAACATGAAAAATAGGGGCAGAAATAAAAGTGGGCCAATGAGCATACATACCCTAGCTAAGTTAACTGAAAAAGGAAACTAAAGAATCAAATTAAACCTAACCTAGACTAGGTTCGGGATGGGTTGCACAAGTTGAACCCAGAAAGAGCAATATCCTGATGCCTAACCGGCATCAATGTGCCACTCAAGGTCAGCCCCTTTCACAAGACATAAACACGCAAGATTCACCCACCTTTTGCTGAATTCTGATGAAGTGAGTCACCGCCTTTCCGTCCTAATCTTGACTTTAAGCAGATGCTTAAAGTACAAGATCAGTTGGGAAGAAGTGAACTACTCGCCTCCATAGAATCCCTTCTGATGTGTTGTCCAAATCATGACTCTCATAACACCTAGCAAGCAGTGGAACACATATTGTTCAGCCTTCATCAGCGGCAGTGCCACATTGCTACAAACGGAAGAGGCCTCAAGGACAAAGAACTTTCCCTGCAGCATGTGGACCATGAGGCCTTCAACAAACTTGCACTATGGCACTACCAGCCTGCAATGAAAGAAGGCGTGACCCAAGGTCTCGACCTTCTCACCACAGTGTCAACAGTTTGGAGATTTCTCCAAGCCAGCTGAGCAAAGTCTTTTGGCAACCCAGAGGGCCCCACGAATCACCAGCCAGGTGAGTGATGCCTCATTGTTATTGAGGCATTTCAACCTGGGTGCCCAAGGCCATATTGAGCGAGCCTCCTGCTTCGTAAGACTGAGCTCGTCAGATATGGCCCCCCTGACTAACACTTGATATAATGCCCTACAAGACACCAGCTGGATGTTGGAGAGGCCATCTGACACCCGTAAGAGGCGCTTCAGAGAAAAACAACATTCATGATAGAAGGAGCATTCGGCTTGTGGTCAACTCCTTGCATGAGTGCAGACTTCTCAGGGATGGGAAGTTCTTACGGGCATCTTCCTTCCAGAAGGTGCCCTCCTCATCCAGTTCGCAACACATTCGATCTAGAAAGCCAATGCGAAGCATATATTGACAAATCTCAATGCTTGGCATGCCTAGACCACCTTCAGATGGATGAAGGCAACAGATCTCTCGAGTGACTCTGGCAGTCTTGCCTCCCCACAAGAAGGAGAACAAGAGCTCCATTAATGCCAGTAATGTGTCAGATGGAAGTGGAAGCACAGAGAGTTGGTAAAGGAGAATCGAGTAGATGTGCAAACCACATACTTCCGCTCTCCCCTTTAAGGAAAGATTCCTCCAAGACCACAAGTTAATTGCAATATCGGCCTTCCCATGCACCTCCAACCAATTCATATCCAACTGGAGATCAGGACCGAACCAGACACCGAGAATCTTGACCGGCCCATCCGTCCAGAGGAAAGGTCCGGGAAGAGAAACTCCCTTCTATGCACCCAACCGCAAACCCACAGACTTATCGTGGTTGATCTTGGCCCCTGTCACCATCTCATAACCACTGATTTCTTTGCTGACTTTGTTAATCTCGGCCCTGCTTGACACAAGAACCGAAACGTCATCAGCATTGGCAGAATACCTGGCCGATGTGGTAGCACCGGGCAGGGAAATTCCACATAAGACCGGATTCGTCTTTAACTTGCGAAGGAAAGGTTCCAACACAAGAACATAAAGCAAAGGCGAAAGCAGACAACCTTGACAAATGTACCCCATTCACCTCCACCAGTGCACTGGGAGTCGCATACAGAAGTCGGATCCATGTGCGAAAGTGCAGCCTAAAACCAGCCGCTGAAAGAACAGCCTCCAGAAAGCGATGGTCAACCCTATCGAAGGCCTTGAACTGATATTAATTGATCAGCGCAGCTTCACTGTCGACCTTCTTGATGATCAGGCATACCATATGAAGGTTATTTTGAATAGTCCTACCCTTCACAGCACAAGTCTTTTCCGAGCCAATCAGACTAGACAGGACAACCAGCAAATGGTTAGCCAAGATCTTAGCCAAAATCTTTAACTCTGTGTTTAACATAGCTAAAGGGCAAAAGTTATCTAACCCATCCCCACCGTTTTTGTCCTTGCGTAACAACTTGATCACACCCCTGATGAAGCCCCTTTTTCATCCAGTTGCCGAAAATCAGTGCCAGCAAGGGAACAAAAATGGGTGACTGCCTCAAATACACTTCGTACGGAAGACCATCTAGTCCCAGAGATTTGTCCAGGCCAACCTGTTTCAACACTTTCCAGATTTCCGACTCTGTAATGGGACCCTCACACCTAGCCACTTCAGCTGCCTCAAGGCAGGGAAAGTCAGCTAAATAGGCGTCGAACTGAGAAGGGCTCAGACCATGCTCCCTGGTGAAAAGCTCCTGAAAGTAGTCACGAAAAGCCTCACATATGCCCTCGTTTGTTGTCACATTCCGCTTATCCAGCAATGTGACGCATGCGATATGTCGCTGAGATGCATTCCAAGCTTCCTCTGCTTGCAATTCAGCAGCCATATTTGTTGCCTCAGAGGACATTCTTTTTTTAGCCCTAACTACCAGAGCTTGATCCTTCTTGATAAGCAAGGAGGCCAACTCTGCCTTAGCTAAAGCTATGTCCCCACTATCACAGGATTTGACCACCTGATCAATTTTCTGCTCTAAAGCCGTTTGCGCCGCTAATCTATCTAGATTGACTATAATCAGCAGCAAACATTCTGATTTTGGAATTTAAATTATCCCACCAGGCATTTCTCACAACCGCTCATGTCAGTTCCCTCTGTATCATTAGTAGGAGCTGGTCCCGGAAATCTTGCTCACCAAATAGTTTAATTTCCAGTAGCCAGCCATCCTAACTTTAGGCTTATCTTTTACACGGACCCGGACAAGCCTATGATCCGAATAAACTATCTCATGGAAACTTGGACACCCTAAGAGCCCTACATCGACTCTCCTAACTAAGACTCGGTCTAGATAACTAGCCGAGCTGCCACTATTAGTCCAAGTCCATACTACTTCCCGAGGGTGTTCATTCCAGTACTTATCGACAAGATCAAACCTGTCGATAGTCCTGAAATAGTTTCACATCCTGGTTTTTAGTACCCGAATTTGTCCCTATACGATCTATATCAGGATCACGGACGGCATTCCAATCACCCACTAAAACTACCCGACATGATGTCGTCAAAAACAGCTCGATCCACCGAAACAAAGCAGGCTGATCAGAATGGACATTTGGTGCATAAACCCCAATGAGACAAAGAGCCTTATCCTTTATGGTAACATCCAACACGCAAAGTCTGCCCGCCGGATCCGCAAAGTCAAGAACACACGCAGCCTTCAAAGACTTGCTTATCAGCCAAGAGACACCCCTCGAGCGTCCATCAAAATATGCTGAATAGACAGAATGCCCTCATAGTCGCGAGAAGAAAACCAGATCTCTTGCACACAACATATATATATATTCACCTCAAGATGCTGAAGGTCACGAGAGAGTCTCACCCTGCGAAACTTCGACCTCAGACATTGGGCATTCACACTTGCTAACCAGAGAGCTATGATGAAACCGATTAGGGTTGCTCTCCTGCATTGAACATGGCCAGGGTTAGGACACTGACGGCCTCTCCCATTGAGCCAGTACCCATCTCACTTTTGATGGTGCCATCAGGAGACAGGCTGCCAATGTCCAAGGGTAATGTTAGCTTTAGAGCTCTATATAGGAAGGGGTGAACAAAAACTGGGAACCTCCCAGAACAAAATTTTTGCAATTTTTTTAATGTTTTCATCATCAAGACATGACATCGGTGGAAACATGCCAAATGTTTCATTGGCCTCAGCCATCATGGTCCATATTTGTTGGCCAACTACTCCAGATCTCACCACAGTGAGAACCCTTTTGGCATTGGGAAAGTTTTGGGGGTTCTCTACGTCTAAATGTTTTAATTTTCTAAAATTTAAAAGAGTTTTTAAATTTTTTAAATGTTTTGGCATGTAATAATGCCTTCTTTTCTATTTCTTTAGAGATACAGCATACATCCTCCCCTGCATTATATATTGGCTTGGATTTTTTTTTTTTTTCCAATGTGGGTTCAGATGAATCAGAAGATAGACTTCTTTGTCTCTTTTGTTGTTCTGGTTTTGTTGGTGAGTTTATGGGAGTATGCATAAGGGAAGGATTGGGTGATGATTTTTTGCCAGGTGATTTTGGCACAGGTCCCTTCTTTTTTAATTGGTTTAATGATAGGGGGAGAGACCATGGGATGATGTTTTGTTACAGGGGAAGAGGGTGCCGAAAAAGAGGTGCCAGATTTTTTTCCTGGATCCTGCCACTTGTTTTTCAATGACTCCATCAGCTGCTGTAACTTTTCTTTTTTCTGGAATGATGGCTCATACTGTATCATTTTTTGGCATAGTTTATCAGAATAGCAGGCTGGAGAATCACCCTTGGCACTGGTTGAGGGAGTGGGACTGTTTGTGCCTTTGTCTGTTTTGGATGTGGAACAAGGTCCCGCTGCCTGGGTCTTCCCTTTAGCCCTACCAACGACCTGCCATTCCCCCTCTCCCTTCTCCCTAACCGCACTAGCAAGGGGCAAAGGCTTTTCAGGGAATGGGGGCTGAGATTTGGACCCAATCGGGGGATTTTCCACACTGGTCCTGGTCGCTAGCATGTGCACTACAGGCAAGATGGATGGAACAGATTTGACAAAAGGGGTGTTTGGTTGGGCAGGGGCCAGAACATCAGAGGCCTTCTTCTCTGTGCAGGAAGAGGACAGGTGACCAGTCTGTCCACACTTCCAGCATGCCAGTTTATGCCTGGACAATTATCAGCATCTTCTGGCCTTCTACATCCAGACAGTTGGGGATGGAGGTGAAAGCCTTCCTGTCAATCATTAACTCAAAACTCCCCCCCACCCGGTCAGATCGTCCAAGGAAGCACTAAGTATCTGCCCAAACTGGGACAGATATGCCGCTAGATGCTCTCCAACAATCTGAGGAGAAACCTCGCATACTGATTCATTTGTCCTCCGCCTGCCTTCGTAATCGGTCTGCAAAATCAGGTCTTTAGTGATGAGATCACAAGTCATGGCAGCTTCACAGTTGGCAGGCATGGATAACAATACGTCCCACATAAAAAAGCCTTTCCCTTTAATGACCCACTGAGCTTTAATGCCCAGAGAAGTCAAGGCTTTGATGACAGTGTCTTTTGTGGAGCGACGTTTGTCCCCCATAAAGACTGACACAATTCTTTTTTCAACCTTCTTAAGTTCCACAGGATTGGACAAGAGCCCATCTGCTGTCACCAGATGTGCATAGCTCTTGGCTTTCTCCAGGAACTCCGTCATGTTGATCTTACACTTGGGCGGAGACTTCCAGCAAGAGGGCGTCTCTCCAGCCGCTATGTTTCCGTCATTATTTTGAGGGGTCTCAATAGATGATATTTGGCTACTTTTGGCCACCATACTCTTGTCTTTTTGGCTGGTTTTATTTTCAGCATTTTGGCAACTTTCGACCACCATAGTCTGGTCTGGAAAACTGGTTTCAGTAACTGCATTTTGGCCATTAGCGCCCACCATACATTTTACTTGACTTTTGTTGATATCTTCCAAACTTTTAGCATTAGGAGACACCATACTTTTGTTGGAATTATCATCGTTTTTTTGAGTATCCATTAAATCCTTATCGGGAACCTTATCGGAAGGGTCTTTCTTTTTTTCCTAAACAGATTTTTTTTGCTGCTTTTTTAGCTCCCATTTTTCCTTTAAAACAAGATTTTTTTCTCTCACAGGAAATATTAAAAAAGAATTAAACAAAAGGTAATTACAAATAAATCACAGAAAAAAATGAAATTTTATGAGACAACACAAAAACATGCAAGAATTAATTACTTAAAAGGAATACGTACACAAAAAGGACAAAATACGGTGAAAATAAAAACAGTTAACAATTACAAATCACAAAATGTATTATTTACAATAATACAACAGAAAATACAAAATGAAAAATGCCAAACGAGTTCACAAAAAAAATATGGCTGCCACTAGAAAATTCTAGTCAGCCCAAACACGAACAAAACACATAAACTAAAATGAAGAAGAACTAACAAATAGAAAAATAAATACGAAAAGTTACAATAAACACAGAAAAGATTTAAATAATTATTTACGACAAAGAACAATGAAACAAGTAGAAATAAAATGTAAACAAAGAAAACAAAGTCTGATTTGGGAAAAAAATAAACAATGAAAAAATAAAGTTTGGCATGGGGATGTTACTAAAAATTAAAAGAAAATTAAAAACGAGAAAAAAATATGTTCAAAAAATAATTATAAACAAAAATGAAAATAAAAAATAAGAAACAAAAAGGGGTAAAGTAAAAATGAGGGGTGGGAAAAGAAAGAAAAAAACAAACTTTTGGCAAAAATGTCAGTAATTTAAACAAAAAGTAAATTGAAAATTAAAAGGAACTTAACGTAAACAAAGGTTGAAAAATCAATAACAGTTCGTGGGTAACCGCAATAGTACTTCTGGCATCAAAAACCGGTTGTATGTTTTTGGAAAAAGAACTACCCTCACAAAGGTACCATAGAGGAAAGTTCATCAGAACAGTTACCATGAAAGTATTTATAGAAAAGGCACAGGGAAGCTATATTGCAGCCATGAAGCTGAAATGCCAGGTCAGAACCAATAACATTGCCCCTTCTTTGATTTTTATCAAGAATCTCTAAATATATTGCAGGAACACCAGACCAGATATGGCAGCAATATTCAAAACATGGACAAATGGTAAACTTATTAATATGTAAGATAGATTCTGGTGAGAAAAATTATCTAGCACAACACAGTAAACTAACTTTCCTAACAGTAAACCTAACAATTGATTCAATATAATGTTTCCACTTCATGTTAGCAGAAAACATTAATCTAAGAAAGCACAATGTGTCACTCTCCTGGAGAATAGTAACAGCCATGTTGATGGGTGGCAAAAAGGGTTCTCGCAGACAATTAAAAAGAAATCAGTTTCACTTTGGAGGCATTAAAATTAATAAGTCATTCCTTGCACCATTTAACAACAGGTTGCAGGTTATTTTTTAGATCAGCTGCCAATTTGACTTTATCAAACCAATCAGACTTACTATTAAGACAATAGTAAATAGTTGTCATCAACATAGATACCATGTCGAGAACTCACAGAATCAGGAAGGTTGTTGATGAAAATTAGGAGCAATGTAGGTACAATGATAGAGCCCTGGTGTACACCTGCATTAATGCAAAAAGATCTAGAAGATTCAAAACATCTTTCATTTCATTATTTGATAAGAAAGATTGGATCAATCAAAAAAATTGCCCAGAAATACCATAACCTTCTGATTTGTGAAGAAAATCAATATGCCAAAACCTGTCAAATGCATTTAAGATATCCAAAGCAACAGCAGCCCAAGCTATATCATTATTTAAAGCTTGCTCTTTCAGCAATAAGTATTAATGCATCAGCAGTTGACCTAGAGAAGTGAAAGCCATATTGCTTATCTGAAAGAAGACCCTGCAAGATGAAATGTTAAACAGTTCAAAGTTGATTAGAGCCTTTCATACTTTGCCAAAAAGAAATAAAAGTCTGATAGAAGGATCAGAGGGGTTCTCTAAAGTTCTTAAAGACAGGAACCAAAGAAGAGGATTTCAAACAAGCAGGAAAGTAATAAGGCATTTATTTTAGTGTTTAAAGAGAGCAGGAGCACATTTCTTAAGGATGATTGCAGGGATAAAGAGCATTCTATGCATTATATATACACTAAATAAAAAATTGATGATTTTGATATATATAATGAATAATAGAATTATTTGTTATATAATTGTTCTTTCAGAACAATGGACCCAATGACATTGTAATAATTCCATTTGGTATGACAGCTGATACAGTCAAGATCCACTTTACATCAGAGAGTCCAAATTGTAAAATGCAGGTTACAGTATCTATTATTGGATGCTTTGAATCAGCATGTAAGTGTTTACATGATTTTTTGTTAATATTCCTTTTTCAGAACAGTAATGCAAACAATTGTAAATTTTATGTATTAATTATTTGAATATAAATTTGATATCTCTATTAGTTTTTAAAATTTATTATTATTAATTATTATTTATTTTATTTCATTATTTATATATATTATGATTGTTATAATTAGTATGGTGGTATCTGCCACACAGAGTTTACCGACTCTTTTTTGTTAGGAAGAATAACGTGTTTTAGTCTTCCGATACTAATATTAGCATTAGTGTAGCCATTGATACACTAATACTGAATACGAATATAGAAAGACGAAATACGCGAGCGTAACAAACAAAACATTTAATAAGGCAAACAACTTACGTACATATATTCAAAAGATTCACATATGTCCAAAAACAAATGATTGTCCATATTGTCCCAAAGGAATGAGGAGTTTTACAGAACGAAAACAAAGAAATAACATACCAACTTTATGGCCTTTGATCGTCCGCAGATAAGTGAATAGAAAGTACGTTTTTCTTTCGCTAGGCCGTACACATGTTGACCAGTTTCCACATGTGTGGACACCCTGGTGGTCAGGAAGGTACAGAGGTCGTTCCTTCCAGAACAGAAGCAAAGACAAAAAGGGCAGAAGAGTTCTACTCTCTAAAAGGGGTCAAAACTCTCATGAGCTCAACCCAAGGGAAAACAACTGTGGTCTCCCTACATTTATTTGAAGTTGTATATGTATTGTTTATTATTATTTCTTTCAACTTTTTCCACAGTTACTGAGTTTTTCTGTATTAGTATTTATTGGTTTTTGTACATCTAAGCTGAAGATCATATGTCTTATTTTTACTTTCTGTTTTTGCTTACCTAAAGTTATATTTATCAACTTTTTCTAATTTTTTATCAATTGCTAGTTTAGGTGTTAGTACTATCAAAAAGGCTGTATAAATGATTTTATTGTATTCTAAATAATGACTTAATAATCTCTGA
The DNA here is from genome assembly GCA_903632075.3 of Acanthosepion pharaonis. Classification (NCBI taxonomy): domain Eukaryota; kingdom Metazoa; phylum Mollusca; class Cephalopoda; order Sepiida; family Sepiidae; genus Acanthosepion; species Acanthosepion pharaonis. The sequence continues at coordinate 724,377 of CAHIKZ030000437.1, forward strand.
GTATTTTAGGCTTAAATCCCAATATATATTTTCATTTTGTTTCTGCTATTTTTTTCTAAAATTAATAAACTTTTCGATATTTGTGCTTGCTTATTTATGTTCTGTTTCATAATTTGTCTTGCTTTCTAATGTTTTTGCTTGCCTAACATTTTATATATTTAAAAAAAAAATTAATTTTTTTTTGAGCTTCTAAAATATGTAATGTATATAAATGTTTATATATGTATAGTATGTTCCAAAATTTGTCATAGCCAAGGGGTGATAGTGCGGACGAGTTTTCACTGTCTATAAAATGCTTTCAGGGCATGCATCTCAAATAGCCTCTGACAACTAAGTCTAGCTCCAAGCCAGAGAAAGGGTGAAGGCAGAAATCTGGTGCCTCATAACCAGCTGCTCCAGGTAGATGAAGCTCAACAGCTCAGGAAAGCAATTTATCTAGGACAAGGAAAACCCTAATTTTAAACTTTCTGGCAAGTCTTCTAGCCAAGTCGTCCCTAAACATAATGCCCCGTATTTCAACACCAGTCTAGGAGAAGGATATGGTTAAAATATTTGCTGTGCTTGTTTGATACAAAGTAATATTACACCAATGGGATTTAATTTTATAAATAAAACTAGTTGCTTGTTTCAGCTAAATTTTTCATTTAAAAAAAGATTATCGGTACTAGTTGGGAAAATCTTAAGATTCTAAATTTTCCAATGGCATATACTTGCTTGATAAAAACATGATCAAAATTTTTGATTAATCTTATTAAAATCTATAAACTTGAGGCCTGAGGAAAATATATATAAATTATCTCAAATTTACTCTCTAGATCATTTTACTGATTTATTTAATGCTGTATATGACAGTAAAAGGACTCTATTTCTGTTGGTTAAAGATATCTGCTTTTGGCTAATTTTTGCCATTCAAAACAAGATTTTTCAGTATTCCTGTACATTTTTAGTAACCCTTCTTTTACTTTCAAATATTTCTTGAAATCTAATTGCATCTAGAAACTTTAATTGCAAATCAGTCGATTTTTTGTGCAAAACAGGCTCAACTTACTTGAAAAAATCTTTCGCTAATTTACCCCTAACTTGAATGTCTCATACAATTCTGTTGGTTAAAAAAATAGAAAAATAGGATCTCACCCACGCATTTCTTGGAATTGGTGGCAGTGTCTACTGAATTTCCGGTGAGCCAGTTTAATTATCAAAAAAGCTATAAATACAAACAGCAATCAAGTTTCTATGCAGAGAGATATACAGATACATCAGAGAGATGCCAAGAAAGAACTTAATTTTATGCTGATCAGAGACTACCGTTTGGAACAAACATCTTTTCTGAAAGATTTTGAAAAATACTCTACACCACAATTCACCAACATTTTCAACAACTCATTGTGACAAAACATTTTAACTAGCATATCTTTCTCAGAAAATTTTTATCTAATTTAATTTTTATTAATCTTGACTTTTCTAGTTAAAGATAGACAACTTTCACTTACTCAAAAATTGTAAATTTAAAATTTACACTGCAACAGTATTAAAAATTTCTAATAACAATTTTATTCTCAAACTTTTAACCCACAATGTTCAGAACTTTCTGCATTTAACATTCCAAACCAGCAATGAAAACCTTTTCTTCTAAATATTCTCTGATCAATTTTACACAAACATCATTACAACACAAATTGTAAAATTCTGTATATAAAAAATTTTATTTGTTATCCAAGCCTATTCTTTTGTCATAATTGCATATCGTTACCTATTGCATTTTTTTTTTAAAATTTATGTTTATGGATGTTACATGTTTCATTTGCAGTGAAACACTAAAATATTCACACAGCCTTCTCAGATCCACTACATATTCATGCCATGCATTAATTGTCTGCAATTGTCACATTATTCTTTAACTGAAAGCTCATGTTATGCATTTTGAGATGTCATATCCATCTACTCCAAATTTTTGTCTTTAGTTATATTGGATTCATTTTGCCTCACATGCTTGAATTTGATTCATAAGTTATCCATTACTATGGTGGTACACTTTAAATTTTTGTGTAATACTTTCTTATTATTTCTCTTCAACACTTTGCATATTCCATCTTTCCAAGTTTTTTATTAGTGAATAATTTACTCCAAATTTTGTTCTTAATTGTCAATTAGATTTACAAAACTCATCTTTAATTGTGGTGCTTGGAACTGTAATTTCATTTTCAACTTTTCAAGCCTTTTGTCTGAATCTAATGTAATTATATTACCTTAAGGTTCATTACTATGAACAATAAGAAGAGTTTTTAGCTACCATTTGTTTTAGAAAATTTACTCAATTTTTTTACTATCACTTTATTTTATTTTTCTTTATTATAGCCACAACTACAGCAGAAACAGGTATGCATTCAACAATTTTTTTAAATTATGATATTATTTAGGCCAATCTCATTTATTGGATTTATTTCAATATTTAATTAATCTCTGTTTCTACCTTTATTTTTGTACAGTTTTATTAATCTTCACTGCCATCCATATTTGTTACTTGTCATTATTGTTAAATATAATACATTCATTACTTGTGGTAATAAAGAATGCCTTCAAGTAGATGATAGTAATGATTTAATTTTAATATTTACAAAGTATCTAATGTTTACTTAATACTAATAATTTACTTATCACTAATATAAGTAATCATTTTATATCAAAGAGACATAAAATTACTTAGAGATTAAAATGACCTTAAACATAATCATCAAGAAAACATTTTTCTGTTTTCTTGCTGCCTGATAAATGTAATTTCCTTATATTAAATATTTCTTGTAATATATTTTTTCATATTCTTCCCTTTTTTTTACTTATGTGATAATTATTTTAGCGATTTACATTTTTGTTCTTTATAAAATATTACAAAATCTTTGACAAAAAAAACTTATTTTTACTTAGCATTTTTACATATAATTCATTACTTTAACACAGTGTTTCTAAACCTTTTTAAGCAATGTCACACCTTGGAGCAAATGAAAATATCAAGGCACACTTAGCTAAATTTTTAAATGTTAAGTTATAAAACCATTGATTTAAAAAATACACACACAAATATGAATTTACTTTATTTCAATGTTTCTATTCAACTATTTGTGCAATTTATTTAGTGTGAAACCCATGCCTGGTGTTTTTTCACAATTTCTTCAATGTTTGGTTGAATGTGCAATGGGCAGATCCTCATTTCTTCTTCAGTTTAGCATAGTCTTTCTCACTTCTTATTTTTGATGTTATTTAGGGTTGAGAAGCTTAATTTACATAAATAAGAAGTAGAAAATTGCAATAAAATTGATAAAGCCTTTTTAGTTAATGTGGGATAAAAAGTTTAATACTTATTCATTTATTCAAATACTAACGCTGTACCATTACTACTTCCACACACACGCACACATACATATATATATATATATATATATATATATATATATATATATAGGTACGCCGTGACAAGATGATTACATAGCACGGTAGTTGAGAATCACTGCTTTAACCCATTATTGTCCACTGTAAAATCTGGTATTAATTATAAAAATTAAAATGAAACTCCAATATTAACTGTAGGTTTATAGAAATCAGCTGTTAATTATAAGTTTATATCAATAAGCAATTAATGCCTATCATACTAAAAACAAATTTGATTTTAGCATTTTTGAGGTGAGTGTCAGGCCAAGAACTTTTCAGCACCTCTTCTTAGTCAGATTTTATTATGCAAGCCAATGTTTTCACAATAAAATAACAATAGAATTAGTGTTAACAAACTGATAATGGTAAAATTTTCACATATTTATATGAGCAGTATACATAGGAGTTCAGCTCATAATATTTATCCTGATTAAAAATATTGATAATAATTTGTTTTGAGGGTGTTAGGAATTATTATGCAAAGTAAAACAAATGTTTATTTATAAATAAATTAAAAATATAAACAATAGAAACTTATTTTATTTATATACCTACATGAATTTTTTAATATGGACTTGTTGACATATTATGACCATTGGCAGTATTCCATTCATTGATTTTTATTTTATTTTTTTTTATAAACTTTACTATTTAAACTTCAACATTTGTACCAACAGTTTTATTAACTACACTGAGATCTCCTTTGCTTGAATATTGTTTTCCAATAATCCACAAGTTTTCTATTGGATTATTATCAAGAGAGGTTGGTAGCCATTCCATTCATTTGGTCTCTTAGAAACGTTTTAGCAAGATGGGCAATAATTCACTTTGCAGAATGTAAAGAAGTGTAGTGGCCCACAGAGGGTTTTCTAGTTTTATCAGGAATCTTAATATAAAGAATTTACAGGAAAATATTGACAGCAAAAACTGAGTTATAACAAAGGCACAGTTCTTAATAAAAAGGCCCAAATTTTATTATTAGCAAAACAACAAACAACTTAATTACAAATATGTACATTTGTTAATTTGTAAGAACTGAAAGGAGTCACCACCTTGTAAGGGGTAAAATATTAAAAATACATAAAAATGTTCCAAAGTTTGAGTGTGTAGATATGCAAATATGGTTAGATTAGTAGTCCAAGAAAAAGGAGCATGGTAACCACATACAAGTCTTTGGAAATGTTCGTGTGTTATAATCCTTGATGAAAGGATAAGTTAAACTCAAATGAAATTACTTGAATGAAATGATTGTTAAGTAAAATTCCAAAATAGTAGCATGCTGAAATGAAGATGCCATACATGGTATGTTGCTACATAAATGCAGAAATTTGATGGAAAACCAAATCATGATGCCATGTTGCTAAGATAAATTCAATATGGCAATGTGCGGATGAAAAAGGTGTGGTTGCTAAGTAACCAATCATAATAGTATAGGCCATCATGATGGTGTTTCTGCGAATGAATATTAAGAGGTCATGCAAAACAATGAATAATTAACAAAGCAACAAGAACAAAGTGGAGGATTGGGTTTGCTCAACAGAAATGAACAGAATGTTCTCAACCATCAAATCTGGGGCAGATGGCAAAGAAAAGAAAGGAAAAACATTCACTGCATCTTCCCGAAAGAGAGGGTAAGCAGAGAAGAGAAAGAAAGGCAATGTCTGCACCTTTTCAAGAAGGAAGTGAAAAGAGGAAAAGAAAGCAAGCATGAACAAACAGGAACAAAGGACCTCAACACCAAAAGGTGTAAGTTGCTTCTACTTCTTTCAGTGCCTGGTTAGGGAGGTAATCATTACTGTTGTGATGACAGGATCAGCAATGTAACCTTTGTGGTGGTGGTGGTGGTGGGGTGGTTGTTAGCCCAACAGAGGTCCAAAAAGTCTCTGTATGTATATGTGTGAGTATATATATATATATATATATATATATATATATAACAAGGACAAATTGTAGTGGGATTTACTTGACCCCCCCACTGAGTTAGGTTGTGACACAAGGTCAGTTTTTAACGTGGAGACCCAAGTGTTTTCACTCGGGCTGCTGGTCATAGCTTGTCCAAGCTAGTCATAGCTGGTCTTGGCTTGTCATAGCTGGTCAGAGCCAGTCCAAGCTAGTTGTAGCCATGATACCACCAGCACAGGGACAGATCCCTACACAAGGTAAGTGTATTTACTTGACAACTGAGTCAGGTTGTGACACAAGGCCAGTTTCCAATGTGTAGACCCGAGTGCATTCACTCGGGCCGCTGATCTGAACTGGTCATAGCTTGTCCAAGCTCGCCTAAGCTAGTCATAGCTGGTCATAGCTTGTCCAAGCTGGTCAGAGCTAGTCTAAGCTAGTCATAGCTGGTCCAAACTGGTCAGAGCCAGTCCAAGCTACTCATAGCCATGATACTACCAGCGCAGGGATGAATCCCTACACAAGGGAAGTATCAACAAGGACAAATTGTAGGATATTTATTGTATATAAAATACAATTGTGGCACAAGGCCAAAATGGGGAGGGGTTGAGGCTGGTCATCACTAACTATCTTATACCTAGCTAATCTGATTCATGACCCATTCACATTTTACAGTTTCCACATTCACCATAAGAATTTGTTCGTCACCAATCAATCCTCCATCCACCATAATACCGCACCTCTCAAAGGGAAACCTACAAAACACGCCCCCCCCCATGCCTTAACAATTTAATGATAATAAATATATATATAAAATTCTAATAATGAAGAATGAAAGGGGAGGGAGATGAAGCCAATAATAAAACTAATACTCAACACAAAGTAAACTAAACATAACTGATGTTAGTAGGGCCCGTCCAACCCTCAAAACGGAGAGGCCGCTGTATTCTGCCCATTGGACAAAATCAAGAGGCTCTCACTAAGGGAGTGGGAAGGTGAAAATATAGATGGACATGGGGAAAATATAAAGCTGACCCAGTCGAGATAAAAAGGGGGCCAAAACAAACTGGGGAGGTCGGGAAACTCGACTTGAATCATAACCAAAGAGGCGGCCAGGAACAACACTTACTCACATTAACTAGGTACACTGAAGCTTGTCTAACCTAACCAAGGGGAGAGTTCCGCAGGAAACTACCCCGATGTGACGTAGGTTGACCTAAAAGAGAAAACCAAGGCTAGCCCCATTCAAACAAACTAAGCTCGCCTCTTTCACCCATCTTTCGCTAAAGACTGTCGAATGCAAGCATTTTCTATCAGTTCTAATCTTCATCTTGAGCTGATGCTCAAAGAATCAGATTAGACCCTTATGAGAAAGACGATTGCCTCGCAAGACTTCCTCCGTTTGCGTCATCCAAATCACCATTCAGGCCATTTCACCCCAGAATACAGGGGCGACACATTGTCACACACATATGCGCAATCAATGAGCATGAGCTTTTCGGGAGCGAGACAAGCTGTCAACTTGCCAACATAGTTCCATAAGGGGCGGACCCGGGGACAATAGTAGAAGGCATGCGAAACTGTTTCTTCCAGATCAAGGCCACACCATTGTGATATTTACTTGACTCCCACAGGGTCAGGATGTGACACAAGGTCGTTTAACGTGGGAGACCTGAGCGTTTCCACTCAAGGGCCACTGGTCCAAAACTGGTCATAGCATGTCCAAGCTGGTCAGACTTTAGTCAAAGCTGGTCATGGCTTGTCCTAGCAGGTCCAGGCCAGAACCAGTCCAAGCTAGTCGAAGCCTTGATCGAACCTCAGCCATAGGCCAAGAAACGATCCAATATTTGTTAAAACCCCAACGAAAAATCATTGGGTGAGGTAAGGCCACACCATTGTATCTAGATATTTTTATATATATATATAAAATTATTATGGCACCATAACTTGGCTTGTCTTTCCTATTTCTTTGCTTAAGAAATTAAGTAGACATTTACAAAACATCTTTTCTTTAAGCAAAGCCTCCTACTGATATTCCAGAACTGTTCATCAAGTTTTATGTATTATATATACATAATTTTTGAAACATAGAAAGTTTTGTTAGAATTGAGAAACACTGGTACATAGTATGTAACAAAACCATTGTCAGTCAAGGGAGCTATTCCACTTTCAGTTGCTGAACTGGTGGATGTGACAGAAGCATTGTTTTACATGAATGTAATCTTTAGCTTAAAACTTCTTGGATGTGACCTGTATCTCACAAAAACATCTTGTCCAAGAATTTACAATAATTCTCTGCATTTATTTTGACATCATTATCAACTTTGAAAAGATCTATAATTTTATTGGTTTTAATACTAAACTAAAACATTAATTCACCAGCTTGCTCCTTGTTGCCCATGAAGTCATATTGGTTGACTATTTCTATTTCTTTCTATTTTAGCATCCCTCTGTGTCTTCAATGATGGCCTTGCAGATAACTCCTTAATAAGGAACTGGGATATTAAAGTTTCCAGTAATGAAGAGCATAAGGCTGATATGCGACCAGGTGGAAATGGATGGACACCTGAAGTTGGAGATAAGAAAAATACTGTTACTCTTTTTGTTGGTGATGCTCTTATATATGGGGCCTCAATACGGCTACAAAAAGCTAAATGTGTAGAAAAATATGATGCTTTTCTAATAGGCATTGAGGGAAATATCCAGAAACTTAAGGTAATTATTATGGACTGTTTTTTTATTCTATTTTGTACAATATGAAATTACAGGAGATTAATTTTCACATTATATAAACATTTGTAATTGTTATCCTCAAATAAAGTGATTAATATATTTCTCTATTTCTTTAAGAATCAGATAGTATACAGCCAAAAGTACACCTTATTTTAGAAAATAGATCACATTGAATTTATAAACATACTCCATTACACTTTTTTCTTAAAGAAAAGAGATTGATAAACCAACTGATGATTAATTATAATTAATAATAATAATTATTAATTATATGAATTTGAAAATATTTAACATTTCAAATTCAATTTGAAGTTGAAATAACTTTTGATTTTAAGCTTAAGCATTAAATATTTGTGAAGAAAGATTTACACATCAATATGAATTTTTTCAAAAAAGTCAGTGTATTGTAAATAAGAATTTGTCAAGCTTGTAGCGGACCCCACCGAGCGCCCCCGTATCACAAAAGGGTGATGAGGTCACAAGAGGCCCGCTAACATTTTCGAAGACGTTAAATCTGACAAGGTGAAACAATATAGACGGCAGAACGAGGATATATAGGATATAAGTCAGTTTATTCTAGAAAAAGAAATAAAGGTGGTCGTTGCTGGTCATTGCAGGTGATCGCTGAAGTTGATGTTGGTTGTGGCTGGGATGATCACTGTTGGCTGTTGCAGTTGATGTTGGTCGTGGCTGGGATGCCAACTTGACGTGTTGGGAAGGAAAGAGGAGCTGGCATTGTTCGGGGATGTCAAAGGTCCAGTACAGGCATTGCGTGTTGCCAGTCGAGTCCGATATTAGTAACCTCCCGTATTAATTACAAACATTGTGTACGGGAAAGGTTATGGATGACGTGCAGGCAGCCAGTGGGGATGGAATGCCAAGAGTTGAATGTGGCCAAGGAGCCAGGAGTAGTAGGCGAAGGAGAGAGAGAAAGGAAAGTTTCCAACTATCGTCAAGTTGTCAGACAAAAAAAATGGGAGCGTAACTTAATACTCAGCCCTGTGATCGACGTTCCTGGCTGCGAAGGCCAGGGGCCTGCGTATCCGACCGTTACAGTCGCCGACCTCGAATTTAGTGAGAAGTCACTGTCTTGTGATAAGGGAGACCAGCAAGAGAATTGGCAAGCTAACACAGTAAAGTCTATATAAAAAATAAGTCTAGGTTAGCTAAAGGGAACTAAAGCCTAAAAATGTCTAGAAGTATATTACATCTAGCTCGTCTCTACCACAGGTTAACAGTGTATAGGGAGCACAACCGAGAGTTCAAGGTCGAAATGACCTGTTCTCTTAGTTTAAGGAGCAAAGGAGGAGGTAACTCTGACAATACCTCCCACAAGATTAAAAGTTGATTTTTATGTTTAAATGATGCTTAGAGTTGTTCAAAATGTTTGGTTATAAATTAAGCATACATTTTTTTTTTAATTTAACTGAATTACATTACAAGAGCTTTGTTATATTCATTAGTTTCTTATCAGAAAAATGATGAAACTTTGACTTGTTAATCATAATGGCTATTAATAAAGTGTGAAGAAATTTTGAAAGATACTCGATATAAATAAATTTGATACAAACATTTCTTTGTCTATATTGGTAATATAAGATGCATATTGTTTCCAGAACAATGGGCCTGATGATATTGTAAGAGTCCCATTTGGTGTCACAGCAGATACTATAAAGATACACTTCACTGCAGTAAATGCAAACTGTAAAATGTGTATTGTAATTTCTGTTGTTGGCTGTTTCCAATCAGCAAGTAAGTGTTTGAATTGATTTTTTTATCAGATAACCTGCAAAACAGGAGTGCATTCATTTTTCAGTGTGCTCTGTAAACATTGTGTCAAAGCTGGTTAACCCCAACAAATATTGCTTTTGTCTGTTGAAATTATTTAAAATTTTCTTGAGTTTCATTCATTTACATAAAGAATTGTTGATATGTACTTTATTAAAGAATTTATTAATAAACTCAAGAACTGTATGTTTTCATAATGAAAGAATATAATGAGTTCTAAAATATTCTCACACACAGATTAGACTTACTGGAACAAATTTTTTGTTACTGTTTTATTTTTAATGAAATTACAAACTGATAGTCTTTAAAAACTGATTTAAAAAAAGATAATTTTTGTTTCTTGTTATAAACAATATAAAAATTACTGATATTAGATGGAATCAAAAACAAGTTCACCCCAAACAAGTCAGTAAAGCTACTGAGTGTTTACAGGTTGTGGAAGAATTAGAAAAAAGAAACATTACTAAAGAGCAAGAACAAAGGAAGAGTAATCAGAAGGACAATAGATAGTGATTGACATCACATTTAAATTTTTAAAGATTAAAGTTGACAGGAAAGCATGGAGCCAGAAGAGAGTTCCTCAGGTGAGAAGTGCAAGAAAAGAAACTGTTAGTATAGAACTTACAGCTATATTTAACCAACTCAACTGTAAATTGGGGAGATCTTATTGTCAGTCTAGTACTGCACTTATTCATAAAGTCTAGATGCCATAGCAAAGAGCTCTTCCAAACAATTACCATGAAAGTATTTATAGAAAACGTACAGGGAGACAACTTTACAGTGGTAGGAAAGTGACTGAAGCCGAAATGCCAGATCGGGACCAGTAATACTGCTGATTCTTCTTTGGATTTTATCAAGGATCTCTAGATATGAAGCAGGAGCTCCAGACCATATGTGGTAGCAATATTCTAAGCATGGTCAACTGGTAGACATAGATAAGCAAGATAGATTCAAGAGAGAAAAATTGTCTCACATGACACAGTGAATCAACTTTCTTAGCAGTTGACCTAGCAAAGGATTTAATATAGTCTTTCTACTTCATGTCAGCTGAGAATGATAAAAATAAGCCTCTTTAAAGGAATATTCAATTATTCAATTGTTTTAAACAACAAGAGTTTCATGACTTGTTTGAATAAATTTATTTTCCTTGAGCAAGGAAACATTGTCACTACCTTTGATAATGGAAATGAAATAGTTAACCTCCTTTTCAATTATTAAATGCACATCATCATTGGTAAAATGCTGGCAGATTTTATTTTATAAAGGTTCATATAAATATAAACTTTGTGAAAATTAAACTTAGAAAATGGATATGATAAATAAAGTGTGAATACAATACAAATAATTGTATAGAGCTGCAGGTGAGATTACAAAAACAAATCAACCAGACAACTGGGGAAGTAGAGAAGATTTAAATACAAAATACCAAAGATTTATTTCAATATAAAAAGATTCCACACATAAGGTTAATAGTTATTTCTCTTCTGAGATTCAAAAACACATGAAATATGATTCAGTTTATATAATGTATCAAAAAAGAAAAAAATTTACTAAGGTGAAAAGGTATTGTAAGTACACTAATTTGGGAATCTTCTGCCATAAATTTATATCTAAGCTCATATATCTCTTTTCCTCACAGTGATACTGATGATACAATGTGAGATAAACTGTTAAAATAAAAACAAAAGTGATATAAATTTGAATAAAATAGACTGTTAGATATATTACATGTTGAAATTTAAATGTTGAGAATCTCTGTATCTTTGTGTTTCAATGTAAACTGTAACCAGTGTGTGTTGTATTTCTTCTACAGTAAATCTATATTATACAATATATCTCCTTCCCTCACAAAATTAGTACTAATGCAATGTATAATAATAAAAAATAATAGTAATTAAATAAGATGAGATAGGCTAAGTATAACATTGAATGTTAAACTTTAATTTGGAATGGTGAAAAAGTCTGTATCTTTAATGATTCAATGTAAATGGTAACCAGTGTTTGTTACATTTTTCCCCACACTTTTTCTTCTTATATAAATTCCATCATTAAAACTATTACTTGTCAGAAGTTTCTTTCAGTTTTCTATTTTATCATGTATTTGTCCAAATTTATAATGTGATTTATAATATTTCATTATCTGAATTTTCACTTTTTAATATGAATGGAATAATATCAAAACCTTCTCAGAAAATGAAATGCATTTCTTATTGCATTTATTTTCAATTTCAATATTACTCTTCTTTTTATAGCTACATCTCCAGCACCTACAGGTATGTATACAAGTAAATATTTATATCATGAACTGAAAGTTTAAATAATTAAATATAAGAATGTAAAATATCTAATTTTTTTAATATTTTATTTGACTGATGTAACTGGAATATTATACAGACAATGGATTCATGGCTGAATAGTTAGAATGTTAGTGTTCTAACCATGAAAACTAAGTTTGAATTTCATCATAGTTGATTTCTTTGGAGAGACAATTCTAGCAGGCAGCACTGTTAGGAAGTAGCAGAAAACCATGTCACACCCTGACCCAAACCATCTGAATTAAATTGGGTAAGTGAAACTGTTCAGGAGTTATTGATTGTTGTGATAACACATCCCTCACGCACTATCTCAAACAAAAAGCAAGGCAGAAAGTGCTCATCAATACTGGAAAGAGTGATAACAAACAACTACTGGAGAAACCTTATTTTTTCTTAAAAATTTGTTTTAAAAGAAAAATTTTATAAATTTCAACTGACAGCAGCACTGACTGCTTGGTCAATAAATGCTGAATGTTTTCTTATAAGGAAAAAGTTAATATTATCATTACCAACATGGAGTCACAAGTTCTCATGACCAAGTGTTTGAGCATACTGGCCTTGTTCAACTACTTATACCAGATAGTGCAGTCTCTCCCAGAAATTGTAACTAACACCTGCTCAGTATCATTGCAATATAAACCACAGGTTGACTCTCTGGGTCTTGAAGGGACAAAAATGTGCCTGCAACAGGGATTAACTAACCAACCTATAGGAACAACATACTGAGAAAATGAGCATCCACCCACAGAATTTAGGAAAAAAATTTAAACACTTGCATCAAGAATTTAGAGAAATTCCAATACATTTACAGAAAGTTTGAAAGATTCTTTACTTATTCATAAAATGATCAAACAAGCCCACAAAATAAAATTTATATAGAATAAGAAATAATGTAAGTTTCAATTCAATAATTACTGCATTGATTCAGTTGATTATTTGTCAACAATTCTTGGTTTTTGGAATATTTTTTTCTCTTTCAAAATAAGAATATACAAAACTTAAGCTGCTATATATTTTGTTTATCAAATCATATAACAATATTTATTTCAAAACCTAAACAATTAGTGGCTAGATTACATTTAATTATCCTGAATAACAGCTGAATCTGTTTATTTTATTTATTTATTTTTTTAATCATTTCATTTGAGAAATAGAAAACATCATTAAGGAGAGAGAACAATAAAAGAATATTAATTAAAAAGACAGAAGATAACAATGAACAGTGCATTTAAATTTTTGACTGGAAAGCAAGAAGCCAGAAGAGAGTTCCCCAAGTAAAAAGTGCAAAGAAAAAGTGCAAGAAAAGCTGTTAGCATAGAACTTATGGTTACATTTAGCTATTTCAACTTTAAAATGATGAGACCTTGCTGCCAATCTGGTAGTACACTTCATAAAATCTAGATACCAAAGAGGAAAGCTCATCACAAAAATTACAATGAAAATATTTATAGAAAAGGCACAGGGAAGCTACATTAAAGCAGTAGGAAAATGATTAAAGCCAAAATACCAGGTCAGGACCAATAATATTACAGATTTTTCCTTCTATTTTACCAAGAATCTCTAAATATATAGCAGGAGCACCAAATCAGATGTGACAGCAATAAAAATAAATTAATCTTCAATGTTACTGAAGCACATACAAATATTTAAAGGGTAAATTTCAAATTTCTTCATAATGAAATTATAATTCCCAGAAACTTTATTGAAAATTGTACAAATGGTTTTCTTGATATAAGCATTTATTCATTTCATAAATTTACAGAAGCAAACAATTCATTAGTTAATCATAATATGTTAATTTCTTTGCTAAAAACAGGAGTCAATGAGTTAGAACTTAATAGGAACTAGTAAATATCAAGTTAGAAAGTTGAATAACAAAGTTCAAGAAACATATGCTCTAGAAATATGCATTCATGAAAATTACAAACCTTTTTTTTTATTGCAGAAACTCCAACACCAAAACCTTCAACAGAAACAGGTTAGTTTTTAACGATTACTTCTGTAAAACTTCTCATAATTTTTGTATTTCAACAAATTTTTAAATAAGAAGCACTTAATTTAATCTGAATGTCTTTTTCTGCAGCATCATTATGTGTAAAGCAAGATGGCCTTGCTGATTCTTCATTGATAAGGAATTGGGACATTGATGTTTCCAGTAATGAAGAACACAAGGCTGATATCCGACCAGGTGCAAAAGGATGGACACCCAAAGCTGGAGATAAGAAAACTACAGTTAACCTTTTTGTTGGTGATTCTCTCATTTATGGAGCCAACATGAGGCTTCAGAAATCTAAATGTGTTGGAAAATATGATGTCTTTCTCAGTGGAGGTGAACAAGGAAATGTACAAAGGCTCAAAGTAAGTAACTTAACAATGTGATTATGTTAAAATATCTTTTGTCAAATATAAATTAATTATAACTTTATAGAAATTTTAATAATATAAACAACTCATCTTTTCTATGATTTTCGTCTTTTTAGAATAATGGACCAAATGATATTGTGATGATTCCATTTGGAACAACAGCAGATACAGTGAAAATCCATTTTACTGCTGAGAGGTCAAAATGTAAAATGCAAATCACTGTTTCTATTATTGGATGTTTCCAATCAGCATGTAAGTGTTTGAAGCTGTGCTAGCATTTTATCAGATTGTTGTTGTATGAAACCAAACAAAAAATATTTTTGACATACTCGTCAAATTAGAATTATATTAATAAAATATGAAAGATTAATTTTATACAAAAATTTAATTAACTTTTTGGATATAAAATCTGCATATTAGATGAGATAAAAAATTTAAAAGTAATTTTTATTATGAAATTGAAAATATATATATATATATATATATATATATATATATATATATATATATATATATAAGTATAAGTGTGCATGTATGCAGAAAATAGAAAAAGAACACGGGTGCATAATCCGGAGTTCCTTAGTATTTTGTTTTTATTTTTAAGAAGACGGTGCTCCATACACAAATAGAGCTTTATTATAATATTTTTTTTGTTTAAAAATATGATTCCTTCCTTCATAAGAGTTCTCATGTTTCAAAACGAGAGCCAAAATCCTCCAAATAATTATTAAAATTAAGTCAAATTGAGGTATTTAGTCTCATGTCATCTTCAAGCGAAATTTTAATTTTGTAGCTTATTCCTAAAAAATTTTGCTTGAAGATGAAAACGAAACTAAACACCTCAATTCAACTTAATTTTAATAATTATTTGAATGATTTTGGCTCATTTTGAAACATGAGAACTCTCATGTAAATGAAGGAATCATATTTTTAACAAAAAATATTATATATATATATATATATATATATATATATATATATATATATATATATATTGATATTTTTAATTCCTTTCATTTTTTTTTTATTTTTTAGCTACAACACCAACACGTATGTATATATTTTATTTTATAAAAGTCATTCAAAAATTGATATATACCTTAAATCATATTTTATACAAACACATCTACTTATACAATATAACAAATAATATTGAAATGGTATAAAACAAACAACAAATGAATGTACCACTGGTTTTGAAAAAATGCTTCTTTGTCATATTAAATAGAACATTACAGATATATGCTTCTATATTATATTATATATATAAATATATATATATATATATATATATATTATCAGAGTGCATCTGTAAAAGAGATAAAATAAATAACTATAATTAGCCAATGCATTTTGTCCTTTAAGAGACTTAAAAAAAAAATTGAAAACTACTCGCTCACTTTACTTTTTACCAGATTTTGAACTATGACACTTTGTGTCTCCACATGCTTTGACCTACCACCTGATGAACATGTGCTAGTAGTACAAAACAAGAAAAGAAATAAAATAAAAACAAAACTGTCAACTTGAAGTAGCAACAAACGTCTGCAATAGATTTGTCTCTCTTGCAGCCAAATTACAATTCAAACGATAGTCCATCGTAACAGTCCAGCAAACAACTTAATAGCCCACATCACATCAGTCCCAGCTGCACTGCTAGCCAATGTCCCAGACCGTTTTCTTCTTCCCCTCAAAAATCAGCCGACGCAATTCAAAAACTCCCATGTTTTCGTCGCTCTCAATCCACGTCCCCCGCTCGTCCAATCAGCATGCTGACCACCACTAGACAAATTGTGTAGTAGTAGCAGAAAACAACAAATGTCGGAGAATGCAACCCGACAAGCAAAACATCCTGGGCACCCCAACTGCGGCCAGAGCGAACATTTATCGTCACTCTCCCCCCTGGTCTCCTGATCACACAAATAACAGTGCGGGTGTGGTCTTTTGTTTTGGGTGCTTCTCCGACAGGACACTATCGGAACTTCTTCAGATGAGCTTTCAGACGAGCTGTCAGAGCTATCAGGGCCACTCAGTGGGCCCTCATGTGAATCGCTAGCTACAGGTTCAATTAGCAATTCACCTTCCGACGAATCATCCTCACCATCGCTCACTGAGGGGTTGGGTTGAGGACAGGGCACTGATCCCTCACATGTCGTGAAAGTTCATCGACCGATATGGTACCGGTGACACGGCCCTTTTTAAATTGAGTGGTGCACTGACTAATGGGAGGCTTGACCCTGACGGCCTCTCCTATCTCGTACGATCCACACACTTCTCGTCGATCGGGCAGGTATTCGCCGTCAATCCCTTTGACCCGTACCTGGTATCTATATATCGCATTAGCGGGGCACTTAAAGCAAATACGTTGTCCTTTGGTGTAGTGTTGTATCTGTATACAGCTTCCCTGACCATGCACTGTTTTCTGGTAGCAATCCTCTTTATACTCCTGTGGCATCTTTCCACTATGCCATTACCACTTGGCACATGTGCACATCGCAGTCGAAGCTGGATCCCCCATTCGTCCAGGAAGCGCTGGAACTGTCTGCTGCAGAAGGCAGCGTCATTATCAGTGAGGATTTCTTCTGGTGGTCCTCATTCATAGAATACCAATTCCAATTGGCGGATCACGCTTGGTGAGTCCTGTCGTGACAACGGTCACCAGAGTGCGAATCTGGTGGGCCCGCAATCTATCAGCGTGATGAAATTCTGGTCGCCGTAATGGGTTATGTCCATACCCAGCCTGCTCCATATGTGTCTTACTCCCAACTTTCCTTTTCGCCATTTAACTGGTGCAGGGTCTATTGATTGGCATGTTCGGCATCCTCTGACCACTGCCCTCACGGCATTTGTAGATACTGACGGATTGGTCAGCCGTACAAAATAGCATGTTCTTCTTATGCCGGGGTGCCCACTACAATGATGTATCCTCATTATCTTGTCCGGCTCCTCCACAGACGCAGCGCACATTGGTGGTACAGGCTCAACGTCCTTTTTTACAGCGTTAAACCATCTTTGTGGTATCCGAGTCAATTTGTCAGCAAGATTGCAGCTAGATGTTACCAGTGTTAAATCCATGGACAGATCATACTCGGTGACAAGGTTTTTAATCATACTCAGCCATCTTCTAATGAGCATCTCAGTGGCTGCTTTGGTGCGTACCCTGGCCTTTGCACTTGTAGCAACTTATACCAGCGCATGGATCCAACCCGGGGGAAGCTCTGACATTACTTTGTCTTGCTTGTGCAGCCGCTGCGAAAGATTCCTCTAGGGCTGAGGAATCCTTAAGGATAGTTCGAGCCCGGTCCAGTAGTTCGTCAAGCGCCAGCGTGTTCACACTTGAGTTTGCCCTCAACAGTTGTTTTACTCTGTTCGGAAACCCTGCTACAAATGCACACGCCAACACTCGTCCGAGCAGTGCACCAAACAGGGTCGCTAGCAGCCAAATAGACATCTACAGTTTCACCTGGCTGTAAACTTCAAGCATGGCTTTGATTCTAGCCGGATCTTCTTTTTCCTTGTCACTTAGTTGCTGATACACCACAAAAGCGCCTCCCGTCAACCGTAATGGAATCACCTTCTCAATGTACTTCACTCTGCACAGATGACAAATCAATTCGACCTTCTCACCCATTCCAATCGAACTCTGGGATTAGCTTTAAGTTGAATTTGTCTCCCATTTTTGCCGAAATTGTGCTGGTAGTACAAAACAAGAAAAGAAATAAAATAAAAACAAAACTGTCAACTTGAAGTAGCAACAAACGTCTGCAATAGATTTGTCTCTCGACTGCAACTCTTGCAGCCAAATCACAATTCAAACAATAGTCCATCGTAACAGTCCCGCAAACAACTTAATAGCCCACATCACATCAGTCCCAGCTGCACTGCTAGCCAATGTCCCAGACCGTTTTCTTCTTCACCCCAAAAAACAGCCGACGCAATCCAAAAACTCCCATGTTTTCGTCGCTCTCAATCCGCGTCCCCTGCTCGTCCAATTAGCATGCTGACCACCTCTAGAAAAATCGTGTAGTAGTAGCACAAAACAGCAAATGTCGGAGAATGCACCCCTCCTCCACAAAACAGCAGCTCGACAAGCAAAACATCCTGGGCACCCCAACTCCGGCTAGTGCGAACATTTATCATCACAGAACATTGATGAACGTTCTCAAATTTACAAGCTTTGATAAACCAATGGCATCCCCATCTATGTATATAAACACCTGTAACATAATAAATCCTATATTACCTTGATAAAATCTCAAAGAGGACAAAACATATTGGCTAAGTATAGATTTTCCTCTTGTCAATTTTATTCCTATATATATATATATATATATATATATATATATATATATATATATATGTTTTTATATCTTAATTATATTTTGTATTTGATATATTACAGATATCTGCTTTCCTACCTACAATTAGGATATAAATTTTAGATCATTTAGAATTTTCTACAGGAAGAAAACATGACAATCCATGTTTTAAAAAAAAATGTATTCAATTATTCAAACACATTTAAATTTTATGTAATAGAATATATATTTGTATATTTCAGCAACCCCAAAACAAACAACTGAAACAGGTAGGCCTAAAAGTATTTTTAAAATTAATCTTTTTCATAAAAAGTGTACATATTTTCTGTCATTTACAAGTTGAAATATATTTTGATGAAACTGATATACAAACAATTTCTTCTGTGACAGCATCTTTATGTGTGAAGCAAGATGGTCTGGCCGATTCTTCTTTAATACGAAACTGGGATATTAAGGTTTCCAGTAATGAAGAACATAAGGCCGATATACGACCAGGTGGAAATGGATGGACACCTGAAGCTGGAGATAAGAAAACTTCTGTCAGCCTCTTTGTGGCTGATGCTCTCATTTATGGGGCCAACATGAGATTACTAACAAGCAAATGTGTAGGAAAATATGATGTCCTACTCAGTGGAAGTCAAGAAGGAAATGTGCAAAGATTCAAGGTTAGTTATAAAGAAATATTATTTAGATTAGCTCTTTTGTTAAATGTAAGTTGATTTTCAAAGCTGTAAAAATGATTTTATTCATGAAATACTGATGTAATTTTATCCAAAAAAAGCATTAATGTCAAAAATTACTAATAAATATTTTAATCTTAAAAAAATCAATATGATGCATTAAAAGTCATTAAGTGATATTATGTAGAGGTTTGAAATTGTAGCAAGACTTATTCAGATTTATTGAATTTACACTCTGTTTTATTATTTATTTATCCTCCAGAACAATGGACCAAATGACATTGTAATAATCCCATTTGGTACAACAACAGATACAGTCAAGATCCACTTTACATCAGAGAGTCCAAATTGTCAAATGCAGGTTACAATATCCATTATTGGATGTTTTGAATCAGCATGTAAGTATTTCCATTGCAATCTACATATTATCCAGATTAAATAGTAACTTTATTGAATAATTTAACATCTCATCTAGAAATTGATGGTATATTTTTTATTCTCTATTTGAATAGTTATTCAAAAACTTCACAATTTATCGTTATTTGTTTTCAAAGTACTATATTGATTAGAAATTATCAATTACAGTTTGTTTTTTCTTTCTAAAATTAATGCTTGTATCTTATATTCCTAATATTTTAACAAAAAATTCTTTATTCTTTAACATTTGTTTATAGCCACAACTCCAACTCCAACCCGTAAGTAGACAAATAAATTTTTCAGATTTTAAAAATAAATTATATTTTATAAAATTTGCAAAAGAACATATTAACTTTTGCTTTTCAATTTTAATTTTTAATAATTACTAGCTGATTATACTTCTGTGTTGCTTGAATGTCACACATGTTTTTTGTAAGGAAATGATAATTGCTTTTAAATCATTGTTATAATTTGTGGAGAAAAATGATGCATTTCAATATTACTTGATGATCTTGCCAATGTGATCTCCATCTTCTGGCTTTCTCCTTCTATATTTTGGATAGGAGTCATTCTCTTGTTCAAATTTAAATTTAATTTAAATCAAAGGGGAAAAATTCTCAATTGGGGTTTGTGGCCCTGGGTTACTCCTTTGATCAAAATGATATATACTTATCCAAGTACCTTGGGTAAGTTTCAGAATATATATGGTTATAGCAGTCTGTCTTCAAAACCTTAAGAGGAGTTTGATAACAAATGGACAGACATAGGCTACAACTTTATAGATAAATAGAATGTATCTCTACCTAAGATAATAATAATAATGAAGGTTTTTATTAATTTTAGCAACTCCAACACCAAAGCCTTCAACTGAAACAGGTAAGCTTAAGTTATTAATAAATTTAAATTAATCTGCTTTAAGCAAGATTTATTTCATATTATATCAAGTAAATGTTTCAGTATTTATAAAAATTAAAACTGAATTGAATATATTTTCTTCCAGCATCTTTGTGTGTAAAACAGGATGGTCTGGCCGATTCTTCTTTGATACGAAACTGGGATATTAAGGTTTCCAGTAATGAAGAACATAAGGCTGATATACGACCAGGTGGAAATGGATGGACACCTGAAGCTGGAGATAAGAAAACTTCTGTCAGCCTCTTTGTGGCTGATGCCCTCATTATGGGGGCCAACTTGTAGAGATTACTAACAAGCAAATGTGTAGGAAAATATGATATCCTCCTCAGTGGAAGTCAAGAAGGAAATGTGCAAAAAGATTCAAGGTTAGTTATACAGAAATATTTTAATTGAATCTTTGTTTAATGTATGGTGTATGAAAATAATTTGGCTATAGAATTTTATTTTTTATTATTTCAAAAGGCATTTTGTTATAGAAAAATTTAAATTGATATGTTAATCCTTCATTGTAAAAAAACAAAAAAGTCAATATTAAAATCATTGATCATTAAATGATGTTCTCTAAAGGCTTAGAATTGTAGCAAGACTTATTTAGATTTATTGAATTTACACTCAGTTTTATTATTTATTTATCCTCCAGAACAATGGACCAAATGACATTGTAATAATCCCATTTGGTACAACAACAGATACAGTCAAGATCCACTTTACATCAGAGAGTCCAAATTGTCAAATGCAGGTTACAATATCCATTATTGGATGTTTTGAATCAGCATGTATGTATTTTCATCATACATATACATTATTCAGATTACTTAAGCACTTTATTGAATAAGTTAAAATCTCACCTAAAAATTGATGACTAGCTTTTTAATAGCATATTTTAATATTTATGGAAAAATTCACATTAATATATTATTATTTGTTGTCAAAGCATTATTGGTGATAAGATATAAATTACAGTTTGTTTTTTGTAAAATTACTGCTTCTGTTTAATATTGCTAAAACATTATCAAAATTTTTATACCCTTTATCTATTCTTTCAAATTTTTGTAGCTACAACCCCAACTCCAACACGTAAGTCTACAAATTAAACTTATTCAATTTTATAATCATATTTGGTAACATTTGCAAAAAATCAATTGAACGTTCGTTTATCATTTAAATCCATTAAGATTATAATTGAATATAATTACATGAAATAATAATAATGTTCAAATTCTACATTCATAGTTAAATTCATACAGATGATTATTTTATATAAAATTAAATTTATAAAAATTTTATTTCACTTCATAGAATTTAATAATGCATAGGCAAATGAAAAGTTTAAAAAAACAAAATAGAATGGATGTTTATCATTTCTGTAAGTGAAATAATAATTGAGGTTTTTGTTCATTTTAGCAACTCCAACACCCAAACCTTCAACAGAAACAGGTAAGATTTAAATCATTCTGAATTAGGAAAATTGTCTTTTTTAAATTCCAGTTAAATGTTTGAATATTTATGAAAAGTTACATTATTACATTTTCTTCCAACATCTTTTTGTGTGTGAAGCAAAGATGGTCTGGCTGATTCTTCTTTGATAAGGAACTGGGACATTGAAGTATCCAGTAATGAAGAACATAAGGCTAATATCCGATCAGGTGGAAATGGATGGACACCTGAAGCTGGAGATAAAAGAAAACTACTGTTAGCCTCTTTTATTTGCTGATGCTCTCATTTATGGGCCAACTTAAAGACTACTAAGAAGCAAATGTGTGGAAAATATGATGTCCTCCTCAGTAGAAGTCAAGAAGGAAATGTGTAAAGATTCAAGGTTAGTTATAAAGAAATATTATTTAGATTAGCTCTTTTGTTAAATGTAAGTTGATCTTTCAAATCTGTAAAAATGATTTTATTCATGAAATACTGATGTAATTTTATCCAAAAAAAGCTTTAATGTCAAAAATTACTAATAAATATTTTAATCTTAAAAAAATCAATATGCTGCATTAAAAGTCATTAAGTGATATTATGTAGAGGTTTGAAATTGTAGCAAGACTTATTTAAATTTATTGAATTTACACTCAGTTTTATTATTTATTTATCCTCCAGAACAATGGACCAAATGACATTGTAATAATCCCATTTGGTACAACAACAGATACAGTCAAGATCCACTTTAGATCAGAGAGTCCAAATTGTCAAATGCAGGTTACAATATCCATTATTGGATGTTTTGAATCAGCATGTAAGTATTTTCATCATACATACACATTATCCAGATTAGTTAGGCACTATATTGAATAAATTAATGTTTTACCTAGAAATTGATGGTTTATTTTTCCTGGTATATTTATGAGGAAATTAAAAAATAACCTACTATTATTTGCTTTCAAATCACTGTACTGATAAGAATTTATAAATTAGAGTTTGTTTTTTCTTTCTTCTTTTATTTTGTAAAGTTAATGCTTCTGTTTATATACCTAATAAGTTATGATGATATTTATCCACTTTACCTATTCTTTGAAATCTATTTACAGCCACAACCCCAACACCCACACGTAAGTTCACCAGTAATTGTCTCTGATTTTATAATTAATCATATTTGGTAAAAATGGAAAATAATTTGTTTTTTTTATCATTTAAATTTATTATTATAATAATTATAATTAAATGGAATCACATCTCAACATTATATCATTCTTCAGATGGGGATGTGAATTTCAGATATTTTATGAAAATAATATGAAAAATATAATTTTAAGTTTAATGCATATAATAATGATTTTTAATTTCTGCATTAAGTTTTATTCAATTTTTAATATTTCATTTTACTAAATAGAATTTTATAAAGCTTAGACAAATTAAAAGTTGAAAAAACTTAAAAATGGACATTTTCCTTCACTACTTGACCTTTTCTTGAAGTTAAACTAAAATAATAATAATGGCATTTTTTTTTTTAATTTTAGCAACACCAACACCCAAACCCTCAACAAAAACAGGTAAGCTTTTAATAATTTTTAATTTCTTCATTTTTTTTTTAATCATTTCGATTAACTAATTCAACATTGTATAAAATAAAATGAATGTATTTTCTTCCAGCATCTTTGTGTGTGAAGCAAGATGGTCTGGCTGATTCTTCTTTAATAAGGAATTGGGACATTGATGTTTCCAGTAATGAAGAACATAAGACTGATATCCGACCAGGTGGAAATGGATGGTCTCCTGAAGCTGGAGATAAGAAAACTACTGTAAGCTTCTTTGTTAGTGATGCTCTTATTTATGGAGCAAATATCAAACTACTAACAAGCAAGTGTATTGGAAAATATGATGTCTTCCTCATTGGAAGTGAAGAAAGAAATGTGCAAAGATTCAAGGTAAAATATAAAAGAATATTATTTAGATCAGATTTTTTGTTAAATGTAACTGGATTTATAAAAAAGTATCAAAAGTATCTCATTCATAGAATGTTGGTTTACTTACTAATCCAAAAATGATTTTTGGTATAGAAAATTTCAAATAAATATGTTAATCTTTCACTGGAAAAAAAAGTTTATATGCTACATTAAAAGTCATTAATTATTAAATAATGTTATTTAGAGGCTTGAAATTATAGCAGGATTCATTCAAATTTATTGACTTTATACTTAGTTTTATTGTTTATTTTTCCTCCAGAACAATGGAGCAAATGATATTGTAATAATTCCATTTGGTACAACAGCAAATACAATGAAAATCCATTTTACACCAGAGAGTCCAAATTGTAAAATGCAAGTTACAATATCCATTATTGGATGTTTTGAATCAACATGTAAGTATCTTCATTGGAATATATACCTTATTCAGATTAGACAGGAACTTTATTGAATAATTTAATGCCTCATCTAAAAATTGATGAGTAATTTTTATATTTATGGATAAACCTCACAATTAATTTACCATTTGCTTTTAAAACACTACAATGATGAGAATTTGTAAATTGTAGTGTTTTTAATTAATGAAACTATTTTATATTCCTAATGAGTGATAAAAATCCACATTACCTATTATTTAAAATTTGTTTGTAGCAACAACTCCAACACGTGAGTACAATAGACTTATCTGATTTTATAATTATTATATTATTATTAATTAATTATTATATTATTATTAATTAATTATTCATTAAAAAAATTGCAAAAAAATCAATTTACCTTTTTGTATCATTTAAATTTATTAAGATAATAATTATAATTAAATTAAATCACATCCCAATATTTTAATTCTCCATTTGGCATTTTGAATTTTAATTATTTTAAAAACATGGTTGAAAATAATTTTAAGATTAATGCATAAAATTAATTTTCAAATGGTGCATTTATGCTTAAATAAATGCAAATTATTTTTTCTATAAGACTGAGTTTAGAAAAATTTAATTTCCCTCAATAGAATTTAATAATGCTCAAACAAATGAAAAAACAAAACTAAATGGAATGGATGTTTCTCCTTGGTTATTTTATCTTTTCTGTAAGTCAAATTAAAAAACTAATGATTGTAGTTTTTGTTCATTTTAGCAACTCCAGCACCAAAACCTTCAACAGAAACAGGTTAGTGTTTAATAATTCCCGATGCAAAATTGGTTTTCATAATTTTTCCTTACATTATATTTTCAATGTATGATAGAGTTAACTAATCTCAATTTGAATATAATTTATTGCAGCATCTTTGTGTGTAAAACAAGATGGCCTGGCTGATTCTTCTTTGATAAGAAACTGGGACATTAAAGTGTCCAGTAATGAAGAAAATAAGGCTAATATCCGACCAGGTGCAAAGGGATGGACACCTGAAGCTGGAGATAAGAAAACTTCTGTCAGCCTCTTTGTGGCTGATGCTCTCAATTATGGGGCCAACATGAGATTACTAACAAGCAAGTGTGTAGGAAAATATGATGTCCTACTCAGTGGAAGTCAAGAAGGAAATGTGCAAAGATTCAAGGTTAGTTATAAAGAAATATCATTTAGATTAGCTCTTTTGTTAAATGTAAGTTGATCTTTTAAATATTTTAATTGAATCTTTTGTTTAATGTTATTTGATTTTGTATGGTGTATGAAAAATAATTTGGCTATAGAATTTTATTTTTTATTATTTCGAAAAGCATTTTATTATAGAAAAATTTAAATTGATATGTTAATCCTTCATTGTAAAAAAACAAAAAAGTCAATATTAAAAGTCATTGATCATTAAATGATGTTCTCTAAAGGCTTAGAATTGTAGCAAGACTTATTTAGATTTATTGAATTTACACTCAGTTTTATTATTTATTTATCCTCCAGAACAATGGACCAAATGACATTGTAATAATCCCATTTGGTACAACAACAGATACAGTCAAGATCCACTTTACATCAGAGAGTCCAAATTGTCAAATGCAGGTTACAATATCCATTATTGGATGTTTTGAATCAGCATGTAAATATTTCCATTGCAATCTACATATTATCCAGATTAAATAGTAACTTTATTGAATAATTTAACATCTCATCTAAATTGATGATATATTTTTATTCTCTATTTGAATAGTTATTCAAAAACTTCACAATTTATCGTTATTTGTTTTCAAAGTACTATATTGATTAGAAATTATCAATTACAGTTTGTTTTTCTTTCTAAAATTAATGCTTGTATCTTATATTTCTAATATTTTAACAAAAATTCTTTATTCTTTAACATTTGTTTATATACAACTCAACTCCAACCGTAAGTGAACAAATAAATTTTTCAGATTTTAAAATAAATTATATTTTATAAATTTGCAAAAGAACATATTAACTTTTGCTTTTCAATTTTAAT
The DNA here is from genome assembly GCA_903632075.3 of Acanthosepion pharaonis. NCBI lineage: Eukaryota > Metazoa > Mollusca > Cephalopoda > Sepiida > Sepiidae > Acanthosepion > Acanthosepion pharaonis. The sequence continues at coordinate 751,044 of CAHIKZ030000437.1, forward strand.
TTTTAATAATTACTAGCTGATTTATACTTCTGTATTTGCTTGAATCACACATGTTTTTTGTAAGGAAATGATAATTGCTTTTAAATCATTGTTATAATTTGTGGAGAAAAATGATGCATTTCAATATTACTTGATGATCTTGCCAATGTGATCTCCATCTTCTGGCTTTCTCCTTCTATATTTTGGATAGGAGTCATTCTCTTGTTCAAATTTAAATTTAATTTAAATCAAAGGGGAAAAATTCTCAATTGGGGTTTGTGGCCCTGGTTTACTCCTTTGATCAAAATGATATATACTTATCCAAGTACCTTGGGTAAGATTTCAGAATATATATATAAGTTATAGCAGTCTGTCTTCAAAACCTTAGAGGAGTTTGATAACAAATGGACAGACATAGGCTACAACTTTATAGATAAATAGAATGTATCTCTACCTAAGATAATAATAATAATGAAGGTTTTTATTAATTTTAGCAACTCCAACACCAAAGCCTTCAACTGAAACAGGTAAGCTTAAGTTATTAATAAATTTAAATTAATCTGCTTTAAGCAAGATTTATTTCATATTATATCAAGTAAATGTTTCAGTATTTATAAAAATTAAAACTGAATTGAATATATTTTCTTCCAGCATCTTTGTGTGTAAAACAGGATGGTCTGGCCGATTCTTCTTTGATACGAAACTGGGATATTAAGGTTTCCAGTAATGAAGAACATAAGGCTGATATACGACCAGGTGGAAATGGATGGACACCTGAAGCTGGAGATAAGAAAACTTCTGTCAGCCTCTTTGTGGCTGATGCCCTCATTTATGGGGCCAACATGAGATTACTAACAAGCAAATGTGTAGGAAAATATGATATCCTCCTCAGTGGAAGTCAAGAAGGAAATGTGCAAAGATTCAAGGTTAGTTATACAGAAATATTTTAATTGAATCTTTGTTTAATGTATGGTGTATGAAAAATAATTTGGCTATAGAATTTTATTTTTTATTATTTCAAAAGGCATTTTGTTATAGAAAAATTTAAATTGATATGTTAATCCTTCATTGTAAAAAAATAAAAAAGTCAATATTAAAATCATTGATCATTAAATGATGTTCTCTAAAGGCTTAGAATTGTAGCAAGACTTATTTAGATTTATTGAATTTACACTCAGTTTTATTATTTATTTATCCTCCAGAACAATGGACCAAATGACATTGTAATAATCCCATTTGGTACAACAACGATACAGTCAAGATCCACTTTACATCAGAGAGTCCAAATTGTCAAATGCAGGTTTACAATATCATTATTGGATGTTTTGAATCAACATGTATATTTTCATCATACATATACATTATTCAGATTACTTAAGCACTTTATTGAATAAGTTAAATCTCACCTAAAAATTGATGACTAGCTTTTTAATAGCATATTTTAATATTTATGGAAAAATTCACATTAATATATTATTATTTGTTGTCAAAAGCATTATTGGTGATAAAGATATAAATTACAGTTTGTTTTTGTAAAATTACTGCTTCTGTTTAATATTGCTAAACATTATCAAAAATTTTTTTATACCCTTTATCTATTCTTTTCAAATTTTTGTGCTACAACCCCCAACTCCAACACGTAGAAGTCTACAAAATTAAACTTATTCAATTTTATAATCATATTTGGTAACATTTGCAAAAAATCAATTGAACGTTCGTTTATCATTTAAATCCATTAAGATTATAATTGAATATAATTACATGAAATAATAATAATGTTCAAATTCTACATTCATAGTTAAATTCATACAGATGATTATTTTATATAAAATTAAATTTATAAAAATTTTATTTCACTTCATAGAATTTAATAATGCATAGGCAAATGAAAAGTTTAAAAAAACAAAATAGAATGGATGTTTATCATTTCTGTAAGTGAAATAATAATTGAGGTTTTTTGTTCATTTAGCAACTCCAACTTTAAACCTTCAACAGAAACAGGTAAGATTTAAATCATTCTGAATTAGGAAAATTGTCTTTTTTAAATTCCAGTTAAATGTTTGAATATTTATGAAAAGTTACATTTAATACATTTTCTTCCAGCATCTTTGTGTGTGAAGCAAGATGGTCTGGCTGATTCTTCTTTGATAAGGAACTGGGACATTGAAGTATCCAGTAATGAAGAACATAAGGCTAATATCCGATCAGGTGGAAATGGATGGACACCTGAAGCTGGAGATAAGAAAACTACTGTTAGCCTCTTTGTTGCTGATGCTCTCATTTATGGGGCCAACTTAAGACTACTAAGAAGCAAATGTGTAGGAAAATATGATGTCCTCCTCAGTAGAAGTCAAGAAGGAAATGTGCAAAGATTCAAGGTAAGAAATATTATTTAGATTAGATCTTTTTTTAAATGTAACTTGATCTTTGAATGAGAATAAAAAATATATATGAAAAGCGATCTTGCTCACAAAATGTTGATGTAATTTCACCATATTAAATATTTTAATCTTAAAAAAATCAATATGATGCATTAAAAGTCATTAAGTGATATTATGTAGAGGTTTGAAATTGTAGCAAGACTTATTTAGATTTATTGAATTTACACTGTTTTATTATTTATTTATCCTCCAGAACAATGGACCAAATGACATTGTAATAATCCCATTTGGTACAACAACAGATACAGTCAAGATCCACTTTACATCAGAGAGTCCAAATTGTCAAATGCTAGTTACAATATCTATTATTGGATGTTTTGAATCAGCATGTAAGTATCTCCATTGCAATATACACATTATCCAGATTAAATATTAATTGCATTGACTAAGTGAATATATCATCTAGAAATTGATGACTAATTTTTCCTTGGAACATTTTAGGATTTATGAATAAAATTCACAATTAATCTAACTTTGTTTTCAAAGTATAATACTAATAAAAATTTAAAAATCTGATGTAATGGAATAACCTGTCATGCTCATGAGTGACTACACTATAGGTAATAACTTCCTATAAGTATCTGTAAATCAACAGACTAAAGAGTTTAAGTGGGATCTGGTGAGTACAACTTAGACTTACGCAAGAACTACCAACCTTCCAATAGTAGCACTCACTACTGGATTAACTTGTGACGACCTGTGCATAATATTGTACTGTTTTTTTACAATAAACCTTTACTTATTTTATTCACCTTGTTTTTCAAGTACATATTAGCATGGAATATAACAAAATTGTAATTATTTATTCATAAAATTAATGCTTTCATTTTATATTCCTAATATTTTCTCAAAACATCTATTTTAACTCTCCTTTAACCTTTGTTTATAGCCACAACTCCAACTCCAACACGTAAGTACACAAATAAAGTTATCAAGTTTGATGAATAAGTTATATTTCTTCCAATTTTTAAAAGATTAATTCAATTGTTTTTTCAAAATTAAATGGAATTACATCTGAACATTGTTTCATTCTCCCTCTCTCCCTCTCACTCTCTCTCCACACATATATATGTATGTATATATGTATGTATGTATATATATATATATATATATATATATATTGATACATAATTCATTAAATAATATAGACAATATATTTAATATAGACTATATTATTTAATGAAACATGTATCAATGAAATCAATGAAAAACACACATATATAAATATATATATATATATACACATTTATATTTATGTTTAACGTTGTTATTTTATTTAAACATAAATAAAATATATATATACCTCGTATATATATATATATATATATATATATATATATATTTTAATTTATTACTTAGGAAAATCATAAAAATCTAATTTTAAGATTAATGCATTAAATAATGAGTTCAATTTCTGCATTCACAATTACATAAGTATGTTTTATTTTATTTCATTTCAGTCTATAAAAATTTAATTTTATTATTTAAAATTTTGTAAAATACATCTATTGGATGCTTTAGTACACATAATCAGTGATGTTTCTAGCCGAGGTTCATTAGGGGTTTCGGGTCTTTCAGCATCATACCCCTTCTCCATGATGACCCAGCTGATACTGTTTGGATGTCGACTGTCAGCTACAACTTTTTTCATTTCTTAAACAAATGAAAGATTTAAAAAAACTAAATGGAATGGATATTTTCCTTGACTACTTGACCTTTTCTGTACGTCTAACTACAACAATAACAATGGTGGTTTTTCATTTTAGCAACTCCAACACCCAAGCCTTCAACAGAAACAAGTAAGATTTTAATTATTCTAATTTGCAATTTTTTTCATAATTTAATGAACTGTTTCAATATTTATAAATAAAATTAAACTCAATGCATTTTCTTCCAGCATCAATGTGTGTTAAGCAGGATGGCTTGGCTGATTCTTCTTTAATAAGGAATTGGGACATTGAAGTATCCAGCAATGAAGAATATAAGGCTAATATCCGACCGGGTGGAAATGGATGGACACCTGAAGCTGGAGATAAGAAAACTTCTGTCAGCCTCTTTGTTGCTGATGCTCTCATTTATGGGGCCAACATGAGATTACTAAAAAGCAAATGTGTAGGAAAATATGATGTGCTTCTCAGTAGAAATCAAGAAGGAAAAGTGCAAAAACTTAAGGTAAGTTGTGATAAAACAAATTTATAAATATTTAGATTTTTTTTAATTATTAAATAGAATTTAGTTTGTTTTTTTTTAAATCTATTAAATGTGTAATCATGTTTACTTTCACAAAAATATGGCTTTAGTTGGTACTTATTTTGTAGTGTATTTTCTTCCAGAACAATGGACCAGATGATGTTGTAATAATCCCATTTGGTACAACAGCAGATACAGTCAAGATCCACTTGACATCAGAGAGTCCAAATTGTCAAATGCAAGTTACAATATCCATTATTGGATGTTTTGAATCAGCCTGTAAGTGATTTCATTATTTTATATTATTCAATCAGTTTGTTGAAAAGTATGCAATAATTGTATATTACTTGTTCCTCATTTGAAAAGACTTGTTGTTAAAACTAATAATGCTTTTATCAAGGAAGCCTTAAATATTGTATAATCCTGATTGTAAATTTCCACAGTAAATTTATATCCAAGCTCACACAACATATCTCCTTTCATAACAAAACTGAGATATAATGTAAGATATTTAAAAACAGTAAAAATCAAAAATGAACTTTGTTAGAAAACTGAATAAGTTTAGCTAGGTTATGCATCTAAATATATCAGACATTGAAAATATAAATAGCTTAGTATCCTTCTATCATCAACATTTTTCAATGTAATTTTTTTTAATCATCTACTCCCATCAAGGCAATGAAGCCATTAAGATACAAGGTGTGGGGGAGGTTATTGTATGTGAGAAAATATGAAAGTAAAAACATTAAGGAGAGAGAACAATAAAAGAACAGAAATTAAAAAGACAGAAGAAAATGATTGACATTTTATTTAAGTTTTTGAATATCAAAATTAACTGGAAAGCAAGAAGCTAGAAGAGAGTTCCACAAGCAAGAAGTGCAATAGAAGAAATTGTTAGCATAGCATAGAACTTACATCTAGCCATTTCAACTCTAAAATGATGAGACCTTGCTGCTAATCTAGTACTGTACTTAAATTTATAAAGTTTAAGTACCAGAGAGGAAAATTCATTAGTCTAATGTGATTAGATTAGTGATTTGTATATATTTCATAAAACTTTAAGTAATTTGTTGACTCATGAAATTACAATATTATTTGGCAAAATATATTGCATTTTTACATATATATATATGTATATATATATATATATAATTTATTATCTACAACCTCTGTCCTATGTTGCTACATTTGCATATTTTTCTTTTAATTAATCACTACAATTATTAAAGGTTATGTTTATATATTCAAATAATTTCATGTTATGCTTAAAACAAAACTATTAAAAAATAAGTAACAATTTTCAACATTTTATTTACTATATTTATATATTTTAGCAGATAATATCAACCATGGATGGGCAATTAAGAATGTATCAGGCAAAAGCCGAAATGATATTCAAAATTATGTATTACACTCTTTGTTTACAACATTCTAAGAACAATGTGGAAATCAGCAACCAAACAGCATTAAATATAACTGTGAAAGTGCTAAGAAATGCTTCAATGTAAAATATCTTATTTAAATTTTTCTTGAAAGGCAGTGAAATAATTAATTATTTCACTGAGTTTATCTTTTATTTTATTTTTATTGACACATGTAACAACTATTTTAAGACAAATTTCATATACTTAATGTAACAACCATTACTGGACAGAAATATTATCATTGACTATAGAATTTGGTTTTAATATATATATTTATTTATTTTATTTTTATTTACTAGTCCAATGAAATCCTAATGGATGAAATGTGTCACAAGAAATTTTCCAGTTTGTCATATTTTTCTAAATTACATATGTAACAACTATTTTAGGACAAATTTCATATACTTAATGTAACAACCATTGTGGGACAGAGTTCATATTATTTACTATAGAATTTGGCTGATAATTTATTCACATCTGATGACATCAAATGTTAATATTTTTCCCAAATGTCACAGTTACTGTATATGGTTTGTGTTTCCTTTAAATACTTATCCACTTCTTTGTTTTTATAGCCACAACACCAACTCCATCACGTAAGTTGAATATTACATTCATTAGATTTTGTTTACTCTTTAAACACAATTTGCAAGACAACATTTCCATTTTTTTAGTTAAATTTACTTTATAAATGAACTGAATTCACATAAAAACCTCATCATAATAAATATTATTTTTTTAGCCATTAAGAATGTTGAATATGTCATGTTTATTACAAGTGGAAATATTAAAAGTGGCACAATAGAAAGAAATACAATTAATATTCAAGAGGAAAGAAAATATTATAACTAATCTAACAAAGAGCTAAAAGTGTTGTAGATGAAGTACAAAAGACTTACCTGTGATATTTGGGAGGTGAAAAAAATGCAGATGTTTGTAGATATGGAAAGCACTCTTAAAATTCTCATATATGTAGCTTTTTAAAATGCTTATTAAATCATTCTCAAGTATGAACAATAATAAAAGTAGTTGTATATTTGTGTGAGTTTATAAACTTATATTCAGTTCTATTTGTGGTATTTTCCTCTAGGCTGTATTTTTTCTAAGCAAAAGTATGGGGCACCCAGTGAGGATCGAATTCACTACTCAGTTGTAATTATTCTAACAAGACAAGCTTGATAACTATTACAGCATGTCAATGTGCCCAAAATGATTTTCTGAGCATAGTTTAGATGTGACACAAGGCCAAAACTGTGGAGCACTCAGCGAGAATTGAGCTCACTATTCAATTCTAATTGATCTAACAAAACAAGCTTGCTTAACATTATTCCATGTCGAAGTGCCCAAATTGTATTTTTACTATAAGTAGGTTAATTGAACTAATTCTCATTAGATTGAATTGTCATTTTCTGTAGGTTAAATTGTATAATTGTCAGTCTCAGTTAACACACACCAGAATGAGAAGCAATAATACTTTCTTTACTTTCTGATATTATCTATCATAAGATCTGAATGTATCTAATCTTCATCTCAATCTAATCCCTCATAGCTGTCTATCAGTTTCTGTGTATTTATGACAGTTCATTTCATTTAAAAGAGGGGAAAGAGTATCATAATGTGGAATGTTATTTCTTTGCCTGAGGATGAATACACATTTCATATTTGCTATATACAATCATAGGCAATTGAATAGGCAGAAGAAGAGCAACAGTAATTAACATGATGAGACTGGTGAAATAGAAAGTAGAGAAAAGTTCACTTTCTTTATAAAAAAGAAAAACATTTATTATTGAAATAAAGTATGGATATGTTTTGTAACATAAATTTTATATTGTGTTGTGATATATTTAGTTCATTCTGCTGCTATCTTAATTTATTTCTGAATATTATTACATGTTTTACATTTAATACTAAAATTTAAAATATGTAATTGTTTAATTTATAATAAGTTCTCAAATAATCAATTCACAAATTTTAGGATTAGCCCTAATATACATTTTATAAAATTTATTATTATTATTGCTTACATTTAGTGTTATATTTAATGGGTACATGAGAAAATCACCCTGTTTTTTTTTTTTAAACAGTTTGAGCAGTCAAAAGGCTTATTGAAGAAATGTACCTCTCGGGAGGTTAATTACTTTAAAAATTAGTCCTAATGAGAAAAATTTTTTAAAAAGTGATATATTAATTTTTTAATATAAATGTACAGCAAATTCAACAGAAACACACATTCTGTTTTCTCACAATTATTTTTTTATTCATTTATTTTAGCCACACCTACACCAAAACCTTCAACAGAAACAGGTAAGTGTTTTAGCATTCAAAATTTTTAAAAAATTATTTAAACCTTTCAATCTTAATAGGAATAACTATATAATAATTTGCTATGAATATCTTTGTTGCAGCCTCATTGTGTGTGAAACAGGATGGTCTGGTTGATTCTTCTTTGATAAGAAACTGGGACATTGATGTTTCCAGTAATGAAGAACACAAGGCTGATATTCGACCAGGTGCAAGAGGATGGACACCTGAAGCTGGAGACAAGAAAACTACAGTTAGCCTCTTTGTTAGTGATGCTCTCATTTATGGGGCTAACATGAGACTTCAGAAATCTAAATGTGTTGGAAAATATGATGTCTTTCTTAGTGGAAGTCAAGAAGGAAATATGCAACGATTTAAGGTAAATTATAAATTATTTTAGGGAAGGTTGAATTTTTTGTTAGTTTCTTCTAACATGTCCCTTTTCATTAAGTGTACCCAGATATACACTGATGAGCCAAATATTTTAACTATCTACTCATTAATGTGCTAATCCTCCATGTACCTGAAAAACAGCTCTTACTCCACAAGTCTTCTAAAGATTTCTTCAAGGATTTGTTAGGAATTTGGTGGCCAGGAGAATGCAGTGAAGTATTTGTGTTTCTCAGACCATACCCATTTGACTCAGACACTTTTATCATAGAGGATTATTGCCATGGAGGGTTATACCTTACTTTCAATGATGTTGTAGTAGGTTGTGTATGACAAAGTGACTTCTAGATGAATGATATGACCCAGTGTTTCCTAGCCAAGCAGAAATTTGGTCAAACTGTTGCACTGCCTCTACAAATATTTTTGTTTTCCCCCACAGTCCATCAAGAATAACAGCACATATACCCCACCAACTAGGAGAAAACAAAGTGAATTTTATAGAATCTTTCAACTTCTTTCTATTGTTGCAAGGTCCAATTTTGAGACTTGCATATGGATTGAAGATGCCTTTGCTGAGTATAGATACTCTGGCTGGCCTGTGGCTACAAAGCTCTGTATGCAACAAAGATCAATGTACTTATGAGGTAAATAAGGAAATGAACAAAGGTTCAAATAATAATTTGATCTCTCAAAAATAAGTCAATGAACAAAACTTTTTCCAAGTTTGTAGTTTTAGCAAAAACTGATCATTTGACATAAATATTTCAAACAAACCTTGTTTTTTCACTGTAGATATGAGAGTCAATCAAAAAATAATACCTGTTTGTTTTTCAAATTACAACTGATTTAATAGTAGAACTATACAAACACAAAAGCATTAGGATTCTAAATCTAATGTTCAACAAAATCTCCTTCCTTTGCAATTGTGGTAATCATTTTTGATTGAGAATATAGCTACCTTGTACAAGTTTATTGGCTGTTTTTGTAGTTGCATCTTTGACCTCATCATTATTGAACGATCAGTGTTCTCTGAGGATTCTGTTGTGTAGCTCCAAAGCAATTAGGCAGCATAGAATCCTCTGCTCCTTCATGGAGTCTGTCAGCATTATGGGAAACCATTTTATACCGAAATTTCAGTCACCAAGGGACCACATTAAACTGCAATCACTACCATGGCTCACAAAAAGGCTTACACAAAATTTTGCAATAGCAATTATTCCATCAGCTATAATTTAAGCAACAACTTGTCTGGACTTATCTTCATTCACAGCAGCAACTGACCTGCCACTGTAAAGCTTGTCCCTAATGTGAGTTTCACATTTCCCATCTCCTTATTCTTCTTAATTAAAGTATAACATTTCCATAAGCATTCACTAACCTGTATTTTCTCCATCCACAAACAGAAATTCTATGACAGCTCTTTGCTTTAAACATATATCTAATTGGTAATTATGGGTTAGATAAAAGACAGTAACTCCAAAGATTTTTCCTTAAACATTTAGACTTTTTATAGTTTCTAGATAATAATATTCCAAGAAATTCTGATACTTTTAAAATTAAATTTGAACAGGCATTACATTTTGACTAACCCTGGTGTGTATGTGTTAATTATTTAGTATTTTTTGTATACTTGAATTTGTAGTAAAGTACATTTAGTCTTTCTTTTTAGAACAATGGACCAAATGATATTGTTATCATCCCCTTTGGTACAACAGCAAACACAGTTAAGATCCACTTTATATCACAGAGTTCAAATTGTAAAATGCATGTTACTGTCTCCATTATAGGATGTTTTGAATCTGCCTGTAAGTATTTTCATTTTCCAATCAAAAAGTTTATGTACTTGATTGATAAAAAGTAATGGTTCACTTAGAATTTGATATATTATTTTCTATACTCATGAAATATAATGTTCAAAAATACAAATTATATTCATTTATTATTTGCAATAAAATAAGTTTTTAAATCATTCCTTACATACTGAATATTTATTTGAGATAATTCTTATTTATCCTTCTTTTTATTTTGACAGCCACAACACCAGCTGCAACATGTGAGTATTAAATCAATCAGATTTTCTGAAATAAATCCTTAAACTATTCAAAATTTATAATGAATATGTTAACCATTTCTTTTTTTTTTATATTTATTTTTGAATTGTATTTATATTTTAGATATTTTGGAATAACTTTAAAATTCTGTAACATGCTTGTTGCATTTTTTAATAAACAACTATGCAAATGTTTTTGAACATTAAATTTTTTACATATTCATGTTGAGAAATGTATATTTTCTACTTTCTCCAGTTGAGTCATTTCTATCCTCATGATCAGATTTTGCTTGAAAAAGAAACTTGTAACATAATGATAAAAAAATGATCACACAAAACATTGACTTCATATAAGCCAAGCCTTATACATTGTTTTATAAAAGATAAAACAATATCTTTTTCCTAAAGAGTGCTGATTTAAGCAATTTGATGAACTTAATTTTATATATCTTCTGCTTTGCATTATTGTTTGAATATTTCTCAGAAGAGAGGCATACAAATCCTCATCATAATTTATGTATGAAAAGCCATTCTTTGTGACTGAATTTCTCATTCTTTGAAATTATATAGATCCCACTGATGTACTCTTCTTTTTAATTCTGTTCATATTTGTTCATTGATATTAAAATTTTGATTCTACAATATTCCAATTCAGTGACATTAACTTACCTATTGTGTATTTAATGGAGACAGTAACATGCAATTCTTGTATTGTGCTGGAACTTTCAAAAATTGCCATGTATTTGTCAATCTTGAAACACTTAGAGTGCCTTTATGTTTTCCTTGATGCTGTTTTCTTTTAATTCTGACTTTCATAATTGCTCACTTTTTCTGATATCAGCACAATTTTTATTGGTGTTTCTTGAGATATCCCCCTTATGATTTCTGGCCTTGAAAAAAACCAAAAGTAGAGTTTTCAACATTTTTTCAAAGAAAGTAAATGCTGTTCTGAAAAATATATATATTAACTGTGAAAGTGTGACAGTGACTGAAAATTTTACTAAACGTATTTGTGGCCATGATATTACCATGTTTGCCCACCTATAAATGTATGGTTGATATGCTGTAAAACAATCAATCATCCTATCAATATATGGCTTACAAGATTATTTAGGAGACTACTACACACTGCAACTCATCAAATCTATACTGCTAACCAATATGAGAAGTACAATGAAATAGATGCTAACAATCAGAAAGAAAAAAGACAACTGCAATTTTGAGGACGCATCATGAGGAAAGAAACTTGGAAAATCTAACACTCACGGGATACATAAAAAGCAGAAGAAAAGCAGGGGAACATAGCAAATAACCTGTCTGACAAATTTATGCAAATTGATGGAGGAGCAAATGCAGCAAAAACAAAGAGTTGATATAAAAGGAGAAAGTATTACTGAGAGCAACAGAAGCTTTGAAGAACTACAATCACCCATGTCTTGAAGGAACACAGCACACTGAGAGAGAATCTTTTTGAACTGTGATAGATGGACTCTTTTCATCATGAAACTAGCACATTGGACACATTGTAATATTTACATAGCTTTTTTTAATGTATGTCTTATATGCTGACAAATATGACATGTTTTAATCTCTATCCAGAGAACAAAATCAGATAATAATTTCAGATTTGATTCACAGAAGAGAAATGATTCTACTGCAACAACTACACTGGTAAACAATACAAAAGCAAATAATTTACTGGACATTTTATATGATCTTGCAAAGCTTTTACAGAATACTCTATAAGTTTCATACATATTGCTGAATATTTAACTATGTATCCTGATTTTCTATAAATCATTTTATATATGAAATACATGACACTAAATATTTTTCATCAATGTAAAAGTAGTAAATAAATGAAGTACCATGAGTATTTTACTTTTTCTTTTTAAAATATAAAGGAAAAATAATTTTTTTTTTTACCATTTTAGCAACTCCAACACCAAAGCCTTCAACAGAAACAGGTGAGTCTATTTTTCATTATCAGTCTATTCTCATTCTTTAATAAGTCTTTAAATAATATTTAAAATGAATAGGCTGTTTTTGCATATTTTTGCATAAAGCAAGATGCTAATAGAAATAATTTTATTTATTTATAAATTATTTCAGCATCTTTGTGTGTAAAACAAGATGGCTTGGCTGATTCTTCATTGATAAGAAACTGGGATATTAAAGTATCCAGTAATGAAGAACACAAAGCTGATATCCGACCAGGTGCAAAAGGATGGATACCTGATACTAGTGATAAGAAAACTACTGTCAGCCTCTTTGTTGGTGATGCTCTTATTTATGGAGCCAATATGAGGCTGCAAATGGCCAAGTGTGTAGGCAAATACGATGTCATTCTCAATGGAGGTGAACAAAAAGTTCAAAGATTTAAGGTAAGTAATAAAGCAATAATTATTTTTATTTTTAATTTGATAAATAGTTACCTTTTTTAAAAGAATATAAAGATTGTCAAAAATTAAGGAAAAATTTAACTATTTATTAAAGATTCAATAAATACATTTTTTTGCATATGTATATGAAAAAGAATATTTTGCATATATTTTTGTTTTTTCTTTTTCAGAACAATGCGCCAGGTGATATTGTTATAATCCCATTTGGTACAACAGCAGATATAGTTAACATTCATTTTACTTCAGAAAAGCCTAATTGTAAAATGCACATTACTATATCAATTATTGATGTTTTCTATCAGCATGTAAGTAATATTTTCTCATTTATTACTCCAAACTATAAAAAAACATTGTCAGGTATATTTTGTTATTGCTATTTTAAATGCATTATATTTTTCTTCTCCTTTCAATAATAATAGATTATAAGTAAAATTAAATAAGTGATAATATAATATTAATAATTATTATAATTATAAATGAATAAGATCTTATTTTGAAATAAGTTTTGACTTTGTTTTTATATCATTGATTCATTTTTATTTTATCTAATATACTTTAAAATTTCTTTAATTTTTTATAGCCACAACTCCAACTCCTACACGTATGTATATATTTGGTGAAGACTTATCACCTAAAATCATTGAATTCATTGACATATCATAATTTGTATTTTATATATATTAGCCATTGAAAAATATTTAAGAGGATTTCATGATATAAACAAATACATTTTAAAAAACTGTCAACAGGTGATCAACGCAGATGTCCTCCAATGTTCACTTCTTGGCCCAACTCTTTTCCTCCTCTACATAAATGATCTGCTTAAGATTATACTCCAATTATTTGTGAATATCTATGCTGATGATAGAACAGTATCTCAAAAACCTTCAATGACCAGAGCTGATCTCTCCTCTGATCTAGTTCTAGCAGAGCAGTAGGGCAAAAACTAGCTGGTCACATTCATTTCAAAGATCAAACTAGAGACCCTCTACCATCACCAATCAGACCCAGAACTTTCATTAATCGTGATGGATAAATGTTCCCTTATGGAGGCCCCGTGCCTTGAGCCTCTGTTGGGATTTAAGCTCAACCCAAACTTCAACTGGAGCTCGTATATACAATCCATGACTAAAGATGCTGGAAAAATGGTCAGTTCCCTGTACCTCTGTAGTAAGTACCTGACTCCTTGTGCTATCCTCTAACTTTACAAGAGCCAGATCAGCCCAAAAATGGAGTACTTTTGTCATATATGGGTAAGGAGCTGCTCAGTCTTCACTTTTCCCTCATGGTAGAGTCCAAAAGCATCTCTACATCCTTGTGGGTGACAAATTGTTTTCTACTCTGTAACCCCTTTCTCACAGACTAGACATTGCAAGCCTCTCCCTGCTCTATTGCTATTTCTATGGAAAGTGTTCAGATGAATTACACTCCTCATTTCCACTAGTCCTAATCTTCATGACTAAGACTCAACATGCCATGCACATAATAGTGAACCACCCTCATTCCCTTCATATTCCACTCAGCTTTTCCACACAAACCTCTGCCTTGTGGAATCAGCTCCCAAGAGGCTGCTTCTTTGATCATTACAATCTTAAACTGTTCAAGTCTAGGGTTAGCCTTTATCTTCCACACATATCTGCATATGCTGTACCACTTACTCTGTCATCCTCTACCTCATGTGGCCCCTGGGCTTGTACAGAGTGAGCACCACTGTAAAAAATATATATATCAAAGACTAAAAAGATTTGCTATAAAAATTATTCTAATATAGGTTTGTCTATGGAATTAATTTGTAACGTTTTATATATTTATTAATAAATTATTGTATGAGAAACACTTATAGATGTAAAGTATTACATCTATAAGTGTTTCTCATATTTATATTTTTATTTTCATATTGGCTACCAATATATACCATCCATAATATATAGGGACCCTGATTAAAATATTTTTGGTTAGTTTCATATTTAATTAACTGAATTTCATGTAAACTTTATACCATTATATGAGGATGTGCAAGTGGTGTAATAGATAATGGCTTGGAATGAGAAATCACAGAACTTAGTTCAATTTCCTGTTCAGTTTGTTATATTTACTTACACACAAATACCCTTGGGAAAGATATGAATCCATCTCTTTTCCCCTCAACTATGGGTTAAATAGTAGGACCTCATATCTGAAAAAATTGTTTTCTCTGAAAAAGTGATAATGCAATATTCAAATAATAAAAACACAAAAACAACAGTAGTAGTCTTACATGCCAAAAAGCATGTTTCAGCTTTAAATAACCTGTAAATAATTGATAAACTATAAAAAACAAATGAATCAATCAATCATCATATGCAAAATTTAATAACATTACAGAGATAAAAGTTTTAAAATGTATTATATAAACTTTGCCCACTCACTATCACTTCGCAAAGTAAGATATATTCACTACTTGAAACCTTTGAAACAAAGATTTTAAATGAACATTTTTTTCATAAATTGGCTTGTTATAGCTAAGGAAAGTTTTACAAATAGATGCCAACTTGTTGAAGATCAAGTAAAATGCAAATTTCAAAGACTTTTCTGTACTATATAAGACAATATTCCTAAACAGAACTATTTTTGATATGAAAATCAAAACAATCCTCAAATAAAAGAACAATAATTAAGGACAGTTAATTAATGAAAGTTTTTTAAAATCAATATGCAAATTAGTTAAATCTGAAGAGTGATATTGCCTAGAAGTAGATAATATATAATACAGATATTTTAATGAGCTTCTTCTATAAAGTAAATTTTGTTCTTTGCCCAGGTGTACATATTTGGGCTTCCCACATTAAACCGACCTTGTGTCATAATGCAACTTCATGGAGGAGTCAGTAAATACCAAATTACTATAAAGTACAGCTGGGGCTTTTTAATCTCAAATTTGTGTGAAAATTGAGCTCCAATTTTGTATTTATTCATATAAATTCCATAATATAGGTTTTACTTAATTAGCTATTATGTTTCTCTAACTCTTCAAATGTTGAATGTTTAACTAATTCTAATTTTTATTTTCCCATCTTTACACTATATTAATTTTATCTTATAAATTGTCCCCTGTTCTGTCACCCATGAAATAAAAATAATTGTTTGTACAGAAAATAAGGATCTATGTACATTAAATTGTCTTTAAATTAAGTGGCAGCAGAAGAATTATCATTGAACTTTTAAAAGGTAAGGTTAAACATTAATTCAATACTTAAATGCAGCAATCAATTTTGAATTCTTCTTTAGTTTATTGATGCCTATCGCATCTACTCCTCCCTAGCTATTGTGATGATGGCCAACCTAGAGTCCTCCACAGGAGCTAGCTTAAATGTTGCCCGATAGAGTGGCTTTTAAGCTAGTTTATAATAAAAAGTGCAATAGAATTTTGGATACAAAAGGAAAATAAAAGTTACTCCCCTTAAACCATGAAAGCAATGATAATGGCTAGTATAATGAATTAATATATATTTTTAACCTTGCATATCTGGCAACCATGAATCTGAGCTCAATGAAAATCATTCGCTGCACCTAACTTTTCTAGGGCTTTTGAATGAGCTATGAATCATTGAAATTGGACCAGTGGGAGCAGAGGAGTTGCTTGGACACACACACATGCAAAAACGCACACATATACACTGTTCTTTATATAAAAGATTAGAAAAAAAAATTTTACTGAATTTATAAACATATATGCTTGATGGGATGATATCTCATCTAAAGACTTTGTTATATTTTTCATTTTTTAGTCACACCAACACCAAAACCATCGACAGAAACAGGTTAGTATTTTTCTTTACTTTAATAATTTTCATTTCTAATAAAGAATTTCTTAAATGATTAAAGAGAAAATATATTTTAATAAGATAAATATTGCTCCTTTTTGTAGCATCTTTGTGCGTAAAGCAAGATGGCTTGGCTGATTCTTCATTAATAAGGAACTGGGATATAAAAGTATCTAGTAACGAAATACGTAAAGCTGATATTCGACCAGGTGCAAAAGGATGGACACCTGATGCAGATGATAAAAAAACTACAGTTAGCCTCTTTGTTGGTGATGCTCTCATTTATGGGGCCAACATGAGGCTTCAGAAATCTAAATGTGTTGGAAAATATGATGTCTTTATCAGTGGAGGTGGACAAGGAAATGTACAAAGATTCAAGGTAAGTTATGAAGAAATTACTATGATTTAATTTTTGTAATTTGATCTTTCAAATAATGTAAAATGATTCTAAAAACAACTGGATGAACAAACCTGTTCAGATATTTTATCTAAAGGCTTTTTTATCACTGCTTTTTTTCTTTGTTTTTTATTTGTATAAATTAAACAAAATATGTCAGGAAGTAATGATTTTTTTTATACTATATTTTATGATATTATTTAATTCAGAACAATGGAGCAAATGACATTGTAATAATTCCATTTGGTACAACAGCAGATACAGTCAAGATCCACTTTACATCAGAGAGTCCAAATTGTAAAATGCAAGTTACAATATCCATTATTGGATGTTTTGAATCAGCTTGTGAGTACTTTTATTTAAATTTCTCCATTAATCAAATTATATACATTGAAAAAAAAAAGATGATGGCTCATTTAGAATTTCATTAGTTATTCTCTTTATTTAATGATGATATATTATAGCTTTACTGTAGATTGCATCTTACTGTTTTATTTATTCATATCATTTTTAATAGTAATATTGATTTTATTTTATTAGTACTCTTTGTCAGAAACTTGTATTTACCTCTAAAATTATTGTAAATAAATATAATTTTTTTCATTTTTATAGCCACAACTCCTGCTGCAAGTAAGTATATTATCAATAATAACATAGACATAAATAATATAAATCATTTGAGAAATTGTTTTATTAATCACAAGTTACTAAATATTTTCACTTTTATGTTCAAATTTACAAACCATATATTTAAATATATCTTCTAACATTCTGCTGCTATTAAATACTTACTCAACTTTTAGAAATGATATAGTATTATGCTTCCAGCAAGCTATTATAATTTTCATAATCTACAATGATAAATATATTTAAAATAAATAAGTGAAACAGCATTTTTTTTATATTGAAGCAAAATACATTTAAAAAATATTTTTTCTCTCCATCTTAGCAACTACAACACCAAAACCTTCAACAGAAACAGGTAAGTGTATAAATATTCTGTTTTAAGAGCTTTTCTCATAAAATTTCAATTAAATCTTTCAATATTAATAAAGATAATCTTAATATGATTATCTTTTGTTTCAGCCTCATTGTGTGTAAAACAGGATGGTCTGGCTGATTTTTCATTGATAAGAAACTGGGATATTGAAGTTTCCAGTAATGAAGAGCATAAGGCAGATATCCGACCAGGTGCAAAAGGATGGATACCTGATGCAGGTGATAAGAAAACTACAGTTAGCCTCTTTGTTGGTGATGCTCTCATTTATGGGGCCAATATGAAGCTGCAGAAATCAAAATGTGTTGGAAAATATGATGTCTTTCTCAGTGGAAGTCAAGGAGGAAACATGCAAAAATTCAAGGTAGGTTGCCTGAAAATGTATTATTATATTCCTAATGTATTTTATTAAATCTAATCAGATAGATGTGTCCTACAATATTTAAAAATATTTATATACTTGGTATTCTCTATAATTTTGACAAGTCATTATCATTCTCATTGATTTTAAGACAATTGAACTCATTCTATCTTTTGTTTTTTACTTATACTTGGTATTGTTTTCAGAACAATGGACCAAATGATATCGTAATAATTCCTTTTGGTACAACAGCAGACACAGTCAAGATCCACTTTACAGCAAAGAGACCAAATTGTAAAATGCAAATTATTATATCCATTATTGGATGTTTCCAATCAGCATGTAAGTATTTACACCATGTCTACTTATAGGTTGATCTATTTAGTGACATTTGAAAGTTAACTTAAAAACTTTATATTATAAACAGCAAAGTAGAATTGCCTTCTGGAAATAGAGGAAATTTGCATGTAAATATTGATTAAAATTTATGTATAAATCTTCTGCCTTGGCGAAATTGTTGCAAAATATTTAGCAATTATTTTTCCTACATACGTTAGTATGCTTGTTCTATAATATTTTAGAATAATGTCTAATTCATTAAAATTTTCACTGAGAATTTTCTTTCTGTTTTAGCCACAAGTCCTGCACTGACACGTATGTAGACTATTTACTTGACGAATGTTTGTTCTTCAAAATTTCAAACATATCTTCATCTTTCTGTTAAAATAAATATTTTAACTTGTTTTGAATTTATCAGCTTATATAGTAAATTATTATTTGGCGGGGAGGGCACCAAAGCAGACCATATGTTTCAATTTTGAAAATAAATCTTTGTCTTTATTTGCATAATGATAAAATATATATTTCTAAATTGTTTATGATTTTTCATGAACAAAACAGGATCATGAATATTGAATAGTTTATGAATATTTATTCTCTAATATAAATGACATACTATTTAATCAATTTCAGCAACACCAACTCCAAAGCCATCAACAGAAACAGGTAAGCTCTGTGTTTATTTGTGAATTTTCACCTAAGTGCAATCAATTAAATATTTTGTATTATAATCAAATAAACAAATATTTTATATTAAATAAAATAAAATTCTTATCAATAAAGTAAAAATACCACTTTTTTTCTTTGATAGCATCTTTGTGTGTAAAACAAGATGGCCTAGCTGATTCTTCATTGATAAGGAATTGGGATATTGAAGTGTCCAGTAATGAAGAACATAAGGCTAATATCCGACCAGGTGGAAATGGATGGACACCTGAAGCTGGTGATAAGAAAACTACTGTCAGCCTCTTTGTTGCTGATGCTCTCATTTATGGAGCCAACATGAAGCTACTAAGAAGTAAATGTGTTGGAAAATATGATGTGCTTCTCAATGGAGGGGAAAAAGGAAATATACAAAGATTTAAGGTAGGTTATAAAGAAATTTTATTTTTGTTAAATGTCATTTGATCTTTCAAATAAAGCAAAAAGAATCTAAAATCAACTGGAAGAAGAAACTTGTCTAAGTGCTTTACTTAAAAGACTTCTTATCAATAGCAAAAAGTTGATCAATTTGCAATTAATGAAAGAAAATGTATTCATTTTTTGTGATTTATAATGATATTTTTTTTTCTTATTCATATTAAGAGGCATACAATCTGTACTTTTATGATATATTTTTTATTTAGAATAAAGGACCAAATGACATTGTAATAATCCCATTTGGTACAACAGCAGATACTATTAAGATCCATTTCACATCAGAGAGGCCAAACTGTAAAATGCAAATTGCAGTATCCATTATTGGGTGTTTCCAAACAGCATGTAAGTATGTTTTTACCATCTTTATTCTAATATATAGTTAATTGAAAAGAACTAATATTTCATCTAGAATCTGGTAACATAAGTTTTACTTATATTGTATTTTTTTCTATAGAATAATCACAGTTTTAATAATTTTTCCATATGATTTTTTCTGTTGTATTTATTAAATGGAAGTAGTTTTATGTTAAATATAACTTGAAATAATTTCTTTCTATCTTTCTTTGATATTTTTATAGCAACTACTCCAGCTGCAACCCGTAAGCATATTATTAAATTTATCTGATTTTGTGAAATAAAAACACATGATCTCCCCTTGAAATTAACCAATTTTCTACTAGCTTTACTGTAAGACCTTATTAATTTTTTGTTGCAACACTAAAGTTATTTGAGTCTTTATCAGATATTTTAAAAAATAATTCATAATTTAATAACAATAAGATAAATATTTTCTATATTACTTAAGGAAAATATCATTTTTCTAAATTTGATTTCTTAAAATTAATTTTAATCACCAAATTCATTATTCAGAAAATGGAAAAACTAAAAGGTAATAAAAGAAGTGATTATTAATAAAATATATTTGACTGTTACAATGTTTTCTTTCACTGAGATGCCATCTTTTTCTCAATACATTTTAGCAACCCCAACACCAAAACCTTCAACAGAAACAGGTAAGCTTATTATATCTCCAGATAATAATATTTATTATCAATTTTACTTTGATAAAACTTTCAAAATTAAGAGGAATAATTTAATATGAATTTTTTGGTTGTAGCATCATTGTGTGTGAAGCAGGATGGCCTAGCTGATTCTTCATTGATAAGAAACTGGGATATCAAAGTATCCAGTAATGAAGAACAAAAGACTAATATCCGACCAGGAGCAAAAGGATGGATACCTGAAGCTAGTGATATGAAAACTACTGTCAGCTTCTTTGTTGGTGATGCTCTTATTTATGGAGCCAATATGAGGCTGCAAATGGCCAAGTGTGTAGGCAAATACGATGTCATTCTCAATGGAGGTGAACAAAAAGTTCAAAGATTTAAGGTAACTAATAAAGCAATAATTATTTTTATTTCTTAATTTGATAAATAGTTACCTTTTTTAAAGAATATAAAGATTGTCAAAAATTAAGGAAAAATTTAACTATTTATTAAAGATTCAATAAATACATTTTTTGCATATGTATATGAAAAAGAATATTTTGCATATACTTTGTTTTTTCTTTCAGAACAATGCGCCAGGTGATATTGTTATAATCCCATTTGGTACAACAGCAGATATAGTTAACATTCATTTTACTTCAGAAAAGCCTAATTGTAAAATGCACATTACTATATCAATTATTGGATGTTTTCTATCAGCATGTAAGTAATATTTTCTCATTTATTACTCCAAACTATAAAAACATTGTCAGGTATATTTTATTATTGCTATTTTAAATGCATTATATTTTTCTTCTCCTTTCAATAATAATAGATTATAAGTAAAATTAAATAAGTGATAATATAATATTAATAATTATTATAATTATAAATGAATAAGATCTTATTTTGAAATAAGTTTTGACTTTGTTTTTATATCATTGATTCATTTTTATTTTATCTAATATACTTTAAAATTTCTTTAATTTTTTATAGCCACAACTCCAACTCCTACACGTATGTATATATTTGGTGAAGACTTATCACCTAAAATCATTGAATTCATTGACATATCATAATTTGTATTTTATTAAATATCAGCCATTATGAAATATTTGAGACGATTTCATAATATAAACACATAAATGATTAAGCACTGCAAAATATCTTGAACTTTTTTATTTAATATAAACTTTATTATTAATAAATAAATATGTAATGAAATTCAAAGAACTCCGTAAATGACTATTTTCCCTTTTTAGTTTTTTGCTCATATTTTCATTTGTTTGCTTCTCAATTATATTCTAAATAATAATTCAGTAGGACATGCTTAAAAGTATTTTTGCACTACAAGGTTTTTATTTCTACATTTTTAGTGTTATAATACTAAAAATAATACTTATAACAGTTTGTTTAATGTTTTATTCTATTTTTTCAATTTGTGTATAAGCTGCTACATATCGAAATCAAATTTATGAAGAAATTGTCCAACATTAATAATGATTTCATTTTAGTATATCACTCATCATTATCAGGAATATTAATTTTTTCCACATATAATAGAGAAAATGTTGTTTATGAACTCTCTTTTTGAGAAATCACATCTCCAATACTACTAATAATAAACGACATTAAATTCTTATATTGATCACACAACCACCACACTTGTTTAAATAAACATGCCATCAATCAATATATCATAGTATGACTTTTAACATTAGAAAAGTGCTAGTAAATAATATTTAAATAATATATAAGCACTAAATGCAAAAAAAAGTCTTAAAATACTTAAAACTGTTCTTATGCTAAAGAAATATAACATTAAATAAATGTTATATCCAATTATCAGCATGGAGTCAGCAGATATGATTTAATACAGGTTTATTCAACCATTTTTTATCACATGAAGAAGAGGGAGAACAACTCTTTATTGATTAGTGACGGAGTCGATAATAAGGGTTCATTCGCCATACAACATCTCTCCCCTTTTGGGTAGGTACTGTTGCTTACAAACTTGTTATACACTCAGCATAATCCTTCAGGTATGAGGGCTTGCTGTGCTGCCTGCAGGAGTATATGTGGTCCCCGACTGTCCCTGCAGTTGAGATTTGGGTGGGTGAATGCTGTTGCTTGTTAGCTTGTTAGATGGCTAGCAATTAATACTGGTGTCTCACCAGAGTCTGTAGGAATACTCTCTGGTCCTTGTTCTTTAGTTTGGAGTAGACTCTCTATATCCCCTATGGGCCCTGGGTCTTTGAGATTTGGACACTTGCCTATTATTGCTGGCCAATGTTCCTGCAGATGGTCAATATGTTGTCTTACTATCTGTCCATTAGAAAACTCCATATGTACTAAGATTGGTCCTGCTATTTTTTTGTATTACTCCTGGGAGCCATCTCTCCTGCTGTTTCTAATATTTATATATTCTTTTTTTGCCAATATATTATGTAATTTCTTTATTTTGTGAAAAATTATCTCATTCCAAGATTAAAGAATGCAATATTTTGTATATTCTGTATTTTAAGCAAATAATTTTACATTAAGATTTAAAATCTTATTCAACTACTCAACATTTAAAAAATGAAATTTAAACCTGCAAATAAAGAACAAAAAGTTAAAACTGAGTTTTTACATTATATTAAAAGAATTTTAAAATATTTCACTTTCTTTTCTCTTCATCTTAGCAACTCCAACACCAAAACCTTCAACAGAAACAGGTAACTGAATAATTATACTGCAATGTAAATTTTTTTCTTCAATTTTTCAATTTAACAACTTTTTAAGTAATAATAAGACTACCATAATTTCTTCTGAATGTCTTTTGTTGCAGCTTCTTTATGTGTAAAACAAGATGGCCTGGCTGATTCTTCATTGATAAGAAACTGGGATATCAAAGTATCCAGTAATGAAGAACAAAAGACTAATATCCGACCAGGAGCAAAAGGATGGATACCTGAAGCTAGTGATATGAAAACTACTGTCAGCTTCTTTGTTGGTGATGCTCTTATTTATGGAGCCAATATGAGGCTGCAAATGGCCAAGTGTGTAGGCAAATACGATGTCATTCTCAATGGAGGTGAACAAAAAGTTCAAAGATTTAAGGTAACTAATAAAGCAATAATTATTTTTATTTCTTAATTTGATAAATAGTTACCTTTTTTAAAGAATATAAAGATTGTCAAAAATTAAGGAAAAATTTAACTATTTATTAAAGATTCAATAAATACATTTTTTGCATATGTATATGAAAAAGAATATTTTGCATATACTTTGTTTTTTCTTTCAGAACAATGCGCCAGGTGATATTGTTATAATCCCATTTGGTACAACAGCAGATATAGTTAACATTCATTTTACTTCAGAAAAGCCTAATTGTAAAATGCACATTACTATATCAATTATTGGATGTTTTCTATCAGCATGTAAGTAATATTTTCTCATTTATTACTCCAAACTATAAAAACATTGTCAGGTATATTTTGTTATTGCTATTTTAAATGCATTATATTTTTCTTCTCCTTTCAATAATAATAGATTATAAGTAAAATTAAATAAGTGATAATATAATATTAATAATTATTATAATTATAAATGAATAAGATCTTATTTTGAAATAAGTTTTGACTTTGTTTTTATATCATTGTTTCATTTTTATTTTATCTAATATACTTTAAAATTTCTTTAATTTTTTATAGCCACAACTCCAACTCCTACACGTATGTATATATTTGGTGACGACTTATCACCTAAAATCATTAAATTCATTGACATATCATAATTTGTATTTTATTAAATATCAGCCATTATGAAATATTTGATTTCATAATATAAATGATATCATAAATTCAAATAACTTCATAAATGAATATCATTAATTTTTTTCATCCATTATCTTCATTTATCTGCTTTTCAATTATATTATAAATAATAGCTCACTAGAACATGCTTAAAAGCATTTTTTACACTACAGTGTTTCACTTGCTAAAATAATATATAACACTAAAGTAAACAGTTTTGTATAAGGAATTAATAAGTAAAAACATATGAAACAACAATGTTGAGCTTAAAAAATTGATACAAGAAAGAAACAAAAGAGGGAAAATAGAAGGCAAAATACCAAACAATAAAGAAAATAAAAAAATAGTTAATTCTTTGAGAAACCAATATCTTTGGAAAATTGAAAATTAAATCAATGAAACCAAACAGCACAGACAGTGTGTTGAAATGTGGAGAAAAGTGAAAAACCATGATACTATATCAATCAAAACCTCCACAGAAAAAATGTCCTGGTTCCAAAAATCACTTTGAATCACATTTAAACTCTGACCAGACTAAACTTAAGATGCCCGCAGAAATAGTAACATACTAGTAGCATGGCCCGGCGATGCCCGTGCTTCATTCAAAAATCATACGACTCATACAGCAATCGCTATCACTTGACTTAAAATATTTTTGCCCTTCCTTGCCTTTAAAGGGGTGCACTTTGCCATGCTGATGTTGCTACATGCCTTACTTCTTGCCTATCTCACACTGCAAATTTTTTCTAAGCTCTATACTAAACATTAAATCTGTCACGAAAAAAGAACTAAACAAAATGAACACAAAACGATCAGCTTTAAAAAAGGACTCATAACTGGAAAAACCGAATGAAAAAAGAATGTTAACAATAGATACTTTTTCACACCCAACCCAGTTCTGTGGAATCAGAATCAATGTTGAGTTTAAGCAAGTGAGATATATATATATATATATATATATATATATATATACTAGCAGTAGAGCCCGGCGTTGCCCGGGGATGTAACAGTAAGAGATAGATCAAGTATCGACCATCATAAAGACTGAAAAATAAAATTGACAAAGATTATTGTTTAAGGTTGACGTACCGCATGTCTTAATTAGTTTCTTTTTGTTTTGTTTTTTTTACGAATTGGTCAAACCCAAACTCAAACAAAAACTTTGTTTACAATCGTTATGAGTTTATCGATTGATGAATAGAATTTTATTATAAACAATTGTCTTGTAAATGGAATTTTTAAAGCATTCTGAATGTATAAATAAAGAAAAAGTGTGCAAGACAATAAGAAATACTACCTGCCAAAAAAAAAAAAGTGGATGTTTGTTTTATCGGCTGAAAATGTAAGAAACCGATCCCATATATAAAGGAAACACACACACACACACACATAAACAACCTGGGTTTTTAACCTAAGTCACTCCACGGAATAAAACATAGAGCATAGTCTGATGAAAAGACGCATAAAGTTTATGAAAACAAAATTTTATCGTCAAAATGCTTATGTTTTTTGAAGAGGAGAGACTAAATTTTTTTTAATTATTTTTAAAAATTTTTCCATCTTTTTAGAATATTGTAAATTTTGATTTAAAAAACCTTGTTTCTCTTTGTCACAACAAGGGGTAGTAAATAACATAGATAATTTTAGCATATTTTTTGTATTTACACATTAATTTGGAAAATCTTGCAAAAATAAAAATAATTGTCAGATGTTAATGAAACTTTCAGAAACTATTCACAGATGATCAAAATTATTATAAATGTTTTTTTTTTTATTAAAGTCATGGCAGAAATATTTTTTTTTTATATTTATTAACACCCCCACAACTAATTTTATGGAAAACTCTAGAAATTCGAGACCATCGGTTTTAGTGATTACAATAGTTAAAAGCACAAGGCTTTGAAGAATGCAAATCATGTTTTTTTTTTTTTTTTTTTTTTGGCCAACGTACCTGAAAATCAGCTGTGAATTGTAACATACAAAACTCAATAAAACAAATATATTATTTACTTTCAAATGCTTTTATTTGTTTTAATTTGTTTTTTATGAATATGGACAATATTTTCTGAAAGCAAAAAAATTTTTTTCAATGAAAATTGAATTTTAATACAATTATTTCTTATTTCTTTAATTTTAAAAAGATTTTTAAAAAATTTTAAATTGAATTTTAAAAATATTTTAACATTAGTTAAAAAGCAACATCAACCTTTCAAAATGTCCGTGTGAGATTGTCATTGTCTAGCGCTTTGAAAATTTTATAATTTGGACCAATCAGATTAGCCATGGTAATTAAGAAATGTAATTTTTGTGTTTATAGTCGGACAGTAATTATCAAGTACGGAAGACCAACCAGAATACAATTTAGTTGCATTATTTGAGTTCAGCATTGTTCTCCGCTGTTAAGCCCTTTACTTTTGCGAAACACGTATGGAGAAGTTAATTTGAGTTTTCAATTTCAACTGAGAAGGGTACCTACAAGTAACAGTATCATCTTATGAAATTTAACTACTGCTAAACTTTAATTTATATGATCTTATTTTTATATTAATCTCAGCTATGACATTTTTCCATAAATGAAATATCAAAATTAATAATAAAATGAATGGAAATACAAATAACACAGTAAAATGTAATAAATGTACATAAAATTATAGTATTTATGTACACTTCTGATAAAATTTCATAAGAAAGGTACCTAAATTAATTAGATACCTTTTTTCTTATGAAATTTAATCTCACTATTAACAGTCTTATTTTTAATTTCTTTATATATTTTCCATAAAGCATCGTAAACGTAAAAATGAAAGCTAAGTACAAAAAAAAAAAAAAAAAATTAGAGCGCTGAAAGTTTTCCTTAAAAGTAACGAGGTAAATAATTTGTTCACTTAAATAATTTCACTTCCATCCGTAGAAAGAATTATCCTCCCGTAAGTTATCTAAACGTCATGAATGTGCCTTTCGTCAAGCAAAGACCTGCTTT
Organism: Acanthosepion pharaonis; assembly: GCA_903632075.3. NCBI lineage: Eukaryota > Metazoa > Mollusca > Cephalopoda > Sepiida > Sepiidae > Acanthosepion > Acanthosepion pharaonis. Next base: position 779,024 of record CAHIKZ030000437.1, read on the forward strand.
GTTTTATTTTCAAATTACATTTTTTCGGCGCAGAAGCTAAGTTAAGCTTGGTTCAAAATATTTTAAATAAACAGTATAATTTCTGTTTTTATTAAAATCAGTTTTGAAAAAATGATAATTGATTTTTAAAAGAATATCAAAGTCAGATTTTAATCTTTTTTATCAAATCGAAAAAAATGATTAAAAATGATTGATTATCTGTCCTTTTTTTTGACCAAAAAAAAACAATATTTTTAACGAAAAATTCAGACGTGCTAAGAACGATTAAAAAATGTAAAAAAATACCCCCAAAATACTTTGATCTTTCCTCTTTAATAATAATATGAACATTAGACGATAAAATTTTGTTTTCGTCAAGTTCGGCTTTTTTTTTCATCATGCTATGCTCTTTTGTTTACATTTTCGTGGGTGAGTTGTCCCCCTTTCATTCTCCCGATGTGTCTTAATCATGTTTTCAAATTGATTTTCTTAAAAAAAACAATTGTGTTTTTCCCATTTTCGGCGCCGTTAGAACCACCACAAGGTAATTTTATGTAGTCCTGTGAAGTTTTGTTGAAATCGGCTAAAAAATGTAGGAAATTCGATCCAATATATAAACATTACAGACACACACACACGCACACAATCTGCGTTTTATAATAAGTAAGATAAGATACCAATATTCATGCAAACATTACAATGTCCATCTACAAACACAAACAATAATTAACCAATTGATGAGAATAGTTTTCTTAATTAAGAAAACTATTCAAAACTAAGGAATAATAAAGCATCACATGACATTGAAACTGAACTTTTGAAAATAGCTGACTTTCTCCCCAAATTTAATAACAAGTTTCTCTATTTTGCAAAGAAGTCTGGAATCAGAAATGCATCTCCAAAAAGTGGGGTTTATCATGCATTATGGAAACAGAAAGGTAGTCCTCAAGACTCTAACACATAGAGAGGTATCTTTATGGGATCCATCATGATCAAATTATTAATGAACATTATATTAACTAGGCTCTCATTGTTTTATGAAAGTCAACTCCTCACAACCCAGTTTGATTTTTGTTCATTAATGGCACATATGTCATCAAACAACTCTAGGAAATTGCATAACTGTTTTGTAGACCTCACAGTAGCATATGACCACATCAATAGACTTCCTCTTCTAAACCATTAGAAACTATCTTTGAAGCTCTGAATGCATCAATCTAATAGAGGAAGTGTATCAACCTACAGAATCTTACATGTCTGGTGAGGACCCCAATACAGAAACATTTCAGACCTCAACAGAAGTACAAGGAGGAAATGAAAACTCTAATCTATTTAATATTTTCCTAGGCTATTCCCTGCGCATTTACAAACACAGATGGAGACTGACCCTTTAAGTATTCCATTCCACATCCCAAATGAGTTTATCAATAGAAGACAATGATTCTGCTGTCCCTCATAAGGTCAATGTATTAATGATGAGTGGGTGTGTCTAGGCTGATGACATAGATAATTGGGATAAGAATGATTTTGAACAGAAAATCAGCATTCTCTATCAAATGTTTCAAGAAATGGGACTCAAGATAAACATTTCCAAAACAGAAACTGTTATCCAAAATTGGAATGAAAGCCGTGATGGCACTTATCCTGAATCCATCGTAAAAATTCAGGATGTGTAATTAGAAAATACTAAACTTTTCAGATACCTTTGTGTATGAATCAGCTAATAACAAATTAAGTATAGGAGAAAAAGAAACATAGAATATGCTTTGCCAGAGCAAGTTTCTCCCAACACTGCAAATTGCTATGGAACCAATAATTTCATAAATAGCCTTGTCAAATTGAAACATCCACGGGGATGTTTGCCAAAGATCATCCTTTTTTGATGTGGATTGTTGCTACAGAATCACAAAGATCTATATCAGCAGCAATAACTAAAATGGATAACACATGTAACTCTAAGAGAAAATAATGACATAATCAAAATGCTAACATTCCACTCCACTTCAAATAAAAGGTTAAGAAGGAAACATCCATCAATACTGGAAGAAGTGATAACAGCTATTGGACTTGAGAAACCAGTTTTCCTAAAAAGGTATTTTAAGAGAAAGATTTTATAAATTTCAACATATATATAAATTTCTAATTCCGGCACAAACTCAGTCTGTATACCAGGGTTGAATAAGATTGATGAAGTTTTCCAACAGTTGAAATAGGTCTGTTCTTCATATAAGGTAATTTTGGATTTTATTGTGTACTCTGTGTGTGTGTGTATTCTAAACTATTTAAATTGAAACGTAACATTTCTCTGTTTTTACAATTTGGTTGTAATTTTTCAAAACTGGAGGAAAGCTTTTAGAGTTGTAATGTTTATTTTGTTTATCTTTCTTTGACTAATAGCTCATTATCACCGGTTTCCTTAGTCAAAGATTCTTTTAATAACATTTGGTGTGATTTTAATTCTTTTACATTTTCTTATTTATTAATTGTAAAAGTAATGTATTTCAAATTTGTTGGTAAAGCGTTTTCAATTATAACATTATTTTGTTTCGTTTACTACTAGTCAGTTTGCTTTTATTATTTATCTTTCAATTATTTAAAAAAACAATAATAATGATTATAAAATATTCTAATTTGATAATAATTTTATATTTTTTATTTTATTATTATTTAGAAAATATATATAGCAGTTCATCATTAAATGTGCCAATATATATTGGTACATTTAATGATGAACTGTTTACTCTTACAACCAATGTATAAAAAAGAAAAATATGTTGTTTTTTTTTATTTATATAGGGGGCATTGGGTAGAAGTAGTACCTTTGTTGCTCATCTGCTGCACTTATATTTTAGGGTAATGGGCAACACTGGTCTTCACCCATCCTCTAAATCTCTCACATGTTAAAGGCAGGCTGTAGGCCATGGACTTGGAGAGGAGTTATCTACAAGTCCACAGAAAGGATTATATATATATGGCCACTACCAGAGAGGGCAGACATCAAAACCCCTTATGTATATTGTGTGGTCCACCATACACTACCCAATGTATTTAAGGTCCCGGGAAATCAAACTCCATGATAATATAACATGCGATCATCACAAACATCTAACACATGGCACATGAGCTATGTTGTTTCGATGGAGAGAGTGTTCTTAGTGCCACAGAAGCAACTGACCACTTTAAACAAATCTTAGTGCAGGTTGATCAGTAAATGTTCAATAGTTCAACACAAATACATAGAAAACAGAAATCCCATAGTGAGGAAGAGATAGCAATGGGAGCAGGTGGACAATGCCATTGGTAGTCTTTAGCTTGAATTTCACACACAGGGGTAGTGAGAAGTAGATGGCTGTTGTGCAGCACAAAATTAAACATTGTTGCACTTTGTGTCCTCCTCTCATATTAAAGCAGCTCTATTTAGGGAAAAATTGCAAGTCCGAACATGACCCTGTCATAAGGTGCGTATGGCTGGGCTAATGTCTCTTCACTTACCTATCAGTAAGAATAAGCATGCCACTTTAATTAGTTGTTATGCACAAACCATGGACTCTCCTGAGGAGGTAAAAGAATCCTTTTACTGCAACCTTCAGGAACTTCTAGAGCAGACATCATTTCGTAACATACTTTATGTAATGGGTGACTTCAGTGCTCGTGTTGGATGAGACACACTATCTTGGGGTAAAGTCATTGGGAAACATGGCGTCAATAAATCAAATTCTAATGGGATATTGCTGCTGTCTCTTTGCAGTGAATTTGATCTTGTAATCACCAACACAATTTTCCAACAACCAACTAGTTTCAAAACTACATGGTGGCATCCTAGATCAGGGCATGACCATCTCATTGACTACATCATCATTCGTGGTTGTAATGGCCACGACATAAACCTTACGCAATCACTAGCAATCGGTCAATGTTGGTCAGATCACAAAGTTGTTTGCTCACATATGGCAATGCATTTGAAGAAGCCTGTTAGAAACAATCGAGCAAAACTGTCAAAGAAGGTAGACATAACAAAACTGAAAGACAAGGAAACATTAGACTCTTTCCAAACATTGTGTGACTCAAAAATTTCATGTCTTGATGTAGGTAATGAAGTTGAATCGGTATGGTCTGCCTTAAAAAAACATACTGCATGACTCGGCAAATGAAACACTCGGGTATATTTAGCAAAAACATCAAGACTGGTTTGATTCAAATGATCCTGAAATTAAATCTCTCCTTGAAAGCATGCATAAATGTCATCAGGGATGGATGGCAGACAAAGCATGCCTATCAAAGAAACGGCCCTTTAAATCAGCCAAGGAAAGTCTCAAGCAAAATTGAGGGAGATCAAGGAGGGCTGGTGGTCAGCAAATGCTTAAAGCGTTGCTGGAGGCTGCTGACAGATGTGACTTTAAATCATTCTACCAAAACTTGAAGGTTGTTTTTGGTCCCATTTCCAGCGGTCTATCACCAATCTTTTCTTTAGATAACACTCTTTTGACAGATGAAAGCCACATTATCAAATGCTGAGCAGAACACTTCACCATGGTCCTAAATTGGAATTTGTCTGTTGAAGCTGAAGTAATAAACAATCTTCCTCAGTGACCTATTGTACAAAGCCTTTCTGCTAACCCTTCAACCTTCGAGCTAAAAAAAACCATCAAACAGTTTTTGAATTGAAAAGCCCCCAGCGAAGATGGAATTCCAGTTGAAATATACAAATGTGGCACCAATCTTTTAATACACAAAATTTGTGAATTTTTCAACCTTGAGTGGGAAAAGTGAGAATTGCTACAGCAATATAAGGATTCTTCAATTGTCCATTTGTATAAGCGCAAAGGGAACAGGTGTGAATGTGACAACCATAAAGGAATATCTCTTTCAGTTGCTGACAAAATCCTTGCTCGTATCACCCTGAATAGGCTTAATGAATTTGTCTCAGAGTCGGCATTACCAGAGATCCAGTGCAGTTTTCGTTCTGGTAGAAGAAAACGCGGATATGATCTTTTTGTCTCTGGCAGGCTCAGGAGAAGGCCCAAGAACAAAACAAGGATCTATTTGTTGTTTTTAGTAGATTTCACAAAGGTTTTGATACTGTATCTTAAACTGCTCTTTGGAAAGTTTTGTCAAAATTAGGTGTTCCAGAAAAAATGCTCCATATTATTATCTCCTTTCACAAAGGAATGAAAGCTTTTGTAAGGTCGGGAAGTGAGCAATCAAATGCCTTTTTCGTCTCCAACAGTACAAAGCAAGGTTGTATTCTTGCTCCTCTTCTCTTTGCACTTTTCTTTTTTCTACACTTGAAAAAGCATTCTTTGATTTAAGTGAAGGAATTAATGTTGAATTCAAAACAAGTGGAAGTTTATATATACAATCAGCAACATTTTAAAGCACAATCAAATCTTGGTCTGCAGCTGCTACATGATCTTCTCTTTGCAGATGATGCTGCTCTATTAGTACACAGTCTAGAAGACATTCAAATTATCCTTGATAAATTCTCTGAAACAGCAAAAGTATTTGGACTCACTGAGCTAATGTACCAGCCAGTACCAGGCAATCCATCTCTCAAAAATCCTTCCGTATTCATTGATGGTACGGCATTAAAAACTGTTGAGGTGTTCACATATCTTGGATCAACAGTCTCTTCTGATGGAAAAATAGATAGAGAAATCCAACCCAGAATAGCCAAAGCCAGCACAGCATTTGGTAAACTTAAACATAGGTTATGGAACATCAAAGACATGTCTCTCAGAATAAAGATCGATATATACAAATCTATCATTCTCTCAACCCTTCTCTATGGTGCTGAAACTTAGGCTCTGTACTGCAAGCACATAAATCAACTTGACACCTTTAACATGCACTGTCTTTGTGCCATATATCATATAAAATGGGATGACAGGGTCAAGAATAGTGCAATACTGAAGAAATGTAACAACATCAGAGGCATTGAAAACATTCTAGCAAAGATATAACTTAGGTGGGCTGGTTGTGTTGTGAGAATGGATGAGCATAGGCTTTCAAAAAAGGTGTTGTATGGATAACTACCAAACTCCAAGTGTTCAGTTGAACGTCCACTCTTATGCTACAAAGACAAATTGAAAGACAACTTGAACCATCTCAATCTTGATCTAAAAACCTGGGAATCCCAAGTATCAAACCAAAAGGAGTGGCATAAGACATGTTTCATTAAGTTAAAGGGTTTTGAAGACAGTAGACTGAAGCACTGTGATCATCTCTGTCAATCTCTGAAACAGAGATGCCATTCAAAATCCTGCTTTAATAAATTTCATCTGTCAGTGTGGCTTTGTCGCCTGCAGGAATTCTGGGCTAGTATCATACTTAAGAATGCACAAATGAAATATGTCTTTCCCTTACCTGATTTTCTCCACAATAGCTCCTGCTAGCATGCATAAATGTAAAATGACAGGCACCATCCAATGCTAACCCTCATTTAACATTCACAATGTGCAAGTCCACCAGATATATATATATATATATATATATATATATATATATATATATATATATATATATATAATCTTTTGCTCAGAATTGTTTGTTATATTTGAAATATGTTTTTCCATTTACAGAATTTGAAATTATAAAACTTATAGGTATTTTTACCAAATTTATATTTTCTGAAGGTTATTTTAATCATTAAATTTTACATAACATATGGATTATAATTTCTTGATATATATTAAATTGAGTATGGATATGGAAGGTTGTAATGAATGTTTTATTGTAGAAGTTTTCATTATCTATAATAATGTATAACATTTTTAAAAGTACAGTTTTCTCTTGATAAAAATATCTTGCTTCTACTTTTACAACTTTCAATAACATATAAACTTGCAACTTTATATATTTTTTCATCTATGTTTTTGTTGTATTAGGTTTTCTAACATTTTTACATTGAAAATTATTATTCTCCTAATATTAAGTATTTTACACAGAGGCAAAGTTTGCTTTCTTTTTAAAGAAAAATCACATCTTCAGGAATAATTTTCTACTTTTGTTTTCTTGTTCTATTAACTGTGAAAATAATTAAATGAATGGAAGTAAGAAACTATTGTTTTGATTGACTTTTGTTTATTTTTCTTTTATGTAATGAACAACAAGTACTCAATGCACATGTATTTATTGTAAATTATAAAAGAGAATTTGATATTATCATAAACGTTTTTCAAGATATAAATTTCAAATTTTCTATAATTATCCAGAAAAAAGAAAATTTACATAGCTGATGCATATTCACAAGGAAACATTTGTAAGAAATTTGTTTATTGCAAAACTTGTATAGAAAATTATAAAGAACAAATTGCATGAAAAATTCAACTGTTTGATTGATCAGTTTTATCTATTGCACAACTACTGGTGTGTTTATTTTAAGTGTGACTTGTCTTCCTGGTAGCATCCATAAAATCTGTCTTGTCTAGTGTAATGTAATAAGTCAAAAGTGTTGCTGATATACATTGAAATGTCTGCTTTTCTCTCACACTTTGGAATATAAGTGTTAAAGTTTTATATTTATACAGGAAATATTTACTTTTCCAAAATGGTTAAAATTTAAGCTTAGACTTAAGATCGAACTGTAAATTGATTTTGAAATGAAAACAAACTCAGGTTTCTTGAACTTTTATATAATTAAAACAGTTTATTAATTTAAGAAATGGCCCACAGTCCTGCTTTGATTTTATAAAAATTTACATTTTTAGAGAGAAGAATAATTTAGGTAGCTTTCAAGGACCTACCAGCTATGAAGGACATTAGAATTGAAAAAACTCTTCCATTAATTCCATAGCTAAAAAGCTTGTGTAGTAATCATTTAATTCCACACCTTCTCAAAGGCCTTTGAAATATTTAATGTGATCATACTTGAGATGTATTTCATCTAGTGGCTCACTGATTCTGTGAGTAATGGCAGTTAAGACATCAGCTGTGGATCAGGCCAATCAAAACCCATACTGTTTGTTACTATTTAGGTGATCAACAACCTTCTTGTTGATTATAGACTCAAAAAGCCTGCTAATGACACTGAGGAGACTGATAGGTCTCTAGTGAGAGGAGGGTGAGCACTCCTCTACATTCTTGAAAACCAAGTATATACTTGACACTTTCCATAGACTTAAGAAGAATTTCTCCTTTCTTTTTGCTAAGATTGGGGATAATTCCAGGTTGATATTCTTAAGGACAACCACTGGGATTTTGTCTGGGCCAGTGACTTTCTTAGGGTCAAGACTTTTTATAAGTCTTGAGGATTTCCAGGTTATAATAAAAATAATACTCAGATTATGCTCAGTGAAATGGAGAAAGTCAGGAAGGGGATGTCCTATGTCATCTAACATTGAGTTAGAGGCAAAGATTGTGACAAAGCACTTCACCTTATTTAACAAAGATGATGAGATGACATTGGGAGTATTTATAATAGTAGGCACAGGCACTTCAGAATTTGGCTGGGGATTTTCCAGAACTCTCAGGATTCAATTTATTTGTTTTCAACCTTAGCCTAGACCACTTATGCATAGCTACACTTTGCATTTTCTAGAACTTTTTTGAAGCTACTTTAGGCAGTTTTGAATGCAGCAAGTGTTCAAATGCACCACTCTTTGTGATAGATACTGAAGTAGTGGTTACAATGAACTATGGTGATTGCAGTGTATTCAGGGGTAAACTAGGCCTGGCTGTTCGGTTTTTGCTGGAATTTTCCATTCCAGAAAGAATCCATTCTGAGATGAGGGTAGCAGTTTTGGAGGCAGTATGCTTGAAGAATGTTGAGAGGAGCTTTTGCCATGAAGATCTGAAATTGTCTCAGTCTCCCTTTGTGTATCAAAAAATCATTCTATAGAACAGCAAATCAGGGGATGCCTTTGGTTTGGCATGAACTTCAACAGTGACTAGAGAATGGTGCCTAGAGAGAGGTAAAACTTCCACAAAGCATTTTTTAGGGTAGGATGTGCAAAAGAGGTCAAGGAGGTTCCCCTGATGCATCTGAGACACAGATGGGTTCTTCAATGATCTATGTTAGTTCATAGGCAATGGAGAAGTCTCTGCAGTATCTGCCTTCTTCATCAGTTTTGTTTGAGTGGACTAATCACCCTTTGCAGTGAATATTAAAGTCACCACGCATATGAAAACTAGCTGATGGAAATTCAGTGAGGATATTATCAATCCTGTCAGATATTCAGATGAAAATTAGCGTTCCATTGTCCTGAGGATGATAGAGTGAAAATGAATGTGGTACTGTGGAGAAGTGCCACACAGAAGCACATATATGAAAAATCGGGTTTCTCATTTGTTGTGTTTCTGCTACACGGAAACCCATCTTTAATATAAGCACCAAACTCATGGCCATGATGATTTAAGTGGTCATGTTTGGCTATTAGTAGCCTGTGATTATGAACTCCTGCAGTGGGATAGTTATTAAAACCCATTTCAGACAGAAATAGGAGGTCAAGTTTGACATCAAGAAGATCAAGTGTCACCTCCAGAAAGTTGAAACATAGACTCTTCATATTGGTGTTGGAGATGGTAAACCTGAGGTCTACTTTTTTGAGGCTGTTTGCTAGATTGAATTGTCTGGAGATAAGGCTGTAAAAGTACCCTTCATCATAGTATCAAGAGGCCCCACCGGAGACTACAGCACGGTCCAGAATCCATTCAAAAAATGACAGTACAATAGTCCCAATATTATATGCCTTCTGATTTTTTGTTTTCCTATTAATTTTATTGAAGTAAATGTGAGGTTTCTTCTATTATTTTGAAAAAATTACCTAAAAAAAAATTAAACTAAATGAACAAAAAGGAGGCATCCATACTTTGTTATTTCAATAAATATAAATCTCCCTAATATTGCTGTTTGTTTTGCTTTCTTAGAATTACCTTCACTTTTGTAAATTATAATATGGTAAATACTAAAATTTATATCAGTTTGCAATTCTATTAAGAGGGTGTTTTAAATTAAAGCTAGTTTATAGTCCTGGAAAAGTGATATTGTTAATTTATTGTTCATTCTAAAAGTTTGTTGTTTGATAACTTAATGTCTATCATTGAATATCCAGTTGAATTTATTAGCAAAGTATATGAATTGTTAAACTATTAAATTTATTTAAATGATATCATATCAATAATTTTAATATGTTGAAAGTTTTGTTGTTTTATCTGTTGTTTTGTGCATCAGGGACTGCATTTTTTCCAAAATTCTGAAAACCTTTCCATTTATTAATATATTATTGTGTTTGATTTAAATAATATTGTATAATGTGAGTAATAATAATTATTACAATAACTCATATTTCAAATACAAATTAAAATACATGTAATTAATAATAAAATTGATAATATTTTTATCTCATCATTTTGTATCAGGAACTGCTTTTAAAAGAAATCCAATGAGTTTATGAGTGTTCTAGTTCTATGTTAAAAATTTAAGCCCTATTTCACATATAAGCATTTAATAAACCAAATTTAAATCTACTTGGATAGAAGAAAAAGTAAATACTTTAACAAAAAGGTTTTTAATTTAACAAATTTTTAATTATATTTGCAAAATAAAATTATATTTGAAGCCATTTTAAAATATCTAATTTTTTCCTCCATCTTAGCAACTCCAACACCAAAGCCTTCAACAGAAACAGGTAATTGAATACTTAATCTGCAATGTAAATTGTTTCCTCAATTTTTCAATTTAACAATTTTTTAAATAATAAGACTACCATAATTTCTTCTGAATGTCTTTTGCTGCAGCTTCTTTATGTGTAAAACAAGATGGCCTGGTCGATTCTTCATTGATAAGAAACTGGGATATTAAAGTATCCAGTAATGAAGACCACAAGGTTGATATTCGACCAGGTGCAAAAGGATGGACACCTGAAACTGGAGATAAGAAAACTACAGTCAGTTTTTTTGTTGGTGATGCTCTTATTTATGGGGCCAACATGGGACTAAAAATGTCCAAGTGTGTAGAAAAATATAATGTCCTTCTCAGTGAAAGTGAACAAGGAAATGTACAACGATTCAAAGTAAGTTATGAACAAATAATTATTTGACCTTTTAAAACAATTTACTAAACCAATTTATAAACTATAAGCTTTTCAATTTGATCCAAAACTAAGATTTTCTTAGAGATTTCATGTAGATATATTCCATTTTTTAGAAAAAATAATATTCTATTAACAGATATGGATTCTTTAGTTTCACTAGTTAATCTTATCGTAAGATAGATTCAGTTTTGTCTAATTTATACTGACTTTCATAGTATATTTCCTTTCCAGAACAATGAACCAAATGATATATATAATCTGCTATTGTTCCAAAGAACAACAGCAGATTATATATATATATATATATATATATATATATATATATATATATAAATTATTTTGTATCTTTGTATACTTAAATTTGTAGTAAAGTACATTTAGTTTCATCTAAGTCTTTCTTTTTAGAACAATGGACCAAATGATATTGTTATCATCCCCTTTGGTACAACAGCAAACACAGTTAAGATCCACTTTATATCACAGAGTTCAAATTGTAAAATGCATGTTACTGTCTCCATTATAGGATGTTTTGAATCTGCCTGTAAGTATTTTCATTTTCCAATCAAAAAGTTTATGTACTTGATTAATAAAAAGTAATGGTTCACTTAGAATTTGATATATTATTTTCTATACTCATGAAATATAATGTTCAAAAATACAAATTATACTCATTTATATTATTTGCAATAAAATAAGTTTTTAAGTCATGCCTTATGTATTGAATATTTATTTGAAATAATTCTTATCTATCCTTCTTTTTATTTTGACAGCCACAACACCAGCTGCAACACGTGAGTATTAAATCAATCAGACTTTTTAAAATAAATTCTTAAACTATTCAAAATTTATAAAGAACATGTTAATTTCTTTCTTAAATTTATTTTAGAAGAGTCATATTTAGACATTATAATTTTCTTTCTTCAATAATCCCTATTTATTTCTGTTGTGTCGGAAACCTACCACCCCTCTTGAAGATGAACTTGTCTGCGTCTGTGAACAGAGACTTTAAATAATGAGAAGATAGATAGACAAAGAAGTTCTTAGCTGAGCTAGTTATTGACTACTCGGGCGATTTCTGTACCTTTTTACCAACCTATTAAAACCCTTTTTATTGTTATGTGTTATTTGGCGTTTGTCTCTACTAACCCCAAATCAACATCATAACAATTTCTCATATTTTATGCTAATTATATATGATTTTGTAATAACTTTAAACTTTCCTAAAGTATTTATTGCATTTTATAATAAGCAAATATTTCTTAATATTTGGCATTAAATTTTCATTCATATTCTTGTCTTATGTGCAGATGCTTGTATATTTTCCAGTCACCCAATGGGAGTGAATTCTACATACTATCAGCAATTTTTGCTTGAGAAGAAAAAATTATAATAAAAAAATTGCTAAACAAAACATTGACCTCAAATAAACTAAGTTTGATGCATTGTTTTAAAGCTGAAAATTTTCTCTCTTTTTTCTTTAAGAGTGTTGATTTAAACAATTTGATGAACTCTTAATATTTTACATAGCTTCTCTTGGATGTATGACTGCTAAAAATAAATCTATATTAGTTGTAGAATCAAAAGAGTAAGAGAGATGAAAATGTCTATATCATACTTTTTGAACATTATATTACATCTTTCCTCTAGCATCTGAAAATAATATATAGAATTGACTCACAGTGCAGAAATGATAATACTGTACAAGGTATAGAATCAAACATCAATACATAAGTCATTAATTTTTAGGTTATTTAATTTATATAAATTTGTTGTGTGCTTTTGTACTACACTATGTAATTATTATCACACTACATATATGAACAAATTTGTATAATTACATTGCCCCAAGTCCATATTATGAAAACAATATCATGTTAAGTGTAGGGAAGTAATAACTCTGAGTAAATAATTATAAACCTCCCCAAAACATTTATATATACAAAAATATGAAATCTTAATGGATGAAACATGTCACAAATTTTTTCCAATTAGTCATACAATTTCCTCAATAAAAAATATTTGTTAAAATGAAAAACAGCAAGACATGGAAGCAACAAAAATGAGTATTATTTATTATCTAGTTCTTATGAGGTGTTGGAGATGCAAGAGAAAATAATATTGACTAAATTGTAAGTTTGGTATCAAATGTAGATCAAATATGGAGCAGAATCTAATGTAAGGATAAGATAAAAAAATAAGCAAAGAGTATACATTTTTTCTCATATGTTTTTTTTATAGATGTGTTTAATGAGTGTACAGATAATTTAGTTTGAAAATAGAAGTGTCTGGGGTTTTCTTGCCTCAAATTTTTGTTGAGAGCTAAAAGATAAATGTTACTATTATGACCTTAAAAAGGAAAAGAAAATGAATTTTCATTGACACATGTGTTAACGACCTGTCTATGAGAACTGCACGTCTGATAGAATATCATGTATGTGTAGAGAAGAAAAGTGAGGTTAATAATAATAATGATTTTTTTTCCCTCTAATTCAGCAACTCCAACACCAAAACCTTCAACAGAAACAGGTAAGGCTTTAACTGATTTGAGTTTTAAAAGTTTTCATTATGATATTTCACTCAGGTATTTTGGTGTTAATAGGAAATTCTTACTTTGATTATTTTTATTTACAGCATCTTTGTGTGTAAAACAAGATGGCCTGGCTGATTCTTCATTGATAAGGAATTGGGACATTGATGTTTCCAGTAATGAAGAACATAAGGCTGATATCCGACCAGGTGCAAAAGGATGGACACCCGAAGCTGGAGATAAGAAAACTACAGTTAGCCTCTTTGTTGGTGATGCTCTCATTTATGGGGCCAATATGAGGCTTCAGAAATCTAAATGTGTTGGAAAATATGATGTCTTTCTAAGTGGAAGTGGACAAGGAAATGTTCAAAGATTTAAGGTAAGATAATTTATTTGAAACAAATGTTGCTTTGTGGATGATGCCAAACACAATTGTTTTTGTATTTCTTAATTTTGATTTTTCTTTAATTATCCATATTGAATGAAATGGTTGTTAGAATGAAAATCGAGAGAGTAAATGCTTAAATTCCAGTAACACTACACAGTAATTTAACACCAGATAAAAAGATTTTATTTACCTGAATAGATCTGTTTAAAATTCTGATTATCACTTTTAATAATTTTTTCCATGTTTTTCATAACATGAAAAAAAAAGTAATCAGAATTTAATAATGATAATGCTTTATGTAAAAATTTAGACAGTAACTTATTTTTTCTGTTTAAGTAAAAATACTTAATAAAAAAAACAGAACTGCAAAATCACTTACCATGAACCTGTAAAAGATTCATATAAATGTTATGGAATATTATTTTAATAAACAAATATTACACTTTATACTTCAAAAAGTTTATTTTTAAAAATCCTTTTAAATTCAGCTTAGATTAATAATAGTATCAATCAAAATTTAATGTCTAAGTGTTGTTACTATAGTTGCAGTTCATATTGTCTACATAGCTGTATAATTACATTCTTAAAATTTGCTATATTTATGGAATAATTATTTGCATGTGTGTGTGTATATAAGTGGTGACTCCTAAGGGTTGAACTACCTAAGTAGCCCAACTGTGAAGTCTATCTATTTCAAAGAAATAAAAAAATATCTCAGCACATACTATTCATCTTAGACTTTGGTTGAACCCAAAGTCTAGACTCAAACCATCAAGAATAAAATTAATCTTGAATTGTTTTAATTTGCTGTTTTTATAATTTTGTTTTAACTCCATCTCTTAAAATGTTGACTTAATAAATTTGGCTTATAGTATTTATAAGAATTTTACATGAATAAAAAAATTAACTTATCGCTAACATATCAGGCAATGTGATTTGGGACTCAAATATTTTAGCCTGACAAAGTAAATGAAATCCTTTTAATAACATGACTCAAGTAATCTTTTAAAAATCTCAGATGATTTTAATTCCTATTTGCAAATATATTTTAGCTTCAAATTCATAGCTTTAAATCTTTGCTCTAATTATAAGATTTATGAGGAAAATATAATGATGAACTCAAATAAATCTGCATGATTAAATGAAAAAAATTCTAATATGAAATGTGTGTATGCTTTGTGTATGTAGTGGGGATGTGTTGTAGCACTATCTATCAGACATACTGACAGGTAAAATCTCAACATGGATGGAGGTTTTTTAATTTTTCTTTTTTTTCATTGAAACTATTGATGAAAAAGAAATTATTTAGTAACTCATGACTCATTTTTAGTGATATTATGAGGAAGACTTAAAGAACCATTTTTTTTTATTTTCTTTAGAAAAGCCACATTGACCTTTAAACATTTTTTAGGAATTTCTTTGGATTATTATCGTAAAGTGAGTAACCATTGTCAAATGCAAAATAAAGAATAGAACTGGCCAACAAGCAGAATTAACAAAGTTTGTAATAAAAAGAGAAAGGAACAGGGCAAAAATAAAATAATATCAATCAAGCAATCAAACAATATATGCAAAGCAAATTAACATTTATAAGGCAAAAAGTTCACAAACTAAGAATTGGCTTCAACACAAAAGCAAGTTAAGACAAGTGAACATAATGCTCTGTCTTCGAGACAAGGCAGGTCTGGATTGAGTCATGTCAATGTAAGTTGGCGTATTTTATTGACTAAGAAAAATATCCCAGCATATGTTTATGGACTTCTGCCTATAAAAAGGGAGGGGAAATGTTCTGCATTCATTTCAAGTACAATAGAAATCAACACTTATCTTTTAAGAAGGGATTAAAATTGTCAAATAGATAATCCCCAAAACCTATTTTGTTAAGTTTTACAAAGGGGATTCAGTTTACAATTTCGTAAAATACATCTATTGGATTCTTTGGTACATATCATCAGTGATATTTCTCGCCGAGGTTCATTAGGAGTTTTGGGTCTTTCAACATCATACCACCTCTCCATGGTGACCCAACTGATACTGATCGAAAATCGACTTGTGTACAATTTTTTCCATCCTCCTGACCACACACTGCAACTCCTCTTGGCAATTTATGGTCTGATCCTGGATAACTTCTGGTTCACCAGCGATATGTGCTCTGCCATAAAAAAGGAAGCAAATTCCACCACAGTTTCTATCTAGTAAGGAACATGGTAGTGTGCTCAGCTTGAAGTGGTAAGTAACAATTTGTTTCTCTCACTGAGACATATATGCATACATGTACACACATGAAAACATGCTCAAGAATTACATTCTGCTTATACTTAACTTATTTCCATTCATGTTAATCATCTGTCTGAAGGAAAGAAAATTTTCCTCTTTCCTTTTTTCCTTGACCCTCCCCCTGTATGAGTTACACACATGCACATACATATCAATGCAGGCACACTCACACACATATACCAACATACACATCTAAAAAAAATAAAAATAAAATATACTATAACCCTGGTAGGGAGCAAACAAGTGTTAGATCTTAGCCAGAGATCACCTGTAGGTAATGTTTCAGGATACTCTAATTCTCTCCTCTAGTCAAGACTCCATTGTCAGATGTAGTTTTAGGTAATACCCAAGACTTACTCTCTCTCTCTCTCCCCACCAACCGAAAAAAAACCATAATCATAAGGAAAAATAATATATCACCTGCAACTTCCTTTCATCTCCTTACTAGCTGCCAGTCACTTGATCTTTTAAACCATAACCATCTAGTGGCTTCTTCTGCTGCCAATGTTATTGAGCAAATAGCCTTGTTTTTTATCCAAACCTGTTACACCTAATTTTGGCAACATCTTATATAGTGACCACCCAGCAAAGACTCTGCAACCAATTTCACACTGAGCTTGCCAACTACGTCTTTTGCATTCCTCCACAATCTGTAAATATTTCCCAAGCTTCCTTTAATGAGCATTGTCCATATTTTCTTCCCAAGGGACTGTTAATTCTAACATGATGATTGCTTGATCTTTTTAGAATAAATACATGTCTGGACGAAGCTTAGTCTGTATTACTTCCACTTTCCATTGGAAATTTAAGCAGTTTGCTTATATCTTACTCTCATTTGCCAGTCTGGGGCAGAGCTGAAGAGGAATATTTTCTTCTTCTGCAATGTCTTTACTTTTTTCCCCGGCTCTGACAAAATTCGGTTCATATCTGTTTTGTTTTAGACTCCTTGAGACTATGTTGCAATGACTCCTAAAACTTTACCATGGCACCACCAGTACCACCTCTCGCTTAGCGCCATGGAGCAACCGCTTAATACATACTTATGGTAAAATAGCCACTGACTTTCAGTGCAGTGTCTGATTTTTCTAGTCAATTTTTTAAGTCTACATGAGACACATGCAAATCAGACACTGGAATGAAACTCAGAGCTCATTTTAAAATAAGTGTATACTGCTAACTGGGCCCAGTTCATGATAAGTCTAACTAACTGGACCAATTAAAATTTTCTGTATCTTTTTTTAGAAATATATGGTTACTGACAGCTTAAAATATAATAATCCAAAGAAATTTTTTAAAAAAAATTAGATTATACTTAGAACAAATTTTAAATATATTTTTCTTGTTACTTTAAATTATATATATATATATATATATATATATAAATTTTGTTAAAAAAAAGTGATGAATGCAAGTAACATTGATGACCTAGAGTCACACCACTGAGATACTTGATTTTTTCTTTCAGAACAATGGACCAAATGATATTGTAATAATTCCATTTGGTACAACAGCAGATACAATCAAGATCCACTTTACATCCAAGAGTCCAAATTGTAAAATGCATGTTACTATATCCATTATTGGATGTTTTGAATCTGCATGTAAGTACTTTCATTTCAACTTTCACATGATTCAATCTTGACTATTGATATAGATGTTTTAACTCTCAGATAATGTATATTTTCATAAATAATATAACACATTGTGTTCAAAAGTTATCTATTCTTCATAAAATCTGATTAAACAAGCATTCATTAATTTCATCTATCATTTGCTATATTTTTTCTGAATAAAGTTCATTGATAATTTCATCAATGAGCTGATATCAAAAAGAACACATATATTTTTTAAAAATACATGTTTGTAATTTACATGCATTTTTTACTTGGAATAATTGTCCTTTTTTATATATTTTAATTTTCATAGCAACAACACCAACTCCAACACGTAAGTATCTGATTAGATTTATTTTTTGAAAAACAAAAGACTAAATTTTAAGAAATATAAAAAATCTTTCTATTATAGTGATTTTTAAAAAAGTTTGATAATTAATTTCTTCTGTCAATAATGTATTTCTAAAAATTTATAATAATTATCCAAAACATTTTAAATAAAAGTAATTTAATTATGATTCAATATTGTAGGATGGCAGCCTTTTACAATGAATAAATATTACATAGCATATGTAAATAACATTATATAAAAAATTAATTCAGTAGACTTTTACGTAATTATTATTACACAATACATAGATTAATTAAACTACATAAATGAATACAAATTCAAACAAAGGAATAAAGTAAAAATTTATATTTAATATTAATTCAATAAAAAAGTGAGCATTACTTTTCTTTATCTATTTCAGCTACCCCAACACCAAAACCTTCAACAGAAACAGGTAGATCATGTATATTTCTTGATTTAAAATTTTCTTACATAATTTTTCAATTCAACATGCTTTTAAATTATAAAAGGGGCAACTTAATTTAATATAAATGTCTTTTGTTTCAGCCTCTTTTATGTAAAAACAAGATGGATTAGCTGATTCTTCTCTGATAAGAAACTGGGACATTGATGTGTCCAGTAATGAAGAACACAAGGCTGATATTCGACCAGGTAGAAAAGGCTGGGCACCTGAAGCTGGAGATAAAACACTTGCTGTCAGCTTTTTTGTTGGTGATGCTCTTACATATGGAGCATCTATACAATTACTACAGGCTAAATATGTTGTAAAATATGATGTCATTCTTCTTGGAAGTGACAATGGAAATGTTATACGATTAAAGGTAAGAAATAAATATGTATATAAGAGAATTTCTTAAGAAGATGAGTTATACATAAGAATGTTAGATAGATATCATTCAACTTTAACCTATTTTTGGTCTATGTTTGTAAGATTTATTTCAAAGTAAATCACACAGAAATAAAATCAAAATTAATCAAACTTTCATTCCATTTATTAATGGCAATGTTAAAATTAAAACTAAACAAGATGTTTGAAGTTACTTTTTTTATACATTGCCGACATTCAATCGTATTTTACCTCAAAGATAATGTCTGTTATGTAATATAGTAATAAACATTTAAATATAATATGTATGGTTGCTTAATGTCATGGTTGTATATAAAACTCACTCATGAAGTTTGGAAAACAAACCAAATTACAGAGCAGATAGACACACAGTAATGCTATAAAATCATAAATCTAATATATCAATCTTTCTATATAAGTTGCTTTGGGGTGGATGTTGTATCAAGTACCTACTTACTCATATTGTTATCTTAAGTCAGATCATTTCCCTGCCTCATCAATATACTTAACTAAATGGCCCAACAATTTATTCTTCTTCCACTGCCATACTGAGGTTGTTTGGAAGTTTAGTCAAGCCTCTCTCATGATGATTGGTCTAGCTAGATTACTGGCTACTAATTTTCAAGTATACCAATCTGCTAGGGTGGCTAGCTAATCCCTGTTGCAGATGCCTGCCCAGGCACATTTGTGTTATGCTAATATCCACATATACTTCAACTGAACTGATACTGAACAGTCTGCATATATTAAAATAACCAAAACATGCAAGCTGAGATGTTTACCTTTATTATTAGAGTTTATTTACCTCCCCTTTTTATCTCTAACTGACAAAAACACTTCTTACGGTGTATTTATGGCCTGATCTTGTCACTTGCGTTATATTTGTCCTTCATTATCTACACAAGTACGTGACATTTCAAAGCTGTGTTCACTATCATCCAACTATTACAAATTGATCATAGATAACAGCTGAGTTTTTACTAGATGTGCAGAGCAAAACAGTCTAGTCAGCCAGTAGTAGGTTCTTGGGGGAATGGAGATACTCTCAGGTAAGTAACCCTATCTCTCAACTTCTTTATGGGGGAACAGGTTCCTTTCAAATGTCAGGTTACAAGTTGGTTTGCATACATCCATAGTAACAGGGAAGTGTTTTTATGAGTTCATCAGCTTGTCACCACAGAGCTATGGATCGTCTCAACTGACCTAAGCTAATATGCAGTCAAGGTGAAGAGAGTGAATGAAATAAACAACAAATTCCAATTTTGAATTTTGGACCAAAATAAAAACTGTTTTATCTCAATTGCTATTTTCCTGTGATGAATGTAGTGAGGAGTAGATGTTCCTTGTTCGAATCAATCCTACTGTTAATTGATGAGATCAAACCCATACAATTCCAGGTGCTAATTTATTTTACTACAATTAAATGTCTTTTCCAATTCTTTTAACCTTACTATGTCCATAATTCATGCCAATTTGCCTGCAATGTGTACAACTTAGGTGTTTCTAGATCAACTTAGGTCTAATGGAAAGTTTGTCAATCATTATTAATACTACAATTCATATTATTATATTAACTGGAATATTTTATTTATTTTTATTATGTAATAATATCTTTAAAAGAGAAACTCAGAACTTAAGCAAAAAAAGTGTTGAGAAGGTTTAAATGCTTCCCTCTTTTTCATTATGTCTTCAACTTTAAATTTCTTTCTTTAGTTCATATACCATCTCTTTTTTTTATTTTCTTGTAAAATCAGAACAATGGACCAAAAGATATTGTCAGTATTCCATTTGGTACAACAGCTGATAGAATCAAAATCCACTTTACTGCAGAGAAACCTGACTGCAAAATACGGATAATTGTCTCTATAATTGGCTGCTTCCAATCAGCCTGTAAGTTTCATGAATTGTCTTTCTTTGTTTTACTCTTTAGTTATTAACATCATAAATTGTTCGATTTCATATTTTGTTCTGTCTAAAATTAATTACTAATTTAAAACATTTTATCATGATTTACCATAATATTCAATATCAGTTATGCATGATATGAAAATAGATGTTGAATCTTCAATGTATTTCTAATTTTCAATGTAAAATATAAAAGTATTGTCTGTAGAAAAAGTTATTTTTTCTGTTAAACAGAAGTATATTAGATAAATGTTTACATTAAATTTATTTAAATGAATCTTTTTTTCTTATTTTTATAGCTACAACACCAAAAGCAAGTATGTATATTATTAAATTTATACATTTTCTATACTAAAATTGTGCATATAATAAACCCTACATTTTAGATGATTTTTAATAAATTTATCAGGTTTTTTTTAACAAATTAACATATTTTAATATATATAATTAATTATGTTTAGAGATATTTTAATTATATCTTTAGTTAAGCTTAAATTGATTTTTTCAGTATGCTTGTATTTATCGATATTTTTATTTCCTTTTTTTGATCCATTCTCAAAAATAGAATTAAGCAAAAATGACTGATGTCTTTTTTCCACTCTTACTGTTGAATATAAGCTTCATTCTATGAAGGCAGATGCTCATAATTTGATTATGTAACTGAGATTTGAAGAGATTATTTTATTTCTAATTTCTCCAAGAATTAAAAAGGCTGTACATGACTGTTATAATTCTGGACTGAATTCAAATGCTACATTCAATATTCTTATATTGGCAGAATTTCAGATATAGATGATTCCTTTTATCTTTTTAAAATATTCACACCATGGAATTTGTTGATCGTAATGAATGAATTAGATATTTATATTTCTACTCAAAATGCCAGTCTTCTGCCTTCATCTACATGTATTGTCTAAAAGTCTATCATATTCTCAGTTTTTAAATTCATATCATCTTGTACATAAATGCCATAGATTTTTCTTTTTCTTTTTTATCCAATACTTATGTAACATTATCCTGATGGTAACTAGTTTGGCTAACATGCAAGAAAACCTGTTTATTTCTTCTTCAATTTTACAAATGCTTGATATCTTTCATATCTATTTCCATAACAAAATGGACTTATCCATTTTTAAAGTATCCCAGGCTGGGTAATTATTAGTAAAGTTAGTTTAGTTAACCATTACAAGTGAATAGTGAGTTTGATTCCTCACTAGGTGGCCCATACAAAATTCAGCATTAAATAACCTGACAATGGTTGACATGATGTAAAATCAACCAAACAAACAATAACACAAAACAGCATTATTTTTTATTTAACTTGGTATCAGAATTTGAAGAAATATAACAATAGCAATTTGCACGCTCAAGAACAACTCAATAAAAGTTATTTTCTTTTTTATATTTCTTTAGTGTTTCTTCAGTTTATCATTATATACACAAATCTTCAAATTTTGATAGCTCAAATATATGAGCTATTTGTTTAAAGTTGTTCAATTTAAAGAAAATTCACTAGCTTCTCTGTATAGTTAAAGGTTAATGTTTACTTTATAGAAGCTGTGTATTAATTTATAAAAGTTTAATTAGGCATGGATAAATTGACTTTTTTCTACTGCTTCATGTTAAATTACTTGATCTTTAGTCTTGTTTCATCTTGGGTTTGAGTAAGAGACTACAAAAGTGAAGTTTAATTCATTGTCAGAATATGTTATTTTCACCTGAATCTTATAATTTATGTAATAATACAAAAATTGATGCTTTTATATAATTTAAAACTTAGGATTTCACTAATACAAGTTGTGCAATTTTTCTCTCTAAAAACATGACCATGTATGTTAAGATATTTTTTGATAATAAAAGTTATATGCATTTCAGCAACACCAACACCTAAACCCTCAACAGAAACAGGTAAGTCTAAAAATATTTACAAAACTCTGAACTTCTGTTTCTTAAAAAAAAACAAGTAGGTAAAAATTTTATCATGCAATTTGTAATTTCTTTCTTTTTTGCAGCCTCTTTGTGTGTAAAACAAGATGGCCTGGCTGATTCTTCATTGATAAGGAATTGGGACATTGATGTTTCCAGTAATGAAGAACATAAAGCTAATATTCGACCAGGTGCAAAAGGATGGACGCCTGAAGCTGGAGATAAGAAAAATACTGTTAGCCTCTTTGTTGCTGATGCACTCATATATGGAGCCAACATGAGACTTAAAATGACCAAATGTGTTGAAAAATATAATGTCCTTCTTAATGGAGGTGAACAAGAAAATGTTCAAAGATTCAAGGTAGGAATATAAATTATTATTTAGAAACAAATGTACTTTTTTGGACGATGCCAAACAAAATGTCTTTGTATTACTTAATTTTGATTTTCTTTAATTATCCATATAGTAAGAGGCAAATTAAAATAGAAATTGTTTGGTATGAAATGGGTGAGTTAAAATGAAAAATGATAAAGGGAATGCTTAAATTCCAGTGACACAAGATAGTAATTTGACACTAAATAAAAAGATTTTATTTACCTGAACAGATCTATGTTTAAAATTTTCATTATCACTTTTAATATTCTTATAAGGTATTTTTTTGATGTATATTTTTTTATAAGATGAAAAGAAAAAGTAATCAAAATTTAATGATAGTGCTTTATGTAAAAAATTAGACAATCACTTATTTTTCTGTTTAATTGAAAATGAATAATAAGAAAATATGTAGAACTGCATAATGCAGTCACTTTGCACCTGTAAAAGGTTCATATAAATGCCATGGAATATTATTTTAATAAATACCTATTATTTTTTGCATTTCAAAAAGTTTATTTAAAATTTTTTTTTTTAATTCTTTCTGTAATAATGGTATCAAACAAGATTTCAAACAATGACTACGTGTTGTTACTATAGTTATAGTTTAAACAATATCTACATTTCTACAATTATATTGTTTGAAATATACTATGAAATTTATGAAAGAAAAGTGTTCAGGGTTGTTACAAATGAAAGGAACAAACAAGGATTAAAATTACCACAGTGTGTATTCATCAAATTTCAGAATATATATATATGTTTGTTTAAAAGCTCGTTCTTCATTTGCTGTTGGTAAAGAAAGTAATTAGGTGTAAGAGTCTTGTCAGCAGGGCCAGGAGTTGACTGATTTCTTGAGTTGATTGGTTGAGGTCATGGTTGTTGTCAGAGGATAGATTTGAAGCGAATTAGTGGGATTTGATGTACACACTTTTTCATGGTTGAAATTTACACCTGTGAGATTTTTGATGGGTTGGCACTTGTGTGATGCCAAGATGTTGAATCTGAACTGACTGGTAAGGTGGGTTGGTGGGTTGAATGATCAATATCATGGTGTTGGGTCGATTTGTGGTAAGGAACATTGATTGCTGAGGTTACACCAGTGCTGACAAGGGAGCCCTGAAGTGGTTAGTGAAAATTAGTCAAGCAGGATTTCTATGTTGGATTTTGGTCAAATGTGATATCAATGAGACAGAGTCATAGTGACAATGGCAAGGGATGCCTGGAGTGGATAGTGAAGGTTGATCAAGCAGAATATCTCTGTTAAATTCTGGTTGAATGTGGTATCAGCAAAACAGGGTTCAGTGGAATATAACAATACTTATGCGCGTATACACACACACACACACACACACATAAAGTGTATATGATTTTTTTTTTATTTCAGAACAATGGACCAAATGACATTGTTATAATTCCATTTGGTACAACAGCAGATACAATCAAGATCCACTTTACATCAGTTAGTCCAAATTGTAAAATGCATGTTACTATATCCATTATTGGATGTTTTGAATCTGCATGTAAGTACTTTCATCCCAACTTTCACATGATTCAATCTTGACTATTGATATAGATGTTTTAACTCTCAGATAATGTATATTTTCATAAATAATATAACACATTGTGTTCAAAAGTTATCTATTTTTCATAAAATCTGATTAAACAAGCATTCATTAATTTCTTCTATCATTTGCTATATTCTTTCTGAATAAAGTTCATTGATAATTTCATCAATGAGCTGATATCAAAAGAACACATATATTTTTTTAAAAATACATGTTTGTAATTTACATGCATTTTTTACTTGGAATAATTGTCCCTTTTATATATCTTAATTTTCATAGCAACAACACCAACTCCAACACGTAAGTATCTGATTAGATTTATTTTTTGAAAAACAAAAGAGTGTTTAAGAAATATACAGTGACACTATATAACACTGGTAAAAGAAAAGGGTTAATTTGGAATATAAACTGGAACAGACAAAAGGGCCAAGATGACATATAGATTATGTCCACTTACAAAAATAAATTTCCTGATTCCCAAGTGGAAAAAGTGGTCAATTTGTGAAGTGAGCACAATATTTTATACTGTGCTGAAGGAATTGAAAAACTAAATGCAGTTGTAAGTTAGTCTGCTTGATAACCTAAGGGTTGTGAGCAATGTAATTGGTCAGGGAGGAACTAGACCAGACCAAGCCTGGGAAAATGATATTTGTTATGGAATATTAATAATTCAAATAAGACAGCCACTTCGTCCACTCAGTTTAAAATTAAAATTATCAAAAAGACAGTTAAAATTTTCTTGTAGGGATGGTCTCAGTTGGAATACTGAAGGAGGAGGCGAAAAGAGGAAAATTTACCTCCACCCATTTGGAAGTAATGGTCCAAGGCATGAATATGAGAAGGTATGAGTTATACAGGTGGGCCAATACCTACTACTGCTAGCCATGATGGAAGGCAATGTCCTAAGATTTGGAGAGATAATTAATTTTACAAACCAGACAGCAAAGAGCTCTTGTTGGAAGACAGGAGAAACACCGAATCCCCAGACGCTGTCAACCCCATATTAGTCTTGAGTCAAAGTCAATATAAGCAAAGTGCTTTGGGTGAATTAGTTAGTTGGAGCAGCAGTCAACAAGACAAGATGAGATGAGACAACAGCGAAAGGAACTGTTGAACCCCATGTGATCTGCCACTGAGAGAATCCCTGACTTGAGCCTTGTTTCAGAATTAACATTGAAAGACAGTGTCACTATAGAGAGTTGCAGTGGGAAAGGTTAATTTTTGTACAATGAAAAACTACATAAAACCAAATTGAAAATTAACCCAAGTCTCTGTTTTCACTTGCATGATTTTTGCAAAAAAAAAATTCCTTTATTTGTTTTACAATGTAGCCAGTTCACCAAGATTTGACTCAATGCATCAATCGCCACCATAATTGAGTCCACTGACCCTGGGATAAAAATGCAACAACATGGCCAGGGTGCAGTGGACTTGAAGGTGCAGCAACCAAGACCAGTTAAACCACGACAGTGACCACATGACATGATATTGGCTGAAAAGGTCAAATTCAGAGTTGACCTTGGCACAAACGGGTTATATTCAAAACACTATAATCTTTCTAATATATTGATTTCAAAAAGAGTTTATTGGTTCATTCCATCTTTTGATAATTTAGTTCTAAAAATTAGCTTCTTTCAAAAAAAATATACACCTAATTTTAAAATCCATTTAAAAATGAATAATCTTTCTTAAGTTTTTATTTTAGTTTTAATTCTGAGATAATAGATTAAATTTCCAATGAGCAAAATATTTTGTGTATTTGAAATCAAGTTCAGAGTGATTTAAATCTTTTTTTACCTCCTTTTCAGTAAAATCTATAAATTCATTCATATTGACATATCTGTCAACACAGAATAATCCTTTTTTAAAGTTTTTCATATATATATATATATATATATATATATATAAACATTATTTGAGGAAAATTAGTTTATTTATTAATTTGATTTGGAAAAATATTAGTGTTAACTTAAGACATAGTGGAAAAGCCTTTTTAAATATGGAAAGGTTGCTTTTCTGACATGTTGAGTTCTTTATTGACTGTTTGATGTTTGGGAAAATTAAATATATGAGTACAGAACTGACAAAAAATACTTGATGAATACTCTGCGAATATTTTCTTATTAATTTTTAAGATTACTGGGTATTTTGAAAAGTTTTTAAAATACCCAGTAATCTTAAAAATAAGCAGTCTAATATTTTATTAAACTTTAGATACTTCAACTTCATAGTCCTACTTTCAAAGATGCTTGTTGAAAAAAATGTTAGAAAACTACCAATAAATTGTTTATTTTATTATAAGTACATCTTTATCTGTTTATATCTCTTAGATGAGGTATTATGATCATTTACATTATTTAGACTGTTATCCTCATCTTCATTGCCATATTCACAACATGGCCCAATGGATAAAGACGTTCGTTAGATCCAGTGACTATACCCAGAGTTGTGAGTTCAATGCCAGGCTACAGCAGTGGTGAAGTAAAAAAATCTTGTTGAGTTGAGATATAGGGAAATAATTAAAACATGGTACCTGGAATTAGAACAATCAACCCTAGTGGATGAAATAAAGAGTTCAGTTCAAAATTCCAATCATCTAAAGAAGGCCGGAGCGTACAACAGCCA
The DNA here is from genome assembly GCA_903632075.3 of Acanthosepion pharaonis. NCBI lineage: Eukaryota > Metazoa > Mollusca > Cephalopoda > Sepiida > Sepiidae > Acanthosepion > Acanthosepion pharaonis. Next base: position 806,434 of record CAHIKZ030000437.1, read on the forward strand.
AAACGTTGTAAATATGGCAATGAAGATGAGGATAACAGTTCAAATTAATGTAAGTAATGTAAAAGGTACATCTATGAAATTTTGTAGTAGTTTATTGATTTCTTTATTATTAATTTATTACTTTTTAGGTCTTATTAATTCTTTTAATAATTAAAATTTTATTAATTTATTACTTATTATTTTCTAAATTTTTATATTATCTCAGTTTTGAAACTTTGAAATTATTTTATTTTTTTATGAAATTATTTATACTTTTATAGAAATAAAAGAAAGAGAACCAGTATTTTAAGACATTTTTGTGAGAGGAGTATAACCCTTAAAACACATGACTTTTTACTGATAATATTGTATATTGATGTTCAATTTTACAAAAATAGACATGTTTATACACACAAAAAAATTAAATTTTCTTTTTAAATGACTTGTTCATTAAATTGTAGTGAACTTTTCTATTTATGATAAGTAAATATGGTTTTAATTTAATAGCAGTATCACTTGGCCACAAAAAATTAATGCAGAATTTTAAAAGATTCTAAATTATTTTATTTAAAATTTTAAAAAAATAATGAAAGCAATTCTTTTAAAAACTCATTATCCAACCAAAAAAATGTATTTCTTCTTAAGACAATAGTGTTTCTAATATATTTTGTTCATAAAAGCAATTAAAAACTTTTCAAATAAAAAATCTCTCAATTTTATTGCATTTTTATTTTATGATTCATGGTAACTGGGAATCCAGTTTCATCAAAAACCTTTGCTTAAAATTCTACAAGGACTTATCCTTATAACAGATAGAAATATTTTACACTACAAAAATAATTTCTTGAAATTCTATTAAAGGTGTCAGGGTTTAACAAATTTATAAATTATTTTTTAAAATATTTTCTGAAAGAAAAAACAAACATTTCAAAAATAATTTTCTTAATTTCTGAATACATCATGAAAGTTTCATTATAATCTAACAATTATCTGATATTTGAAAGATTTTCCAAATCAATACAATTTTTCAATGAAAAAATGCTCAAATTTCATGTGAAATCTGATGTATCATTTTAGCACTAAAAAAGAAAACATTTTTAATCAATATTTCCAGTGTTCTGTAAGGGTAGGAAAATATTTTTTTTACATTAAATAGTTCTTTAATTTTAATAATGACAGAAAATTTTTTAATAAAGTTTTAAGCAGTTTTTCATCATGCCTCATTCATTTTGTCACATTTTTCGAGGTACCTACTAAAAATGTAATTATATTGTTGCGGAATCTATGCTGAGTAAGATGTATCAGAAGGTGATTTTTTGTGAAGGCCAAGAATGTGTGTGATCATAATGCATTTATCCACAACAAATAAATCAAACAAAAATAAATAGACAATTCAACTTCAAATTACTGAAAACAACGCCATTAGAGATTTCAACAATAATGTAAATTTATATATATATGACATACACAAAGTGATAATAAGTTGCTTGTTAAATGTGGCAAGTGGGATAAGGTTACAAAGATTGTCCATGCAGAAATTTAGTGAGTAAAGGTTGATAGTTTAAGTTTGTGGAATTAAAATAGTTTGATATCTGCAAGGAAAATTGCCAATTGTGTAAGTTCAAGTGATAGTGTGTATGTGTGTGACAACTGCTAGTGTTGATTTAAGTTATGAAGAGTTGTTCACCTTTAACTGATAGGCTAAAGTTGATTGAATGTACAATTACTGTTTTGTAGTGATAATGTCACTTTTTAGTAAATTGTAAGTTAAGTTTCTTCACACGGCAATAGTTGTGCGAGTTGTGTTGAGTTGTTGAGAGGTTGGTAGTGGTTATTGAGTCACGCGTGGGGTGGTATCTGCTGGTATCTCTCGAAACTCAGTGTCTGACTGACTTGAATTAAGTCGAGTGATTCTTTTTATAGATTTTCGGGTTTCCAAATAGGCTCCAGAGACCTGCGTGGGGGAAAAAGGTTTGTTTCAACTTTGCTACATTTTAGTGTCCTTTTAACCAATGGGTAATTGAGTTTGGAAAAGTAAAGTGATGATTGGTTAAAGGTTTATGTGGGGAAGAGTGCATCTTCCCATAGGGGGTGACAGGCAAATGTGGAGGATTCCACAATATAAACCATTTTTAATAAGAAGAATTTGATTATGTTTCAATATTCTAGGATGGCAGCATTTTACAATTAATAAAGATTACACAGCCCATATAAAAACAATATAGAAAGATATAAAGAATTACTTCATTAGCTTTTTATTTAATTAATATTACGTGATATATGTAGTATTTAGACTACATAAATGAATACAATTTAAAGCAAAGGAATAAAGTAAAAATTTATATAGTTATTAAAAATACACCTTTAAGTGCCAAATCTAGGTTTGTCGTCAGTGTTGTTGCTCCCATGTCACTAGAAGTTTTGGGTCTAAATAAACAACAGACTTCTTCAATGGGCGACCCAACCGAATATGATCAGTATTCGGCCTGCACCCAGGATAAAATTTGCTACTAGCTTTAGGATATGCTTTATATAAGTTCCCCCAGAAAACAGCAAGACTTCACTTGGGCTATTCGATGTTATAGATTGAATATGCTTGGTTGTACTGATCTTCTTACATGCGGCCAAGACAGGATGTTTTTTGGAAGAAGAAAACAAACCAATAAATATATATATATACATTAATAAAATAAAAACAATTTACTATATTGGCTCGTTTTACTTTTCTTTCTCTTTTAACTTCTTTATTATATCTTATTTGTTTGGTCTTTCTCTTTTTATGACTTTCCTTTTTATTCTTATTTTTCTTAACTACACTTAACAAAATGTATACAATAGTGATTAAAATGACTTAGACTATTTACAAAAAAAAACTCCTAAAATACAGTATGAATAATTTGGGATATTGATTGAAACTCTAAAATTCTGTTTAAAAACTAAGAGAAATAACATTTAACTAAAATTGCTTAAAAATAAATTAATCAAGTTATTTACATGTTAAATACTAGTTAAAAAAAAAACATAATAACGTGTAAAAAAAAAATCGGGCTACACCAGGATAAAATTTGCTACTACTAGTTTTAGGACGTGCTTTATATAAGTTCCCCCAGAAAATGGCAACTAATCAAGACTTCACTTGGGCTATTTGATGTTATAGATCAGGTATGCTTGGTTGTACTAATCTTCCTACATGCGGGCAAGACAGGGTGTTTTTTGGGAGAAGAGAATATTAATTCAATAAAAAAGTGAGCATTACTTTTCTTTATCTATTTCAGCTACCCCAACACCAAAACCTTCAACAGAAACAGGTAGATCATGTATATTTCTTGATTTAAAATTTTCTTACATAATTTTTCAATTCAACATGCTTTTAAATTATAAAAGGGGCAACTTAATTTAATATAAATGTCTTTTGTTTCAGCCTCTTTATGTGTAAAACAAGATGGATTAGCTGATTCTTCTCTGATAAGAAACTGGGACATTGATGTGTCCAGTAATGAAGAACACAAGGCTGATATTCGACCAGGTAGAAAAGGCTGGGCACCTGAAGCTGGAGATAAAACACTTGCTGTCAGCTTTTTTGTTGGTGATGCTCTTACATATGGAGCATCTATACAATTACTACAGGCTAAATATGTTGTAAAATATAATGTCATTCTTCTTGGAAGTGACAATGGAAATGTTATACGATTAAAGGTAAGAAATAAATATGTATATAAGATAATTACTTAAGAAGATGAGTTATACATAAGAATGTTAGATAGATATCATTCAACTTTAACCTATTTTTGGTCTATGTTTGTAAGATTTATTTCAAAGTAAATCACACAGAAATAAAACCAAAATTAATCAAACCTCCATTCCATTTATTAATGGCAATGTTATAATAAAAACTAAACAAGATGTTTGAAGTTACTTTTTTTATACATTGTTGGCATTATGTATAACAACCAGTTGTATTTTATCCTAAATGTAATGTCCATGATGTGATATTGTTGTAATGTAATTCATTTTACCCCTGTTTATGGGTTAAATAACAGAAGACTGGACTCTTTAGGTTTGGTTAGCAACCAGTCAAGAAGAAAGACATCTAGGAATGGAAAACTGGTTGGTCATTTGGCTGGCAACACACTACAGAAACCACAGCAGCATCACCTGGCATGGTGAAGCTGTGGGCCTGTATTCAATAGGGAGTCAAATGGTACTAAGGCGGGAAGTACATTTAAACATGTATTATTTTATAATATCAAAAGATGAATACAAAACACTCACATAAATGTTGGGAAGCAAAATAACTCATAAAGCAAATAGACACAAAATATAAGAATAAAATGAATGAATCTAACAGAAATTATTTTATTTATTTTTATTATGCAATAATATCTTTAAAAGAGAAACTCAGAACTTAAGCAAAAAAAGTGTTGGGAAGGTTTAAATGCTTCCCTCTTTTTCATTATGTCAGAACAATGGACCAAAAGATATTGTCAGGATTCCATTTGGTACAACAGCTGATAGAATCAAAATCCACTTTACTGCAGAGAAACCTGACTGCAAAATACGGATAATTGTCTCTATAATTGGCTGCTTCCAATCAGCCTGTAAGTTTCATAAATTGTCTTTCTTTGTTTTACTCTTTAGTTATTAACATCATAAATTGTTCAATTTCATATTTTATTCTTTCTAAAATTAATTTTATAAAAAAAAGCAGATTCTTATTTCAGAATTTATCATTATATTCAGTTATATATGCTATTAAAACATGTATTGAATTTTTTATGGATTCTTAATTTGCAGTTTCTTCTGCTAAAATATTATATAATGTGAAATAATCATCTACTAAGCATAAATATATTTAATGAATGAATAATTTATAACAATTTAATTTCATCTATATTTTTTCTTATTTTTATAGCTACAACACCAAAAGCAAGTATGTATATTATTAAATTTATACATTTTGTATACTAAAATTGTTCATTCAGTAAAGCAGATAAGTAATATTTTAAATGATTTTTAATAAACTTATGTTTTTAGTTTAGCAAATTAGCATATTTTAGTATATATAATGAATTATGTTTAGAGGTATTTTAACAATATCTTTAGTTAAGCTTAAATTGAGCTTTTCAGTATATTTGTTTTTATCCATACTTTTATTTCCCTTTTTTTGATCCATTCTTGAAAATAGAATTAATCAAAAAGGGCCAATGTCTTTTTCCACTCTTACTGTTGAATATAAGCTTCATTTTATGAAGGCAGATGCTCATAATTTGATTATGTAACTGAGATTTGAAGTGATTATTTTACTTCTAATTCCTCCAAGAATTAAAATGGCTGTACATGACTGTTATAATTCTGGACTGAATTCAAATACTACATTCAATATTATATTCTTATGTGAGCAGAATGCTAAAAATAACTTCTTTTAATCTCTTTCAAAGATTCACAGTGAAATTTTTTGATCATAATGAATGAATTAGATATTTACTTTCCTACTGGGAATACAACTGTTTATATATATTGTCCAAAAATCTACCATATTTTAATTTTTTATATTCATCTTGTATTAGGTTGGAGAGAAATTCCTGTCGCATTTGAAGATGGAGAAGATGAAATGTTTGTTTGATCATAATTGATATATTTAATCATGATAATATTTCTCCTCATTATTAATAATATAATATCCCATCTATTCAATGGCAGAGACTATCCTGGGTTTCAACTTACCTAATGATGTGGGCACTTATGAAGTGGGCTTCCTATATCAAATAAAAATACAATAAAGAAACACACAGACAATTGTTTTAGTAATAACAAAGAGTAAGAACTTTATAAAATCATCTGCCCGCTTATCAGTTACACAAGTCCAACATGTTAGGACATTTTCAAAGCTAAAAATATAAAGAGATAGTTAAAAACTTTGCTGTGGGGAATTTGGAATCATACATCTTGATATCTATTGAAAAAGAATTGTTAGATGATTTGGATGAAGTAATTATTGGCAGATTTTAACAATCATATAATGAACACAAATGATTGCTTTTAATATAGTGGACTGCATACAGAACTCTATTGTGCTTTTGCACTATATGTTTATGTGCAAGTTGTGCAGTAAACTATTTAAAATATCAACCAATTATTTCAAATGCATAGAAGATGCAATTATAACATTCTGTATTTACATTTGGTATCTACTGTCAGTAATGTGTACAGTACATGTACATTGTAATTACTCAGAAATAAATATATCTTTCACATTAATTTTAATTGTACACTTTTTTTCTAAAAATTTATTCATTATGAAAATTAATGATAACATTGTAATTTTGGGCAGACTCCCTTTATCTCCTGGCAACCAATATTTTTAGACCCAGTCCACCACTGCATCTATTTGATTAGTTTCTATGCAAAGAAACAATATACATTTTAACCTCTTCACAAAACACATTCTTTTCAACCTTATACATAACACTCATAGTTCTTTGATTTTTCTTTTTTATTCAATCCTTACTCTTTTCTATCTTCATACAATTTCCATAATGTTGTGTGTGTGTCGGTTTTTGTTTTATGGTTTGTTCTTCTTGGTTACTATTCTTCTCTCCACAGTAGGAGGTTTTGGTTTTTCCTTAACAGGTGTCACTTCCATTTCTACTTCTCCTGTCAAATTCAATCCAGCCTGCTCTTCATCTTTATTCAATCTGTTTGGCATCCCCTTCTCAAGTTGATGCATGCTCGCCAAAACATCATTAATCGATTTCTTCCTATACTTCTTAAATTTCCATATCACTGCTACTATCACAGCAATGATTAACAAAGTACCTATTACTGCTGACCAGTTTATTATGATTCTTTTACTATCCTTCCAAACCATACCCTCTTTTCCTAAAACATTTAATCTGTTTTTAATTGATTCATATTAATCCCTTCTTTGGCATCTTTTCTAGTGTAACTAGGGAATTTGTTCCCATAATTCTGTGCAATTACCTAAGCTTTCATCAATTATCCCTATAATCAAATCTTTTTCTCCATATTTCTCTTCAGCCTGGTAATATGGGAGTAGGGAAATGGATATTCCATATACTGAACACCCCAGCAGTTGTTTCATTAAGGACAATGGTGTCCTAGCAGATTCTCCCCCACATACCCTGGCCAGATCAATCAGTTTCTGTGTGGCCACCGCCCAAACTCTATCAGATATACTGATAGCTTGTGGCAACACAGTGTTTGTCAATACCTCTACTTGGCAATTTTTTTTATCCCTTCCCTATTGTCTTTAAACAGTTCAAGTATGCACAACCTGTGATTACTTGTCACATATATGAGACTTAGCGAGGTACATATTCCCAAGGCATTATCTCTACACTTCTTGCTTCTTCTGTTGTCACTATCAAAAATTTTGTTCTAGCTGAGTTCAAAGTGACATACTCTGTCTCAGTTTAGTATCTTGCCACCACCCCTAAGCCCTAATCTACTCAGGGGTAGGGAATAGTTAAATTTATAATTTGGTATATTTCAAAAATACTTTCTCTGTCTAACAACGGAATAGACATCACAACCAACAACTTCTTATCTTCTAACAAGATAATACAACCTAGTGTATTGTAATATTTCTATAATTCCTTGCAGGAGTCCACCAGTAACCTCAAATGATGGTGTAACTCAGTCTGTATCTTTAATAACAGTTCCTTCAAGTGCCCAGGGGTCACTATACTTGGGGACAGGTGTCCTAATGATAACAAATCCGATTGTGCTCTCACATGCTCTGATAAAATCATCAGGGACTGACTGTCGCACCTTATTAGTAATGGTCATTAACTGGAAATACTGTTGCATAAACCTACTCAAGTCTTGCAACTCAGTTGTCACAGACTCCAAGCTTTACCCACCCCCTTATTCTTATGAAGCTACTATTTGCCTGGGCAATTTCTATATCTTGCCTTCTCATCCACCCCAATTTCTCAAACGCCTATGTTCTTTTTCTCTCAGTAAGGATACCAATGCCCCTGTGTCTATTAGAGCTCTCATTACTGACCGCCCCCCCATTACTGTTTAACAGGTGAGTTCTCTCTCCTGAGTTAATAAGGACACCTTAGCCATCCTTCGCCTGGGGTAATAATTCTCTGCCCACCATGGGTGCTGACAGCAGTAACCCCTCATTATCATTATCAGGAGGGATCTCTTATTGGCTTCTTCTATGCCTGCATGCTTCCATGCCGGGTTTTCCTGAGTTCTTCCTTTCTAATCTTTTGAGAGCAATTTCTCTTGAGTTGTCCTGACTCCCCACAGAACCAGCACCTTCTTCTCGGGCAATTTGCAGCCAAGTGGCCAACGTGGTCATATGCCCAGCACCTCATTCCTCTCCTTCTTGCATGGGCCACCCTCCCTCTTACTTTTGGGGTAGACCACTGGCATTTTCCTGGTTCTGTTTTCCAGAGGTGGGCTTTTTAACATGGGTCAGTGTGACCCCCTTTTTAATTCCACACCAATTCGTTTTAAGCCCCTGACCAATTGCACCTAGTGCATTTATAATTGTTAAAGTCCAGGGTAGTCTCCATTTCATTGGACAGTTCACTGCCCTATGGCCCTCGTGGTTACAGGTCTAACAATTTAGCCCCAACCTGCCCAGTGTAGGCTTGTAAAACCCATGTCCCAGCATCCATGATCTCCCACTCTTCTGGCTCTACCTCCTCTTGCTTCACTTTCCTATTCCCCATGAGGTTTCTTCCTCCTTATATCTGCCTGCCTACCTCCCGACTCTACTTTTCCCTTTCACTTTCACTTTCTCTCATATCTCCTGGCTATCCTTGGCCAGTGCCACCACCACCAACAGCTTGACCAGTGCTTCCTTTATGACATCATGCTCTCATGCTGTATGCACTCATTCTGGAGTACCTCTACATAAAGATCGGCCAGCTGGGCCTGCATAATTGTGTTGTTCCTCACTTCCTCCAGAAAAGCCACAGTGGCCAGTTTCTCCACCCTAACTCCTAGCTCCCCAGCGGATTTGTCCCTCAGTTGTGCTAATTTCATGAGGCTTCTCATGGCCTCAATCAATGTCCCTTCATCAGCATACTCCCCTATGAGCAGTTCCTCAAGCTCTTTCCAAGTCAAACGGAGCTCCCTCACCAAGCAATCTCCTATAAACTTCGAAACTGTCCTCATCACAGCATTAAATACCATATAGACAGTTTCCCTATCAGACAGTTCATATATAAGCTGTCCTTTCTTGATTGATACTAGCCAATATTCATGTTCTTTTGGGTTCTCCCCCACCAGCTGAAACCCCTTGGGCCATTCGATGGTTGTTGCCCTGCCACTTCATCTTCAACCTCTACAACTTCAGACCCCTTTGACCTCTGATCACTCATACTAAACAAATTGACTTAAATTGAGAAAAAATCAAAATAAATAGCAAGTCATCTTGGCAAGATGCATCAACAAAAAAATCAAGAAATTTCAAGGAAGAAAATGAAAAGTATCCTACCTGAAACTTGTTCCTGGGTCAATGTCAGTTTACCGAGAGATGAGAAAAAAAATTATGGAGTGTATTTTTAAAAATGTATGGACAAAATGACTAAAGTCCTTTGGTTCTCAATCCTTTCTTTTCTTTCCTTTCTGTTGTTCAGATTCTTGGGTTGGTCATAATCAATCCAGGGTCAAATCCATTGGTCAACAGCACCAAATGTTGCCCTCAAGCCCTACCCTGGTTGTCCGAATATCCAACACCCACAGCTGATTGAATAGTTGATTGCTTGCCTTATCCCATATTGTGATTGGTTTTGATCATAAGATGGCCAAAAGCTTTATTATTTACCAGTAACAAATAAATGTCACAATATGATACTATGACGTTGTGACATTTGCTCATCCAGTCTGTTTTATGTTCAATCCCCACAGCTGACCATTGAATGGAACCCTACAATCCAAGCCTTGCCTTGTCCCTCATTGTGTGTGATTTAGATCACAAGGCTGGCAAGGATCAATTGTCAACAGGAATTACTGAATTGGTCTGGTCCAGACAAAGTGAAGCCACAAGTCATAGGATAAATTGTAATAAAGAAAATCTTTTATATAACGTTTCTTGTACAGAGCTGGTAGTACAATATCAATTCTTCATGTAGGAATATATGTTTTTCATGCAGGAATATATTTGTCATGCAATGTTATTTGATCTTTCCCTCTTTGAATATTTTGTGATGCTTTGTTCATTGTGATTAAGTCTAGACAAGGCTTCTGGAACACAGGTCAAAGTCAGAAGACTTCTTCTATGGCAGTATATCACGTGGGTTCAGTGAAGCGGTCATCCCTCACCTGGCAGCTTCTTCTTTCAATTGTTTCGATTCTCTGTTTATATGAACCTTCATCCAAAACCGGCATGGAGCCTGATGTGGGTTAGGATTTTGGCTATTCCCTTAATCTCCACAGAGAGTTCTTTGTTTTTAGACTCCGGGAAATTAATTACATGCCCAATTTTGAAGAGGTCCCTCCTCTGAGGAGTAGTGGTACCTTCTTGTATTTGTGCCTCATACCAATACTGCCCAAGGGGCGTAGGCAATTCCTCTGCCTCCCTTGAAATTCCACTTAGGTCCTTCACTTCTGACCAATCTGATCTCTAGACTGCATGTGCAGCAGGCATGACTTATCTCCAATTATTAATTTTAATTAACATCCAAAATTTTCATCAACAGATTTCCTCAACCCCTTCCACTTTCTAAATCGAACATTCATCAGCTGTTCCCCTGACAACCTCTTCTTCTGGCACACTGGCACTTATCCAAAGAAATCTCATCTCTTCAACAATTCACACCTTCCCTTCCTTTTTTGACAAGTGATAACAATTCTCCAACTTTGCTTTTGTTTCCAGAAAACCTTAAATTTTATCTCTCGACCAAATTTTTCTTACTGGTTTATGACTTGTAGACAATTCTGTAACTTGGATTTTAAATAGTAATTATCAACAATGTCTCTATTTCAGTTCTTATCTAAAGAAATTTCACCGCTCCAGTGATTCACACCTTCCTCTCTTCTTTTGACAAGTGATAAAAAAAATAGTTCTCCAACTCTGTCTTTGTTTCCAGAACACCCTAAATTTTATCTTATGACCAAGTTTTTCCACTGGTTTATGGCCTGCAGATAATTCCTTAACTTGGATTTTAAAAACAATAATGTCACTATTTTATAGTCTGTTGTTAACTTTGGTCATATGGTTTTTTGTAGGAAAAACCGTGTTTCTGACCTTCCCCCTCTGCCTTTATACAAGGAAGAAAAAAAAACCCTCTGAATTTAATAAATCTTGCCTCATCTTTTGGTATAACTATCAATCTATCCCTTCAACCCTTAAAGTGTCACAATACCACTCAATTCTCTTTCATTTGAAATCAATAAATAATATAAGTAACATCAACACCTAAATCTTTCTATTATTACATAAATCATAAGAAATTGTTACTTTTAAAATTTCTCAAGATTTTACTAACTTAATTAGTGCAATTTTTCTGTCTGCAAGTAAAATATATCCATATATGTTATTACATTTTTTGATAATAAAAGTCAATGATATAAATTTATATGCATTTCAGCAACACCAACACCTAAACCCTCAACAGAAACTGGTAAGTCTATAAATATTTACAAAACTCTGAACTTCTTTTTTTTTAAATAAATGAAGTAAATGAAAATTTTTACCATACAAATTGTGTCTTTTTTGTAGCCTCTTTGTGTGTAAAACAAGATGGTTTAGCTGATTCTTCATTGATAAGGAATTGGGACATTGACGTTTCCAGTAATCCAGAACATAAGGCTGATATTCGACCAGGTGCAAAAGGATGGACACCTGAAGCTGGTGATAAGAAAACTACAGTTAGCCTCTTTGTTGGTGATGCTCTCATTTATGGGGCCAACATGAGACTTAAAATGGCCAAATGTGTTGAAAAATATAATGTTCTTCTCAGTGGAGGTGAACAAGGAAATGTTCAAAGATTCAAGGTAAGAAGATAATTTATTATTTGGAAACAAATCTATTTCTTTGGATGATGACAACCCCAAATGTCTTTGTATTACTTCATTTTGACTTTTTTTAATTATCCATATAGTATGAAATGTTTGTTAGAATGAAAAATGAGAGAGTAAATGCTTAAATTCCAGTAAAACAAGATAGTAATTGGACACCAGATAAAAAGATTTTATTTACCTAAATAGATCTATGTTGAAAATTCTCATTATAACTTTTAATAATACTTTTATTAGTTATTTTCTTTCTTTTTTTTTGTTGAAAAGGGAAGGTAATGAAAAAGTAATAATCATAATGCTTTATCTAAAAAATTACACATTCACTTATTTTGTCTGTTTAATTGAAACAGAAAATTCTTAATTAAAAAAAGAGAATTTACTCCCTCAGTTTTCATTCTGACTTAAAATAAGAGAATATGTAGAGTTGTATAATGTAGTCACCTTGCACTTGTAATTGGCCATGGAATATTATTTTAATAAACAACTATTGTTTCCTTACATTTCAAAAAAAAAATTTAATTCAGCTTATAATAAATAATGGTATCAAACAAGATTTAGCAATGGATAAGTATTGTTACTATAGTTTAAACACTATCTACATAGTTATATAATTTCAACATCCAAGGAGGGACCGAGACATTCAAGTCCTACTGTCAACATGAACAAGATCTGCAACATACTGTCAGCCACATCCACCCCCCACACTCCTCTGTGTCTCCTGCTCATGACTCTTCAGGAATAGGCTGGGCCTTCACAGCCATCTCTGCCACCACCACCAGAGGTGAGGAAGGGAATAAGGAAAGAGGATGATGATCCCAATTCTAATGCAAGCGGGTGCTAACTATACTATAGTTATTTAATTATATTGTTTAAATCTTACTTACTATATCTATTAGGGGAGAGTGTTCAATATTGAGAATAAACTATTAGTGTTTATATATATATATATATATATATATATATACATACAGGGTGCAATGAGTAAATTGTTGTCTGCACAGTATAGTAGGGTCAGTTGAGCACTGTCTGTGAGAGAAAGAGCACCATGATGCATTTCACTCTGCCAGAAATTTGGAAATAGCATACAGTACTGCTTAGCATTCACATAAGAAGCTCCAATACAAACATTTCAGATTGTTTGGGTGTCAATCTGAGCACAGTGCAAAGGATTTGGAAAGAGTTGGATGGGTCTAATGGTGATTATGAAAGTGTTTGGAGTGATCACTAGTGATGGCAACATTATGCCTCCATTCATTTTCCCACAGGGCCTCAGACTCAACTTGAAGGCCTACATCAAGTGCCTGGGTCAAGAGGAAAGCTGCTGAAAGACACTGTGTCTGGCAACAGGACTCTTCAACAGGCCACACAAGCATGAGAACCCAGTCATGGTTGTCAGGCAGTTTCTACGATCACATCAACCTTTACATCTGGACACCTAACTCCCCAGACTGCAACCCCCTTTATTATTATGTGTGGGGCACAGTTGAGCGAGAGACCAACAAAACTCTTTGTAAAACCAAAGATGAACTGAAGGCAAGGATTATGGCAGTATTCACCAACTTAAACAAGCAGACCATCCAGAAGAGTTGCAGGCAATTCTGAAGTCGTTTGGAGGCTGTGGTTGACGTGAATGGCAATTTTACTAAATAAATTTACCCTTTAGTATTTCAAGGTATTTTTGTGTAATTTTGGTAAATGTTAAAATGCAATATCATATTATTTTCATTTTTTGCATAATTTAGACAATTTATCCATCGCACCCTTTTCACACACACACGACTGCTCAGTATTAAGAGATAAGGCGTTTAGAGATGTGGACAGTACACACATCACATAGGAAACAACACTGCCTGGTGACTTTCATTTTCATGCATTGAAGTGTGAAAAAGACATAAACTATGCACTGTTAATTTGTGTTCAATATATATATATATATATATATATATATATATATGAACTGAGATCAAATGTAAACCAAATATGGATTAGAATCCAACAGAATGATAGAAAAAGGAACAAATAAGAAACATAAATTTAACATGTTTTGCTTTTATTTAAGGTTCATCAGAAAATGAAATCTGAAAAAGAAAAAAAATCTGGTATTTTTATTTTGTGTTATTTGTTTTTCATTGATTAAGCATACCTCACATTTATCTGTCCTGTCAAGCAGCATTCATGTGCATAATTCATATGTGCATGTGTATCACAATTCTAGTTTGTCTATACAGGATAGGTAATATGCATGTGTGTGTGTTTGAGTATCTATTGGGCATTTTCATCTTTGTTAAATTTATAAACATTTCCTATTTGTTCCTTTTCCTATCATATATAGGCTTTTGTTGTCCTTGGATACTCCTCTGCTCTACTGATATTTTTGATGTTTTTTGTCAATGGAAAATAACAAAAAAAGGCAAAGATAGAAAATGCAATCTGTATATGGAGCAGAAGCTGAAAATCATAAAATTCAACAACATGAATGGATTAGTAAATAAATAGAATTATATTATTTCAAACTGTCAACACACTGATGCTGCATTCCTTTAGAAGAATGTGAAAAAGACCTTCAAGCATGGGAACAGCCAAGGATGCAAATGCACATTTCAAAAATCATATTGTGCAAAGCAGTCTGTTAATGGGTAAATAACGAAAAAAAGTCTTGCAGATATGTACACATATACACACATATAGATAATAAATATGATTTCTTTTTTCTTTTTTTTTTTTTTCAGAACAATGGACCAAATGATATTGTAATAATTCCATTTGGTACAACAGCAGATACAATCAAGATCCACTTTACATCCAAGAGTCCAAATTGTAAAATGCATGTTACTATATCCATTATTGGATGTTTTGAATCTGCATGTAAGTACTTTCATTTCAACTTTCACATGATTCAATCTTGACTATCGATATAGATGTTTTGACTCTCAGATAATGTATATTTTCATAAATAATATAACACATTGTGTTCAAAAGTTATCTATTCTTCATAAAATCTGATTAAACAAGCATTCATTAATTTCATCTATCATTTGCTATATTTTTTCTGAATAAAGTTCATTGATAATTTCATCAATGAGCTGATATCAAAAGAACACATATATTTTTTTAAAAATACATGTTTGTAATTTACATGCATTTTTTACTTGGAATAATTGTCCCTTTTATATATTTTAATTTTCATAGCAACA
This sequence comes from Acanthosepion pharaonis, assembly GCA_903632075.3. Classification (NCBI taxonomy): domain Eukaryota; kingdom Metazoa; phylum Mollusca; class Cephalopoda; order Sepiida; family Sepiidae; genus Acanthosepion; species Acanthosepion pharaonis. The sequence goes on from CAHIKZ030000437.1 coordinate 821,613, forward strand.
ACACCAACTCCAACACGTAAGTATCTGATTAGATTTATTTTTTGAAAAACAAAAGACTAAATTTTAAGAAATATAAAAAATCTTTCTATTATAGTGATTTTTAAAAAAGTTTGATAATTAATTTCTTCTGTCAATAATGTATTTCTAAAAATTTATAATAATTATCCAAAACATTTTAAATAAAAGTAATTTAATTATGATTCTATATTGTAGGATGGCAGCCTTTTACAATGAATAAACATTACATAGCATATGTAAATAACATTATATAAAAAATTAATTCAGTAGACTTTTACGTAATTATTATTACACAATACATAGATTAATTAAACTACATAAATGAATACAAATTCAAACAAAGGAATAAAGTAAAAAATTATATTTAATATTAATTCAATAAAAAAGTGAGCATTACTTTTCTTTATCTATTTCAGCTACCCCAACACCAAAACCTTCAACAGAAACAGGTAGATCATGTATATTTCTTGATTTAAAATTTTCTTACATAATTTTTCAATTCAACATGATTTTAAATTATAAAAGGGGCAACTTAATTTAATATAAATGTCTTTTTTTTCAGCCTCTTTATGTGTAAAACAAGATGGATTAGCTGATTCTTCTCTGATAAGAAACTGGGACATTGATGTGTCCAGTAATGAAGAACACAAGGCTGATATTCGACCAGGTAGAAAAGGCTGGGCACCTGAAGCTGGAGATAAAACACTTGCTGTCAGCTTTTTTGTTGGTGATGCTCTTACATATGGAGCATCTATACAATTACTACAGGCTAAATATGTTGTAAAATATGATGTCATTCTTCTTGGAAGTGACAATGGAAATGTTATACGATTAAAGGTAAGAAATAAATATGTATATAAGAGAATTACTTAAGAAGATGAGTTATACATAAGAATGTTAGATAGATATCATTCAACTTTAACCTATTTTTGGTCTATGTTTGTAAGATTTATTTCAAAGTAAATCACACAGAAATAAAACCAAAATTAATCAAACTTTCATTCCATTTATTAATGGCAATGCTAAAATTAAAACTAAACAAGATGTTTGAAGTTACTTTTTTTATACATTGTTGGCATTATGTATAACAACCAGTTGTATTTTATCCTAAATGTAATGTCCATGATGTGATATTGTTGTAGTGTAATTCATTTTACCCCTGTTTATGGGTTAAATAACAGAAGACTGGACTCTTTAGGTTTGGTTAGCAACCAGTCAAGAAGAAAGACATCTAGGAATGGAAAACTGGTTGGTCATTTGGCTGGCAACACACTACAGAAACCACAGCAGCATCATCTGGCATGGTGAAGCTGTGGACCTGTATTCAATAGGGAGTCAAATGGTACTAAGGCGGGAAGTACATTTAAACATGTATTATTTTATAATAATAGCAATGTTACAATTGAAACTAAACAAGACGTTTCAAGTCGCTGTTTTTTTCATATGTATTGAATAAGAACAGAAGTTTGTAACATTTTAAGTGAATTTCAAAGGAAATATTTAGATATTTGTACATGGATATATTCTACTATGTATATTCCATCTTGTTCTATCTTTTGCCATCTGTGACTTGGCATCACGATTCCATCCTCACAGAAATTTGCATTTTTTTCTACATGATGAGCTGGTCTATGTGGTTTTTACAGGCTTGCATATAATTGAAGTTGTTCCCATCTGAAGAATTTTGTAGGATTGAAATAAGTAATAACTCAAAGGGACAAGAGCTAATAAGTATGGTGGGTGTAGTAGAATGTCCTAGCCAAGTTATAACAATTTCTCCTAGCTCTGTAAATATATGTGAGCTCTGGTGTTGTTCTGATAACAGACAAAACCAATTGGTTCTAATTGGCCAATTCCAGATGCTTTTCATCAATTGCTGTTTTTAATCAGTTTAGCTGGGAAGTGTACTTGTTTGAATCTGTGGAAGGAGCTCTGAATACACAATACCCTTTCAATCCCACCAGATAAACAGCACCATCTTCTTTGAATGAAGACCAGTTTTGTAGTGGTGAAGAACAGTTCATTTTGTTTTACCCATATCAATTTTTTTCCACATTGTTGTTGTAGTGATACTAGCAAATTAGTATGAATAATTTGCATAAGCACAAGTGAACACTCATATAAGTGGTCACTGAGAATAACAAAGCAGTAGTACATGAGCTTAGTGGCTGATTAGTGCTAACCTCTACATCACAACAATGGCGTCACCGATAGGATATCAATTGTCTCTGGAAAATCCAGATTTCATGGATACATGGATTCGTTGTTTCTCTGCCACTGCGAGAACAAAAAAGTTGAAAGACAACAAGGAAAAGGGAGGCGAAAATGAAATCACGGATCTATTTTTGGCTACAGCTGGATGCGAGGCGATAATGAAAGTCTCCACCATGGCATATCCCTCAAATTTGGAAGACCTGTCTTTTGAAAAAATAAGTCAGATTATAAGAAGAAATATGAGACCCAAGAAAAGGCTGGTAGTGGCAGAAAGAACGAAATTCATGTCGATGAAACAAGAAATTGATGAACAGACTATTGAAGAGGACTTGATTCAATTAAGATTAATTGAAGGTATGTGAAATGCATCACACCGATATAAAATAATGGAACAATTACAAATAGGAAATATGTCTTTAAATACATGTATTGACTTTATTCAGCAACAAGAACTAATACAAAAATACAACCATCATAAAAGTCACACCGGCGAACAAATATTCGCTGATACGTACATGTTAAAGAAGATAAAAAAGTGTTCGTATTGTGGACGTGAATACAAAATAAAAAAGATAAAGTGTCCAGCATTTGGAAAAACTTGTAATAATTGCTTAAAAAAGAACCACTTTCAAGCAGTGTGTAAATTAAAAAAGAAAAACATTGAAAGAATTGAAGAAAACGACACCAATAGGGAAGTTTTTACATTAAAAAAATAAGAGTATAAAAAAAATTGAACATAAGAAAAAAGACATTATAGTAAAGGTCAAAATTAATAACTGCAGTTTAGATATGCAAATGGATACTGGGAGTGAAGTAACATTGATACCAAAAAGTTTTTGGGAACACATTGGTAAGCCACCTTTATAAAAGAGCAGTTTACAACTCCACCAATTTGATGGGTTGGTTATAAAAATATTAGGATACTTTGAAGGTTCATTAGAGTTAAAAGACAAATTTGAAGTAATACCTGTAGTTGTTACAAGTTGCGAAAAGAACCATGGACTTATTGGAAATGACGTGCTTAACATAAATTCTACCAAGTTAATTAATGAAATAAAAATGGAAAAAACTGGAAAGTTAAAAAACTATGAAGCAAGTTTAAAAGTAAAAGAAAATGTTTCCCCCTCTTATTATGAGGCACGAAAATTACCAGTACATTTATTGCCATTAGCAGTGACAAAACTACGTGAATTAGTAGAACAAGAGCTTCTTGAACATGTTCCACCTGGAGGTAGCAAGTGGGCATCACCGATTGTAGTGTTGAGGAAAACAGATGGTGATTTACATATTTGTGGAGATTACAAAATAGGAGTAAATCACAAGATATGCTCGGATTCATATCCCATACCCAATGTTGAACTTGCATTACATGCACTGGCAGGAATGACAAAAAAATTTCAAAAATAGATTTAAAAACGGCATACCACCAAATACCAATAGACAAGAACTTCAAAGAAGTAACCACGATAAATACTCCAATAGGGTTACTAAGATGGAAAAGGATGCCATATGGAATAAAAACCGCAAGCGCCATATTTCAAAGGGCCATTGAACAGGTTTTAGGAAATGTACAAAATATGATTTGTTACCAAGACAACATATGCATAGGAGCTACTAATGAAAAGGAATTAAAAGAGAAAACTGACTTAATCTTGAATAGAATAAGAAATGCTGGAATGACGATAAATGAGAAAAAATGCGTAAGCAATTCTAACAAAATATCTTTTTTAGGTTATTCCATTTCAAAAGAAGGTATATCACCAGCCTTGATAGAAAAAATACTAAAAGTAGCTACACCTACAAATAAAAAAGAAATGGAGTCTTTTTTGGGATTGGTAAATTTTTATAGGCGATACTTATCAAAATACACGGACTTGATGGAACTGTTTGCAAATTTAAGAAAAAAGAATGTGGAATTTATGTGGTCAGACGAACAGCAAAAATCTTTTGAAAGATTAAAAGAAATTATGTCAAAGAAACCTGTAGTGAAAATCTTTGATCCAAAAAAGGACATAACACTCGCTACAGATGCAAGTGAACATTCAATATCGGGAATATTATCACAAGAAGGACATCCAATAATGTATTTATTGAGAAGATTAACGAACACTGAATTCAATTACTTGAACATAGAGAAAGAAGCATTGCTTTGGTTAGCAACTTGTCAAGAAGAAGTACAACTAGGAATTCACAACAGGTTGGACATTGGGCTGGCAGCTCTAGCCCATAAAAAGCTACTGGCTACAGAAACACATCAGCATCACCTGGCACGGCAAGGCTGTGGGCCTGTACTCAACAGGAGGTCAAATGGTACTAAGGAGAGAAGTAATAAACATTTAAACATGTATTATTTTATAATATTGAGAGATGAATGCAAAACACTTACTTAAAAGTTGGGAAGCAAAATAACTCGCAAAGCAAATACACAAAATATACAAATAAAATGAATGAATCTAACTGAAATTATTTTATTTCTTTATATTATGTAATAATATCTTTAAAAGTTAAACTCTGAAATAAGTTATGCAAAAAAAAATGTTGAGAAGGTTTAAATGCTTTCCTCTTTTTCATTATGTCTTCAACTTTAAATTTCTTTCTTTAGTTCATATACCATCTCTTTTTTTTTATTTTCTTGTAAAATCAGAACAATGGACCAAAAGATATTGTCAGGATTCCATTTGGTACAACAGCTGATAGAATCAAAATCCACTTTACTGCAGAGAAACCTGACTGCAAAATACGGATAATTGTCTCTATAATTGGCTGCTTCCAATCAGCCTGTAAGTTTCATAAATTGTCTTTCTTTGTTTTACTCTTTAGTTATTAACATCATAAATTGTTCAATTTCATATTTTATTCTGCCTAAAATTAATTTTATAAAAAATCAGATTATTTCAGAATTTGTTATTATATTCAGTTATATATGTTATTAAAATATGTATTGCAATCAAATATGGATTAAATTATTCAAATATCTGTTAAATTTTTTATGCATTACAAATTTCAATTGTAAAATATAGAAAATAAATTTGAAGAAAAGAAGGATAATTTTTTCTAATTAAGCAATAAAAATACTTGATAAATGTTTAGAATAAATTTATTTAATTTAATCACTATATTTTTCTAATTTTTATAGCTACAACCCCAAAACCATCAAGTATGTATATAATATTCATTGTCAGAATATGATATTTTTATGATGCTGCTAATTGTATATTTCTTCACTGTAATATGTACCTTAAAACATATTAATAATTGAACATCAATTATAATTCATCTCTCATAATGAAGTTGTATATCTAATACATATCATCCCAGTTTCTTTCATTTCAAATAAATAAATAATATTTTTTATATTAACATCAACATTGAATCTTTCTTATAATTTATATAATAATAAAAATTGTTGCTTTTATATATTTTAGAATTTCTTAAGATTTTACTAATATAAGTTGTTCAATTTTCTCCTGTACAAACAAATTATAATTATGTATATTAAAATATTTTTGATAACACAAGTCTATCTATATGTATTTCTGCATTTCAGCAACACCAACACCTAAACCATCAACAGAAACAGGTAAGTATATTCAGTATTAAAAAGTATATCAGTATTAAAAAATCTCTAACCTTCTTTTCTGAAAAAAATAAAGTGAATAAATCAGTTAAAATTTTTATCATGTAAATTGTAATTTTTTTTTGTTGTAGCTTCTTTGTGTGTGAAGCAGGATGGTCTGGCTGATTCTTCTTTGATAAGGAATTGGGACATTGATGTTTCCAGTAATGAAGAACATAAGGCTGATATTCGACCAGGTGCAAGAGGATGGATACCTGAAACTGGAGATAAGAAAACTACAGTTAACCTCTTTGTTGGTGATTCTCTCATTTATGGGGCCAGCATGAAGCTTCAGAAATCTAAATGTGTTGGAAAATATGATGTCATTCTTAGTGGAGGTGAACAAGGAAATGTTCAAAGATTCAAGGTAAGTCACCAAAAATATATTTAAACTATTTTCTTGATCTTAATAGCACTCATATACATATTCTACCTTTTCATGATTTTATTTTTTTCAGAACACTAAACCAACTGATATTATTAGGATTCCATTTGGCTCAACAGAAGATACAGTCAAAATTCACTTCACGTCAGTACAGCCTAATTGTAAAATGCAGATAACTATATCCATTATAGGCTGCTTTCAATCTGCATGTAAGTTCATACATTTATTATTTGATCAAAGAAAATTGTGTATTCTTATGAATTTTATTCACTCCATCTAAAATATACAATTTTAGTTATAATAGTAAACATTGACATTTACAATATAAAGATGAGTTATCTATGTATGGGGAGGGGTTGAAAAAATAGAGTACATAGAAAATATACATCCTGAATCAACATCATCCAGCAAAGTTTTAGTAGCAATCAATTATTTAATCTCTATTACAAATTTAAAACATATAGAGATATGAACCCCAGGTTAAAAAAAAATGAGTTTGCTCAGATAAGAACACATGATGCAGGTGTTGAGGAACAACAAGCACAAGATGAAAATAATTTTATATAACAAAAACAACAGATTATGGCAAGAGTATGGGATACTTGATGCAAAATCAATAAATAGCACTTATCTGATACTGGATGTTAATTCAGACAGAATCTCTTTAATATGTCCAAATAAAGTCGGTAGTTTTTCTTTCCACAATATAAGTTGGATAACTCTAGAATGATACGCATACTTCGTTTCCCCTCTGGTAATTGAATTGAGAGTTCAATCCCTGGGTTGGGTAGTACAGACTCAGATTCAGTAGAAAGAAGACTAATAGTAACTGATCAGTACTAAGAACCAGACAAAATATCCCTACATAGTGAAATGATAACAATCTACTCTCATAGATTAAATGAAGGGTTCAGATAAAAATACCCTTTAGGTTACTTGGACTGACAGACAATAGTAAGTCAGAGGGCACATATTAATAAAAATCAAAACCCAGTTGATCTCAAAATATATGTCATGGAACTGATATTGAAATTTTAATTAATTTAGGACACAAATTTAAATGTTAATATTCAAGGTTTAATTAAAAAATGTTCACACCAGTAAGTTTATTGCACATTTAATGTTAAATAAAGGTTGAAATTGAAGTTAATTCAGATTTCATTAAATGTTAAATAAAGGTTGAAATTGAAGGTAGTTCAGAATTGATCAGTGAAAAAACAAAGGAAAATGTATCTACATTCTTGTCTTATAATTGACACCTAATGTTTAATCCATGTAAAATTAATATGTATATCAATGAAGATTTTATTTGAATGAACTTAAAAATTATCCAAAAAAAATGGCCTTTAAATCCAACAGTATAGAAAATGTATGAAAAAGTGTCTCGGGAACTGATAAGAGAACCAAATTGATGAAGGGTTTGTTTAGAATGAAGTCCTTAATTGAATGTATTTTCATTAGCCCTTCAAATGTCTATTTACAACAAAAGTCAAGTTTCTTTGACTTGTGTATGTTTCATCTCTTAAAAATGAAACAAATATTCTGTTAGAAATAATTATAATTGGGACCCAATTATATGAAGCATCTTAAATTATTTTTGTCTTAATTAAATAACCACCAAGCTTTGGTTCCCAGGTAATGCTGGGTATCCAGCTTGTAATAGAAATATATTTTCTTTATCTAACTCAGACTATTAAAGTCATCTCATATTTTTGTTTTGTTAATTAAATTTCCATTTTGTTATTTGTAGCAACAACTCCACTCATAACACGTATGTATCTCTCAGAATTCTTAACTTTTGCTATTTTAATTTTATATACTGAGGAACTAATTTAAAATCTGCTTTTTCTGTTACTTACTGAAATTCCAGTTAAATGTACATTGATATTATATTTTAAACTAGTTTTTCTATATAGAAATCTCTAACGTATTTAACTAACAATATAAAACTCCTATCTGCTAATCTGCTTCTAATGTTTCTACTCATGAGAAATTTTATTTTTATCTACCACTCATTTATAAAAATTATCAAAATAATAAACTTTCTACAGCAAATAATTGAAAATTTAGCTTTATATTAGGTTTTAGAAGGAATTATAAAGCACAATTGTTTTTGAGTTTTGATGTAATATTTGTTATAAAAACATGCTGCAAAAGAATCTTTATATTATTTTTATATTCCAGCTACACCAACACCAGAGACAGGTGAGAAAATTTACTTCTATGTGTAGAAATTAAAAACCTAATATTGATTATATTTTATATAAATTTCCATTCCAGATGAAAATTTGTTAAAAATTTGCTTTCTCTGTCAGCAAATCTTTGGTCATGATATAATTGCTATGCCTAATCATAGCTATGAAAAGAGTTCACTAATGATTAAAGGAGAGTAATCAAAATAAGGCAAACATCAAAACTGAACCATCAAGTAATCAATGTAAAAGCTATGTATGAAATGTTTTTTCACTGATAAAATTTCATATATGATTATTCAGATTTTGACACATGCCACCATGCTTTATTTTTTGCAAAACTTTAGGATTATATGCCTGTTTAAACATCATTATGAATCTAGTTTACTCATTCTATTAAAATGAACAGTATATATGAAATTGATATTTGGTTAAATCCTTACTGTTATTAGAAGTTTTCACATTGATATTTTTGATTATATATTTTTCTAATTATTATTATTGTACTCTACTCTTATGACATTGGTCTTTTCAACTCTTTGCTTCAGAAAATATACTGAATCAATCTGCTAACTGACATAAAAAAACCACTGCCACCTAGTATAGCTAGTTCATGGAACATAATTTTATACCAGCAAAAAGTCACAGAAAAAAAAAATATATATATGTGATATATTATCTAGATAGATGTAAATGATATTGAGTTACAAGAAATAAAAACCATTTCATTAGCTCCATATTTTGAATACCTATTGAAATGGTTAATGGGCTTGCCACAGATTAGTTTGCACTGATTCCTATCATATTATAATACAGATGCTCATTGTATTGTCTGACAGAGTTCTTGTATTCATGTTCACCGACAGATTAAAATGTGCCAAGAAATCTACTCCAATTATGGGGTTCTGACATTGGCTTGAGTAAATGACCATGTAAAATCATGTTGCATGCCAATGTTTATGGTGAGTCTTCATACCATTAGTCTCTATGTAGGATACATTAGCTGCTTGGAGCTTAAACAGGATGGGTTTGAGGGCATGTAGTCTGTAGGTGTTTCATGCTGATTGCTGCTCCTGTGTCCATGAGAAAATTTAGTGTGTTGTTTTTGTCCTATACATAGAAAAAGTAGCATTGTAATTTTCCACAGTCTGGATCCACCACTGATACCCTCCAGTCTTTCCATTTCCCTGGGCCATCTGATATTCGCAAGGCTTTTAGCAGTCCCTTGCTTTGTCTCGGAAGGTTTCATGGAACCAACAGATATTTGGGTTGTTCTGTCTCTCCTGATTATGGCTGCATCTGTGCACCCTGCTGTCTTGAACTGGAGATCTGTTTATTGATCTTCTCAGGCTAAGTTGCATTTTTTGCATTTGCTTCTGCAGGTCTGCTAACACCTTTTCAATGTGCTGTATGTCTGTATTGATAGGTTTGTGGGCTTCACGCAGTGAGTTAACTCTCTGATTACATGTGGCAAGAATCCTGTCACTGATGTCAACCAGCTTGTCTTCAACCATTGGTGCAAGTATCTGTGTCACAGTCATTGATATTTTTTCTATCCACAGAAGATGGAGGATGCATTCTGCCATGTTGTGTTGAAATGCACAGTAGCTGGGATGAGGTCCTGTTGCCTCCACTGTTGTGGATAAAAAGGTTGCAGAGTAACTCTTCATTGGAGTATCCAGTCCTCTTGATGATTGTACTTTTCGAATGCATGTATGGCTCTGATTACAGGACATTTTCAAGTATGTCCACTACCTCATTGACTATATTTGATGGCAGGGCTTGTACCACCTTGGCAAATCTGGATCTCTGGGAGGTGATTCTCCAGGAATATCACTTCAAGCTACAGAAACCAATTTCTGGAGTTAATTTCATTATATGAGGGTAGCTGGAGCAGGGGGGTTGACGTATTGACCAACATTTCAGTTTTGTCTTCATTTGAAGCCATAGTGGATACACAGTGTTTTATATCATGTAATCATTTTTTGCTGTGTCATTCACATTGTAGGTCACCATTTTATTGCCGGTGGTATATTGGCCCACACACAGATATCAAATGACGAAAGACAACAACAAACAAAACAAAAACTTGAGTAAGAAATATATTGGCAAGTTTTTGTTAAAGAAAATACATAAACAAAAAACAATGTTACAGTTCACTAGGCAAAAAATAACTCTGCAAGCTCATGTAGAGGGCTAGAATAGTGTTGGTAGTCACTGGAGAGTGTTGTCCTGAAAAGGACAGTTTCATGGTCACTGGAGAATGTTGTCCTGAAAAGGACAGTTTATTGCATATTGTTGCTGCTGGTGAGGATGGCTGGAGTGGGAAGCCTGTTGCAGCTCGCAGGAGCTGGAGGCCTAGTGGAGATAGCTGGAGCAACAGGCAATTGTAAGCTGGAGGTGATGATGGCTGGCTAGCAAGAACTGCTGCTGATGGCTGGAGCTGTGGGTTGGACATTGGCTGCTGCTACTGGAAAAAGATACTACACTTTGATCCTCATCATCTCAACCACAGATTGCATTGATATTTACCCATACCACCACACTGAGACGGGATGTGACACAAAGTCAGGCTTAACAGGCCAAATACAAAAATTGCCCAAGATCCTGCAACTGTCAGTTGCACTGACCTTGGTGGCAACTACCAATACCCCTCTCTAGTGCAATGAGAGGGGCAACTTTGGGCAGCTGTTCCCCAGGGCTGGGCACCTGAAAGTATTATTTTCCTCAGCTACATCTCTGTCCACAGACAGTCCACAACTGAGTTACACTCTGTCTGTAGACAAAGACACAACTGAGAGATGATAAGCATCCTCCCACAGTGCCGTGGAACACCTGGATATTTACCAATGGCCCCTCTACTGATGCAAGATGGTATGTTATTGCATTAACATGAGGAACCCGAGCACATACACTCAGGTCATTGGTCAAAATTTGGTCAATTTCTACCCACTCTCCTCTTGTGTGTGATCGGGAACAATCTTGTCTTAGCTGGTCATGGCAGCAGAATAGATACTACAATAAGATCATAGCCTCTGACCGTGGAGCACCTGGGTATTTACACATGCCCCACCCCCCAACCCCTGGGTATTTACCAATGGCCTTCCCACTGGAGCAGGATGTGACAAAAGGTTGGATACTTAACTTGGGGAACCTGAGTGTGTACACTCAGGTCATTGGTCAAAATATTGGTCAATTTCTATCTAGCCCCTGCTTGTATGGGATCAGGTACAAAGCTTGTCTTAGCTGCTCATGGCAGCAGAACAGATACTACAATGTGATCATAGTCTCTGGACTGTGGAATGTCTGGGTATTTACCCATGACCTTCCCACTGGAGCAGGATGCAACACAAGATCAGTTATTTAACATGGGGAATCCAAGCATGTACACTTGAGTCATTGGTCGATTTTTAGCCAACACTTCCAGCTAGCCAGCCATCATCATATTCAGCATGTGCATGATATTGGGCACAAAGCTTGTCTTAGCAGCAGAACAGATACTACAATATGATCATAGTCTCTAACTGCGAAACACCTGGGTATTTTCTTTATCACATATGTGTCCATTACCTCTATCAGATAAATAATTTTTGTTCTATTAAATTTTCCAATTAATTCTTGTTGCTGAGCAAATTCAACACACTGTGACAACTTTCCCAGATGTCAATGCACTAGAGTCATCTGCTGATACTTCTCATTTTGAAGGCTGTTAACCAATTTCATTTCAGCTTGTTTTAAATGAAGAATATATTCAATAACTGGTTCATTCACTTTTTGAGAAATATTCATAAACTTAGCTCTGTCTGCATTCATGAGTTTTTTCTTGGTGTTATGTTTTTCATTATTAGTTGACTTATTTCTTCCAACTGTCTTGGGTATTCAATTGCTCATAATTTTATAATGGCCTCACCACCAGCATATCCGTTATTTGGTTTTCTCCTCCAACTGAACCCTTTAGCTGTTTGGCTCTAGCTTTAACTGCTATTATTCTAAGCCATTCTTGTGTGTATTCATAAATATCAAGTGATAATTGTTTATTTGGTACATTAAATCTTGGTGACACCATTGTGGTATGCACTCAACTGCCTCATGGGTAGTAGCCATAGCTATTTACAGACTGAAAACAATTTTGCTACCATCAATTGCCTGATTCTTACTTGAAAAAAAAATACTGAATAAAAATCTGAATCAATATTAAGAAATCTTTATTTTATCATTTTTTTGACTAGCCAAGTTATGACCAATGAAAAATCGCTGATTTTCTGAATATTTGTCTTAAATTTGAGTGTTAAAATATAGAGCAAGTGACTACAGAGATGACATAAAAACTAACATATTTAAATAAATATATGCCTGCACAAGCTACCATAAATAGATTTATATACTTTTTCCAGGTTCTATCTTAACAAAGGAAGAATATAAAAAAATTACCTAAAAGGCTTAAGTTCAGGCTCTAAATGACTCCTACTATTATGTTATTTTTCACCCCACCCAAATCAAACATTTTTCTCTTGTATATTAAATTCCAGTACCCTGCATCTTGCAATGCCACAAGTGAAGCATAATGAATTATTTATATTTTTAAAGGGAGATCTTTACAGGTTTTATTTTAGCTAAAATTAGTCTAATTCTGTTGTGACAGCCCATGAATAATCTCTTCTGAAATTTTTCTTATTGAGTGTTACTAAAAGACTATCTTAAAGCAATAGTAACTATATAACTTAAAATTGTTATTGATCTTTATCTTACTCATTATCAGTGACACACCCTGCATTTCAAGCAAAAAATATGTGACACCAATTACCTCATGTCCTGCAATATATATGTGACACTTATTACCTCATGTTCTGCCCCTGTAATATATGCAGATATCAAATTAAAATGACTTATGATTTTTTATTTGTCAGTTTGAAAATGATTTGATTCTTAAAAGTGTAAAATATTTTCAATATTTTTGTATATGTACATACACATAATTTTTTCTTAATATAGATGTGCACTTTGGATTTATTATGATTTAAAAAAATATATTTTCCTTTTCAGAATCTTTGTGTGTATTTAGTGATGGTCTTGCTGATGCTTCTTTGATAAGGAACTGGGATATAACAGTGTCCAGTAATGAAGAACACAAAAGTGCTATCCGACCAGGTGCAGCAGGATGGAAACCAGCACCTGGAGATACCAAGCGTATACTCACCATTTTTGTTGGTGATGCCTTTATGTATGGAGCATCTATTCGTCTTGTCCGTTCAAAATATGTTCAGAAGTTTGATGTTATTTTGACTGATGGACAAGTAAGTTGACAATTTTTTGCTTTATTTTAGAGAATCAATTTTAATGGTAAATAAGGGAAAAATAATTGAAAGAGGTAAATGAATAATGATTTTTCTTTTTATCAAGTTATCAATTTAAGTTAAAGTGTTTAATATTTATTATTGCTTTTATGAATTAATATTTGAAAATAATGTCACAATCAATTTTAATGTCATACTACAACTTGTTCAAAATAATATTGATACATTATTAACTAGCTTAAAAGTCACCCTATCAGACAGAATTTAAGCTAGCTCCTGCACAGGGCTTTTGATTGGGCCTGTGGCCCAATAATGATACTTCATGCATTGAGTACATATTAAATTTTATTAAACTTGAACAATATTTTTCAAACAGCAGTTTTTATCAAAACAATGATATAATTTGTGTATTTGTAACTTATTGCAAAGATGCATGATAAACAACATTTTTTGTTTTTCCCCTTCAGGGTCAGTACAAATAGCCCAACCCTTGAACAACTGACATAGAGCTAGCTGTGAGAAAAGCAGGGTTCTATCAGATGAAGTGTAGTTTATCCTTGGGACTTATTGCTTGACATTGTATAGCTCACTCTCACTGGAAACTGAAGTCAAAAGGAAGATCTGGAGGAATTAAGGGGATTCTTGGAATTAAAACTCTTTTCTCCTTTCCTGAACCAGTAAGGATCTTTGCTTCCAAGAGAAGATGGGATATTTAAAAGTTAGAAAGTTGAACCAAAAAAGCATGACACACAGGCATTTTTGCATTTATTATATAGATTATATATTATATATATTCATTAAGCAGCTGATAAATATTGGATAGTTTAAAACTTACTCTGATTAAATTGACTCATGTAACCTTAGAACATCAAATTATCCATCCCCCTCCAAATCTATATTGGGAACAAATAGCTTGTATGTTAGTAGACAATGAATTAAGTGAGTACACCAAAATAGAAAGATGTGCAATAAAGATATGTTTACTCACTGGATTTTTTTTAACCTTTACAGCAAAATGATCTTAAGAGATTAGAAGACTGACCAGGATTTGTTATGAGCAGATGTAACTTTAACAATACATACCACATAGATGATACTATGTTGATAGGGAAAAACTAAAAAAACTATTTGATGAGGTAGTCATGGAATGCAAAAAAAAAGACTAAACATTTATTGTAACTAAGTTCTGAAAGTGTACAAAGGAATAGCAAAAGATACTTTTCAGAATAGATACTTTTGATCAATACAGTTGTCCCCTAAGGTTCTTTTCTCTATCCACCCCTCTTCCTGCTTTATATTAATGATCTGCTTAAAAGCATACTCTTAGCATAATCACTTGTGAATATCTATGGAAATGGTATATGGGTGAACCTCCAAATATGTAATCTAGATCAGCATAAATCAAACTATTTTTTTAGTGCACTCACAGCAAGAACCACATTTTGCATTGTGACCCATTATACCTACATGTAATAAATCAAAGAAAAATTCTGTTCACTAGATTCATTTATTTAGTATGAACAATTTATATGTATATTTCTTATGATCCACACATGTTGGAACTGCATGTATCTATTTGTATGAATATAAAATTATTACTTTCAGAAAAACAAATTTAAAGGAAATTCCATCAGTCCGCAACAAGTTTGACAAACAAAATAATTAAACTCAATGAGAATAGCCTACATATATATATATATATATATATATATATATATATATATATATATATATATATATATGATTATATTTTAAAAAAATAAAATATTACCTTGGTGAAAAACTAGCAATGATTTATGAGTGCTGTGCAACATTTAGAGTTGTTTATTCTGCATTTTGCTCTCACTTGCGTTTTTTTTTCTTTCTTTCTTTTTTGTTGCAATCCATTTTATTTATCTAGACCTACAGTTTGCAAAACCCTGATCAAGATGACCAGACCTTGGCAGCTGATATCTCTTCTGATCTAGCTTTAACAATTCAATGGGGGATAAATTGACTGGTCATTTTCAATACCTCAAAAAACAAACTTGTAACATTCCATCATCACCAAGCAGCCTCTGAATTCCTATCTATCACAATAAGTAGACCTTCTCTTAAAGAGGTCCTGTGTCTTGAACACCTATTGGAACTTAATCTCACCCCAAACTTCAAGTGGAACACATATATATGATCCATTACTAAAGATACTGGAAAAATGGCTAGTTCCCTGTACCATTTTTACAAGAGCTAGATTGCTAAAAATAGATTACTGTTCCTATATCTGGGCTGGAGCTACCCAGACTTAACCTTCCAGTCTTGAAAAGTGTCTATGCAGCCTTGTGGATGGTGAATTGTTTTTCACCTTACAACCCCTTCCCACAGACAAAATGTTGCAAACTACTCTATTGCTATTTCCATGGAAAATGTTCAAACAAGCTACATTCCTTAGTTACCCAAACTCTAACCCTCCCAGCTAAGACTAACCATGCTTCATGCATTGAAGTAATCCACCCTCATTCCCTTCATATTCTTTCAGTAAGGAGCAAGTTGCTTTGCAGAACAGAATCCCAGAAGTATGCTTTCCCAAGCACTTCAATCTTAACCTCTTCAAGTTGAGAGTTAGCTGTTATCTTTCACACATATCTACATAAAATGCACCCCCTTACTCTTACCACTCTCACAACAATCACCTTCAATAACTTCCTTGTGAGAGGTCCTTGGGCCATGTATAAGGTGAACATTAGTTAAAAAAAAAAAGGTTTGAAGAGATTGAAAAATAACATTAGATCAAAGAAAATGTATTGTTTGTAATGTAATGTTTACTTTTCTATATGACAGTGAAAGCTGTACAATTTCATTACAAATGAAAGGCAGACATGAGGCAACCATGATGTGGTTCTATTCACAAATAAACATTGTATACAACAAATGAGGAAGTTTTTAAAAAGAATGGGAAATACAAAGAAAATGTTGATAACAATCAGAAATAGACAGCTGAAATTCTTTGAATACCTAATGGTAAAAAAAGGCTTTGAGAATTTAAAATTCATGGAGTATATCAAAGGCAAGAAAAACAGAATTTGATAGCAAGCAACCTGTTTTCTAAATTTGTGCAACTGGATAGAGGAACAAGTATTACAAAGACACAGAAGGATCATAAAGGAGTATGACAGAGATGATAATTATTTATATCTAACTCCAAATAAATTATCTCCCACCAACAAAAATACAGCCTTGTCAAAGTTGTTCTTAAAGATTTGAAATTTAATTCAGTCAAGAAGAATATGCATGAATAAAAAGAACAAGACATGGTTGTGGTTTCAAATAAAGTAGTAATAATTATTTTAATAAATAATGCAAAATCTTTTAAGTTTGTCTTTGAAAACAATGTGAAATGAAATGGATACTTTTGAGTGGAAATGAAATTACAATTGCTGAAATTACAATTAGTTGCTGATGAAAAGATGTCATATGAGTGCTGTGAGTGTAGGTATTTGTGTGAGTAGGTTGAACAGTTAACAATCTCTGTCTGAGTGTTTGGTGAGTGTATATATATATATTTGTACATGAATAGCAGCATTAAAGAGAAACAAGCTTGACTTTGAGTAAACTGGTGGACATCATTCTTTGCATACGGTTTAGTAGGATCAAACAAATTGTTTTTTGAGAGTCAAAATTGATTCCAGTTAGTCAATAAATCTAAAAAAGGTATTTCTTTTCAAACTATAACAACATATCTGGATGTTGTCAGCTGAATCCTTTGAGGTCTGAATTAAAAGATTTTCGTATTAGCTCTTAAATAATTGTTTATTAGATTAGAATTTATACTGAGCCATTTTACAGATTCACTGAAAGTTACTACAGGAGATAATGTTGCCAGAGCAACAACAAACAGGAAGTTGTGGAGAACCATGAACATCTATATCCAAAAGGAACACAGCACATAGAGACAGAAATCAGAGCATATTGCTTTCATTGGATCATGATTGATCTATTCATTTGATGTTTCCTACAACCCAAACTATAGCCTGTTTTTTCCTATTCCTAAATTGTTTATCTTAGCTAAAATCTGTTCTGATATGAATTATTTTTATTTCATAATTGCTCCAAACAACCAAGCTGAAGACAATCTAAAAAAAGACAAAATGTATGGGAAAAGGTTTTTAAAATTGACAACCTTCATTATCTTTAAAATGTTCTTTTATAGTTAATAAAGAACAGGCAAAATAATATTCTATTTTTTTGATTTTAATCTTTTTCTTTTAGTCTGTCAAAAACATCCGTAACAATGGCCCACATGATATTGTCAAGATACCTTTTGGCACCAAAGCCAATACTGTAAAGATCCGCTTCTATCCCCAAAAACCAGACTGTCAACTGGTTGCCAGTGTGTCTATTATGGGATGCTTTGAGTCAAGTGAGCAAACTTTTAATGACTGATATTTAAATCTGCAATATTTTTCAGAAACAATTTTATTCATTATAATGTATCTTGGTCATATTTCCATAAGTAATTTATGTATAATAGTCTATCCCATAAGTTGATAATATAAATAAGAGTGTTATTCCTGAAGATAGTGTTTGTATTTCCATCATTCAAAATGATTTACATGTTTTAAATCAATCATTACTATTATTTAATTGGTCTGTTTGAATTTTATTGGTTAATTATTTTATGTGCTTGTATATTTCTTGATAAAGACTTTTTCAAATTAAGTGTTTCAGCCCTCAATGTTAAATTAATTGGCTAAAAGATAATTATTATTGATTTGTCATCTTTGTTAAAATCAGAAAACAACTAATGCATTAGGTATATGTGCTAATCTCCAAGTATTAAATTCACTAATTTATGCACAAAATCCTATGACTATTATATATGTAGTTGAATTGGTTAGCATCAAAAATAGAGGTCAAAAGATGAACATATCTTACCAAAGTTAATTCTTTATTCTCACTTCATACTGTTTACATGAATAATCAAAATACATTTGATCAAGAAAGCTGTGATAAACAGTAACTTGAAAAAAGAATAGCCAAAAAGCAATAGTGAAAATGCTTCATTTCAGAGTTCAAATAATTTAACTAACAGAACTTGTTTATAAGACAAGTTTAATCTAACTTTGAAAATAGTTTTTTTAGATAACAAGAAAGTTTTAATAATTTTAATATTTCAATGTTTATTTACATTATCCTCAAAATATTACATATATAAAAGTTAAAATAACTGAAAGAAATGCATTTTTCTTGGGAGTAAATATTTGATTAACAGACAAGAAACCTCAATTATTTTGTTAATGTTTTGATAATGATGAGAAATATATTAAGTTTAACACAATCAACTGTGCTTTTTTATGTCAATAAAATAGTAATTAGCTAAACTTGTATTTTTCAGAGATTTATTCTTTTTTGAACTACAGTTGTCATTAAAAAATGATATATTTAAGAATAAAAAGAGACAAAGCTCATTTTATAAAATGAGTTTTCTTTGTACACATCTGATCCAGGCTTGGCAATACCATTGATATATAAAATACATAATGCAGGGTGCTTATTTAAAAAATACACATATATAATCTTTTATACAGGGTGTATAAAAAATACTTTTACAAACTTTGGGGGCAGGTTCCACACACCAAAATAAGGAAAAAAGTCATCCATATAAACATTTGTCTGCAAATCCCTCATTTTTGACTTATTAAGTTTAAAGTTTCTGATAGATGATGCTAAATGTACAATCCAAGATACAATCTAAAAATACTTTTATAAACTTTGAGGGTGGACCCCTGGCACCAAAACAAGGTAAAATATCCATATAAACATATGTCCACAAAAGGCCATCATTGTACCTCATCACAGCAACTCGTAACAAATGTTCAAAATGTCCTCCACTTGCTTCTACACACACATGCAACCATCAGATCATTGACTGGTGTTCCCTTGGTGTTGAATGCTTTTGCAGGCCCCCATGACACGTTGATGAAGCATCTTTGCATTATTAATGTCTGCTGCATAAACCAATTGTTTCAGGTGGTCCCACATATAAAAATCCAAAGGATTGAGGCCATGAAGGCCATGGAACCTGTCCTCCCCTACCTATCCATCTTTCATGGTAAATGTCAGCCAGTGCATTGCAAACAATGTGACTAAAATGTATATTCAAATGGAAATATATTCAAAATAAGGTCTCTGTAGACATCTCCTGTAACACATACTGGGAGAACATAAGAACCTACCAGACACTCACCTACAATTTCAGCCCACATAGTCGAAAACTGATGTTGGTGTCTAGCCTGTATTGTAACATGGGGATTCCATGATGAATAGCAGCAAAGGTTGGATAACTTGACTGCCTTCGGTCTGGAAACACAATCTGATATAGGCATGCAGCCTCATATCCATTACCATTCACGCAGCTGTATGTAAAAATCATATCTGCCTGCTCAGGATATGAATATCCTGCCATTGTTAAATGAAACACCTCTCAGTTAAGTCACTTCTACACTCATTAAACGTTGAAGACAGACTAGCCAGAAATATAAATGAATGACAAATGTAACCTAGTCTACATGGCAATGCAGCATCACATACAGTAAACTTTCTTTAAACTTTAAATAATTCAAAAACAAAGGATTTGAGTACATATACTTACATGGATTTTTGTCCTTGAGTTGGTGTGAGGAACCCACCCCAAAGTTTGTAAAATTATTTTTGATACACCCTATATAATGGCTGGCAACTTGTTTCTGAGTACACCTATCTGATTGGGCAGCTAGCCAATCCTGTTCAAAATGCCTGTTCGGGCACATTTGTGTTTTTTCTACCCCCACAGAGTCTAACACTTTCTCCCCAGCCCCTCAACCTCTGACGTCTTACTCTCTGGGTTGAGGTGTCTACTGGGTCCTAACCAAACTTAAAGGAGTGGCGGTAGGTCCCCTGAGCATCCATAGATTATTTGACCGGTCCACTGGTTTAATCCTGCTTCCTGCCCACGTTGTGTTTGGTTTGATCCAGAAAGCAGAAGTGATGTTCATCCATTCACGGTTGACTGAAGATGTAGACATGGCTGGAGAGTCTGCGCTAAGAAGTTTAGAATGCAGCAAAAAAAAATTAATATCTGCAGAAAGCCGGACAAACAACTATTCAATGATTGAATTGTTAATGTCTTTTATATAGCAGAAAAGAATAGTATAGAAAAGAAACGGGTGACAGAAAAGAAAAGTAATTGACGTAGAAACGCATACACTGGATTCTGGACAGAAAGAGAGTGTGTTATGATTAACTTGTTGTTAAATCATCTCAGAACGATATACAACTCTTGCGATGGGGGAATCAGATTTCTGTGCATGGCTTAAAGTTTACAGTGGTGTCCCTCCTTAGCAGTAGTAACAGTAGTAGTAATATTTGTGGTAGCAGAAGCAGTGCTACTTATATCAACAGTGCATGTTAGTGGACGCTTCGTTCCAATCTCTGACGTAACTTTCTCTCCTTCTTGAGTCTCCAACTCGACTCTCCACTGTCTCTAGCCAAACTCTTACTGGGCTAATTCTCTTCTGTCTCTCTTCTGTCTGCTTGTCCCATCTGCCTCTTCCATCTCTCTTCAGTCCGCCTGTTCTTCAGCATAACTACACGTTTATATAGAAAAATCCGGCTGGTTACAACTGAACCTTGACCCTACTACTTCGCACGTAATTATCACTGTGTTTTGGCTGTTTCAACCAAAATCATGTGAATTCAAAAGGTCCTCCGTGCTTATTCAGCTCTATTCCAAGTTTTAATCAATAAAAATTATTTTGACCATTTCCATTGTCTTCTAATGACCCAGTTCCAATGGGTACAGCTCCTGTCCTAGATCAGGTTTACCATCAGTAAACAAAAATGTTCTGATCTAATTTTGCCTTTCAAATCCACTCTTATTTCACTAAAAAAAAAAAATATATATGTGTGTGTGTGGGTGTGTTTCCCAGACTCTCTCTGTCAGAAAGCCCACCTGTGGTTTTAATGCAATTTTGCTAAGTGGACTTTAGTTACAGTCTCTGTGAGAGAGAGAGAGAGAGAGAGAGAGTGCATCATCTGGTGTGATCAACAGTTTGAACAAGGCCAGTATGCTCAAGCTCTTAGTCACAACGACTTGTGACTTCATACTAGCACAACCTATGAACAATGTGTATACCCAATATATATACACATATATACATAATTTTCACTTTCATATGAATTTTTTATCAGATACTTATTTCAGCCAAGTTATAAGATGAAAAATACACTGAAAACATGTTAACAGGATTCAAACAAATTCTATATTAGTTATAACTCTGCACTATACAGAAAATTTTATCCATATCTTACTGAAATAGATAAGCTATAACATCAATTTAACAATCTTGGCAATGTTAACATCATAGCTTTGTTTATATTTCAGGTACTACAACAGTAGCTGCTACAGGTAAATATTTTTCCATTATGCTTTCACATTTATACAAATAGTTTTGTCACTATATAATACTTCATTGTAGGTTCTTTTTATTTTATTGATTTTCTTTTAATCAATAAGCAATCAGAAATTTCACAGACAGATAAGTAATTATTTCTTAAAATCACTGGAAGATTATTTTGATTTATATGTTAATATCATTTCCTTTCGTATATCATTTTATATTCAGCTGATCATAATTAACAATGAGTGTAACAGCTCTTCACAGTTGTTACTGCTTGGGTGGTAATTATAGGAAAGTGGTTTTCCCAAGGACTCACTATTCATCCACTCTATTCTCCATCAACTATTGTGACATACCAAAGATAAGATATTTTTGTTGAGCTCTGAGGATGGAACCAAACACAGGAACATGGCTTCATACCCTCTTCAATGATATTAATGCAAGATGAACATAACCAGGTCTCTGTTATATGATTCACTGATTTCATTTTCTGTACTATTAACATCAAGGTAACAACTCCATATATATACCAACAAAGAAGGCATACAATAGTTAAGACTTTCGCTAATGCATTGTTATAGTATTGCTGCTTGGTTGTGCTGGCTCATTTTAGAAAATAGGAAACTGCTATTTACTGAAAATATATGACTATAAAGATGCTGATAGCAATTTATGATAGATGCCACCATTTTGATTTTGATTGGTTATTCTTTAGTACAGAGTAAAAATGTCACAAAACTGGTTGTATATGTCTATGCTTATTTGGACATATGACTAAGCACTACTTAGTTTTTAACACAAATACTAGGGGCTGACATTTCTCAGTGTCTTGAAAATGTATGTGTATGTGGACAGCAGGTAAAGTTAGTTTTCATAAAGATGTATGTACATCCACAGTAGCAGAAGTGTTAATCTCCTTCATTTAAGCAGTTATTTGTAATCTTACTTATTATAAAACGCAGATTGTGTGTGTGTGTGTGTGTCTGTAACGTTTATATATTGGATCGGATTTCCTACATTTTTTAGCCGATTTCAACAAAACTTCAAAGGACTACATAAAATTACCTTGTGGTGATTCTAACGGCGCCAAAAATGGGAAAAACACAAGTGTTTTTTAACAAAATCAATTTGAAAACACAATTAAGATACATCGTGAGAATGAAAGGGGGACAACTCACATCAGGTTAAAAAACCCAGGTTGTTTGTGTGTGTGTGTGTGTGTGTGTTCCTTTATATATGGGATCGGATTTCTTACATTTTTCTGCCGATAAAACAAACATCCACTTTTTTTTTTTGGCAGGTAGTGTTTCCTATTGTCTTGCACACTTTTTTCTTTATTTATATATTCAGAATGCTTTAAAAATTCCATTTACAAGACAATTGTTTATAATAAAATTCTAATTCTATTCAATCAGGGGACTCATCATAACGATTGAAAACAATGTTTTTGTTTGAGTTTGGGTTTGACCAATTCATTAAAAAAAAAAAAAAAACTAAGACATGCATGTCCGTCAACCTAAACAATAATCTAATAACGATCTCTACTGATTGTACGAATCGAAAAATCGGATAATTCTTTATCTTTAGGGAAAGGTAATTCCACGTACTTTAGGGCCGTTTTTACAATTCCCTTTGCAATTTGTTACAAGGCAGATCAATAAGGCATTGGTTCTATTTGAAATTAATTCAATATTTAAAAGAAAGTATTAAGAAATAATTTAAAAATGCCGACGTAAGAAATCTGATAGACAAAAAACAACAATATT
This sequence comes from Acanthosepion pharaonis, assembly GCA_903632075.3. NCBI lineage: Eukaryota > Metazoa > Mollusca > Cephalopoda > Sepiida > Sepiidae > Acanthosepion > Acanthosepion pharaonis. Next base: position 845,512 of record CAHIKZ030000437.1, read on the forward strand.
TCGAAGATGATAATTATTAAGGAAAGAACACAGTACTTGTAATAAATTAATAAACCCAAATAAAGTTAATATTTTTTGTATTAGAAACAACGAGTGGAAAATATATTCAAATCAGAATTCTAATTATGAATCACCACAAGCAAAATATGCAATTTTTTTTACTGTATTCAATAAGTAAAAATCATAAATTGTAAAAGATTACAGAGAAAGGCTACCTACATTTTTCAACCGATTTCAACAAAACATCACTTTTTTTTTTTTTGGCAGGTAGTGTTTCTTATTGTCTTGCACATTTTTTTTTTTTTATTTTTACATTCAGAATGCTTAAAAATTCCATTTACAAGACAATTGTTTATAATAAAATTCTATTCATCAATTGATAGACTCATAACGATTGTAAACAATGTCTTTGTTTGAGTTTGGGTTTGACCAATTCGTAAAAAAAACAAAACAAAAAAAAAAACTAATTAAGACATGCGTGTACGTCAACCTTAAACAATAATCTTTGTCAATTTTATTTTTCAGTCTTTTTATGATGGTCGATACTTGATCTATCTCTTACTGTTACATTCCCGGGCAACGCCGGGCTCTACTGCTAGTTATTAATACTATGAAGATTTATTAAACTAATAAAAAATAATTTTTACTTGTGAACCATGTAGTTAGGTATTTCTTTCTTGTTTTGTTTTACTTAAAATATGTAAGAATTTTAAGTTTAACTTAAAGTAAGAATTTACATTGTGAATATTGAAGTTTCAAGTTTGCTTATATCATTAAAAATGTTGGTATATTTTGTTAAGGCCTTAATATTACGAAGTTTTCACATGTGAGTTTTTAAATAAATTTTTCACAATTATTAATGTTGTACTCTACTCCTTTGCAGTCGATTTTTTCACTTCCCAAATTTGTAAACATCTTAGAATAGATCATAATTGTCATGACAAAGACATTGCAACCTGGCCTCAAATAGTGCAAAGAAGTTAACTCTAGTTACAGACATTACAGACAAAATTATACAAATATATAAAATATAATATAAATTTAATAAAAAATAAAATAATATAAATTTTCTCTGGTTTTTTTTTAATATCATAGTTTTTGAAAATTCTGGAATATTTAAGTTTTTATTAAAGAGTTCAATATACAATCCACACTTACATTCATCTCCAAAACCCTAGATCCCGAAGGATCTAAGCAACTATAAATTTGTACAACTTAGGACTGGCAGAGTTCAGAAATCTCTGGAAACACCATATGTAATTGCCTTCACCATTTGTCTGACTTGTTTGAGAGAACTAACAACTGCATGAAGTATGTCTAAGGCTTCTATTTGTCAAACCATACTATTACATCTGTGGAAACTGCAAATAATTGAAACAAAGACATTAACAAGTATGCAGATACAAAATAATACAAAATATAATTTAACGAAAATGCAAACATTCAAAGAATACCACAACAATACATCTCAAAGCCACATGTGGCACAAAGAAATAACAAAAATTATGAAAAATAGTCAAAATACAAGGGAGAGAAATGTTTATACATTGATGAATTATATATAAGATGTGTGTATATCACAAATAACTGACAACTAACCTCTTTTACATTAAAGCATAAAAAATTTACTATACAGATACAGTAGGAGTAAAGAAATGAGATTTTGAAAAAACTAAGAAAGTTTTCACTTTACCAGAAAGGAAAATATTAAAAATAGTAAATTACAATTTAGTAAAATATAAAACCTAATGTGTTCAAAGTAAAAAGAAATATTCTTTACCTTGTTGGCAAGTATGCAGAAATCAAATTAAGGGAATAGGGTAGTGAAAACAAAGAAAAATACCAACAGAGGTATCTTCTAACATGTCTGACCCCAAGAGATTAACATGTCTCCTGGCCAGAGTCTGATTCCAAAAAGGCTTGGTTAAACTTGAATTTCTGCTATATAAGGATGCGTAGGAATAATGGTAAGCACAAAGGCCAAACAGCTCAAAAAATAATTTAGGGTTGCCATACCATCCTATCCTTCCAAAAATTTTAAATATCCAACTTGTGTAAAAACTTTTGCTGTCAACATCAGTCAGTTATGTGCTATGCATAATCCACACGTAGGTAATCATGTATCTTTTGATACATGACTGAAGCGAGTATTTTTCTTATAAGAAAAGCAAAAAGGGAACTACCTTGTTTTGGTGCTGGGGTCCTTATTTTAGTAAGGAATGACTAAAACCCTCAATTTCTTTAAGGACTATTTTAGGAAGTGAACTAGACTGAAAATTACTACAGAAATTTGGAAAAGGTACCTGTTTGTTTATCCAAAAACAAAATAACTGGTGGCAGCCACACCATACACAGGTCAATATAAAGTAGTTAACCACAATAATAAGTACTTCACTATTTCAATTGCAGAGGATGTCAATAGCAATGTTTCCATAGACAGATTGAAATCATCAGTTGTCTCAGAAATGATGAAAATACCTAAGATTGATAAAGCAATACCAGCACAAAGAGATACTTCACCAGATATTAACAGGACTATAGAGACAAAGCAGCAAAACACAAGTCTGGTAGATCAGGTACTTGAAAAAGAGACAATACATACCACTAGTATTAATGTACTAAAGGACTCCATCAAATCTAGGAGAGGAAGTGATGTAGTGAGTGCAAAATAATAATAATAATAACTCCCTTTACCCACTCCCTTTAAATTTGAGGCAATAGATAGAAAGTAATTTGTGAGCCTATGTGAAATTTTCTTTAAACCAATGAAAACCTTGCCTTCACAGAAATTGACCAGTGAGTTTAAAAGGAGGAAATAAATTCACAAGCCTATGTTAAATTGCTTTTGGACTGATGAGAACTTTGTCTTCACAGAAATTAGCCATTGAGCCAAGAAGAAAAAAGAAAAGAAAGTAGTGAGCCTATGCAAAATTCCTTTTGATATAAAATGAGGAAAAAAATTAAATTAATAAGAGAAGTGTGTCTGAAGTCCTGTGAAAGGTTTCATTTCTGTTCACCATGTCCAGCATTGAAGTTTTCACCAGTGTAAAATTACTCGCCAATTATATTATCAGCCTCCTAATGAAGCATGCAGCACTTCAAAGAATTTTCTTTTAGCAATCTAAGAAAGCTAAATATTTCAAACTATCTCCTTCATCTACTTTTGAATGTATGCAACCATATATCCCTTTGGTGAGCAACAAACTCTTTTACCTTTGTTTTAAACATTTTTGAATATTATATAATCTGTTGTATGAACATTTCCTCTTTATGACAATTCATTAAAACTATGGATTTAAAAAAAAAATTCTGATTATATTTTCCCAAAATGAGCTACTGACACAACTTCAGGTGTGTACATTCATAAATAAATTCCTTATCTTGGTTTGTTAAAACTACCCATATTTTTTGTTGTCATTATCATCCTTCATTAATCTTCTTGGAGTGGGTAAATCAATTGTTCATTTTACCCCTAAGCCCCACACAAATATAAACCCACCTCTTTCTGATATTTAAATGTGATCCAATAATGATATTGTTCAAATCAAGAATTATTCAATAAATACTTCAGATCCATGATCCAAAACCCCAATTTATAGTTTCTGCAGGAACGAGTTTAAAATTCTGCATGTAGGGTTTTCAGCTAGTATAAGTAATTCAAAATCAGTACAAATATAGATTTATTAAACTTGTAAAAAAATATGGAACCATAGTCAGAGATTTCTTAATTATGGAAAAAATTTAAGATTTACACTTAATGTAAGAATCTGTATTGAAAGTAATGAAGACAAAATGTATATTTTAATATACAAACTATTTTTTTTAAATTATTTGTTAAAATATTCAGTAACTTTTATGCACTTTAATACTCTTTTGGATCAAGATATTATTTAACTAAAATTGCTTTTTCTAAAAATATTTTACTGTTCAAAAAAGAGAACAAAAATGATCTAGTTATTTAATTAAAATTATTTTATTTAAAGAATAAAATAAAATTAAAGTAGCACAAAGGTAGAAAATTAAAAAGTAAAAAATATTACATTCATATTAAAAAATATTGTTTCTAAATTAGCTAATTAATTTTTATCTTGAAATGTCTATTGCTTCAGGTTACCCAGTTCAGTGGGTTCAATAAGTCAATAAGGGACCCTGCTGTTTATGGTTAAAGATTTTTATCCCAACTTCCAAATATAACAACAGCAAAAAAGTAATAAAACAAAAAAGAGACATAACTTTGGTCCTGGAAGTGCTTCATTATCATTACTATTATTATTAATACTTATTTATTTTATACAACAATACTGTTAAAAAATCATCTATTTACATAATTTAACAATTATATGTTCAAATATTTGATTGAAATTTTAAAATTTTATTTTAAATTGTAGCATCATGGTGTGTGTTTAATGATGGCTTGGCTGATACTGCTTTTGTGAGGAATTCAGACATCCAAGTATCTAGTAATGAAGAAGATAAGAATGCTATTCGACCAGGAGGGAAAGGATGGACACCTGCACTTGGAGATACTAAACGTTCTATCACAATCTTTGTTGGAGATGCTCTTGTATATGGTGCATCCATTCATCTTGTTCGTGCAAAATATGTTGAAAAGTTTGATGTCCTCCTCCTTGATAATGGGAAGGTGAGTTGTACATTCTTTTATAAACTGTTATATATTTTATTTCATAGTATACTAATAAGTAAATCAGTCAAGAGTTCCTAAAGTGAAAAAGGTAGTAATCTTGTTAAAGAACTGATACCAACATTTTTTTTTTTTACCAAACTTGGAATTTTTACAGTATTTTTATTTTTATAATACTAGATTTTATGGTAGACATTAATAAAATAATGGGTTAATTTCTTAATAGTTTTACCCCCTCCTCCCAAAAAATGCTACCTCTTGCTAGTAAACTGACTGAGTTGTATCTTAATATTAACCAGTATTACAGGTTAAAAAAAGAATCTGATATTTATAAGTTTCTAAAACAATCAGGCATTAATTATAAGTTATAAAAAAATCCAGTATTAATTATAGGTTTCTGCCTATAACCTATTAATGGCCACTATTCCAAAAATGGTATGGTTGACATTAATAGGTTAACTTTACTTTTCAGGATACTTTCTTAAAGTCTAACTTTTTTGAATAGCTAATTACTTAATGAATATATTATAATTTATTAAAAGACTGTAGACTTTAACATGCTATAATCTTTTGATGTAAATAAGTATTAATTTTCAATGGATATGTTATTTTCTTTTGTAAGATATCATACTCATATAAAGCTTCTTGCTGCTTTTTATAAGCAGTAGGTATGCATTTATGAAAAAATGTGTGGGAACCAATATAAGACATAGTAAAATCTTTTTGATATCATGATTATAATGAATAACATAATAAAGCAATTAGACATATGAGAATAAATAATTGTTTATAAAATGCAAAATTACCATGAAGCTGTTCAAAAATATCCTGCTGACATCAATTTAAATCATAAATGACATAATTTTATGTGGACAATAAAGAAATATCAATGTATATTAAGTTATTGTACATGATATTGCCAATTTAAATCAAATTTAAAAAGTTCAAAGAAAAAAAATATTTATTTGTTAATATTGTTCAGTATGACATTGCCAGTTCATTTTAAAAAATCAAATATAAAACTTCAAAGAAAGAATTCTTTATTCAATCAAATATTCCATCTCAACTTCTGTATATTTAGTTCACCTTGTCACAAAGTTATCACTTCTTTTCCTAAAGGATTTTGAAGTCAAATTAAGTCTTTTTCAATTTTACCTTGATTTGCAAAAATGTTCTGTAGATGCTTGAAAAATGCTACAAGAAAGGTTGTATGAACAATGTCATAATTTTTTTTATTTTCAACTAAATCAACTTTAATCACATCGTTTTTGTAATATGATGGATTGAACATTATCATACAGTAAAATTACCTTTAAAATATGTGCTATATATACATTTTCATCACATGTGAGAATAGCTTCTAAAAAACAAGATCAGTTCCATAGAATTGAACAGGATTAAAGCAAGCTTCCATATGTATGATCTTTGTTCCTCTTTCAATTTAAATAGAGCACATTTTTCAAATTTATTTTTTTCTTACTACTCATTCTTGAAATTCATTAAAGCTTTGGAATTATTTTCCATCATTCAAGCTTTCAAATCTTCATTATTAATTGATGGTTTCAGCCATTCTTTTTGACAGGAGAGAAGTTTGTAAATTTATGAAAACAAAATATGACTTTATCCTACAAATACAGAATTTTTAATCTATACAAGTTCTGTTCTCTTATAACCCATCTTGAACTCACATAAGTATAAAATGCAAAAATCACAAGTTGAACAATTTTCTGTATTTGTTTAGAAATTATTAAAGGAAGGAGATAGGAGTTTTTCTGAATAATCAACAAATATTATTTCAAAATAAAATATCAACTAAAAGTGTTAATTTTTAATTATTTTTCTTATTACATTTCATCACATTCTAAAGTAGTCAACCTAAAAAGTTATATTAAAGTGTAGTAAAATAATGAAAACTAGTCAAAAATTAATTGTGAAAATACCTCATCCCAACATTTAAATAACTTTAAAGTAAAATGATAAATATAGTAACTTAAGTACAAAATGTGAATTTTTATTGTCTGTATATTGTATGCAACATTATTCATATACTCAAATTTATTTTTTATTTTTGCTGTTGTCATCACAATGAATCTGTAGATCCATTTTTCAGCCCTCTTCAGGTATAATCTATAAGAAAAAGGGAAACTCTTAACTCCAGAAAACTAACAAGTAACAAATTGTTGATTAATATATATACTAGACTAATCTATTTCTTAGTGTTACACACCCTAAGTGACCAGGTGATTCCAACGTACATTAAGAGGGTATTTGACTCAAAATTCATAGTCTTGTATGTGAAGTATTTTGGTTGTTTGTTTGTTTGAAATGTTGATGTTATATCTGTCTTCTGTGCAAGTAACTAGGATATTCAAAAGAAAGAAAGTATGTTTTTTCATTGTGAACTGTATGGAATATCAAATAGAATTCATATGATCCTAATAAAACCTGTATGTACCTAAGCCAGACTTCAATGTAGTAGAATCAGATTAAAAATAATTTATGTAAATATTGAAGATCACCAGGGACAGTGAAGATCTCATAGCTAAGCCTTCTTCTTGATGATAGTTGTTAAGTCCAAACTGGAAATGTGTTGTGCTAATTCAAAAAATGTTAACATCTCTATTATATTGTCAAAGGAGATGCCTGTATCTTTCAACCTGTGTCATTTTCCAGTTTCTCATGGAGAATATATAAGGCTTCACCCATAAGTAACTTGATAAAGAGATTTGAGTGCCCAAGTAATATGTGAAGTTTCATCTTAAACACAATATATAATAATAATGATGTTGATTTTTGAAAAACTATTTCTAATTGCTTATACAATTACTCTAATATAATGGTAACATTTTAAATGCTAATTTGTGCAATAATTCTTATAAACGTAGTATTTTAAGAATGGGAATCAGTAAGAAAAAGTGAGTGTTTTTGTCTATTTAACTTTTGTGTTTTATGGCAAACTGAAAATTGTTCTTTTTAATATGGCTAAAATTATTTACTATTAATTTATCTCAATAAGCTTGTAATAAATCTGGATTCAAGACATTTTGCATTAGTTAATTTATCAAAGATTTATAAAGAAATTCTTCATAAGTTCATATAAATCAGATTTTTATAAAATAAAAGCAAAACATAAACATGTAAGAAATGTGTAGATTATTATATATAATAATAAACAGTGTGACTTTTTCTGTATCATTCTTTGTTTCTATATCATTATTTTTTGTTACACTGAAGGAAACATAAAAATTAATAAGTGAATTCTGCTTTGATTTGAACATCCAGCCGTAAGTTAAGTAAGCAACATATCCACTTACACCAGAATAATGTTGCTTGATCAAGGTGGTAAAATTAACTTGCAAATACTAAGTCAGAGCACACAGGTACTATACTGATCCTCGGCAGAAGTACCAATCCATATGTAAATAATCTCATCATTTTTAAAAGGTACTATTCTAATGTCAGAATATTTTTCTTTTTCACTGTAACATACATAATTCCCATTTGAACAGGAAATAATGATTTTTGCATAACCAACTATAAATTCCTTCTTTTTTTCTCCTTTCAATAGTTTGTGAATAAAATGCGTAATAATGGCGCAAATGATATTGTCAAAATTCCTTTCAACACTAAAGCTACAAGCATTAAGATACGTATTTACCCCACCAAACCAGATTGCCTGATCCTTGTTAGTGTATCTGTCATTGGATGTTTTCAGTCAAGTAAGTTTAATTAAAATTAAAATTTCAATACTTATACATGCTTGTATATTTTTTGAGAATTGAACTTATAGCAAAGTACTTGATATACTTGAAATCATTGTACCTCCCCAGCTTTTCCTGAAAATTTTTATTTCTCTGATATAACAATTATTTCATCTAAATAATGAAAGTTCTAACAATTGCAATTTGAGTTGCAACCTTTGAAAATTGTTATAAAATTACAATTCACCTTTAGTCAGTGAGTTGACTATCAAAGTATTTTGCAAATACAAATGTATATTCATAAAACATTTAAAATGCTATAAATGTTCATATTTATATTTTTAAAAGATTAAAAAAATAGTGAATAACTTTGAAGATATTAGTATTTAACAGTATTCATACTAGAATTTGAAGGCATCAATACTGATAATTGCAATGAGGTTCAAATTAATTTCTTTTGACTTTCATTTAAATGAATAAATCAAAAAATAATGAATGAAATACAAGTAAAAGATTTATATATTTTCTGTCTGAACATTCTGTTCCACTCAAATTATATTAACTAATAGAAGTAACTATAGAAGTAACTGCAAATTAATGATAAATCTTTGGAACAATCTTTTTTACACATTCATTCTAAGATAATCCAGAGTATTACTTTAGAATAAACAAAATGGCATAATACAGACAATTAAATGTTGAAGAAGAATAATAGAAACATTGATATGAATAACTCATCATACATTAGATAATGTGTGAATTATATGAGAATAAAACTGATAAATTTTGTTAATTTTTCTTTTATGTTTTGTTTCAAGTCTCTACAACTGCAGCAACAACAGCAACAGGTAATTTTTAATATTAAAATGTATGACTTATGTATGAATGCTGATTGAAAGTCTGAAAAGTGAAAGATGATAAAAATATTTTTTTTGTCAGAATTTTTGGAATGAGGAATTATCATCATTGTCTATTTTATTATTTGAACCACATGCTCATCTTCATTGTTTTACTCACAATGTTTCTGCCATGGTAACTTCCTGTTTTATTCAAATATGTTTTAACCAATGCTTTAATCGACTAGGTCGTGTGTTATATTGCATGCTAAGGGAATAAATACTAAACACCAAGTAGATAATAGAAGAAAGGTTTATTGTACACAACCAATACAATATGAAATACAGTGTATTTATACACACAGGTCAATCTAGTAGTGAGTGCCACTAATTGGAAGGTAGGGTGTGCTTGCATCGTCTCTCTCTTACTCTTCCTCCAGTCTCTATTAGACAGTTGACTTTATAGGTACTTACTACCTATAGTATAATCATTCATGGAGGTGACTGGTTATTCCATTACATCAATGTGTCACTTGAATAATTTGGTGATTAAATTCTGAAGATTTAATCTGAATGTCTGTAAAAGAATTAAAACATACCTAGTTTTCTGACAGCTGTGACTTCAATCCCTGTAGGTAGTGCATAATTAGAAATAATGGATAAGCATTTAGTGAGATTTAAATTTATGTCCATTCTACCTTCAGGGTAACATTGTGGAACACATCAGCTACTTTAACAGCTAAGCTATGAAAATTTAGTAGTATTTCAGAAGACCAAAAAGCCCATCACTTCATTCCACATTCTTTCTCAACAACATATCTATTTTTCTTTTTATATCAGTGGTATTAGATATTGTCTTTACTTTATATTTATTAAATAACTTATTGTCAAACATTATTATTTATTTTTAACTTTCATTTTAATTTTTACCTGATTTTTGACAGCCTAGGTAAAAGTTGTGGTAAAAAGCTACTAAAAATGAAGAAGAACGTAAATATTTTCATGAATAAATAATAATGGTTGACAGTGCCTCATCTAATAAAAAATAACAATGAATGTAAATACTAATAAAAAATTAATTATAATGATTGACAATACTTTATCTCACATAAAATAAATGAATTTTCTAGTCAGTTTTACATCACTAAAAGGCAAATGAACAAATCTATAAGATTTCTTTTGAACCATAGAATATTTTTGCTATTATCTTGTCAGCTGATGGAACACATTTCATCTTGATTTGAATGTTTCTTCTGCTCAACAAGTTTTTGATCTGTGGATCAAAATACTGAATGTACTACTCCCTATAAGTGCAAATCATCTTATGAAATTTACTAGATATAACTTAAAAAAACATCAATTTTTTTCAGTAATAATCAGTAACAGTTGGTATCCATTATAGTTACTATGTCATATATATATATATTTTCTTGCATAATGCCAAACTGATGAATTTTTTTCTTTTTGTCTTTCTTTTGCTTGAATTCAACTGTTCTTATCTTAACTGGAATATAATTAAGAACATTCCCTCTTAACATTAGTAGTATCTCTTTGGGTATTACGAAGAAAATTAAACTATTTTCTGATATCACAACATCCAGTCTCCGTTTTTATCAATAATACTGCTTGTTAACTCCCTTTGGTGACAGGATGACAAAAAGAAACACTTACTATATTGAGTTCAGGCAGCAAAAAAATTGAATGTATGCAAATCCTTAGTGTGCCATCTTATTTCTTCCCTTTTTTTTTAATCATTTCACCCCAAGCAAGATGATAATGCCACTAGGCTGCAGGGAGTTACAGGGAGTTAAAAAGAATGAGAAGACTTCAGTGAGAAGAAAACAGAATTCAGGGAAACAGAAGATGGCGAGTGATATTGCATTTAAATTTTTGAAGATTGTAGGTGGCAGGGAAGCAAGAAATCAGAAAGGAGTTTAACAGGTGAAATGTGCAAATGGTTGCCTTTAATTAGTTCAGCAATAAAACAGTGAGACCTAATTGCCAATCTAGTAGCACGCTTAAATTCATGCAGTTGAGGCACTAAGAAAAAAGCTCATCAGAATAGTTGCCATGAAAATATTTGTAGAAAAGAGAGCGGGAACTGACATCACATTGGTAAATGAAAGTAAATGAAGTTGAGATGCCAGGTTAAGCTCAATTATATTATAGACCCTTCTTTGAATTATGTCAAGATTCTTGAGAAATATACTAAGAGCACCAGACCAGATGTGGCATCAGTATTTGATGCACAGGCAAATAGTAGATTTTTAAATGTGCAAGATGGATTCTGACAAGAAAAATTGTCTGCCACAACACAGTGAACCAACTTTCCTAGCAATAGACCTAACAATTAATCACCCCACTTCATGTCAGTGGAAAATATGAGCCAAAGTTTAACATCAACCATGCTGATGACAGGCAGTAAAGGTTCTCTGTAATGATTAAAGTAGTTTTGTTTTGGAAGCATTACAATTTACAAGGCATTCCTTGCTCTAGTTAATCACTGATTAGAGGTCCTTTTCAAGAACAGTTGCCAGATTTACATTATTGGATCTGTTGGACTTGCTATTAATGCAGGAGTAAATAGTTGTGTCATCTGCATAAATACCTAGTTGGGAACTGATGACATTAGGAAGATCATTGAAAAGATCAGAAACAGCGTAGGTTCAAAGATAGTCCTGGGGGACCCCTGCATTATATGAAATGATCTATAAGTGTGCCCATTCAGCACAAACTTCATTACATGATCTGTTAGGAATGATTGGATTAAGCCAAATATTCATCTAGAGACATTGTCACCCTTGAGCTTGTGGAGAAGGCCAGCATACCAAACTCTATTGGATGACTTTGAGATATCTAGTGCTAACAACACAAGCTTTACTGTTCTTATCTAAAGATTCATAGACAAATTCAGAGATGGGCTGTTCACACATTTTGGCAGTAGACCTGGCAAAATAGAAGCCATATTGTTTATCTGAAAGTTGTTTAGCCAATCTGGAATTGATTAGAGACTTTAGCACTTTGTCAAAAAGAGGTAAGAAACTTGTAGGGAAATAATTTGAGGCATCAGAAGGTTCCCCAGAGTTCTTAAAAACAGAAACTACAGAAGAGTACTTCCAACAAATTGGAAAGCAAGAAGCAATGTGGCATTTATTGTAAAGTTTGGAGAGAACAGGTGCCCATTCAGGAACACATTTGTTTAGGACAATTGCAAGGATACTGTTGAATCCACAAGCCTTGTGAGGATCCAGTTTAGAAATTATAGCAGAAAGCATGGACAGAGTTATGTGCATATCACTAAGTAGAAACACTATTCTGGGTGGAAAATCAAGCAGAGATACTCCAGATGAGTTGAGATTGAAGTTGGAAAAGATTTTCTGAGTAAAGTATTCTGCAGTAGATGTCAACACTTCAAAGGGATTGAAGAGAGGAGGGACTGGGGATTTTTTTTGTTCAGCACACTCTTGCAGAGTTGCAAGTAATCTCTAGAACCAAACTTGTGAGAGGTTATACATTGTCTCATTCTATCAGCGAATAGTGACTTTGCCTCTTTGAGAAGATACTTACATTCATTACAAGTGGTAACAAAGAGAATTCTGTTACAATCAGACCTGTCACTGGTGTAACTGGAAGAAGTAATTCCTGTGGGCTATAGTGTCTGAACAGGTAGGAGAGAGAACCAAGGAGATGATTAGTTTCACTTTGTATTTCCATGATGGCAAGAAACCTTCAGTGCTGGCTTTTACCCAGGAACAGACCTCAGTAGCACATTTCTCAACAGGATGATTAAAAATATCATTTCAAGAGGCATTGCAAAGAAAATCATGAAATAAGTCCCAATTAGTGGATTCATAACAGAAAGATGTTCAGTTAATAGGGGTTTTTTTGCTTGATGGGAGAGCAGAAAGAGATATCAACAGAGCTGCAGAATATGATATAAGTCTGGAGAGGAAGTAAGGAAGAGATCAAGTAGAGAAGTGTGTCCATTAGAATTACTTGGGAAACATATGCGGAATTCTTCTATTTGAGTGAGAGATTAAGCAATTGAGTTCAAAATCTGGATGCCAGCTAGGTCATTGCCATTAAAGTGATAAAATCACTTGACATGATGAGTATTGAAGTCAACAAACAAAAAGATATTTGCAGATGAGTGTAGAGAGAGGACTTATTTGGTTATTAATTTTTCAATTAGCTTTTAACACCTATTTTTAGGTTTTGATTAACTTGATAATCAGTATAATGTTTACTTATAAGTTCACATAATAAATTAGATCAAAGAAAATTAAAATGAATCAGGATAGTTCTTTTATATTTGTCAGTTTGAAACATACACATAATTTTTTTCTTAATATAGATGTGCACTTTGGATTTATTATGATTTTAAAAAATATATATTTTCCTTTTCAGAATCTTTGTGTGTATTTAGTGATGGTCTTGCTGATGCTTCTTTGATAAGGAACTGGGATATAACAGTGTCCAGTAATGAAGAACACAAAAGTGCTATCCGACCAGGTGCAGCAGGATGGAAACCAGCACCTGGAGATACCAAGCGTATACTCACCATTTTTGTTGGTGATGCCTTTATGTATGGAGCATCTATTCGTCTTGTCCGTTCAAAATATGTTCAGAAGTTTGATGTTATTTTGACTGATGGACAAGTAAGTTTAAATTATGTCACTGGGTTTTACTTACTTTAATTTTTGTACAATGTCTTTTGTAAAATTAGTTTAGAAATTTGCTTTATATTTTTTTAATTACATTCATGCAATATTTTTTGTTATCAGTTTTTTTTGTTATTACTGAATATAAAACACAATTTCTTGCTTAATTATGAACAATTAATAAAATTACCACAGAATTACTTTCATTTATCAAGATTTACTGCTTGTAATTTTTTTTGTATTTTTCATTTTTTTCTGTTTATTTTTTTAAATAGTACATTTTAGTAAGATTGATACCTAGCTACTCTTCTAATAAAAGATTACTTCCTTTTAGCAACAAAGAAAAGCTTACATTGTTATAAATGTCATAGAATAACATAATGCAACAAGAAAGAACATTTTACTATTGTAAAAAGTACAAAAGCATTAACAGTAAGTGAACATAAGCAATTTAACACAAATCAATTATTACAATGCCAAATATTAGCATCATTTAAAAATATGTAGAGCAGCGCATACCATAAGTAGTATGTAATGTATAGTTGTGAAACAAAACTCAGGACAGAAGTAAAAGTACTAAGCTTTATTTAGCTAAACAAAACTCAACTACAAAATAGAAGGGAGATAATTCATAGATTATATAGCCACGTGGGCAAGTCTATTGTTTGTACAACACAAGCATAGGATACCACATTATTCGCTCCTTGGAAAATTGTGGCTTCACCATCCATAACAATCTGGGGGTCTCATCATCCGTCCATTATCCTTATCTGTTGGACCTCAGCAACAGATCCATTACGTGTTGTGCCCTTCTCTAGTATAGGAACAATCGGGGTACCCCTATCTTGTTTCATGTTGGGGAACTCAAGGGTTAACTTCATTTCAGGGCAGGGTGCCAAATTGCAAACATACAGTAGACTCCCTTCCACCTGAATATATTATGTTGACATATGTCAGATTGACAGGTGGCACCTTCATAGAGTTGTTGGATGATGGTGACAAACTTTAGTGGAAAGCCGTAGTGCTGCATCAGTCTCCAGTTTGTCACCATTATCCAACAACTGTATGAAGATGCCACCTGTAAAGTCATCCATGACAGGAAGCTGACAGAACCATTCTCTGTGCAAACTGGTGTTCGTCAGGGATGCCAGTGGCTCTGACAATCTTCCTGCTGGTGGTTGACTGGATAATGTGGCAGGTCATGGCAGGCAGGAGAACTGGTTTACAGTGGACCTTCATGAAGCAGCAGGAAGATCTGGATTTTGCAGATGACATCAGCCTTATCTCCCACAAACATCAAAATGTGCAGGAGAAGCTGAGTCATGTTGCAGAAGAAATGGAGAAGACTGGCCTCCAAATAAACATCAGGAAGATGGAGGTCATGAGGGTAAACAACAGACAAGAACCAGTGCAACTACACCAAGATATCAAGGAAGTTGATAAGTTTGTCTACCTGGGAAGAATTGTCAGTAAATATGGGGGAACAGATAAGGACATCATGTGCCAAATCAACAAAGCCCGACACTTTCAACACTCTGCGGCCAATCTGGAGATCAACAGCCCTCTCACTTTGCACTTTTGCAACAAGATCTGAATCTTCAACACCAATGTCAAGTGGGTCTTGCTTTATGGCTTAGAAACCTGGCAGGTAACCAAGACCAACACCCAAAACTTCAAGCATTTACCAACCTATGTCTCAGGAACATCCTCAATATCAGGTGGCCAGAAGTCGTCTCCAACGACCAACTGTGGGACAAGACCAGACAAGCCCCAATCAAGAGTGACATCAAGAAACGGAAATGGGGATGAATTGGCCACACACTCCACAAGCCTGCTTCTAGTGTCACCAGGAAGGCCCTTGACTGGAATCCACAAGGAAAGTGAAAAGTGGGTTGACCAAAACAGACCTGGCGCAGAAGTGTTGACACAGAGGTGAATGGGCTGAGCTGAAGAGAATATTGCTTGAAACCACATCCATTGGAGACGTTTTATTGCAACCCTATGTTCCCCAAGGAATCAAGAGGCATAATAAATAAATAAATAAATAAATAAAAATATGTCAAGGAGTTCAACTTAGTCCACATAAGGATCAGTTTTACTGTTTCTTACAAACCATTTTAAAAGTATGGGACCTGGAGACAAAAGCCAGTATGGCAGTGAATTTCTGTGTGTTGAGCAGTGCAGGAATGCAAAGAAACGTTCATGCGGGGTAGCATTTGTTGGGGTACACAGCAACAATCTTATGGAGGCTAACACTTCAGGAAGCACCAATTCCCAGTACTTTTCAGGTATGTTATGTGTCCTAGCGGCTAGGTGAATTGCCTTCCATATAATGCCATTAAATCATTCAACTTGTGTGTTCCCAGTTTGGAGTGGTTTTACTTGTTTCAACCCCTTTTTAGGAGATATAGTTTCTCAGTTCCTCAGACGAGAAGAACACCTCTCTGTCCGAGTAGCTGGACATCCTGGCTAGGCTGAACAATAGATCTAGGGATTTAATTACTGATGTTGTGTACATGTTTGAACATGGGTATATGAATAGAAACTGTGAGTATTCATCAATTAAATACATGTTATGCATGACAGAAAGCATGGGTCCCTTGACATCGATACTTACTCATTCCATGGGTCTGGTCACCTTGATAAGAATGCCTTTTAGTGGGTGATAGAAATTAGGTTTAATTTCAGCAGAAACTCTGCAAGAAGAGCACACTTTTTTACCTCCTCCATAGAAAAAGGGAAATTTTTTGCTCTAACAAAATGCAGGAGTCAAGTAATTTCTGGTGGCATAGTCCATTGTGAATGTCGGTGAAGGCTGAAGTGGTAATGACTGAACAAGTGTAAGCTTGGCTAAATGTGTCAGGAACCACATTCTTCTTACTAGGACAATATTTTATCGTGAATTCAAATGCTGCAAGTTCTAACTGCCACTCCTGAATCTTAGTATTTTTAATTTTGGTATGCCTTTCATTGTTAAACATGAAGTCCACCAATCTTTGGTCAGTAACTACAGTGAAATGTTGTCATGATAGATACTGGTTCCATCACCTCCTTCTCTACTGTGTGATATTTTAATTTGCTCCTCTGTAGTGTTTTTGACATGAATGCTACTGGGCATTTGCTTTGGTTGAGGGCGGCAATCTGTTTCTTTAAATGGCAGTTGGTGGTAGGCTCCTGAAATTCACCCATTAACAACTTAGTTATTCAACCAATGAAGGCAAAAGGACACAAAAAAAAGAAAGAAAAAAAGAAAGAAAGAAAAAAAAAGAATTCCACACTCTGTTACAAAAATGAACAAAACAATCATTTGTCAGTTAATTACAATTAACAAAATTATTCTAAACCTAAAACATTTGAATACGCACAAAACCATAGTCACAAAAAATTTTAATTCTTTAGTCTTAAACAGAAATTAATGGGAATACCCCCCACAAAATGCAGTCTTTCTTTTACAAAACAGTTTTCTATTGTGTTACATATACGAATTCAGGCCTCTACATGGCCACAGACATACAATATTATAGTGTGTCAGTCAAAATCAACAACAGATTTTCGCACCTGGTTCTAACCTTTAGTAAAAAGACAAAACAAAATCAGTCACTCACTTAAAATGATTCATCAAAATTGACATTATCGCACCAGTGTGTATGTGTGAGTGTCGGTGTTCATTGGGGCCTTTACTTCTTTTCCCTATTCATCCTTTTTTCATTGTCTGTCCATCAAACTTTGCTCATTTACTGGTTTTTTTTTTTAACATTTTTTTCATCATTACTTCCTCTTTTGGTTTGTTGCTTAGATATGTGTGTGAGTGTGAGCGGTAAAATATAGTAATATCATCATACTTACATTTTTTTTCTGTCCTTATGTCTAGTTTACTTTTTTTCACATTCTTTTTTTGAGTCCTCAGTCCATAATCCTCTTCAAACTTTTCCATATTGTTTTGTAACTCTCATTGTGCACTTCCTCCCATGCTGGGAGGTCCTGGTCACTGCACCAAATTAATCCTATGTTGTATAGCCTCCTCATGCTGGAGCTCTCTTGGTCACTGTGCCAATTAATATTGTATTCCCTCTCTTCTGGCCAGGTAGTGAAATGTTTTTGAGTCCAGAGATAAAAGACATCAACAAAGATAATTTGAACTTAACTAGTTTATTAACGTTGATATATACATCTCTAACTAGTGAGTAGGGTCACTCTTTCACCCCAATAGGAAGCAGCTTCCAGACACTAAGGAAAATGTCTACATTGTATGATGGTTTAGACTTGACTCAGCAAAAAAAACATTTTATATCTCATTCCCACGCACGTTCAGCCAATCAAAATCAACTTCTTTTGTTTTGTCTTATATCTGACCTCAAAAGTCAACCCCAGGAAGTCCGAGCAGAGATACCATTCCCCCTAAAAAATAATAGTCAGCTAAACTATTATTTAATATTTGAACATTGCCCTCTGATGCTGACACAAAAAATCCTGGCTGAGTATCATGTCAGAACACAAATCCTTCAAAACACCTAAACGGGTGGCAACATACAACTGGTCATTACTGCAAAGTGTTAGATTTACAACTACATAGCCCCTTGAATTAGTGTTTAAAGTTGTCTGGGCCATTGTGATACCTTTACTAGACGAGTGAACTTTCAGGTTTCACTCCTTCACTGAGATAACTGTCACTGCTATAAGAATCAAGTAAAGTCCTTAGTTTTTTTCCATCAACAGTTACATGCATTGCAGCAGGCTAGAGTTCTCGTGGTATGTTAGTAAGCATGGTCAGTACATGAGGACCAGTCACTGTTACTAATGCATTTAACAAAGGTTTGGACTGACATGCACAAGTGTAATGTCCTTGCTTTGAGCATTTTTTACAAGTAGTTATGCGAGCAGCACAGTGGTCCTGTGAATGATAGGAAAATTCACAGAAAATGCATTTATGTTTTGCTTGATAAGTTGCAGTTACTGCTGGTTCATTAGGTTCGACTGAAGGTTTAAAACAATTCTCACATACCTTTGTGGGTCAGGGTCGACTATTGCTGCCATTTGAGCTTCTGAAGTAGTGTACAAGTCATTATTCTGTTGGGCTAAGTTCAATGCAGATGCTTGAATATAAGCTGTTTGTAGGTCCTAAGTTTTATTTTCTAGGAGACACTGCCATATGGGATGTGAACCTATGTCTATAATAAAGGTGTCTCTCATAGCTTCATTGCCACATTCTCCAGCAGTATGGTCTCTGAAGTTGCAGTTCTTCCTCAGCTTTTCCAACTTCCTGAAAATCTCATCCAGCAACTCTCCCAACTTCAGTCATCTTGTAGCCAACAGTTGCTTGACAAAAACCTTATTAGGTGTTTTAACAAATAAGTTATTCACTTTTTGCATAGCCATGTTGAAATCTGTATATCCTTTTATATATTTGAATATACTGGAACTCATACAGTTCAAGTGGGCTTGGTACTTGTTAGGAATTTTGTCCTTTTAATCATCAAAATAGTTCAACAGGATGGTTCACCAATGGTGATAATCTCTGGCAGCTGTTGGTGAACAGGGATCAATATCCAAGTGCTTTGGCTTCCACACCATTTCCATGTTTGTTATGGTACTGGTTTAGGTAAGTAAAACAAAACTCAGAACAGAAGTAAAAGTACTAAGTTTTATTTAGCTAAACAAAATTTAGCTACAAAATAAAAGAGAGGTAATTTACAGATTATATAGCCTGTGTGGACAAGTCTATTGTTCATACAATGTGAGCATAGGATAACACAGTTGTAAAAAAAGAAAAAATACTGACATGAAACATTTTAAAAAATGTTTGTACATAATGAAAATAGTTCAATGATTTTAAATTGTAAGGACTTAAGCATTTTTGCTATAAATTAGTCCCAATGATTTGATTACTTATTTTATATTTTATTACTTATTTTTATATTGGATTAATAGCCATGTTTCTGAGTTTTAGGATTGTTCTGATAGTGATTTTTACAATATTAAACTAAAAGAATTTCATTAAACTATTCTTTTTTTTGTATGTAAATTTATCTAAAATATTTTTTCTTTCTATAGTCTGTTAAGAACATTCGAAATAATGGTCCACATGACATTATCAAAATTCCATTTGGTACTCAAGCCAACATTGTAAAATTTCACTTCTATCCCACCAAAGCAGACTGTTACATGGTTGTCAGTGCATCCATTATTGGATGCTTTGAGTCAGGTGAGAAGACTTGTCATGGCTAATATTTGTAGTTAAAACCATTTTGTCTATATTATTACAGTTTTTTATTCATATTTTCATGTATTATGCTGCCTAACAAAACAAGGAGTGAGAACAAACATTGCTAAGAGATACAAAGGATAGAAAGCTGTGGAGAATCATGACTGATCACGTTTTGAAGAGACATGGCACATAGAAGATTATACCACAATTCAAAAAATGTGATTATTATGGGACACTTTGAATCAGAGAAGTAGAATGTATAAAAATGCACATTATTACTTGCTTATAAAATCCTCTAATTAACCTAATGCTTGAAAAATATTTCAAGATTACATTATTCCAAAATTAAACTCTCTCCTTTTAAACACTGTTAAAGATATGTAATAAAATATATAAAAATATGAAATTTAAAATATAGAAAATTAAAATTGTCAAGTATAAGCTCATGCAGAATCTGACAAGAAGTGATTTGGACTACTACATATTTTATAAAAATATATCTGTTATATTTATCTCTACTCCTTAATATAATTGACACTTTCATTGTTGCTTGTTTGTGTTGGTCTGTTTTGGAAAAATAGGAAATTACCATTTACTGGAGATAAATGACTATAAAGATGCTGATGGTGATTTCTCATGGGTGTCAGCATTTTGGTTTCAGTTTGTTTCTCTCTAGTACAGACTAAGTTAAATGACTCCTCCAAGATACAAAATAAAAAAAATAAATCACATCTTGCTTTCCTACTATATGCCTATGCTAGTTTGGAAATAGTAATAAGCATTCTTTATTTTATAACAAAAAACTTTAAGGACCACCATTTCATGGTGTCTTGAAAATACATCAACCTCAAGCAGTTAAGTTTCATAAAGATGTATAAAGTACATCCACAGCAGTATTAATTCTATTATTTCTTTAATTTTTCATGAAAAATGGCTCAGTAATTATATCATCATGAAAAATATATTTAATTTTTCATTTCTTCTTGTATATAAACTAATTTCATTTTCTTTCCAGCCACAACAACACTGGCATCAACAACAGGTAAGATATTTATTTTGCATTGCGTTCATGCAGATTAATTATAAAATTGTCTTTGCTAATTATTCTTTAACTTGATTTTCTGTGCCTATTTCAATTAGATCAATATTATGTTTTATTGATTTTTTTCAATTTTGATAAAATCCAGTTATTGTATTATCATTTAAAACTGAATTTAAGCCAGGTTTGAGTCTTTCTTTCTTTCTTTCATTTCTGTCATAATGATTATAATTTTATAAAAGTTTTATTTTCAACTATATGTCAGATTTTTATTATGCAAGCCACTGTTTTCACATTAAAATTGATACTTGCTAAATTAAATTGATAAAATCTTTAGGATATAATAAATATACCATGTCAACTTCAGCTTAACTCTTTTTATTATGAATATTACTCAACAGTTTATATAAATATATATATATATATATATATATATAAAACAGTGTAGTTATTAATTTCATATATATATATGTGTGTGTGTAGTTGTTAATTTCATATATATATATATATATATATATATACACACACACACACACACATGGGTCATGAGAAAGATAACACCTCAAAAGAGAAACAAAATATTATAGTTACTGAGTGATGAGAACACAACATTGGGAATTACAAAAAAGTTGAACAGAAATCAAACAAAAAAATATTGAAAACATTGGCAAGATAAGAACAAGAACAAAACTTGCTTTAAAAGTCACACAAAAAAAAAAGAGATTTAAGAAAAATTAAAAGTGTAATAAACAATAAAATGGATTGGTCAGCAAGAAAATATTTAAAGAGTTGGAATTATAAATGTAAAAAGAGAGAAAAGATGCAGATGATGAAGAATATTGGCTAAAAACATGAAAGCAAGCAAACTACCATCTTTAGATAAATATCACAAAGAAATATGTGTAACTTGAGAAAAGAAGTATATGAAAACTCATCAGTAATTTTTAGTGATGAATGTAAAACAATATTGATGGATCTGATGTTTTGGTCCTTCATGGAAATAACCAACATGACTTTGAAGACAGTGGTGGAGATGAAGTCATGTTTTGGGGTAGTATTGTAGGTAATAAAACTATAGCTCTCTTTAAAATTGTTGATGGTGCCAAGATAAATGCAGAGGATTATTGGACAAGGTTTTTTTGGTGCAGTGCAGGTCACAATCAAGTAGCTTTAAACTAAAGAGTAAATTCATGCAAGATGATGCACCTTCACATTCTGCAAACTTAACTTGTGCAGACCTTTCGAAAAAAGACTCCAAATTAATTGAATGCTCCCCAAACGATTTAGCTATTAACCAAATAGAAAGCTTGCAGTCCATCATTAAAAGAGATTTATATGAAAATTAAAGACAAATAATTCAAAATATCTGGGAAGTAATAAAAACTGTAGCAAGTAATGAAACACTAAAAAAGGTAATGAAATCAATGGTTGATGAAGGCTGATGAAGGTTATAAAATGTCAAGGAAATTATATCAACATTTAAATAATTTATTCAGGCATATGGTATAGATTGTTAATCAAATATATGTTTCTATGGCATTCTCTTTTTTTTAATTTATTTATAAATAAAAAGTTATATTGCATTGAGTTTGATTTCATAATAAAACCTGACGCCCTCAAAAAAGTAATCAATATTTGCATAAAAATAGCTATAATAAACAGAAGCTCACATGACATATTGTTCATATAAATATATTCTGAAAATTGTGGTATTAATTTCATTAATACCAATTTTATCTTGAAAAATAGACTTGCATAATAAAATAGTAATATAGTGTACATATATTTGAGGTCTAGATATATTTTCACTCCTCAGTTTTCAAATAGAAACAAAAGTGATTTTCACTTCATAAATACTCATTTACACTTGATATGTAGCAAGAAAGCAATAAGATATGTTTTCAAAAAAGTACTTTTACAAATTGAATACAAATCAGAAAATAATAACTTTTTTAGAACAAGAACATTACCTTGATGAAAAATTCTATTATAAGTTATCAACGTTAATGCCTAACTTCACAATATCTTAATAAAAAAATTGATTTATTTTCAGAATCACTCTGTGTATTCAATGATGGCATGAGTGATCATTCTTTTGTAAGAAACTCTGATATCCAAGTGTCAAGCAATGAAGAACATGCAAATGCCATACGACCAGGTGGAAGTGGATGGAAGCCTGCACCGGAGATACCAAACGTACTGCTACCATCTTTGTTGGTGATGCTCTCATGTATGGAGGTTCCATTCAGCTTGTTCGATCAAAATATGTAGAGAAATTTGATGTCATTCTTTCTGATGGCCAGGTAAAATATTTGCTTTTAAATTATTCAGTGAATTCATTATGCATATAACAAAAAAAAAATAATACTTATAGTGAGAAGTTAAGTCCATAAAGTTACTTAAACTGATTAAGAAAATATACATAGACTTGAATGCTACAGAAAATTTGGTCACTGGTTGAAGAAAAAAAATTATTATTTATTACACTGCTTGTACAAAATATTTAAATATCCAGAAATAAAAAAGAAAAAGTTATTTTCACAACTTTTAAGGAAAAGATATTAAGAATTTTATCAGAAAACATTTCACAATTGCTGATAGTTTGGGAAAAAATACCACTGACAGGTTAATGGAAAACAATAAAAGAAGCCTAAATTTAAAAGCTTAATTAATATATCCCCATCTTATATTTTATTATAAAAACATTTCTTTTTCATAAATCAGATGCTAGTCATTATTCATTGAATATGCATCCCTAACATATAAATTGTTTCAAATCTTAATTATTTAATAATATTCCAATATAGTCTAAGTACTTAATATTGTTAAAATGTTTCACTTGTTAGTTTTTCTTTTAAATATAAATACATATAGTAGCTATAAAAATTGATGGTAATATTTGCATAGGATTAGAACTTCTTCCTAAGATGTGTGAAGTATCTGTACACTCTGCCTAAGTTCAATATGTTGTCGTTTTGACTCAGATCAGTGTAGTTTTTGTGTACACTGCTTAATATTTACAAGATACTTTTAGTATACTGCTCCATCAAAAGAATGCTGGTATGGTGGATATATGACTTGCCTAGATATCTTTAAGTTAGACGTTCAAATCAGGATAGAACTTACTTAGTTATTTTATATATCAATTGATGTTATTCTAACAAAAAGATACATACAAAACATTTACAATTACACATGGCATATAATATATTTTATATTTTAATACTATATATCTGAATATCTGTATTTTTTTGTATTTTTTCACAGATTACAAAAAAACTATTGAATAATGGTCCAAATGATATCATCAAGCTTCCTTTTGGTACCAAAGCTAATTCTGTCAAATTCCATTTTTATCCAGTCAAACCAGACTGCCAGTTAATAGTTAGTCTGTCTATTATGGGATGCTTTGAGACAGGTAGAGTAGCTTCATTAATTTTATTGAACTTATTTACATTCATTTAGTTAAATAAACATTTTGTATATAGTTTATAATTTACCTATATTCCATGTATATTTTTAAAAATCATGAATTTTTATTCTTTCTTGTAGCTTCCACAACAGAGATAGCAACTACTCTAACAGGTTGGTTATCAGTAATTCTTTTTTTATTATAAATGACAAGACAATGCATAAACATTATTTCTTTTAAAAAGCTGATTACATTTCCAAAGCTTTAGGAACTTAAAACTATTTCACAACTTTCATAACCACTTAAGTTTCTTGATAGGAATTTTATTCAATATACTTTGGAAATGTCTGAATCCATTACTTCTCGTCCCAGTTATGGTTTAAATAGCAGAATAGACTGGAATGTTTAGCCTTATGCAACAGACAGTCTAGAAAATGACAAATCTGAATTCAAAACCATAAATAAGTCAATAAGGAACCACACAGTTACCTCTCTCTCAAGAAGTTATGGCAGTTCACAGATAATAATGTAAAGTTATGGCAGTTCACAGATAATAATGTAAAGTTATGGCAGTTCACAGATAATAATGTAAAGGATTATTTTGAAACCCATAATCATCTGCATCCTAAAGAGACATAGCATTTAAAAAAATAATTCAACATTTTTGTATTTGAATATTGAAGCAATAATTTTCAAATATTATTGAAAAATCATAGCTTCCAAATTTGACAATAAATATTGGCATTTGTGTTTGTGGGTGATTTCTGAAATAAATATATTAACTGCAAACAAAATATGGCAACATTACTATGTAAGTAAATATTCCTTATTCACCTGCAATATAGTTTCCTAAGTTTTGATAGCAAGAAACTATATTGCTTATATAAAATTTTATATATTTTTCCAAAAGTATTGTCAATATTATATAACTGGAAAAAAATTTTACATATCTCAGAGTACAACTTAATTTATTGTAAAATTTGTTATAATACAATTTATAATTTGTATCCAAGAATTTGATGAGTACTCAATGATTTGCTATGATGTAATATTTTCTCTTTCTGTGTAAGGGAATTTACTACAAATTTTGTTTGAAAAAACTGTAGACAACTATCAGTCAAGCAGTGTCCATCAACAATGACCAGTCTGTTGTTTTTGACATTTAACTAGTTATGATTTTTACTGTATATAAATTTTAAAGTTTCATTATTTAACTATAATGACAAAAATTTATAATGAAACAAAA
The DNA here is from genome assembly GCA_903632075.3 of Acanthosepion pharaonis. NCBI lineage: Eukaryota > Metazoa > Mollusca > Cephalopoda > Sepiida > Sepiidae > Acanthosepion > Acanthosepion pharaonis. The sequence continues at coordinate 871,254 of CAHIKZ030000437.1, forward strand.
GTAATATTATAAGTAATAGTGAGAAATCTAAAAAAAATTTTTTAAATAATAAAGAAAAGAATTTTTCATTACAAGAATTCAAACACTACTTGATGTTGCCTAACATAATTTTAAATAGTGATTCAAGCCTAGAATGCAGCATGAAGAGCATTAACATATTCTCCTGGTGTCACTTTAAACTGACACCTTTTTCTATATATCTAAATTATAATCATTAACTGTAATTTTGGAAAATGAAGATTTCAATGAAATATGTTGGAAAATTTCCAAGTTTTCAACTGAAATCAAGAAAATACAAAATGGTTACAATACAGGGTACATTGGATAAATTGTTGTCTAAATTACACAAAAATGAAATACTTTAACAGATATATTTACCAAAATTACACAAAAATATCTTGAAATACTAACAAGTAAATTTATTCAATAAAATTCTCATTGGCTTCAACCACAGCCTCCAAACGACTTTGGAATTTCTTACAACTCTTCTGGATGGTCTTCTTGTTTATAAGTTGTTGAATGCTGCCATACTCCTTGCCTTCAGTTCATCTTTGGTGTAACAAGGAGTTTTGTTGGTCTCTCACTCAACTGTGCCCCACACATAATAATAAAGGGGGTTGCAGTCTGGGGAGTTAGGTGACCAGATATAAGGGATGATGTGATCAAAAAAATTGTCTGACAGCCATGAATGGGTTATCCTGCTTGTGTGACATAGTGCAGATTCCTGTTACCAGACATAGTGTCTTTCAGCAGCCAGCTTCTTGACCCAGGACAGAACTACCTTTTCAAGGCACTTGATGTAGGCCTCTGTGTTGAGTCTCAAACCCTCACCAACAAATTTGGGAGTTCTTTTCTTATAAGAACAATCAGAGTGAGTTTTCTGAGCTGCCATACCATTGGAATCATCATTAGACTCATCCAACTCATTCCAAATCTTCTGCACTGTCCTCAGATTGATACCCAAACATTCTTAAATGATCATATTAGAGCTTCCAGCCTGAATGCCAAGCAGTATAGCATGCCATTTCCAAATTTCTGGTAGAGTGAATTGCATCAATGCCTAACTAACCCTACTATACTGTGCATTCAACAAAATCAAAAACCAACGATGCTCATGCACAAAATTAAAAATATAAAATAGTGACAAATTGCTCATCGCACCAAGTATGGGAAAAATTAAATGTCAGTTTAAACCAGGAGGATATAGGGATTTTCCAAGCATAGCTTAGATGTGGCACAAGGCCGAAAGTATGGGGCACCCAGTGAGGATCGAACTCACTACTCAGTCGTAATTGTTTTAGCGAGACGAGCGTGCTAACCATTACATCACCTCGAAGCGGCCTGACCAGGAGGATATAGACTAAAACAATACAGTTTAGAGCTACTGAGATTTGTAACTGATAATATGGAGAGTCTGGAAAACACAGAAATTTAAAAACTAATCTGTAAAATACTAAAAAATTTAGTTTAACTGTATCATATTTCATCTTTTTGCAGTTATTTATTCATTTTGTTTTCCATAATTGAAAGGGTTTGTAAATATAATTAACCAATCACCTTTTTTCTTCATAAATAAATGTTCATCTTTCTCATTGAACAAATAATTAGAACAGTTAAAATAAATCTTTTTTAAACACATGATCCATTTCATGCGAGTTATTTCTCATTATCTTTTTTTAATCTGAGTTGGTATTTCTTATAAAATGATTCTAACCATAAATTATTTAAATGAATATTTTTGTTAGATTTAATTCAAATACAACATCTTAAAAGTTCCCTTTAGAAATTAAACTCAGGGAAAATGAATAATAAAATTTTTCATTAAGACGGTTATGTTAATAGGAATGATGGACATGTCATTTCAACAATAATCACATAATGCCAAATTAAAATGATGGATCTGCTTTCAGAATCACTCTGTGTATTCAATGATGGCATGAGTGATCATTCATTTGTAAGAAACTCTGATATTCAAGTGTCAAGCAATGAAGAACATGCAAATGCCATACGACCAGGTGGAAGTGGATGGAAGCCTGCACCCGGAGATACCAAACGTACTGCTACCATCTTTGTTGGTGATGCTCTCATGTATGGAGGTTCCATTCAGCTTGTTCGATCAAAATATGTAGAGAAATTTGATGTCATTCTTTCTGATGGCCAGGTAAAATATTTGCTTTTAAATTATTCAGTGAATTCATTATGCATATAACAAAAAAAAAATAATACTTATAGTGAGAAGTTAAGTCCATAAAGTTACTTAAACTGATTAAGAAAATATACAGATTTTGAATGCTACAGAAAATTTGGTCACTGGTTGAAGAAAAAAAATTATTATTTATTACACTGCTTGTACAAAATATTTAAATATCCAGAAAAAAAGAAAAGTTATTTTCACAACTTTTTAAGGAAAAGATATTAAGAATTTTATCAGAAAACATTTCACAATTGCTGATAGTTTGGGAAAAAATACCACTGACAGGTTAATGGAAAACAATAAAAGAAGCCTAAATTTAAAAGCTTAATTAATATATCCCCATCTTATATTTTATTATAAAAACATTTCTTTTTTCATAAATCAGATGCTTTCATTATTCATTGAATATGCATCCCTAACATATAAATTGTTTCAAATCTTAATTATTTAATAATATTCCAATATAGTCTAAGTACTTAATATTGTTAAAATGTTTCACTTGTTAGTTTTTCTTTTAAATATAAATACATATAGTAGCTAAAAAATTGATGGTAATATTTGCATAGGATTAGAACTTTTCCTAAGAAGATGTGAAGTATCTGTACACTCTGCCTAAGTTCAATATGTTGTCGTTTTGACTCAGATCTTTTTTTTTTGTACACTGCTTAATATTTACAAGATACTTTTAGTATACTGCTCCATCAAAAGAATGCTGGTATGGTGGATATGAAATTTGCCTAGATATCTTTAAGTTAGACGTTCAAATCAGGATAGAACTTACTTAGTTATTTTTTATATATCAATTGATGTTATTCTAACAAAAAGATACATACAAAACATTTACAATTACATTTGGCATATAATATATTTTATATTTTAATACTATATATCTGAATATCTGTTTTTTTTTGTATTTTTTCACAGATTACAAAAAACTATTGAATAATGGTCCAAATGATATCATCAAGATTTCCTTTTGGTACCAAAGCTAATTCTGTCAAATTCCATTTTTATCCAGTCAAACCAGACTGCCAGTTAATAGTTAGTCTGTCTATTATGGGATGCTTTGAGACAGGTAGAAAACTTTCATTAATTTTATTGAACTTATTTACATTCATTTAGTTAAATAAACATTTTGTATATAGTTTATAATTTACCTATATTCCATGTATATTTTTAAAAATCATGAATTTTTATTCTTTCTTGTAGCTTCCACAACAGAGATAGCAACTACTCTAACAGGTTGGTTATCAGTAATTCTTTTTTTATTATAAATGACAAGACAATGCATAAACATTATTTCTTTTAAAAAGCTGATTACATTTCCAAAGCTTTAGGAACTTAAAACTATTTCACAACTTTCATAACCACTTAAGTTTCTTGATAGGAATTTTATTCAATATACTTTTGAAATGTCTGAATCCATTACTTTCGTCCCAGTTATGGTTTAAATAGCAGAATAGACTGGAATGTTTAGCCTTATGCAACAGACAGTCTAAAAATGACAAATCTGAATTCAAAACCATAAATAAGTCAATAAGGAACCACACAGTTACTCTCTCTCCAAGAAGTTATGGCAGTTCACAGATAATAATGTAAAGTTATGGCAGTTCACAGATAATAATGTAAAAGTTATGGCAGTTCACAGATAATAATGTAAAGGATTATTTTGAAACCCATAATCATCTGCATCCTAAAGAGACATAGCATTTAAAAAAAAATAATTCAACATTTTTGTATTTGAATATTGAAGCAATAATTTTCAAATATTATTGAAAATCATAGCTTCCAAATTTGACAATAAATATTGGCATTTGTGTTTTGTGGGTGATTTTGAAATAAATATATTAACTGCAAACAAAATATGGCAACATTACTATGTGTAAATATTTCTTATTCACCTGCAATATAGTTTCCTAAGTTTTGATAGCAAGAAACTATATTGCTTTATAAAAATTTTATATATTTTTCCAAAAGTATTGTCAATATTATATAACTGGAAAAAAATTTTACATATCTCAGAGTACAACTTAATTTATTGTAAAATTTGTTATAATACAATTTATAATTTGTATCCAAGAATTTGATGAGTACTCAATGATTTGCTATGATGTAATATTTTCTCTTTCTGTGTAAGGGAATTTACTACAAATTTTGTTTGAAAAACTGTAGACAACTATCAGTCAAGCAGTGTCCATCAACAATGACCAGTCTGTTGTTTTTGACATTTAACTAGTTATGATTTTTAATATAAATTTTAAAGTTTCATTATTTAACTATAATGACAAAAATTTATAATGAAACAAAGTAATATTATAAGTAATAGTGAGAAATCTAAAAAAAAAATTTTTTAAATAATAAAGAAAAGAATTTTTCATTACAAGAATTCAAACACTACTTGATGTTGCCTAACATAATTTTAAATAGTGATTCAAGCCTAGAATGCAGCATGAAGAGCATTAACATATTCTCCTGGTGTCACTTTAAACTGACACCTTTTCTATATATCTAAATTATAATCATTAACTGTAATTTTGGAAAATGAAGATTTCAATGAAATATGTTGGAAAATTTCCAAGTTTTCAACTGAAATCAAGAAAATACAAATGGTTACAATACAGGTACATTGGATAAATTGTTGTCTAAATTACACAAAAATGAAATACTTTAACAGATATATTTACCAAAATTACACAAAAAATATCTTGAAATACTAACAAGTAAATTTATTCAATAAAATTCTCATTGGCTTCAACCACAGCCTCCAAAACGACTTTTGGAATTTCTTACAACTCTTCTGGATGGTCTTCTTGTTTATAAGTTGTTGAATGCTGCCATACTCCTTGCCTTCAGTTCATCTTTGGTGTAACAAGGAGTTTTGTTGGTCTCTCACTCAACTGTGCCCCACACATAATAATAAAGGGGGTTGCAGTCTGGGGAGTTAGGTGACCAGATATAAGGGATGATGTGATCAAAAAAATTGTCTGACAGCCATGAATGGGTTATCCTGCTTGTGTGACATAGTGCAGATTCCTGTTACCAGACATAGTGTCTTTCAGCAGCCAGCTTCTTGACCCAGGACAGAACTACCTTTTCAAGGCACTTGATGTAGGCCTCTGTGTTGAGTCTCAAACCCTCACCAACAAATTTGGGAGTTCTTTTCTTATAAGAACAATCAGAGTGAGTTTTCTGAGCTGCCATACCATTGGAATCATCATTAGACTCATCCAACTCATTCCAAATCTTCTGCACTGTCCTCAGATTGATACCCAAACATTCTTAAATGATCATATTAGAGCTTCCAGCCTGAATGCCAAGCAGTATAGCATGCCATTTCCAAATTTCTGGTAGAGTGAATTGCATCAATGCCTAACTAACCCTACTATACTGTGCATTCAACAAAATCAAAAACCAACGATGCTCATGCACAAAATTAAAAATATAAAATAGTGACAAATTGCTCATCGCACCAAGTATGGGAAAATTAAATGTCAGTTTAAACCAGGAGGATATAGGGATTTTCCAAGCATAGCTTAGATGTGGCACAAGGCCGAAAGTATGGGGCACCCAGTGAGGATCGAACTCACTACTCAGTCGTAATTGTTTTAGCGAGACGAGCGTGCTAACCATTACATCACCTCGAAGCGGCCTGACCAGGAGGATATAGACTAAAAAACAATACAGTTTAGAGCTACTGAGATTTGTAACTGATAATATGGAGAGTCTGGAAAACACAGAAATTTAAAAACTAATCTGTAAAAATACTAAAAATTTAGTTTAACTGTATCATATTTCATCTTTTTGCAGTTATTTATTCATTTTGTTTTCCATAATTGAAAGGGTTTGTAAATATAATTAACCAATCACCTTTTTCTTCATAAATAAATGTTCATCTTTCTCATTGAACAAATAATTAGAACAGTTAAAATAAATCTTTTTTAAACACATGATCCATTTCATGCGAGTTATTTTCATTATCTTTTTTTAATCTGAGTTGGTATTTTTATAAAATGATTCTAACCATAAATTATTTAAATGAATATTTTTGTTAGATTTAATTCAAATACAACATCTTAAAAGTTCCCTTTAGAAATTAAACTCAGGAAAATGAATAATAAAATTTTTCATTAAGACGGTTATGTTAATAGGAATGATGGACATGTCATTTCAACAATAATCACATAATGCCAAATTAAAATGATGGATCTGCTTTCAGAATCACTCTGTGTATTCAATGATGGCATGAGTGATCATTCATTTTAAGAAACTCTGATATTCAAGTGTCAAGCAATGAAGAACATGCAAATGCCATACGACCAGGTGGAAGTGGATGGAAGCCTGCACCGGAGATACCAAACGTACTGCTACCATCTTTGTTGGTGATGCTCTCATGTATGGAGGTTCCATTCAGCTTGTTCGATCAAAATATGTGAGAAATTTGATGTCATTCTTTCTGATGGCCAGGTAAAATATTTGCTTTTAAATTATTCAGTGAATTCATTATGCATATAACAAAAAAAAAATAATACTTATAGTGAGAAGTTAAGTCCATAAAGTTACTTTTACAATCAATTTTAAATCCATCACATTTATCTTTGCATTTTAACATTGTCTTTATTGCTAGATATTTGAGAATCTTTTTCATTTGTATTTTTTCACAGACTACAAAAAAACTATTGAATAATGGTCCACATGATATCATCAAGGTTCCTTTTGGTACCAAGGCTAATTCTGTCAAATTCCATTTCTACCCAGTAAAACCAGACTGCCAGTTAATAGTTAGTGTGTCTATAACTGGATGCTTTGAGACAGGTAGAGTAGCTTCATTAATTTCACTGATCTTATTTACATTCATTTTGTACCATCATTTTATAATTTTCCTGTACTTCATTTCTATTTTTGTAAAATCAATCATTTTATTCTTTCTTGTAGTTTCCACAACAGAGAAAGCAACCACTTCAACAGGTTTGTTATCAGTAATTCTTTTTTTTTTTCATGTCAATGCTGTAAACTTTATTTCTATAAAAAATATGAATACATTTTCAAATATGTAAGTGTCTATGTGTACAGGTAAAGAAATAAACACCATTAATAAGTTTTGATATTTAATGAATATTTACTCTAAAACACAAAAGAAATAATCATACATAATAATTTCACAAATTTTGATTTTGAAAACGGTCTTTCCTCTTTGTTTTCATTGTTGCACATATAAAAGATCTAACATAAGCTTGTATACAAGATTTTGACTTTAAATGTCTAATGTGAAACCAAATTCATTATCAATAATTTTTTAATAACAGGTCAATACAGTAAACATTTCTATAAAAACTTTTTCACAACTCTGATCTTCTTTCTTTCTTTATATAAACATATGCATGCTTTTAAATATATATATATATATATATATATATATATATATATATATATATACCTCTCTCTCTCTCTTTCTCTTTCTCTCTCTCTCTCTCCCTTGTGATTCATTTATCAACAGATTCTCAAAACAAAACAAAATATTGTTAAAAGTTAATTTTTCTTATCTTAATTATTTCTATGAACAGATTCTTCAAACACCTGAAGAACTTCGTCCTTGTCTTATAAATACTATTTTCTGCAGTATTTTTCACCAAAGTGTATTCATAATTAATGTTTGTCAAATTATAATATTAAAATGTTATAATTATATGGCATATTAACTCACTACCTCCACCCATGTCATCTAATGTTTAAGAAAAATACAAGAAAAGACAAGATTCAAAAAAGCTTAATAAGAAGAAATGTTTATTTCAGTTGCTAGATCAGACATAAAGAAAAGATTATTCATCAAATTTTATCAGGAAAATCATAGTTTAATTAGTTGTGAGATATTCATAAATATCAAAATAGTAGTTTGTGAGAGCTTTTTTGTGCTACTCTTAAATCAGATATATCAATCAAATTGGTATTCTAACTATGCATTATTAATGAAATTGTCAGAGAAACATGCTATTGTATTTAATTTGTGAAATACAAAAATACACTGTCTAAGCTATGACATGTATTTTTTTAAGAAACCTCTGAAAATGATCAAATATTCTGGATAAATGTGACTAGAATTCATGGAGTAATTGTAAAAAAAAATACAATGCTCCAATTTTCCACTCCAAAAAAGTCTGTTTACTTATCAACAGTTTCATAAATATATTGTTTTTCTATCTTTCTTTATTTATTTTCATCACTTCATAGTTTTGTAATGTATCATTGTCACATTTCTATGCATAAGTCAAAGGAAAAAAAATTCTTCTTCTTTTATGTGCCTTCATGATTCTCCACAACCTCCTGTACCTTGTTGCTCTAAATAACATTTGACTCTTTATCATCCTTCTGTCTTTACTCTATTATCCATTCATACAAACTTGTTAAGCAGGTTTACTTGGTGTTTCCCTCTGTTCCTCTCCCTTTCAGTATGTACAGTAAGTGTTAAATTCTCCAAGCCCTCTTTCCTCATGTGAACCAGAAATTTCAACTATCTCATCTGATTGTAATTATAAGTATCCTTTTACTTCTAATTTTCTTTGTTTCTTCTTTATCTGTGAAGAAATTGCCCAACATTTACTGACATATAGAAGGATTAAATGTGACATAGTAATTCAGCTCTCTTTTCTTTATTTTTAACAAAATTTTCCTATCTTTTAATACCTTGTTTCTGGAAGGAATCTTTTATTATTCTAATGTCCCTTTGAATCATATTTTACATTGTCGTTTATTACACCACATATTTGAATTTCTATGCTTGCTTGATTCTGATATCACCAATTTATTGCTCACATCTTAAGCTGTGTCTCTCTTGCTGACAATCATACATTTTGACTTCTTGCAGTTAAAAGTTAGTCCATTCTTTTCACTTTCCTTTACCAGCTTGTCTAGGAGTTCTTGCAGTTTTCCTTCTGAGACTGTTGCCAATACAATGTCATCTGCATATCTTATACTTTTCACTTTCCTTTACCAGCTTGCCTAGGAGTTCTTGCAGTTTTACTTCTGAGTCTGTTGCCAATACAATGTCATCTGCATATCTTATACTTTTCACTTTCCTTTACCAGCTTGCCTAGGAGTTCTTGCAGTTTTCCTTCTGAGTCTGTTGCCAATACAATGTCATCTGCATATCTTATACTGTTATACCAATAATAAATCCTAGTAGGTTTTCTAGTTTTCTTAGGATTGTTTGGAAAATTTAAAAAACATTACATTGTATTATGATTTTTTAGTGATCACATCTAAATTTCTTTTGAAAACATATTTTTTAAAATATATGAATGTCACATTTATTAAAATGGTATTTTAACATTACTCATTTTTTAATCTATTATAAAATCTTCATACTGAAAATGTATATCTGTTTAACATCTTAGATTATTTTTTAGAAATCAGCAGTAAATTATTAGGTTTTTAATTAAAAATATTATATTAATTGGAATGATTAAAGTGATATTTTGTTAGATTTAATTCAAGTCTAACATTTTAAAAGTTCCTTTTAGAAATTAAACTCAGGGAAAATGAATAATAAAATTTTTCATTAAGACGGTTATGTTAATAGGAATGATGGACATGTCATTTCAACAATAATCACATAATGCCAAATTAAAATGATGGATCTGCTTTCAGAATCACTCTGTGTATTCAATGATGGCATGAGTGATCATTCTTTTGTAAGAAACTCTGATATCCAAGTGTCAAGCAATGAAGAACATGCAAATGCCATACGACCAGGTGGAAGTGGATGGAAGCCTGCACCCGGAGATACCAAAAGTACTGCTACCATCTTTGTTGGTGATGCTCTCATGTATGGAGGTTCCATTCAGCTTGTTCGATCAAAATATGTAGAGAAATTTGATGTCATTCTTTCTGATGGCCAGGTAAAATATTTGCTTTTAAATTATTCAGTGAATTCATTATGCATATAACAAAAAAAAAATAATACTTATAGTGAGAAGTTGAGTCCATAAAGTTACTTTTACAATCAATTTTAAATCCATCACATTTATATTTGCATTTTAACATTGTCTTTATAATAACTTTTTATTAACACAGAGAGTATGTTTGTAGATAAAAGGCAAATGACTATAACAAAATTGGATTAGTATAGAAATATACAAATCCAGTAACATACAATTTTGTCAGCAGAATATAATTTGTTTTTTATAAAAAGAAAGGATTTAATTTGTATCAGTTCATGCTTTTGAAAATTAAATAACATTAAATAAATATCTACATAGTTTAAGAGTCTCCAATTTGATAACAAACTAACATTCTGAACCATTTGCTTGAGAATTCACTTTTTGTCTAAGTATTTTTTCATAAATACCTTAATTATAAATGCTTAGTTTTATTCAACCAAATGTTATACTCTCTCTTTTTCAGACATCAAAAAGGATATTGAATAATAGTCCCCATGATATCATAAAGCTTCCTTTTGGTACCAAGGCTAATTCTATCAAGTTCCATTTCTACCCACAGAAACCAGATTGCCAGTTAATAGTTAGTGTGTCTATTACTGGATGTTTTGAGACAGGTAAATGGGATCTGATATATCATCAATAGTAAGCATATTTGAAATGGAATGGAAGAGCCTACCAAAATTATCTTTTTGATAATTATTGGCAGTATCCAAACAATCATTACAGATGAGAATTTATTTTTGTCTTATAATAGTTTGATATAAAAGTTATATTGTAAAAAGGAAAATAATTTAATTTAGTTTAAGAAGAAAAAAAATCTCCTAACTAATAAACAGTCACACATATTATTAGAAATATATTGTATTTCTGAAATATATGTTTGACAGGTTTGGTTTGTGGTCACAAGTCCTAAAAAAAAAAAAAAAAAAGAAACAGGAAAAGTATAACACCTTTTGCTGCCTACACCCAGTGGTGTAACCTATTTAGTGGTCTGGTCCTCAGGGTCTTAGAATGACGTTTTAACCATGGGGCTATCTCTGTGCTGGTCAATGCTGATGCTGGTCCAAGCTAGTTGTTGGTCATCGGCCACTTCAATCCACATCAACTATCCCCACACTGTGTTCTTAATCTCAGAGCAGTGGAAAATCAAAGGTTGTAGTCTCGTAGCATTGGTTCCAGCCATGGTGTGTGCTATATTAAAGAAAAAATATCTTCACAATGAAAAATAAAATGAAAGATTCATAGGGGTTAATGTCTCCAGTTGGTTTATATAGTCTTGGTACAACAAAAATTAACTCTTCTCGCATTAATCTCTATAGTAACACTGGGCCTTGTTTAAACTTCTGGAGGAGCTGGGTTCAAAGTCTTGGAATCAGGAAATCCTATGGCACCTGATGTGGATTTCAGAGGCACTCGATGCAGGTTCTCAGCCCAAAGTTATCTGCTTATATGCACTTTGGCCCAAAACTGGCATGGGGCCGAAGGGCTCTGGGGATTCGTTGATTCCCCAATTTTCATTAATTCCAATAAAGATTTTCTTTGTTCTCTATTTCTGCTTTCCTAATCAACTTTCCAAATTTGGAGAATTATCCACTTTCCTTAGTAGTAGTCACAGGGATTGCTCCTCACTTGACTCCAACCTGCTTTACTTTACATGCCACACTGCTGCTCCACAGAGGCTGGGCTAAATTCTGCCCCTTTATCCTTGGTATTCTAACTCTGCCAGGGCTGGCATAACTGTCATTGTGACAAATCTAATGTTTAAAGTGCATAGAAGAAAGGTCATGGTTTATTTTCCACATTAATTTCAATTTTCTGACTCCCTTTCCTGGACCCATCTATTCAATGAAAACACAAACCAGATCACCTGAGTGATAGATAAAAATTATTTCCCAATTTGTTTTCATCAATGAAAATATATTTGTTTCTCAACAAAGAGACATGCTGTTTTCCATTCTTGGACTGGACACCATTTTAGCAAAAACATAAACCAAATCACCTGCCAGTTATGATGAATCAATTTTCATAATCCCAACCCCCGCAGCAGGTTCATTCTGTTTTCATTTCTCAATTCATTTTTGCTAATGAAAATATAATTCCTATCTGCTTCCCTTTTTGTCAATGACATGTATTTTTTTAATTTCCTTAGAAAGAGATAAAGCCATTTCCAAATTTGCTTTACTTGCATGCCAGATTTTCAATAGATAAAAAAAGTAAACACTCAGTGCATCATTCCAATTCATAGGGGTGAGGCAACCCGTATCGCCCTTTCTTCACTTCCACATTACCAGAGAAAATGTCTTCCATTCTCCCTTTTTATCTATCTTCTAGTTTATATTTCATTTTTGGCTTAACCCTTTTTCAAAAGAAACATGATGTAATGGTTCCTTTTTATTGGCCTGTGAATTGACAAATCAGCAACTGATGAGAAAGCAAAGTTTTTTGATAAAAAAGGAGTTTCTTCCTTCAAAATTTTTCAGTGAGAATTTTTGCTTGCTAGTAAACACATGGATCTGCAAGATACTAAGATAGAGGAGTTTCTCTCACTCACTACACCCTCTCTGTCACTGATAAGTAACCATTAAAATTTCCCTGCTGGTGATAATAGAAGTAGCCAATACAGACCATATACAATGTGCTATTTATTACTACAAGAAAAACTTTTTCCTGGTGGTAAGACAACTGATTTGATTTTCAGTAAGAAACAGAAACAGTGCAACTTTAATGCATTGGCCTAAAGATAGCCATGGAGGTTAACACAGTGATATAACCAGCATAACACAGAATGGAACAATAACCATAGTTGGCCAAATGCCAGTTTGAGCCACATATGATTTGACATTGTCAAAATATGAATAACATACAACTTTTTTTTTTATTTCTGTGCCACATCTTTTATAATGGCTCTCCACAACCAAGTAACTTTTGACCCTTTGCCATTCCTATTTGTCCTTGTTTTGCCATCCATTCATGAAGTAGGTTTCTCTTGCCTTTAATATGTCCAGTAAGTTTTAAATTCTCCAGAACTTCTTTTCTCATTATGTGCCCCAGAAATTTTAGCTGTCTCTGATTATAAGTATGTTTCCTTTTAGTTCTTACTTAAAACTTCCTCATTAATCATGTGTTCTGTCTTTGGTAGTTAGCTTTCATTAGTAGAACCACATCTCTATCACTTCAAGTCTCTTGTTCATCTAAGGAGATTGTCCAGCACTCACTGCCAGATAGGAGATTAGATATTGCATAGTTACTACTCTTTTCTTTGTTTTTAAGGACATTTTCTCATCTCTTATTACTTTGCTTAGTTTCAGGAAAACATTTTTTACTATTCCTAATTACTGTATCATATTACTGACTAAAAGGATAACATAATTTTGTAACTTCTGTAACACTTTAGTCAAATAGATGAAAAAGGGAATAAATTTAGGAGAACAAAGAGAATGAGCAAAAACAAAGTTAGAATTTAATACTGACATTTTTCATGTCTACTACCCAATTCATTTGATTTCTCTAATGTTGATATATTTGATAAAACAAATAAAAGACTTTGTAATAAAGTCTAATATTAAAAATGAAACAATAGCACTTCATCTACATGCTATCTTTAAGATACTCAAATATAACTAAAAATGCATTGCTTTCCTTAAATTTGTACCTTGTTTTTTTTTCATGTAAAATTATTATTAGATAATTATCAAAAAGTTATTTTCTTTAGGCTCCACAACGGAACTGGTTACTACTCCAACAGGTATGTTGCCATGGACTAATTTCTCTATAAAAGAATTTAACAACTTAATTTAAATTCTCAAATAAATGTCTAATTGATAGCCATCTCATATTTTACCATTCTATCAGCTCTAGCCTTGAATCAGACTAAACTAAGCTTAATCAGTATCAATAAAATAAAAAGAATAATATCCATCTTAACCTTCTAAGTATTGTATATGAATTTAATAGAATTTTCTGACAAAGTGCTCTACTTATAGTGAATTAATAGCAAGTTGTAATATACAACTTCAATCAAATGTCCATTGTTTGATTTAGTATTACAACAAATAGCCTTCAATTTTACAGCTGTTTTGTCAATTTAGTAATTGACTTTGTTTTCATTTTCTGTTTTAAGTGTAAAGACCCCAAAATGGTAAAATTACAGATTTTATAATGTTTATGTTATACAAAGATAACATGGGCGGCTAGCAGTGTAACTAGCATGGCAGTGAAAAAATGGTGTTAATAATGAAAAGACTACATCAAATATAGATTTTTTTATTAAATTCTCTTTAAAACTGAAAATGTCATGATTGCATTACATTATCATTATGGATAAAGTCTTTATCTCAGCAATAATAATCTGTATATGTGCAAATAAATGGACATCATCACATAGCAAGTATCCGTCTATCTTGCGAGATAAAGGTAGCACTTCGTTTGGTCAAAGTTCAGTCCTTTGGTGGTGAAACTGAAGTGATCTCTTCAGGCTGCAGGCATAACACATCATAATTAGATTAAATGTCTTCTCTTTTGTAGAATCACCATGCATATTACGTGATGGCTTGACCGACATTTCTTGTATAAATGATGCAAACATAAAGGTTTCTAGTAATGAAGAACTTGCAAATGCCATTCGGCCTGGTGGAAGTGGATGGAAGCCTGCACCCGGAGATACCAAACGTACTGCTACCATCTTTGTTGGTGATGCTCTCATGTATGGAGGTTCTATTCAGCTTGTTCAATCAAAATATGTAGAGAAATTTGATGTCATTCTCTCTGATGGCCAGGTTTGTTTTAAATGTCAATTTATACCTGTAATTGGGTGTTTTCTCTCTCTCTCTCTCTCTCATTAATTTAAAATTTCTCTTTTTATAATATTTTCTTCATCAATAAAATTTTATTTTTGGAATAATTGAAATATTCTTCATTTCATCTTTCAGATTCAGTAATTATTATATTAATTGTACAGAGACATAACAAAAGTAAGACATATCTCTTCTCAGACAAGAGTCAATGATCTAAACTAGAGCTTTCCAAAATGGTGTGTCATGACACTTTTCTGCAATTACTCATTCTTTCTATATTAACTAAATTTTTCATTGATATATTTCTTTTTATATGCATTTTGAATTCTATATTTGCCTTAGCTAACAAAACTTGAGTAATGGTTGGTAAAAAAATATTTTCAAAAAGCATGTCACCAATGCAAAAAGCTTGAAAAGCTCCTATCTAAACAATTTACAAATGTTTCATTTTACAAATTAAAATTTTGCAAACTTGCTATTAGGAAATTTTAAAGGTTTTATTTTCAGACATTGAATTTAACTGATCTGCTTAGGGGATATCCGACTAGGTTACATTAAAAACACAAAGCAAGTTTTTTTACACTAGTGTTTCTAGACACTTTTCTTATTTCATAATTCAAAATGGCTCAAGTATATTCCCTTAAATTCATGAGAAGACTGACTAGTCCCTGAGAATTAATAACATTTTTTGGAATTAAATTGTTAAGGATTAAAGTGTTGGCTTTTAAAATTGGTGGCATAGTAATTGTAAGTTCAATCCCTGGGTCTTTTAGTACAGACACAAACTGATTGGTAACTGAACAGTAATAAAAAAGAACAAGATGAGTAATTCTTAGACATGGACAGTGGAATGAGAACCATCTATCCCATAGATTAAATAAAGGGTTCAGTTCAAAATTCACTCGTAAGGTTAACTGGAGTGACAAATACGTAAAGAAGGCCAAGGGGCACACAATAGCTAAAACATTATGATAACAACAATGATGAGGTCATTAGTCTGAGTTTAAATAATGTAAATATTATTGATTCTTTTTACCATATGTCATGAGACTTTCTTTCATGAAAAGAGCCCTGTTTTTGTTCAAATAACTATCAATGAATATTGGAGAAAATTCTTTCTGCAGAATAGATATGTAGCCTTCTGAATTTAATCTAAACCTTTGAAAAGACCAATGTTCCAAACTGTTTCACACTATCTACCATGTTTGATAGTGGGTTGCTAACAGTTTTAGAACATTTGGAGTCAAGTATTATCCAGATCTACACTCCTCATCTACTGTTTTGAAAATTAAGCAAATGTCAGCTCATCTAAAAAGTGACAAAAACTAACAGGAATCTGTCCATTATCTCTGTTGCTCACTGTTTTTCTGCTCAATGACTGATTTAAGAAGTAATTTTCTTTTAACTTGCTCTACCATTATAATCCATCTGATGAAGATACCTTACTGCCATTGTTTAATTTGCAATAGAGATTTTTATTTTGTCATTTCAGTGCATGAAGATACTTTTCTGATCACTCAGGTCAACCTGAACAAAACAATGGTTTCCTTTTCTTCACTAGTATATAGATACACACTTCATAGTCAAAAGTGAAATTTCCAATTGGATGCTATCTCATTCCATAATCAGATTATCCAATATATCCCCTGAAGAAAGTTAACAATTCCAATAGTTCTGTAGAATTGTTAAACAAATTTTTTTTCTTGTCTTTTTAGAGTAAATTGAATCATTACCAAAGAGAATTATTATTATTTATGTATTTTACCTCAATCTGCAACTTCAGATATTGTGAAATTTTCCTCTAACTTTAAGCATACATCACTTTCTTGGTTATTCTTGCTGTTCCTGTGAGGCTTTCTTTACTTTTTTTTATTAATTTCACTCCAAGCAAGGCAATAATGCCACTAAGATGGAAGGGGTGAGAGTGATAGAAAATGAGGAAATGTTAGTAGGAGAAAAGATAATAAAAGAACAGCTTTCAGGAAGACAGAAGATGGTGATTTCATGCCATACAGATGTACATGTGCTCCTTTTGGTCAATAAGAGCCATTTGAGAAAGATCAGATTTTGGCCCAAGAGATTGGGAGGTCATTTTAGAGAATTGCTGTTCATATTTGACATGACACATTGGTAGATGATTTAATGTTAGCAACTGTGGTCAAGTGAACATTTGTACACTTGTAGATCAGGTTCTAGACAGCTGCATAGTACAGACACTCATTAAAATCAACAAATTGCAGACTACATGGTATCCACAGAACAGATCAAAGCAAATGTAGCCCCAAAGTGTCAACATGGAATCATTTACTTAAAGCAGCACTACAGACCTGGATACTACTAGCTAGACTTATGCCATGATAAATACCATTGTGCATGTATCCACTAATATCATGTGCAATAAACACACATATGGATCATTTGCATGTGTTATAAACACACATAGTAGCATAAAAGAACAAATGAAATAACAAGTACCGCTGATGAGACGAAAGGAAGAGAAGACAAGAATTGTTAAAATAAAATTCTTTATATTGCCAATACAGATGTGAGCAGAATGACTGTAATGTGAACAAGGGAAGCAGATTTGAAAGAGTTGGTAAGGCCTGGAGTTGATGCATTTGTTGGGTTTGTTGACTGAGGTCACAGGGTATGAAGATGAAAGCATCTAGAGCATTGACAACTATTTTGTTCTCCATAATTATGAATGATTGCTAAATCTGTCCTCAATTGAACATTTATGAAACATGAGATTGCACTTAACTCATTCAGTTAGCCCACCTACAACTCTTGCCATATTACATTATCTGGTGCAAGAGACATGGAACAATGTATTGCAAAATGGTATTTGGCATCCATATACTAATATGTATGTAAGAGTATAGACCTGTGTAATGCACAAGGTGAATATAGCATATATTAATATAGGGTCTGCATACCATTGATATGCACCTTATTTTAGAACCTGTACATTTAATATTGATTTGTATCACTATATTACTTGGATATTTATTCTTGAGTAAATTGAAACAAATATTCCTAATGTTACAATTTTATTTTTCATCCATGTGTATTTATTTGGAGGTAATGTTTTTTTAAATCTAACTCTTTAGTACACAACAGAGGATCAATAGCTTTGTAGCCTAATACATTTATTAGCTGGATTTGATCTGAAATTTTAATTCAATATTCAGTCAATATGCTTGATGTAGAAATGTTAGTTTCAATATATTGATAAGGAAGGGGGTTATGTCGAAAAAAATGTTCTGGTGCATTCAACCAGGCATCACCAAAATAAAAGGGGATGTGAATTCAAATCTCAGCTTATACTTTATTCCTGATCCTGTGACAACCTGAGTGAAAGTTGCAATAAAAAATTATGATAAAAGTAAATACAATTTGAAACTACTGGTTGGAAATACATCATCTAATAAAAAAAAGAAGATTTTACTGCTCTAAATAAATATTTATTGTGTAAAATAATTGTTTTTTTTTTCATTAGACTACAGATATATTGATGTATTAACATATATCCATATTTAGTAATTACAAGAAATTTGTAATTATACTTTGTTTGAAATTCTATATTGAGAAATATTATCTTTTTCTTTTTTTAGTCTGTCAAAAACATCCATAACAATGGTCCACATGATGTTGTCAAGATTCCCTTTGGCACCAAAGCCAATACTGTAAAGCTTCACTTTTATCCCCAAAAACCAGACTGTCAACTGGTTGCCAGTGTGTCTATTATGGGATGTTTTGAGTCAGGTGGGAATGATATACAATAATTTTATCTATTTTTACATTGTGTTTTTATCATGATGTTATACATGTGTACATTAACAAATAGATTAGGTTTATATTTTCAATTAAAAATTGATGATTAATTATTTTTTCTGATAAAAAGTTAAAAATTAGTTCCTGATATTATGACTTTCCTGATATTATAACATTTATTCATATATATATATATATATATATATATATATATATATATATATATATATATATATGTTTATAAAAAGCTTTGTAACACACAAAGCATGTCATGCTATGATTTTAACTTTCCTTAACCTATATCTGAGGAATTGAAGTATAGATAACCAAAACCTGACATCATCTACAGTGGTATATTCCCAACACATAATATAACAAGTAATACTATATTTGTATAATAATTCCGTTTTAGAAAAAACAAAATTTTTTTCACTATTAACAAACAGTATCGCTGAAAATATTACAAAACTTGACCAAAATACTCCATGGAATTTTCATGCTTTTATATTTTTAGGGATTGCTTTGTCATTTTGTGTTTGTTTTTCATCAATCTTAGCTAAACCTACTAACTTAAGAAGAAAATATAAATCATCTGTGTATGTATGTATACAAAAATATAAAGAGGGTAACAGTTTAAAAGCTTAAGTAGTTAAAATTATTTACTTTTAGTGATTTTATTTGATTTCTCAATTATAATTCAGTTCTTAATATATCATTTTACAATATATTATTGATAAAACATCATTTATTTATTATTAAGCTGTACTTTGTATCATCAAACATGAATATGTTACCTTATTTTATAATTTGCTTTAGAAATCTTTATATATTGTAGTGCAAAATGTTATTATTTAATAAATCAGTACTTTTACATACCTGATACAAGGGGTTCTTAATAGTCAGGGGAATTGGGGGGGGGGTTAATATGCAATAAACAAGGAGAAGGGCTCTTAATAAAAGCAGTTTCTGAAAATCATTTAAAAAATCCAAAAGGGCAAAATTAATAAAAGGGTTATCTTAATAATAAGCTCATAGGGAGATCAGAAAATTTCCTAAAAAAAATAAACATTTCTCAATTATAGGTACACTAGCAGCATGGCCCGGCGTTGCCCGTGCTTGATTCAAAAATTGTATGACTCATACAGCAATCGCTATCACTTGACTTAAAATATTTTTGCCCTTCCTTGCCTTTAAAGGAGTGCCCTTTGCCGTGCTGATGTTGCTACATGCCTTACTTCTTGCCTATCTCACACAGCAAATTTTTTCTAAGCTCTATAGTAAGCATTAAATCTGTTACAAAAAAAGAACTAAACAAAATGAACACAAAACGATCAGCTTTAAAAAAGGACTCGTAACTGGAAAAACCAAATGAAAAAAGAATGTTAACAACAAATACTTTTTCACAACCAACCCACTTCTGCGAAATCAGAATCAACGTTGAGTTTAAGCTAGTGAATGAGCCAAGTGGAGTAAAGTGCCATGCAGATTTAAATTTTTCCCACTTGTGACGAATGCAGCTATCGATTTTTTTTGCATGCTAGTTAACATTCGTGTCAGTCAGCTGTTGGCTCTCACGCTGGCCAATAGAATCTTCCTGCCTATTCATGGCAGCCAGCTATAGGCTCTCACTCTGGCCAGTACAAAATGACTGCAAACTACATGAAAACTGCCTTGAAGCATGAAAAAATCGATTATTTCCACTATCGATGGGAGTTGGGAAATGCAAAGTCAGTCTTGGCCTTCCCACTAATTTGGAGCATGTGCATGTAAATTTTGGTGCAAATCCGTCGAAAATTGTGGCCGTGCATTTTTTACACACACACACACACACACACATCCTGCCTTTTATAGATAGAGATAAGAGTATTTGTTTTAATTTAATTTAATCTGCCATTTTTCATTTCTATTCTTTTTGCTACAGTTTTTGTGCCAGAAACCATGAAACCAATTGCAAGTAAGTTTTAAATGTTTCTATTGATTGCTTTCATAGTTTAGTCCTTATATTTTCATTTTTGTTGAAAAATGTTTATTATTTTGTAATTTTATTAAAATAATGAATTTCTTGTTTATGATAATATATTAAAATTTATGTTTTAAAAATAATGGATTTTAGAAATAATACATCTATCCATTTATTTATTATTAGATAATATGATCTCTTCCTCTCATGTGGAATGTAAGAATGTTGATGGAATGGCAAGTCCATTGTATATTCCAAGTCATGGTATAAAGATGACAAGCAATAAAGACAATGTTGATTTGGTCAGACCTTCAGGAGAAGGCTGGAAATCTGCTGAAAAGGATAATAGACGAGAAATTACAGTGAAAGTTGGTAAAGCATTTGCTAATGGAGGCAAAATACAACTGAAGAAGAAGAAATTTGTAAACACATTTGATGTCATATTCAACAATGATAAAAATATAGAGGTAACCCTCTTTCAAAAATATTCAGTAATTATGCATAAAGTATTTATTGATTTGAAACAAAAGTCCATAGCATTTTTAAGTGAATTTCAAAGACAATATTTAAATATTCATAAATTTATTCAACCACATATGTGCCATTTTGTTCCATTATCTTTCACCATCTTTGAAGCAGCTTCATGATTCTATCCTCCTATAACTTGGTATCATTCTGGGAGATGGACTAGTTTAACTGGTTTTTATGGGCTTCTAGAGAATTGAAGTTTGGCAAGTACTCTCAGCTATGGTACCATTTTCATAAATGGTATATATCTTTTTTGCTGTTCCATACAGCATTTGTTTTTCCTTTATGGAAATAAAAGAGCATCAAATGATGACAAAAATGCCTCTCATTTCCCTCCATTTTTCACATTTAATGTAAAAATATTTAAAATTCACAATCCATACATGAATCATACAGAAAGACACATTGAAATGTCCCCTTTCAGAATATGCACATATACCATAAATTTCAGTCACATGAATCTTAATTCAGATTCTCATTCTTTTGTTTAAATTTACTTTCAATAAAATCCATGATTTATTTTCCACAGGGCAATGCCCCAAGAAAAGTTGTTCAAATACCTGCGGAAACAAAATCAAAACAAGTTACCTTAAGATTTGTTCCTGTCAAAAATTGTAGTGTTCAAATACTACCTACTGAAAAATACTACAGACTTTTGTTCCAATCCAATAAAAAAAATCACAATACTCTTAACTGTTGTGGATGTACTTATATATATGTAAATTACATTGCTTGCTATCGATATATATATGTTTTCAAGACCTACATCTTTATGAAACTTAAATGAGATGCTGTCAATGTATATATACATTTTCAAGACACTAAGATATGTCAGTCCCTAGTGTTTGTATTATAAACTAACATTTGGTGCTATTTACAAACCAACAAGTATACAATATGACCTATTATGTTGTGTATTGCAGGTGGCATTTAGCTTAGTCTCTACTGTAGAGTATCTGATCCAAACTAAAATTATGGCACACACAAGAAATCATTGTTAGCATCTTTATAGTCATTTTATTTCCAATAAATGACATTTTCCTATTTTATCCAAAATGAGTCAGCACAGCTAGACAACAATGCTTTAACAATGAATCAATGAAAGTGTAAAGTTTTTCTATAATGATAAACATTACGGTAATAATATAAATTAATGAAATCATGTAATTTTGAACAATGCCACTCAAATTTCATACCTTAGTATAGAATTCAATAATTTACAATTTATTGATATTAACAGTGCCAAATATTAACCACTATAATATGAAGCTATTATAATGTTGATATATCCAGTATCTATATCTATGTTTATAAATGCACTGGAAATATCAGGTTTTATGCTTCATAGCTTGAAGCCATACTTTTTGTCTGTCAATAAAACAAATTATCAGCTAACTGCTAGATTACATGCTGACTTAGATATAATAATGTTCAGTACTTAGGTATAGAATGTTATTATAAGTAATCCAATAATTATTGCTCTCATCAAATACTGAGCACTTTCTTGTCAGAAATTCTGTTCACTTTGATATACGTTAAATTATTTCATTTTATTGCTAGTATTAATAGCCAACATTGTTATTTTATTATTACATTCTGACTACAGATAAAATTAAATAGTATCCTGTCTGTCATTCAAAATACAAATATAATTGAAATATGAATCATTAACAAAAAAAAAGTGTAAAATATAAAACTCCTAGAGATCCATATTAGTAAATATTGATTCCAATCCACTAGGAATGACAGCAAAACATTTGCCCCTCCCCAATTTATAGGCAGAAGCACACAAATGCATGCTGGGATTTTTTCTTAGCAAAGAAAATAAGCAAGTTCTCAGTTTCATCTGTCTCAGTTTTGGTCTTTCTTGTTTAGAAGTCAGAATGCTTTTTTATATTGTTTGAACTTGCTTTTGTGTGTTAGCCTCAATTCTAAGTTTGTGAACATTTTTCCATATTACTGTCACTTTGCCTTGAATATATTGTTTGCTTGCTTTATATTATTTTTGGCCCTGTTCTTTTCTTTTCCTTGTTATTGCTTATTTCAAACTTTGTCAATTCTGTTACTTATTTTTCATTTGACCATGGCTATGCACTTCACAATAAAACAGTCAACTACAATGCATATGTATTTTATGAATATAAACATGGCATAATTCATTTATTTTTAAGTGACATTAATATAAATTTGCCTGTATTTTGAAACTGTTTATATATATATATATATATATATATATATATATATATATATATATATAAATGAGTATATATGTAATTATATTAATTTCCTTGTTCATACATAAAAATATTAATTTCCTTGTTCATACATAAAAATATTAATTTCCTTGTAAATACATAAAAATATTAATTTCCTTGTAAATACATAAAAAATATTAATTCAATATTAATTCGTCTTTTGAAATGAATAATCACAGGTTTGATTAATGTTATAAAATAAAATAAGACATATCTTGGCTGATTTACAGGCAAATACTCAAGAGCAAGAACCGGATGTGAACGGGACAAAGCCCTGTCACAAAAATCTTTCTTTACAAATGTTTCTGACACACGTGTTCTGGTCGAAAAATAAAATAATATTTAAAGTGCTCTATTTTTCGTCCAATAAAAATGCTTCCCTCCTAATTATACTCGCTTCGTTTCTCGAGCCTGTTAAGCCATAAAAAAATGCTATAAAAGGGGTCACACAGAAGTTCAACACGCAGTCCACAGGTGCCCAGGATAGAGACCTGTCACGTTCAGCTGCTGAACATGTGTGAACTACTATGAGAGGTTGACCTAGATCAAAAACCGGCTTATGAACTTTGCCACAAGGTAGCTGTCCCAAACCCACATGTTCCTGTTGAAATAAACCACGTAAATCTATTTCTACTGTTGTCGTATTTCTTTCTTGCAACCATACGCTTGTCTATAACATTAAGTATTGATAAATCATATTTAAGCAAAAAACTTATGTATTGAAAGAACCATAATTTAACTTTAAACTAAAAATATGAAACATTTATTTTTATAGACTCCAATAATCATTTTCATGGCAAAGCAATTTTATTCCTTAATTCAGATTCTCTTTCTTTTGTTTAAATTTACTTTCAATAAAATCTTTGATTTATTTTTCACAGGGCAATGCACCAGGAAAAGTTGTTCAAATACCTGCTGGAACAAAATCAAAACAAGTTACCTTAAGATTTATTCCTGTCAAAAATTGTAGTGTTATTGTATCTGTTTCCATTTTTGCTTGCTTCAGAGAAAGGAGTAAGTGTCTAATTTTAATTTCCATTAAAATAATTTCTCATACCTTTCTTATTTTGTCTCTGCTTTATTAAAAATTTTTTTTAATTTTCTGTATGAATAAGAAATCTTCAATTAAAACTAATCAATGGAGACATTCTCTCATCTTCAATTAACAATAATTAAAAATCTAAGATGAACTAAATGTAAAGAATCTGTACAAAAAATAGAAGGCATCAGAATCTTTCATTCTTATCACTTTTGCACTAAATTACTCAAAAAAAAAATTTAAATATTAAAATAAATTTCAAGGTTATTTTAAATTAGTTATTTTATTTTAGGATTATTTTGTAATTTTTATGCCTGAAAAAAGTAATTATCATTTAATTTTCATTTAATTAAAATTCATATATTTTTGTTTTAAATATGAAGCCAAAAGTTTTGTAAATATTTATATAATGAAATTTTCTGTAGCAGAATTCTGGTGTTTTATCACTTTCAGCTGAGAGTCCACTTTTTACATTACCTGTAACTGGAAAGGCTCCAATTTATCATGCTACTCAAGGTAAGTATATTATCTTTGTTTCTTCTAAGTAACAGCAAATCATTTTCAAAATATACCCTCGCTCTCTCTCTCTCTCTCTATATATATATATATATATATATACAGCAATCTTTCTTTTAAACATGTTTCAATGAATATGACAAACCAACAAGGAAAATTTGATTGATTTTATATTTAGTTTTTCCAACATTTTTCCATTTGGTGTAAGGGAATGCAAAAATTGTCCATTGTCCCAAGGATTTTTGTCCACTTCTTTAGCCATTTTCAAGTAGTGGGGTAGGATTTGTTAATTTCTTTTCATGTTTAAGATGTATATTTTGTGTTGTTTGAATACTAGTATCATTTATTTATTTATATATATATTATATATATATATACCCAAGTATAGGATTGGTGTATACAAAATAAATTCCAATAACTAAAAAATACTATTCTTAAAAGAATACTTTTGTAAATTTTATTTTCTTTTAGAAAATAAAACCTGCTGCAACAGTATTTTCACTATTGCCCAAATAAAAAATGAAAAAGAAAGAAAAAAATGCAAATCAGATTCAATTACAAAGAAAAAATATTTATTTCTAACTAGCTAAATAAGGGTTCTTGCAAAAATTCATCCTTTTTTTGCTGAGAATAAGATAACCTATTCTCTGACTAACACAATGTAAAAAACATAGCAGAAAACAAACTTAAAAATTACAATGCACAAAAAAAAGAATTGCCCCCATCTGCTGTGTCAATGATAACAAAAGGGTGGGGTGCTTAGCTCTACAGTACACGTTCAGTCCTTTCAAGGTTCAAAAGTTTTTATCTTTTTTCTTTTCTCTCTTGTGTAGACAAGGTTCTCTTCGTGGTAACCAAATTACCATCTTTCTTCACTTATTTTCCTCCCATCCACTGGGAAATTACACCTTTTTTTTTACGGCCACTAGAAAGTGAAAATTTACTTAAACACATGGTAAAACACTTTTTGAAAAAGCACGTGTTTGCTCATTCTTCTCAAATGGCTTTAGCTCCAAACTCCACTTATGGACTTCTTTTCAAAACAACAAACTCTGCATTACCCCCAGTCAACAGTCCTGTTCCTGTATCTGGTGTGGAAAAACCTGTCTTGTGTGCCTGTTGCCAATCACTTTGTGACAGATATGGAGTTTCCTCCAGAATATTCATTCATGAGATAAAGCCACGACAGAGATAGGCAGTGTAGAAATAAGAATCAATACTATATGGTGACTGGCAGTTTCATTCCTTTCTCTGTCTATATCAACAAATGATATTAAGTACTCGCATTCTTCCCCCATAAATATACCAAATTTTATACACTCTGTCTGTGTGCGTGTGTGTATATATATATATATAAATATATATATATATATATAAGCTGGTGCATTTGCCAAAGTGCAGTATTTAATAAGGGAGTCTTGTAAACCAGTGACAATAAGTTTCTTTATCATTCAACAAATATTTTTATGTTATAGCAAACTGCTTTATTTTCTGTTTTTTCAAGCATTTTATATTAGTATGTTCCCATCTTTAAAAAAAATAATTTTTATTACTTTCTCATTTTTTACTTTATGCCAGTCATTTTTTTCATCAGACTTTATTTAAATTGTTTCATGACTAAGTGAAAAGTCATATTGTCAATTTAAGAGTTCATTCAACAACTTAATTTTGTTTTCTTTATAAATTTGTCACAATCATAAATAATGTTTTGCTTTACCATTTGTTTAAACACTACAATACAGAAGAAGCTCCTTCTATTATAAATTAAAGTATATATGATATTGACTTGCCTTTCTCTGTTATAGCTTTACATAGACTACTTAAAATAAAATGCTACATGACACACGGGTATCAACTGCAGATACCAAGAAATGTCTTGACAGTCTTGATGATAGAGAATGATAGGATAAGGGACAAATAGGAAATCTTTATAAATCTGACATGCTTTGCTTTTATTAACACTTGAGATGTGGAGGTTTATTTTCCACGAGGATCAGCCAGGTGAAGGTGAGAGGAGGAGCACGTCGCCCCCACGAGAATGAGATGTGACACAAGGTCAGATTAATGTGGGGACCCGAGCGCGTACACTCAGGCAGGGACAAAAATTCCCCTCAGCCCCCGCTGTGTTTATGTCAGCTGCTGTTAGCATCTTAGCTGGTTGGCAATATCATTTGGTTGATGACTAAAAATTAACTTCCGCATTTTGACTGTACACATGGGTTTCATTTGGATACCATGTGTATTTAAAGTAGTTCTGGTTATTATTTTTAGTTAGTAGGACTTGTGTATGTTTAGGTTTCATTTGTTTACTTTTTGTGTATTGTTCTCTGAAAAAAAAAAACCGCTGAGTCACGGCATTCGGATGTTTGAGTAGCCAGCAGTAACTTCCGGCCGGGTACAATACCCGTAACCGTGCTTTCAAATTGATTTCATGCAAAAAAAAAATTGTGTTTTTCCAATTTTTTGTGCTGTCAGAACCACCGCCAGGTAATTTTACATAGTTCTGTGAAGTTTTGTTGAAATCGGTTGAAAAATGTAAGAAATACGATCCCATATATAAACGTATACACACACACACAATCTGCATTTTATAATAAGTAAGATGTTTCCTTAGATATATTTGTTGGTTGTCAAGTAGATCAGTAATTTTATTTTCTCATCTGTATAAATATACGTGTGTTTATATCTCTGTGGGCTACAAATCTGCTGAGAGATTAGTTTTCTATAATTTTCTATTTACTTAACTCTATTTAGGAATTTAATGCTAATGAACCTAACAAATCTGGCAATATAAATTCCTGTTCTTTCTGTCTTCATTTAACAATTCAATTATTTATCCTATTTTAATAGCATCTCTAACCAAATATAAATTTTCATTTTGTCTGTATTTTGAATTACTTTCTTGTATTTTTCAGCACATTATTATAATACTTTCATCAACTTAAAAAAGATAAAATTCCAAGAATATCCTAGTAAGTATTATCTTTCTGAAGATGTTTGTACAAGATACGTCCGAAAAATATCCAACCATCTTGAATATCTCAAAAACTAATTGTTCACTTTTGATGTAACTTGGCAATATAAATTCCTGTTCTTTCTTTTAGAAGTGACTGAACATGCAAAAACTCTTGGATTACTCAATCAGTAAGATGACACTAAGTGAACTTGTGTATTGCTTGACTGTCATAATCACAGTGAATACGTACCAATTTTTGCTTGAAGTTTGGACATAAGTTCTTCAGAACCTGATTAAATAATTAAGATTTTGAGGAATGATTCAAGCCTAAATAAAATTTTGGTACCAACAGTTCAATCTTACTTAGAATTCCATTAAAAACAATTTACATTCTGAAAGGCCTTCAAATGCAGAATATGTTGCATGCATGCAGGCTTTGCAATCAAAGGTAATCAACAACTGATACTGTGAGAATTAGATAAAGGTCTGGGAATAAAATATCCAACCACTTTAAATATTTCTACTTCATATCTTATGCAGGACTTTCTGATCAAACACTGTATCACTCAATCCTGTCAATCCTCCTACAATCCAGATTTGGCTCCTTATGATTTCTGGTGGTTATCAAAGGTTAAATTATCACTGAAAGGAGAACAAGACAATGCAATCTCTAAAGAGAAAATTGCATATTGAAAAGTGGAAGAGAATAAGCGGATGAAGTTTCAAGTACTTTGAAAGCACCATTGCTCTGTGTAGGCTAGTTTTTAATTTAATTTTGGCTTCATACTTTCTAAAGAGAACTTGTGTATTTTTGAATTCGCAAAAGTTTAAGCAATAATGATTTATGCAAAGATGAAAAATTATGCAAACAATGATTAAATTTTGTATTTTTTAATTTCATTTTATATGCACTTTAATCAAAAGTGTTTTTAAATATTTTCACGCATGTTTTTAAATGCCATGTCCCTTCAGGATGTAGGTTAACATGTCTCTTTCTCTTGATTATCTGTGAACTGCTATTATTTCTTGGGAAAGATAGTGGTTTCCTATTGCCTTCTCCACATTTTTAAATTCAGAGTAATCCTTCTACTAAACTGGCTGCCATCCAAGGCTAGATAGCCCAGTTTAACCTGATATTTAACCCATAGCTGGATAAAAAAGAAACAGTCTCATACCTTTCTCAAGCGCTTGAGTGTGAAAGTGAATGAAACAGACTAAGCTGAAGCTTCAACTCTGCTCACTAATTTGACTTTTAAACCTGGTAACTGTTACAATATAACCACACATCTTTATCAAACATGCATGTTTCATAAATGATTAATTATTATGAGATGAGTGAATTAATAGCTTTTATGTTTTTAAAGAAATGTTTTAAAGGTTGTATCTTAAATACTATGGAAAAGCTAAACTGTATATTTCTTACATTTTTAAATTTTAGTAATTATCATTATTAAATGTTTTTCTATTCAGAAGTATTATACTCACAACTGAGAGCCTCTAATTAAGAAAGGACACTCAAATATTTCAGCATCTAAGTACAGATAAAGTTTAAAGCTCCAAAATTACACCACTTCATTGTCCAAGAGACACGTGGCCTAGTGGATTATTTGAAGCCCATTTGGTTCCCTGGCAGTTGGGAGCTCTATGCCTAAAAAGAGTAGTGCCTGAAATGTCACAAACTCTGTTTCAGTGGAAGAAACACACAAATACAAAAGCGAAATAAACTCAAAAATTAACTGATACGAAATATCAGCAGAATAAGAACAATTATTATAGGCTAGCATGACAAGGCAAGGCTCATTATTACTCATCTCCTATGGACTGTGGGAAAGCCTGAGTCCTGCCCTGGACTGAGAAAATGGCTGATATGAATAAAATATGCAAATAGGTAATTCTCAGTTCTTAGAATTAATTATGACTCTATAAGGGTGAATCAATAAGTTTGCAACCTAACATATTAACTAGATTTTGATGTGAAATTTTCATTGCATAATGTAATTTATGGAAAAGTATTGGGTTAAGTACAAGAAAGATTATATTAAGAAATAAACATATTGTGTTAAAAAGAGGCTTTTTTTTTTCATCATTAGGTTATGGACTTATTGATATACCTCCAAATTAGCAAATTATAAAACTATAATATGAAAATACATTTCTGCTAATTGAAATTTTGAAAATGTAAATTTTTCTTTGTTGTAATTTCAGCATTTAAACCATTCCCAAACCAATCAAGATATAATGGACCTTGTGAGTATTCAGTGATTAACTCTTGATGGGAATTTCTGCCACAGTTAATGAGCTAACAATGATGCATGTTATAAAGGATAAATTTTAAATAGATTTACAACATTAAATTGAAAATTTTAATTCAAAAGCTCTTCTTTTTAAAACTATCTATGATTTTGTTGTACTTGTCACCTTTTATTAATACATTTTCGGATTCTTGTTCATTCATTACTTTATCATATGTATGAAATTCTAAAGTGTTTTTTTTTAAACTCTAATATTAATTTTTAAGAGGCTTTACTTTTGATTTGATATAATTTTGACACTTTGATTACAATAGGACAAAGTGAAAAGTCCACTACTTTAATAAAGATGAAAAATTGGATCCTATGTAAATTATTTAATATACAAGTCTCAAAGAATAAGTCTATTGGCATAAATTGCCAGTAATATAAACTGACCTCTTTTGAATCAGTTTTTATTTATTATACTTATATATTATTTATACCTTGTATTTGTTCAAGTTTTATAATGTTCAGGATGTAATCCAGAGAATATTTTGGGAAGCTGTTAAAATTGAGCTATTTACTTAAACAACCTAGACAAACTGGCTGTATGAAATTATTCATCATTTAGAGCTTAGTTTAAAAAATCCTTCATAAAATCTGCCTTGTTGTATTTTAAAATGTTTAAAACCAAATTTCCTAGTTTTCATCTTGCTACACAAGATTTAATTCATCAAATTATTGATACTAATACAAATGAATTGATGTCATGCATTTTATTTTTCTTTTATTCATTTTACAGTATGTATATTTGATAAATGTACCTACATTCGAGAATTTGGCTTTGAGGGCCCACATATTGTGGGTTGGATTGAAAAAGATGGGAAAAGTGGTGCCACAATTGAAGAAGAAGTTGTTCGAATGGATGACAATGTCGAAGAGGGAGTTGTCATTCATGTTGCTTGCACCACTTGGTAAGTTGTGCAGGTTTTGTTTAATTCAGTATAAGTATTGTAATAAGTGTAAGTAATTCAGTATTATTTTGTTTCCATTCAGTATAAGAATCATTTCAATCAGTTTTAAAATTCAATTTCATTTATAGTTACAAATAGAATATATTTTCCCATTACATCCCTTGCTATGAAAAGTATTGTGTTCTGATTCAATATACATCTATTCATTGCTTATTTTTAACATATTAAATAGAAAAAGCAAAAAATTCTTTATGAAATTTTGAACCAAAATTTACATCATCTAAATAAAAAAAATGTACTTTAAAGAGTAGATTTAATTTTTTCCCAACAAATACAAGTTGACATTTAATCAGTAGATATTTAATCAGTAGATATTTAATCAGAAGATATTTAATCAGTAGATATTTAATCAGAAGATATTAACATGCAAAATGTAAATCAAATTTAATATCCAAAAATCAACCCTTTTTCTCTCCTTTAGGATTACAGGCTATTTTCCCTTAAGAAGTGGAATGATTTTTTTTTAAAGAATTTTATATGTTTATTAATAATTTCATTTAAAATTCTGCATAATTGAATTAAATTCTATAAATATTGATATGTAGATTTTAAAGCAATTAAGCACCTTTGTTTTATAAAATGCATGGTGAGATAGGCATATCTTTCCCTCTCTCTCTTATGTGTGTGTGTGTGTGTGTGTGTGTATAATTATAGATGGACTGCTCATATAACAATTATCAGCACTGAAGTGAGTGAGTTAAAATTCTGGTTACTTTGTGTCAATGCTCTTGGAAAAGGCATGATTGCATCTTTCTCCAACTATGGCATGGCAGGGTAGACTAGGCTCTCTTTACTTGGCTGGCAAGGAGAAGGAAAACTATGAATTTCAACTGGAGAACTATTTGAAGATTTTGTGGCACACTGTGCACCATTTCTTTTATCACTGATGAAAAATTATGGCTGGATAGTCTTACAGTTCACTTCTAAAATGTTGGTTGCTTATAGGCAATAATAATAACATTTACCAGCCTGAATGTCCAAGAAATTTTCATAGAAAATATTCATCATCTGACAACCTGACATGCCTTAACCAATTGAGATCAGTAAATGTTATTAATACTGTTTATTATAAACAGAGCATTTACTTAAATATTTATATCTATAAAAAGAATGTATAAACATAAAAATGTCTTAAAATAATTGTCAGACTTTGTCCATTTTCATAATGTGTGATGTCATTTGTTTACATTTGGATATGCATTGAGTAGTTATGAATGTACGCAAGAGATTCATGGAAGATTGTATTTTAAAAGCAGTAAAATTGACCTTGCTAACCGAACGATCCTCTGTGGCTCAATCAGTTAAGGCACGTCAGGCTATATAACAGTTCTGTATAGGATACAGGTTTGATTCCTGTCGGAGGATGGCTATTTTCTATGAAAATTTCTCAGACATTCAGGCTGGTAAATGTTATTAATACTGTTTATTATAAACAGAGCATTTACTTAAATATTTGTATCTATAAAAAAGAATGTATAAACATAAAAAAAAATATATATATATATATATATATATATATATATATATATATATATAATTCCCATCCACTTTTTAAAACAAAAATAGATATACAGACATCAAGGAGGTGCTAAAAAGTACTCAGCCCAGTTTAGAATAATTTTTTTTTTAAATCTCTTATGTTTTGTCAGATTTTGTGAAGTGCATTAAACAGAACTTTTCAGCACTGCCTATTAAAATATAGGAATTTGATCATGTCTTTTAACACACATCTTGTGTGCATTTCTTTAACTTTAGTAGAGAAAAAAGTGAAAAAAATCTCATCTGGATTTGTTTTTTACTTATAACTGCAAATTATTAAGTATTTATAGAAATTTTTGCAGAAGTTTTCTCTCATATAAATTGAGTGTTATTTCAATAACAACAGATAATTATCTTGTGGTGTAATTGTCATTTTAGAATGTTAGAATTATTAAGTAAAATAGATATTTTGATTTTTTTGAGGGAACATTTAGAAGAATAACTATTTACTTCATTTTTGAAAAATAAACATAACTGAAGTTATGTTTTAATTTTGCATTTTAGCTACATGAACCTACTATCTAATTTTATTTGTGATAAAATATTTTCTTATCAGTATCATTGAGTAATTTGATAATTTTCTTGGATAAGGTCAATAAATACTGTATAATTTTGAAAATAATTTTTCAGTGTTATTTCATTAAAGCTAATTTAAACATTATCTATTTAAAGTTATTTTCTTTTGTTATATTTTCACTAAAATCAATGACTTCTATTTCAGTGTTTGTAAAAATGGAAACATAACTTGTATTAAGAAACAATGTGGAGGTAAGTTTTCTTTTAACCACTTGCTTAATGTTTTATTTTCATTCAACCTTTTTTAGACAGAATTTATTTCTAAATGTTTACAATTTTAAAGTAACTCAAATTTAAACTCAATTAACCCTACCATAGGCTCAGGTTTTATGGCATTTTTACTCCTGCATATCTAGAGGCACCACAGTTTTTTTTAGTGAAGCTAGTTTGGTTGATTATTACCACTGAGTAGTGAGTTCACTCATCAAAAAAAGTTACCTATACACACATTTGACATTAAATAAACCATTTAAACTGACATTTCCTAAAATCAATCAACCTAACCATGAATATCTGGTTTTGATAGTTCCCATGGAAACTGAATGCAATAAAATGCCCATGTCTTCTTTGGCCAATCCATCTTGAAAAGATTAAAAGAATAATAAAACAATTGATAACACTGAATTATAGCAAATAATTAAAAAAAATTTAAAAAGCCTATATATTTAAGAATTTTATTAGCATTTTTCACAATTTGACGCTATAGATATTGATTGATTCATTCATGATTATTAGCATATGATAAAGATTGTCTTTATGATTTCTGGTGATATTACTAAGTTTTTTTCTAAGAAAATGAAAATCAAATCAGAATTAAAGTTAATCACAAGAAATAATAATGAAGATTGTTCCGAATTTAAAATCACTTTTTGACTAGTAAATTTCTAAAGTAATGGATTTTTATTTATTAATCTGACATATTTTTATCACTCTAAACATTATTTTTAGCAGATACCCATATTTGAATAGAGATTTTGTTTATTTGTTTTAAACAGTATTTTATTTTCATCTAATGGCCTGAATATTTGAGAAATCTTATTAAAGAAAAATTCTGCTGGAGAGCAGATTTGTCTTCAATAAAATTTCTCAAATATTCAGGCCAGTAGATGAAAATAAAATACTGTTTGAAAGAATAAAAGAGTGTCTACTCAAATATGGGTATCCACTGAAAATAACATTAAAGTGATAAAAAACTTTTGTAAATAAACATCTTTGAATGCTAAAACATAACTTATTAAATATAAATCATTTTCTTTTGCTATATCTTTTATTGATAATATTTGTATTGTATGATTTATTTGCTAGGTTGTATGTATTCAGAATGGAGTCAGTGGACAGAGTGCAGTAAAAGCTGTAATAATGGCTATAGAAACAGACAAAGAAAAAGAAGTATTGGCAATGGAAATAGCCCATGTAATCAGCCCCTGTTTGAAACTCAAGATTGTAACTCTGAAATTTGCTTTGGTAATTTTTTTTTTTAATTTGTTAAGCATTTGCTTTAGTTTCACAAGTTGGCTACCTGCATATTTTTAAATTTTATATCTTCTATATGTCACAATCATCCCATGAAAAAGACAACTTTTTAATTTGATCATATTTGTATTTTTTCCTTTATATTTGCAGACAATAATATTATAAGTTGTTTATTTTGACAACATTTGGATGATATTAAAAATATTTGCATATATAGATAAAAAATATGCAAACTCTCACATGGGTGCTTCTCTGAAAACTTGAATCTTGATCTCTTCAAATCAAGGGTTAATTGTTATCTATCCACCTTATCCTCGTAATTTTTACTTCCTAGCACCTTCACTTTCATTCTAATCATACACCTCATTCATCATTACTGTTTTGATTGTATACCTTGAGTGTCTCTTGAGCCTTGTATTCAGTGAAATTTAGTATTAAAAATGTCTTATCTTTAATGTAAATATAAATTATACTAAAGTTAATTACAGTAGTACTTTGTGATTGAATTTTCATTGCTTGTTTC
Source organism: Acanthosepion pharaonis (assembly GCA_903632075.3). Classification (NCBI taxonomy): domain Eukaryota; kingdom Metazoa; phylum Mollusca; class Cephalopoda; order Sepiida; family Sepiidae; genus Acanthosepion; species Acanthosepion pharaonis. The sequence continues at coordinate 906,579 of CAHIKZ030000437.1, forward strand.
CTTGTATTAACTCACACTGGATTTATGAAGAGGTGCTGAAATGTGATTGGGCTGACTCACTTGACCATCAAAATTTGTCTTAGAAGAACCTTTCAGCACCCCTTCATGTATGTGTGTGTATATATATATTCAGCAACCCCTCATATATATTGCAAATAAGAAATTTTAATTACGAGTTTATTTTAATATAAATTTCAATAGATTCTCTCATTAAACCAAAAACTACTAAAACACTAACATGTACAATGAAAGAATAGTTATAAATGAAACACTTTGATAAACCTCAACAGCCTTTGCATTTCTGAAATTCTGTAAATTGTACCATGTATATATGCAAACCTATACTAGATACTCTTTTGCTGACACACATATCAGCTGATGTTTTACAGACATTTATTCATTTCTGCAAAAATATTGAATATAATCAAATATCAAGTATATACAACATTTCACCATCCCTTTCCTTATTTACAATCCTCTCTTCACCAAGAACAAAATTTTTTGCTGGATCTTCTCAAAGAAAAACTGTTTTTTATCTGCTTTCTGATATTTATAACATTTTGAAACAACCAATAAAATAAAGTTGTCAAGAAGAATTGAATGTCTGTACTTACAAAATTGACTTGTGTTTAAACTTCATTACATTAAGAAAATTTTCAAACTAAAAATACAATTCCAATTTAAAATTATTTTTTAAAACTTACCAACTACATGTGTATATTTACAAGCGGTGCTGAAAAGATCTTGGCCTGATCAAGAATAAAATTACCTAAAGCAATGGAAAAATACATGCCACTACACAAATTCACACTGCAATTCAACACACTTGACACATTGTTTTCTTTAAACTTTCCAGAAAAAATTCTGATGTTTTGTCATTGAAATACTGATTTTAGAAAGTTAGGCTGAAAATTTTTCAAAACTCCTTTATAAGCAGGTATATAAATACCAAATGTGTATATTTAAAAGACTAAAATGATTCAAACTTTATATGTAAATGATTCTGTTTATTTAGTTACTAAGAATTAAAAGATTTAGGTAATTCAAATAGATGTGTATTTATAAAGTAAGATTTATAACATGAATTAACTGAATAGAGTTTTCAGTAGTTTCAATGCATGATTATTTTAACTGCAATTTTTAATATATATCTGGATGCTTCAGCTTTCTTTGCATTTTTCCCCATTTTCTTTTCAAGCTGAGACTCAATGGAGTTCTTGGAGCAGCTGGAGTCAATGCACAGCTAGTTCACCAAACACATTCGGCTCGGCTATACGTAAGCGAACATGTCAGCGTGGAATCACAGAAGAATGCGCAGGCCAAGCACTAGAAACAAGACCCTGCATATCTCTAACACAGCCTCAAGGTATATAGATTTTATTTTAATAGTCTTTATTTCTTTTTACCTTTTTACCCTTGAATGGAATTTTATAGCTTTAAATAAACTCAAAGTCTGTCTGAAACCTGAATTTTTCTTTTGTATTTAGCTTATTAATGTTAGTAAACCTTTAAAAAATATGACCCAAAACACCCAAACAGTTCCAAATGTATCTATAAGTAATTCTGAATAATTTACTAATTATCTAAAGTTTTCAGATATTATTGATTTAGATGCATATTGTCATTGGTTTTACAATAATGTTAGTTTAGTTTGATCAATCGAAGAGAGCTGTAGAATTAGAGTGAAAGGATCATAGGTAAAGTGGATAACAAATACTTTCTGTCTGAATTTCTGGCATGAAGAGTTATTATCATTATTTACATTAGTCCTCATAGTGAAAAGTTTGGATCTTTGCATCGTCATTTATCTTTATTTATTTATTTATTTATTAAGAATAAGACAATATATCTTGAGACATAGGCAACAGAATAAGGACAGGTTAAATAAAGGGTTCAGTTCAAAATTAACTGAAGGTTATCTGGACTAACAAACATCTTATTGCAATAACAAGAAAGATGAGGAGATTAATCCAAATGTAAACAGATGACAATACTGTTTGAAATAAGCTATCATAAAACAATAATTTACTGATCTTATAATTTTGATACTATGAATATTTTTGCAGTTGAAGTATGCACCAATGGCCGTGTGTGGACAGAATGTGCGAACAGATGCCCTATTAGTTGTATTGATGTCCGTCGAAATGACGTGTGTGTTGAGTCAGATGAGTGCATTCCCGGATGCCGTTGTCCAAGAAATCAAGTCGAGTTAATGGATCAGTGTGTGCCTATTGAAAAATGCCCCTGCTATAATAGTGATGGCATATCTGTTTTCAAGAATCTCCAAGTGACAAAAATACATCCATGCAGAGAATGGTATAATATTTCCTATTTGTAATACAATAAAATTTGCACTTGTTTAAAAAGACATTCAAATCATTATCAGCTTAGAAGAAATTCACAAAACCTGGATATGTTTTTAATGTTTAAAAATCGGTATCATGCTGATGATGATCATCATCATTTTCCATTTCCAAACTAGAAATCTTTCTTACACGAAAAAAAACACAGGAATCATATATGTCATCTGTAATATACCAATGAAATGGTAGAATTTATAGTAGAAAAGAGATGCCTTGGTTGAACAAATTGCTATCACTTGCAAAATTTATGTAAGACTATAGCAGGTTGAACTTCTACGGAATAGACAGTCTTAATTCTCATGGAGTCAGTTTCATGATGCAATTACATTAGATCAAGAATTTATTAATATGAGGTCAAATATTAGTCCAACAAACACATACAAAGCTTTATGATCAAGTATTCAGAAATAGTAAAAGAAAATATTTCTGTTGAATTTAATATTTTTAAGCATTTAACTATTTGTAAAACTTTGCACTTATTAAAAACATTAGATTTCTTATAAAATTTTGTATAAATGCTAAAAGATGAATAAATCTATATTTAAAATTCAGTTTTCTTAAAACTAGAATTTTACTGTTTTATGAATAAAACTATCTGGCACCTGAAAATATTTTTTCTTCTGTTCTGAGGCATTTAAAGCTCAATAAACACATTAACTAAAAGCAATGAAATTTAATAAATTGTCCTAACAGAACTGGATAAACTGTCAATTACTGGCTTGCATTTATCTTTTGAGTTACTTTGTGCACTTTATATCCAAAACTAATAAATATGCCATTGAAATGTCCATATTTGAAAGCAATAAAAACTCAGATGTCTTGTCTAATTATTCTTTCCTGATAATGAAGATTGACATAATAGTGACTGATCTGGAAAATTCTGATCAAGAGTATCTTAAGTCATTTTCACATTAATGCTCTTGGGAAAGGCATGAATCTATTTCTCCCTTATATACTATCTGTTAATCATTTTGAGTATAGTTTTGTTACTGACATGCTATGACAGTAGACAAAGGAAAGAGAAATTGAGCATAGACACAAGCAATCAATTCTTTCAAAATACTTACTTGGCTAACACCAACATAACAATTGATATATTCATTATCATTCTTGTTAGACTGGGCTACAACAAAAACATATCCTATGAATTGATGAAAAAAATTAATTGAATAACAATTGTAGTTTTGAATTTTATAAAACATTTATATCTTTATATTTAAAAATTTGATTTTGCTTGATTTGCTAGTTGAATTCCAAATCCTTTTTTTATTAAAAATTTTAATCTTGCATTTTATTTTTTTTCCAAGTATTTGCAGTGCCACTGGCAGAATTGTATGTCAAGAAAAGCCAAACTGTAAGCTGCCAAGATTTGTTTTTTTTTCACAAAATTACACATTAAAACTAAATTAGAAATTAGACCTACTATATTTATTTTGAAATGGATGAAAAGCTTTTAGCATTTAAAAAGTATAGTCAAGAATAGTTTCCTTAAATATTTTAGTCAGTTCTATTTTTTTTAATTTAAATTGAAAATTTATGGTTTAACATTATTAAATATTACAAACTAGTATTTAATTAAATTTCAGATTTTCATCATTGAATTTTGAAAGATCATAACTTTAAATTTCAAAAGATTTATTGGTTTGTTGACAAGGAAACACAAAATTTACATATATACCAACTGCTTATATTATGAAACTGGAAATCAAGAATATATTTATTATTTAATGATTAATCTGTAGCACCAAAAAAGAATGGCAGTGCTTCCAATGGTCAAAGACATTGTTTTTTCTATAAAATTTACCTTGCCAGCTGAAAGTATTTATAAACCTACAGGATACAATTGAGATTTTTATCTAAAATAAAGAATTGTAAATTGTTTTGTATGAAATAATAAACCACTGACATTCATTGGCATTAAACAGCATTGGTAAAAACTATAATCAATAGAACAAATCATTATATTTCTGGTATCTCTCAAGTTTAGTATTACATTCTTACTAATAATGATACAAGGGGAGAATTAGTCTTGTTGATTTGTCAATGTGCAGGTGATGTACTAGACAGCAGCTTGAAATGAGAAATTAGAGTTGAGTTCAAATTTCAGTCAGGTTCATTACATTCACTTATGCACAACTACTGTTGGGAAAGGTATGAATCCATCTCTTCGCCTTATCTATGGGTTAAAAACAATCAATCAATCAGTGATTTATGAAAATAGGGTATCTAGATTAAATAAAACAATAATATCTTATATGCCACATAAATGCTATTTTGAGCTGAAATTCTTTTTCTTATCCAACATTATAAGAAATTTCATGACTGAAAAAGAGGAACCCATGAAATATTTACCATCACCTCTTTTACTGATAAAAATTTTGAAAGGTTCAAATTGGGCTTGTCTTTAACATTAAGGAGATGTTAAAAGTTAATTTTTTTTTCAGGTTGTCTATGGTCTGAATGGTCTGCCTGGGGAGCTTGTAGCAATTCATGTGGTATTGGTAAGAGGTACCGATACAGGTGAGTCACATTCCTAAAGTTAAGAAAAACTTTATTGCAAGACAACTGACACATCATAGGATTGACATTCATCAGTCTATTCACATAATTGCTATTTCTCTCATCTGATTTTCTTACAAATCTACAATAGCCTGGAAATTGGTATGGTCTAAAGCTGTAATATTGAAAAACAACTGTTAAGGTTTGATCAGAGTTAAGCAATGACTTGCTTGGCCAGTACTAAATGAGCAATCATTCAAGAGTATTAGATGATGTAAGCAAAATTCAATATTTTTCATATCTTTTTTTTTCATACCTCTATTCATCAGCAAACTGTTTTATGTAGTGTAGCTCAAAATACCCCACCTCATGATTTTGAAAAACATGTGTGTGTGTGTGTCTTATAATTATATATATTAAAATTTGGTGGAAGAATGCCCACTATTGGAGATAGAGCCTTTATGAATATGGATATTGTAGACATAAGAAACAACACCTCATGGTGACTGAAGATCCCATTGAAGCATGAAACAGACTGATCTTGGCCTGAAGATTTCACTGGAGCATGAATATATTTCTATATCCACACTTATATATATATATATATATATATATATATATATATATATTAAAAAGAAGAGAGTTTTTGGTTGAAATGTGGATTTTTTTAAAAATATATTATGCTTTATTTTCCATAATTTTGCTACACATATTAACGGTCTCCAACCTTCATCAGGCAAAGAGTGGATATTTCCACATACTATTAAAAAGAATTAATTTTTCTTATGTTTTTCGATGCTAAACATTCTTGATATGAGATATTCTCTTTTTTGTGTGTTAGTGACACAAATGTCTTCCTTGAACTGGCAGTGAAAAAGTTCTTCTGCGTAAAGGGTAATAAAACAATTAAGATTGGTCCAAGAAAGGGTGAGGAAAGATATCTGTTTCTTATCTGTTAATGACCCCTGTGTCTTCTTAGATCTATTTCCATTTTTTTGTGTTTTTGTCAGCATGCATACCCATGCGTATATTCCCTCTCTATACATACATACATACATACAATCTTATTAAAAGGAATTATAAAAATCCACTTCACTAAATCTTGGAAATGAACTTAGATGATTGCTTTATTTTCTGGAAATCCTCATGGGATGATATTAACAAATTCTACACTATACTTCAGAACTTCCACCCAAAAGTCAAATTCACCCAAGAATATAAATTCAATGAATTACCATTTTTAGATATACTCATTAGAAATAAAAACAACCACATAATCACAGATATCTACCACAAACCTACAGACACCCAACAATATCCTCATTTCAAGAGCCATCACCCAAAAAGCTGCCTGAAATCCATCCCCTATTGTCTAGCATGTAGGGTTTGTACTATAGTGACCGACAAACACCTTTGAAAAACCCAACTAGAAGAACTACATAAAACTCTAAAAAGACGAGGCTATTCCACAACACTAATAAACAAAAGTTTTGAACTCAAATAAAAAATTCCTTTAGACCAACTACGAAATCCAAAGAAATGTAACATTGAACAAACTCTAGCATATGTCTCAACATACAACAAGAATAATCCAGAACTATTTACAGAAATTACAAAAAAACTAGACCTACTTAGCAAGCTGACAAACTGAAAAATATACTAAAAACAACCAAAATAATTAAAAGCAAATGCCAATCTAAAAACCTGAAACACAGATTAACCTCATCCAAATTTAACCAACACATAATACAGGGAGTCACAAAATGCAACGAAAAAGATGTGGGGTTTGTGACATCATTATAGAAGGAAACTCCTGCACTTTTGAAAACCCCAAAATGCCATTCATAATAAATAAAAATTTAAACTGCAACTCCAAAAATGGGATTTATACATTCAAATGCACAAAATGCAAGAAGTCATATATAGGTATCAGCTAACAACTAAACAACAGGGTCTCCCTCCACAAAAGCAACATAAAATTACCAGACAACAGAAAACTCTTTGTATCACAACACATCTAAAAATGTAACCAGGGTGAATTTAGAATTATGCCTATATATATATATATATATATATATATATATATATATATATATACACACACACACACACACACACATTTAAACCAGCACATATCATAATCATAGATCATATCCCCACATGCAGAAATACACAACATGCACACATAATAGCCAAATACAGTGGTCAAACTACTCACATACATGCACACACACTCACATGTGGGTATCTGTGGAGCACGAATATGTATACGCATATTGGCAAAAACAATAGACTACTCAAAAGCATGCACGTAAACTCTACACAACATGAGAAGTGTGTGTATGTGTATATATGGGTGTGTATGTACGTATAGTAATTCCTTATAATAAGACAGTATGTATGTATGTATGTATGTATGGAGAGGAAGTACACGTATACATGCGCATACTGATATATATGCACATATTGACAAAAACAGGACTGCTCACAGGTACACACACAGACCCAACATAACATAAGAAGTATGTATGTGAGTGTATATATGTGTATACTAATTCCTTATAATAAGACAGTATGTATGTACAGTGAAGGAATATATATATATATATATATATATATATATATATACACACACACACATACGCATGCTGACAAAAACACAAAAAATTGGAAATAGATCTAATAATTAAATAATGAAGTAATTCTAATACATTTATTTGTTTTAATAGTATAGTCTATTAGTAATTAGAATTAAGAATAATATTTTAAAATTGTATTTTAATACAGCGTACTCATATTCAAACAACCTTAAATCTTTATGTATACAATTACAAATTTAAGGGTACTTGCTTGTGCCAAAAAATTTTTGTCATTGAAAATAACCAGATGACATGTGAAAAACAGATGCTATCATTTGTTGAACAGGCACCCCTACCCTACCTTAACTTAACCTCATTTCGAAAGTAACTCATATTTTGATATAATAGTTGTTATTAAAAATGAATACCCTACCACCCCTTGTCAAAATGATTGAATTTCCCTGTATTCTTAGAAACTAATATTAAGAATGTATGTGCTTATTAAACTCAGTAAATTTCAAAATAAGTTATTCCAAAATTCACTTGAAAATGAAAGTACTAAGGATTTTAATTTAATTCTATAATTAAATTTGAAGTTTTTAGCTTCTGTTTTTGAAACATGGTAATTCCTGTGTAGTGATGGAACTATATTTTTAAATTAGTAAATTTATAATATATATAATGCCTTGAGACACAAGTTTAATTCATTTCAAGACTGAGCTCATAACTCAAAAGACTCATATCTCAAATCAGTTTTCCCCGCTGAAATTAATAGGAATTCTTCCAATTCATTCCTGGCCTCTAAAAATTCACCACTTCTCTTTGCACTTACTTTCTTCTGACCCATGGTGTTTTAGTATCCCACTACAACTTTTTTATCAATGCTGATTTTTGTGCAAATCTGTGCAAAAAGCGGATCACAGAGTTTATCCAGCTTCATACATATTTTCAGAAAACCTCAACTTCTAATTGGTTAATAAATACACAAGTGGGTGTTACAATCCACCCATGTACAAGTCTTTTTCCAACACGTGACCAAGTCAAAATTTCCCGCTTCTTTCCTCAGGAGCTGATCACGTGATTATGTTGATTATAAATTTGTAAATTTGTTCCTCCTCTTCTTTGTAATTATGAAAACGTAGCTGTAAAAGAAATCACATTTCAACCCATTGCAGGCAGACACTATGAAAACATATTCGCACATGTACATGTACGTACAAACCTTAATTAGAAACATTACAGAACATTACAAGCATCAACACATATTCTCAGCTTTACAGAATACTTTCAACTCTTTCACAATGAGACAAAAAAAAAGTCAACCAGACACATCATTGCCACGCTAAAGAAATTTAACTTGGATATTACAGTATTTTTCAATTCATCACCAGCAAGAAATTACTTTAAAGAAAAAGATTTTTCCTGAAGTTACAAGTTTACCAAACACATTTTTATCTCTTCAGGACATAATTCAAGACATATTTTCACTCAGTTCTATTTAACAAAATTTGCTCTTGGTGAACACTTTCTTCTAGCGGCAAGATTTATTTTAATTATTTTCAGAAGTACGAAAACTAAATTTTATTTAGTAACAAACAAAATTTCTTGAAACATCAAGTAAATATTCAAGGTTCCATTTACCAAACACATTCTCATGGTTAACATTTTGAGTGGCAAGTCCATTCAACCTTTTATGAGCTCAGATAAAAAAGTATTCCATTAGTACTAGCTTTAATTTCAGTCAAAGGGAAGTAACTCCTATGCATGTACATCATTACAGATATAAATATTCTTTGTTATAAAACTGTTTTGTGTTTCTTCTTCTTGCTGTTTCTCTTGTTGCTTTTGCTTACACATGCATAAAGTAAAAAAATGTACAGGTTGATTTAGGCCATCAATACCGCTACAGTGTCACGAAAGTAATTTTGCAAAATAATGGCAAAAGAGACATAACACAATAGAGATCATTCCAGAGCAGAGGTGGACACATGTACTGAAACATGCTTAACTGAAACATGCTTAACTGAAACATGCTTAACTGAAACATGCTTAACTGAAACATGCTTAAATGAAACTTGCTTAACTGAAACATGCTTAACTGAAACATGCTTAAATGAAACTTGCTTAAATGAAACTTGCTTGTATCTCAAGGCAAAAAATTAGTAAACTCTGGCTCATATCTTGGTACGCTCATATTTCAAGGTATTACTATGTGTGTGTGTGTGTGTGTGTGTGTGTGTGTATATTCCAGCAGAATTTTGCTTCCTCTAAAATGGGCCACATGTCTGGTTAGGAATTTTCCCAATTATGTCACACCCACCCTGTATATGGCTTCCTAGCTATCCTAATTTAGATCCCTTGGAGTACTGTCTGGTCTGTTGTCAAAAGGGAGAGCAACAAGTGAACAGACAATGTGATCCATGCACACACTTACTGCATTAAGGCTGTTCTCAAGAAGGGGGGTAATTTTATTAAATAACCTTTGTTTTTCTAAGCTGAACATGTGTACACATTTCTTCTTAAATATATTTGTTCTCAGTTACTTGCCACAAGCTGCATGATGTGTAAGTTCATTTTTACTACTTTTCAAAAACAAGAGTACTTTCTTTTGCATGCTTAAAATTCCAATATATATATATATACACACACACACACACAAAGTACTAAAAAGTTATCCCAAAATTTTGATATTTGGTCAGTTTTTTGGAAAATAATTGAGAACTTTTTAGCACCCTATGTGTGTGTGTGTGTGTGTGTGTTTACAAATACATATAAAATTGCTGATGAATGAGCGTTAACTTAAATGATCGTAATTTAAAACATCTATTAAAAATTTTAATAGGTTCAATTCTCGTATACTTTAATTTTCTAAATGTATAAAAATATTTTAATAGCTTTAAATCAAATCTTATCATGTTACATATTTTCTCCATAGAAATCTGCTTGGAGGTTCTTCAACCACTTGCAGTCCTTTCAAGGAACATGAATCAGAAGCCTGTGAACAAAAGAAATGTCCCCCAGACTGCAAATTGAATGGTAAATTCTATTATCACAATGACAAAACAAGAGAAGACGAGTGTCAAGTTTGGTGAGTTTTCAAACAGTAAAAGTAAGCGTTAAAAGATTGATGGTTAATGAATGTTCTTTTTTTTTTAAATCTCTGAAATTTAGTCAGTCAAAATTAATGTGTGCATTTGACATTGAGAAATATGCTATTTGTCGTGTTTTAGAAAATGTTAAGAAGAGTTATAGCCATTGAACCCGATGTTAAATGTCAAGCAGAAGACATTTGGTTATCATTGAAACAGACGATATGTTGGGTGATCTGCTCTTGGAAGAATGAAGTGGGGTGGTATAGAAAGACAGAAATTTAGGAATCTACTGCAAGCCAATTAAACATTAATAAAAATTAATTTCAACAGAAATTTGGAACGTGTAGTCATCCTTGTGGTATTGATAAAAATAGTAGTTATCTTAATTATTCATTCAAAAGATTATAATTGCCTTGAAAATGAAGACAGGTTGCAAGTGAGTCAATGTAGAGAATAATGTTTAGAAAGAGAAATATGAAGGTGTATGTGTGTGTGTATATATATAAAAATGAATTGGCAGGGAAAGCTGAAAAAAATAAACCTTCATTCAGGCATTTATTTAATTGCAAATTAGGAATTAAAATATCTAATGTATATATTTTTATCAACAGTTACTGCAAGCAATTCAAAGAAATATGTGAACCTCTACCTTTTGCAAATGGTAAGTTATATTTGGGAAATATCCTTATCTTGTAAAAAACAAACTGTATAAGATTAACCAGTTTAGAATAAACATTAACATTTAATCTAGTTTTTCAAATATAGAAAAACGTAATTAAAAATTATTTTTCTAGCTTTTCTCCTGTGACTATCAAACATCTATCTTTTTCACTCGAGTTTATGTCATTCTGAATTAAGATAGAATTAAAATTAAATAGCTTTGTTCTAATTCTGGATTTTCAACTGACAAAATTGATTCCTACGATGTTGTAGCGAGTTATTTCCCTTCCCTCGTATACGTTTGCTAACAAGTAAAATTAAATGTTTATCAAAAATTAAATTATTATTATTAAAAAAATTAAAATTGAAAGTTTAATTAATTTTATTTTATTTTCCAGCAACAGCAGGATGGAATGAGTGGAGCGAATGGAGTGCATGTACTCGGTCATGTCATGGAGGTATTACATATCGCAAACGAGCTTGCATGAAACCAGCCCCCCATTGTGGTGTTTTGCCTTGTGAAGGGTCGCCATTTGAAGAGCTTCCTTGTAACCAACACATTCCATGTAAGTATAATCACCAAACTTATCTGAAGTGAGGAAGTAAGGACCTGGCTCCTTTGACAAGTTAGTTTGATCATGAGCAAAGTTGATAAAGTCATTAGCTTAAATTTATATTCACAAACAATTTTATCTGATACTCAATATATAGATGCCATATTTATTATTTACAAGTAGGAAGCCTCAAAAGGCTCAGTCAAAATTTACTGCTTTTTTCTTCTTTTTGAGTAAATGTAACTGAAACAACAACAATTTAATGAATATTTGTTTTTATAAATTTGAGTCAGTCCAGTAAATTTGCAAAGTCTAGTGCATATTTCACCAATAAAATTCCCAGTTTTCAAGAGCTACAATCTACTTCAAATCAAGAAATTATATAATCCATCAAGAAATTTTTTCCATTTATAATATCTATGTGAACTGTATCGAAAGAAGCATATAACATATTTTACATTGAGATACTAAAGTTAATCAAAATGATCTTAGTTATTTTCTTACCTTCTATGAACACAACAGTCAACTGTTTATATTCAGACATCTTTAAGCTGTAATTGATTTTAATTTCAAACTTTTTTGTTTCCACACCACAAGAATGTGCACATGATTTGGTTATTAATAACTGCCTTGTTAATTTTCTTAAATGTAGGAATTACAGTAAAAATTATGTACCTCCACTAATTCACTGAAAAAACAGCATAGCATAATCAAAAAAGCCCCCAAACTTAATAAAAACAAAGTTTTATTTTCAAAATGTTTATTATTAAGAGGATAAACCAAAGTTGTTTTTTTTATTAAATTTTTTTTATCCTTTCTAGCACATTTGAAATTTCGTGTGTATAAATGTGCTCATACATGATATTAAGAGTGATGACTATAGTAAATTTTTAAAATTAGATTACAGAGAATATTTTCAACATTTTTAAAATTTTTGAATACTTAAAAATTATATAAAAAAGTGCTCACCTCATTTTCTTAAATTATATTTTACACATAAAGTCTTCATAGAAAAACAATAAAGCTGTCATCACTTTTTCATCACTTGCCAAACATGTAAATATGGCTCCTGTTGGTTAAAAAACACAGCTACTGTTTGTTTTAAAAATGCATTTCTGTGATATTTTAAACAAAGTAAATAATATTTGTTTCAAATCAGATTAATTACACTTTAAATCAGCTAATATTTCTCAAATAAGGTCTCAGAAAAGTGTATTTTATTTTTGGAAAATTTTTAATAAAGAGAATTACATTGCGATGAAAGATGACTAAAAAAAGGGTGCTAATCAGCAGGAAAAGAAAACATCCTTCCAGTCAATTGAGATTAGTTTCTGAAATACGTCAAAGTATTTTGTTTATTGGAAATATTAAATCTATTAGCTTGAAATTAAAATCTCAGGAAAGATTTTTCATTGTTAGAAATTAATTTTAAACCTTAGGTGTCATTTTTTTTCTTCTGATTTTTGTGGAGGTACCTAATAAAAACTGTATAAAAACATTGTTTTCTTTAAATGTTGCATTATCCAAAATGCCTGGTGTGTATCCAGTCATAAAGGAAACCTTTACTAATTAATGAATCTTAACAAACATCTACCATAATTTAGTCTAATTTTTTCATTGTAGGCTATAGATTTTTTAATATGACTGGAAATCAAAACAAGTGTAAAAATCAACATGAAGTCTCTTTTGAAAAGAGAGTCTGTGAAAAAACATGCCGTAACCGTTTAAGCATGGACCCAACTGAAATATGTCAAAAACAAAGTCAATGTGTTTGTGCCGATGGGTTTTACAGAAGTGATAATAATGTATGTGTTAGTGGAGATCAATGTGATGTCTGTAAAGTAAATGGGAAAACATACAAGGTAATCATCATTTGTAAAAATTTTAACTTAAGTTTCTTTTTGCATTTCATAGCATTTAAATAATAATTATATGCCATTGCTAGTCCACTGCAAGTCAAATTAACTAACATTTTGCTTCTCATATATCTCTTTTAAATTTTTCTTTTCTTGTCCCAACTTTTGAATGGAAATTGCATTACAGACCAAAAAATATTTTGATGAGCAACTGGACTTTTAAAAGTTGGTAAATATTTTTAAATTATGCAAGATAGACTCTAAAAACTTTTTACATTGCCCACAATATCATGGAGTAAAAATCTTACTATGAGGCTTTCACTTATAATAAAGTAGATGTTTACTTACTTTCAGCCAAAACAGTCTCACTAATATGTATCATGTGATGCTGTACCATACTATCATTAGTTGGCCCAATTTGTAGTCTTCAGCCAGTCTTTGAATATTATGTGCATATCTTCATTTTTGATTTAGTTTAATGTCCCAAACTTTGTCATGCTTAAATAGTGTTTACGGTTGTGGTAAACTTCTTGGCCCAACCAAAAGGAATTGTAAAATGAATTCTGATATTTCATAAAATTTGGGATGTGGGGTAAACAGATCTCTTCAGCATCCTCTCACAGAATTCAAACATGATACAAACATGAGTCTGTATGTGTGGTTTTTACTTTACTCTGTACACTTTAACTGGATCAACTGTTTCTTCTGTTTAATATCTTCCATTAAATGTCAATAGATGCTTGATGTTGTCTGTCCACTTGAAACATAAAATAGAAAGCCTTGTCCCTATTAGAGATTATATTTTCATTTTTTTTGCTTCTTTGCTCTTTCCACAGGAGCCAAGTAACCTTTTCACCAGACAACTTTAGGCACAATTTTTTTCTTTCATTCATAAATATATTGACAGAATGAGGAATGTACTTCTTTTTTTTCTTCTTCTAATGAAGATAATATTTTTTGTTGTTTTTATCAAGTAGCATGAGTGAATAGTCATGAATAATTGATAATTTTAACTTCTTGATGCATATTTTTACAGAAAATAGAAATTTAAGACTAGATATCACCTAAAAATAACTGGAGAATTAATAAGATGAAACATTGTCATAACAAAAATATAATTGAATGATAAAATTATTTTGTCTGAAGCTTCTTTTGTTTTGTCCAAACCAACATCAGACAGAGTTCCAGGTATAATAATAATAACAATGCTTATTTTGCAGCAAGGTCAAATTTGGGAGGCCTTGGATGGCTGTGAAGTATGCCAGTGTGTAACTGGTTCGCCAGTATGCAAGAAAATTTGTGAAATACCCGAATGTGCTCCAGTAAGTGACCAAAATGTTATAAGAAAAACATTTCTTTCTTTTTTTTTTTACATATTCTATGAAAGACAAAGTCAACTGCATTAGTAAAAGCTGATGATCCAAAAAATAAAATTTTAAGGCTCCTAAAAGAAACAATATGTACCACAGAGAAAAATCACTTTGATTAAAACTGGAGAATATACCAACTAAAACATTGAATTAATAACAATTAATAATTTGGAATATCATTTTAGTTATATATCCCATAAATAAATTCCAGCTCTAAGTCAATAACTCCACAACAATTCTTTTGAATCATTTCATCCCAAGTAAGGCAATAAAGCCACTAAGATGCAAGGGGTTACTGAGTGTTATGAGAAAAAAAATTACTATTAAGAAGAGAGAACAATATTAAGAACAAGAAGATAACGATTGATCTTGGCTTGAAGAGAGTTCCACAAACAAGATGTCCAAGAGAATAAACTATTAGCATAACTGTAAAATGATGCAGATTCTTAAACAGGATATCATATAACAAAGATAATATATGAGACCACTAAATACAACCATGTTATCCTAAAACTAGGTTGGTTATTTCTTATTGATTTATATATCAATTTTATGAGAAAAATGAGGCTAAAATTAAGTCTATTTACTAAAGATTTGATTGTTCTATTTTAACAACATATCAACATTGTTAGTCATTTAATGCCAAATAGCTATTTACTAAAGAAACATAAAGATAATAAATTAGAGCTGCTATAAAAAGTGTGTTTCTTTTTAAAGCCTGAATTCTCTTCAGAAATTTTGACAACATTTATCCTTAGAGCTAAAATCAAAAACAAAATTGTATTAAAGAAGTCACCAATCTATTCTTTTGAGTTTTCTTTTGATGCACTGTTATTTCTTAATAATTGTATCAAAATATGCTGTAACTAATAATATCACTTTCCATTGGAGAGAGGAAGATTTTCCCAAGCCAATAATTAAACATCTTAGAATAGAAGCTAAAAATATATTTTCTTTTATCAATATCAGTATCAGTATTAAAATAGAAATATGTGTTAATATTTTTAGAAAAATGTTGCATTTAATTTTCAGTATATATTACATTATATTAGGCACTGAGATTTGAAAATTATTTGTTTCAGAATGAAAAGTTGGTCTATCAGGAGCACAATAAATGCTGCCCCAAATGCCAGCCAATAACAGGTAAAACATAAAAATAATAAAGTTTTTATATAAAAAACAGAAATGGAATAATTTTCAATTGAAATATATAAAATAATGACTTTTAAAGACATTAACATTTTAGAATATGACTAAATAATCAAAACTTATGAGGAAGAATTAGCATTGGTCTGGTTCATTATCTACATAATTCTTAGAACATTGTAAATTCATCTATGTAATTATGCATATGTTAATTAAGTATTTTAGCATAAATAAAACAACAAAATTTTATGAAATGAGGGGAAAATGGACAGAAAAATATATAATCACTTTAACTGGCAATTTGAAACAAGAGAAAAAAAATGGGGCGGAGAGAGAGAAAAAGCTGATGGGATGTTATTCCTCTTTCTTCAGAGCTTAATCAAGAAAATAAAGTAGCTGTGCACCACAACTAAAAAGGGAGGAAGCAAATTTCCATAGTAAGGATACACATTTTAGAAATATACTAACATGTATACCTACATTATAAGCTGATCAAATTGTGTAAACAAAAAGAATGGTTTTGGGGTTTCAAAAAAGGCTGTAATGATTTGATAAATATGGTCCCCAAAACTTTCAGATGAAAGTCTGAACCCACAACGTATCCTCATGGTAGCTCAAATTGCATTACCAATTAAGATATTCGGAGATAAATAAAAGGAAATCCTTTATACTCTTTGGTGTTCTGTTTATCCATAGTTTCAAATAAATGAACCACTCAGATCACTTTCAATTACAATGTTCTGAGGTGATACTTGTCAGTTGATCAAATATATGAATTTTAAAATTTATTTCAACCATTTTTGCTGGGATTAAATTCATTAATATTTTTCACAAATATTCCTTAAATCTTTTTTTTTTCTTAAATTTTCTATACTTTCTAGAACATACTAAAGAACAGTTTGTTTTTGTAATTTTATCAATGAATTCAAGCAAGTATTTGATTTGTCTATTTCTTCCAGAAACTACCTGTGGCCTCCATAAGACATGGGATTATTTGCAAGACAGTTCAGGCAACTGCCAATCTGAAAATAAATTACATCTTACATACTGTAGTGGAGGATGTGGAGACAGTATGACTTACCCAATGCTATCAGACTCTCCTGTTGTAAAAAGCAATAACAATTGTAAATCCTGTGTTGGAAATGTAGCTCAAGTCAGAGAGGCCATTGTTACATGCATAGGTCAAATGAAGAAAACTATGTATTATCCAGAATTTTGGTGCTGCAAATGTACAGAGTGTAAGATATGTGAGTTTAATTCACTTATAATTTTTATTATAAAATTACATTTCTTATTAATGTTTATTGTAACAACTATATGTAATACACTAAACATATCCTCCTCCTAAAATCACTTAGAATACCAGCAAGAATATTTTTTTTATATTGTTTCTTACAAAAAGTCCTTATGTAATTTATCTTTATTATATCAAGTTAGAATCAAAATTTTGAAAAACGAAAATCTAATATATTTTCTTTTCTTTATTTTGCAGAAATTTAACTGACCACCTTCAGATAATTATGGTTAAATGAAATACAAAATTTATTTTATATCACAATTTAACTTTGGATGCAATAAATTCTATTTCCTATATATACTGGCTCTTTGTCTTCTTTCTTCAAAATTATTTTTAAAGTGTAAAGGTGACTATTTAAAATTTTCATTTCTTTCATACCTATTAATATTTTTTTACACATATTTTAACAGGCTAAACTTTTGATAAACATAGAATAATTAAACCGGCAACAATATTGAATGAATTGCAAAATGCTGCAATGGTAAAAGAGACATATTGTTTTCCATAAAGATTTTGAAAAATAAGCTAAAAAGCATTATATAAAAATTTCTATAAAAGGAAAAATGAAATGCAAATTTTCTCTGCAAGAATCCATATACTTCTTTCAACTTTACTATGTTCATCTCTCTCTTCTGAGAGCCCCAAATGAGCCATTTTAAATATTAGCTCCAGTGAATCAACAAAATAGTTGTTTACCTAATCTTCCACTGTTCAATCAATTTCAATGTAAAATGGTTTACTTAAATATTTTCTAGAGTACAAAACTAAAATATAAAAGGATATAAAACAAGGTAAGTAAAAAATGTAAAAATATATATATTTATTTATATATATTTATCACTTTTGCTTGGACAATGTTGGAATGCAAGTAGATGAAATTGATAAATTCAGCTTAATGCATATAGCAAGGATGGAATGTTGATCCCAAAAATTAAAATGCAAAAATAAAACATGTTTTGTTTATCACATTTCCATGAATTTAACATTCAAAATAACTGTTTGCTTTCTTTCATTTCATCTTTGAGCATTTCTTTATCAATCAGATAAAAACAGTCATCATTTGTTTTTGTTTTTTTGTATTAACCCTTTTATATGATAAATGTGTATTGGATGAAAATTATAATAAAAATCAAAGGGTTAAAAAATAGTCAGAAAATGTTTCTAAAAGCTTATCTGCTGATTGTACCAGTCATTTTTCATGATATAAATGTTGTTTTCTTGCTCTGAAAAAGGAAAACATACAAAAAATAAAAAAACTGGATATTTTAAATAAACTTGGGAAATTTGCATTTATTAACTGACATGAATATTTTATATTATCAATCAGAAGTTGAACAAGGCAAATTTTGGTAAAAAAAAGAATCAAGTTCACACTTAACTATGTTAACCATTCTAGTTATAACAAATATAAATGTCCACATGTGAACTGAAATATATTTTTTAAATTTTTTAATTTATTACAATTTAGCATGAAAATTCAAATAAACATTTGTTTTATCAAAGTGGGGTTATAACTGAGAAAAAATTATTTTCCACAAAAAAAATATTGTAGAATGTATTAAAAAAATGGTATTTTTAATTGAAAGTACAAAAGAAAGAAATATTTAGGCACTTAAAAAATATTTATTTTAATATTGTATTTTGTATATTTATTTAATATACTTCCAATGCTTACATTTAATTTAAATTTACACATGGGATTTATTCTGATATAAAATATAACTATTACAAAAAAGAAAAATAACATATTTTGAAAGTGTCCAGTTACTTCTCCACCCACCCACTGCAAATCTACAATGGGGAAATAGAGTACAAAATATAAAAGGATATAAAACAAGGTAAGTATTATAGTACAAAATGAAAATGAGCAGATGTTTTTTTTTTTTAAATAAGTTGCCACATCATAATGGCTGTATCATCAAAACAATCATTTAACATAAAAGCTTAGACTGTTTTCATTTGCACTTAAATCAAATAATTTTTTTTCAGTTATAATATTTTGCATTACTTTCCACTTCTCTAACTTAATATTAAATGCAAAAATTTAGAAAAGTTACCTTGTAGTTCAAAATTAAAAACAAAATTACAAATTAGATGAAATATACAAATAGAATAACAAAGGTAAGCAAGTTTAAAAGAAAAAGATAAAAATAAAACTTAAAATTCAAAAACTGAATAACCAAAATTGAATATCTATTTTAAAATTTAAGTTTGGTAACTTTTGGGGATCAACTCTACATAATTCAAAAACCTTGAGTCTATAAAACTTGTCTTTGGAATATACTTTTGAAGAAAATTTGTAAAAGACTTTATAAATTATCTGTTAGGTATGAAAGCTGATTGTAATATCAAAGCAATTTTAATCCTAACAGAAAATGCTTTGTTTTTGACTATAAAATTCAATAGAAAATGAGTTTACCTTTGGAAATATCTAATTTTCCTCCATTGACCAATTTATATATTGTTCATTAGTAATGTTCCTCAAGGAATTCATATTTGACCCGCTTGCCTCTCTGTAAAAAAAGCCAAAAATAAAAATGGAAAATCTGATCATTAAAAGACAGAAGCAGGAATGTAAAAAAAAAAAAAACTAGTTATGGCTATACTTTACAGCAACCTGACAAGAAAACATTTCACCACTGACCATCTGACATAAAAAAGAAAAAAATTAAGTGAACAAAAGAAAATTTATAAGTGTTAAAAAAGGCAAGTTCCAGGAATTATTTTGCAAATAGAAATGAATGAAAAAAATGTTTTTTTAATCCTTTTATCCCCAGTGAAGCAATAAAGCCACTAAGACACAAGTGTGGGACACTGTGTGTTAAAGAATATGAGAAAGAAAGAAAAATATTACTAAGGAGAGAAGAATAAAAGAACAAAAATTATTCTTAATTCTTGTTCTTTTATTGTTCAGAAGATAATGATTGACATTGATCTTCAAAAATTTAAATGCAAAGTTGACTGGGAAGCAAGAAGTCAGAAGAGAGTTCCACAAGTGAGAAGTGTGAGAGAAGAAACTATTAGCATAGAACTTACAGTTACATCTAGCCATTTCAAAATGTAAAATGATGAGATCATGTTACCAATCTAGTACTGTATTTAAATTTAAAGTCTAGATACCACAGAGGAAAGTTCATCAGAATAATTACCATGAAAGCATTTATAGAAAAAGCACAGGGAAGCTATGTGACAGCAATAGGAAAGTGATTGATACCAAGTCAGGACCAATAACATTGCAGGTTCTTCAGATTTTATCAAGAATCTCTAAATATATAGAAGAAACACCAAACCAGATGTGGCAGCAATATTCAGGGCAAAGACGAATAGTAAACTTATAAATATGTTAGAAAGATTCTGGCAAAATAGATTGTCTAGTATAACACAGTGAACCAACTTTCCTAGCAGCAGACCTAACAATTGATTTAATATAATCTTTTCACTTCATGTCAGCGGAAAAGCTTAGTCCAAGAATGAGTTACTCTCCTGGTGGTTAGCATCAGCCATGCTAATGATGATTAAAAGAGAGTAGTTTCATTTTGGAGGTGTTAAAATTAACAAGCCACTCCTTGCTCCAGTTAACAACAGATTGTAGGTCACTTTTTTAGATCAGCTGCCAATTTGACCTTATCAAACCAATCAGATTTACTGTTAAAACAGCATAGAGACTGAGTTGAGAACTGATGACATCAGGACTATCATTTATGAACATTAGGAACAATGTAGGTCCAAGGATAGAGCCTTGGAGAACACCTGCAATAATACAAAAAGATCTAGAAAAGTGGTCATTTAAGACCACTTTCATTTTGCGATTTGTTAAAGACTGACTCAGTTCAAAAGTTAATCCAGAAATACCATAACCTTTCAACTTATGAAGAGACCAGTATGCTAAACACTGGATATCTCAAAGGTGTTTGACAAAGCAACAGCTTCACCATTCTTATCTAAAGCTTGATCAACTCTTTCAGCAATAACCATTGATACATCAGCAGTTAATCTAGAGAAGTGAAAGCCATCTTGCTTATCTAAATGAAGACCTTACAATGTGAGATGTTTAACCGATTCAGAGTTAATTAGAGCCTCTAGTACTTTGCCAAAAAGAGGTAGAAGACTAATAGGCAGATAGAAGGATCAGACAGTTTGCCAGAGTTCTTAAAGACTGGAACTATAGAAGAGGATTTCCAGCAAGAAGCAGCAAAGTATTTAGAGAGAACAGGAGCACAGTTCTTAAGGATTATTGCAGAGATAGCATCAAATCCACATGCTTTATGAGGATCCAGATTAGGGATGCACAGGGTTATATGCATTTTACTCAATAGAGACTAAGTTCTAAGTGGAAAATCAGACAAAAATACTCCATAGTAGAATTTGAAGAGAATTTATGAGCAAAACATTCTGCCTTGTCAGCAGATGTTAACACCTCAAATTGAATGAAGAGAAAAGGAATAGAAGAAACTCTTATTTAGCACATTATTACAGAACTGCAAGTCGTCATGTGAACCAAACTTGTTAGAAGCTATATGTTGTCTCATGCTATCAGCAAGCAAAGACTTAACCTCTTTGAAGCTACATTTACAATTATTGTGAGCAGACAGAAATAGGCATCTGTAGTGATTGAAGCTATCATGCTGGTACACCTGGAGAAGTGATTCCTGTGTGCTATAGTGGCTAAACAGCCTGGTATGAACCAAGAAGATTTTGGTTTCACTTGGTATTTACGAGAAGGTACAAAAGCATCAATGATGGCTTTAACCCAAGAAGAAACCTCTTTTGGAAAGTAAACATTGAAATAAGTGTATAAATATAATAAGAATGAAATAGTAATTTAGAAGCATTATGTACATGTCAGAAGGAATGGATTACAGCCAAGAAAAAGACAATGGACTCCAAAGAAATAGTCACTATTTTGCTATAGAAGTATTTATATGAAAATTTTGGAACATAACATTAGCAAATGCAAAGCAATCAATGAGTGAAAAGAAAACCATAACCAGATTTTAAACATGCAAGTGATAAAAATTTCTCAGTCCAATCAAGAAGCCTTTAAAAAAAATTTAATGTTTAGTCATTTGGTCAGATTTGGTGTATACAGTGGAACTGAGAACTTTTCAACATTTGCTCATATAACTAGTGAATTTTTTAACACTGATTCTTATATAAACTACAGTTTAGCAAATTTGATTTTATGCTTATAATCTGAAAATAGCCTCTGCAACATTTCAATAACAAAGTAATCCTTTCATTATTCTTTTAAATAGTTGCTAAACAATACATATCATTTGGACATTGGGGTCCTCACTTATTGATGATGATGATAATGGGAGGGGCCAGGGCATGAAATTGATTTTCTTTGGATTAATTTGCTTTCCTTCTTTTTTCTTTCCAGATTTCAGTTATGTAAGCTCAAACCTTTTTTTGGATACTCTGTGTTCTGTAATGGTGTTAAATCTTATTTTTAGGGGAGCATGCATATCTTCTATCAACAAGCTGGGAAGAGGTCAACACAAAGTTCAAGGGAGGTTGATAAAAACCAAACATGGGAAGGGAAATATGCCAACTGTCCACAAAATAAGATTCAACAATATTACGGAACACAACATCCAAGGAAAATCAGCAATTTCATGGATGAAAAGTTGTAGAGGTGGAAAAACAACAAAGATAAGGAAATTAGCCCAAAGAAACCACATAAAACAATCATTAAAAACTATTGTTGAAATCATTAAAACAGAATGGTGAATTAATAATCAATAGAAACTACAAAAGCACTGCATGTCATATAATGATCAACTGATTAAGCAGTAATTTCATCTTTACTATGTGGAACAGCTAAGAATAAAAAGATATGGAATTCAACATAAAAAAATATAGAAAACTGCTATTACTTATCTAGGTTGCAAAATGTGCTCTAATTTTAAAGAAACTTTGTGAAGGTGCCTTAAAATACATTTTCAAGTAGAAAATAATTCAATATTGGAAAATAAAAAATATTTTTTGAACATAAAAATTAGTGATAAAATTGCATAAAGTAAAAACAATTAGCAATGATAAAGCCTAACAAACCAAACACATTCACCAACAAACAGTGAAATTCTCAAGCATGCTTTTCTAATCACAACTTACCATATTTAATAGTGTACAAAATCCCCCCCCCCACGTTATTTCAATATGAATTATTAAAAAAAAATTGTTATCTTTTTTAAAACTAATATTCACTCAATTCAAGGCCTAAGAGCCACTCAAAGCAGAGGGTTACTAGATGTGGCTGTGGTAAGCCTATACAAGGAGGGATTAAAAGGTGCATATTATGAAAAAATGTATGATAGATAACAGTTGACCCTAGATTCAAAGATGCTAAGACTGTTGTGATTGGGGGAGCATCCTTTCAGGATTTTGTTCTACAATGTATCAGTTCTTTGGAAGAAGTTGTCCAAATTGGAATTTCCTCCTTACTAATGGGATACAGTCCAATTCTATCAGAAAAAAAAATCTTCCCATGATTTATAGCAAAAAAAAAAAAATGACTAAACAACATCTAGCCCAAAATCAATTCTGTGGTGACAGAAATATTCATAATATTCCCCCAAATTTTTATATTGGCCTCTGGAGCTATCAATAAAATATTTTATCAATTTAATAATAAGTAAATGTTCATTAACATAGTTGGACATGATTCTCTGTCAAGTGTAAAACATACCTGCTCTGAATATCTCAATTCAACATAACAAATAATTGTACATTTATTACAAATTTATGAAATTCTATCATTTGGTGAAAAGAGGTGGGTTTTGTATGCCATCAAATATTATATTAAGTGCCCAGAAAATAAAAGCAAAGGATAATCTTTTACTATTGGATGCAACAACAAGCAAAAAAAAAAAAAACAAGCAAATCATTACATCTGTACAACCAACTCAATCGTTGTTCATGAAGAATTTGGTATGGTGAATTTATTTAGCTTCATTGAACATCACCAATTATTTCATTTGGTTTAGACAAATTTCATTGTATTATGATTTTTTGAATTATATGACATAAGAAGCTTATTCAAATGTTATATTTCCATACAGTTTATAAAAAAATTTAAAAAGCATTTTTTTTTTGGAGATAATTAATTTCACTGATTATCTTAAATAACCAAAATAATAGTTATGGATTATAATATAAATCTTTGTTATTTCACATTCATAAAAAAATCATTCCTGGAAAGCTAAAAAAAAATAAAAACTTGTACTATTTTAAACATAACCAGAACTAAAAAAAAATCAAACTTTGCTGATAAAATTAAGGCTACCAACTTAAATAAAAACCTTCCTTCACTTCTCAATGCTATAACAATTCTTTTACTTTCACTAATGACTAAGTTTTTTGTTTTCTGTCTACTCACATTAAACTGTCAGCAATTTTTAACCTTTGTGCCCACAAAAAAATGGGGTATCAAAATGACAGCTTTTCCCTTGACATCACTATTATTTTAACTACTTTCACTCCTTGGCAATGTTTATTGTTTTAAAAAGTGATTATTAGAATTTTAATTAAAAAAGAAAACTAACCATATGAAAGTGAATTTATACATTTTCTTTGTTCTTGAGAATTTGCAAAAAAACATATTAAACATTATTTATATATTAGATTGTTTATTTGCAAGTATAATTTTATATTTACAACATAAAAAATATTCAAAACAACTGCAACTCAATGTTTATCATTTACCAATTTATAAAGAAATAAATATGAAAATTTTTTATTCATAAATTTATAAACATTTACTAAATTATAAAAATATGTGAACTGACTATAATGAAATCTTTATTTTTTACCGTTTTATAAAATTTAAATCGATTGACAAGTAACCAATGTTTTACTAACCAATCTAATAAATAATGTTTACTTCAATATTGTTGTTATAAGTTCTCAAGAACAAAAAAATCCAATTTGATATGTTTAGATTTTATTAAAATTATAATCATCGCTTTTTAAAACAATAAACATTATCTGAGGAGTGATGGTAGTTAAAATAATAGCAGTGTCAAGGGAAAAAGTGTCTTTTTGACACAGTTTTTTTTTTTTGCAGGCACATTTCAGAATTATTTCAGAACAATTTATAGAAATAACTATTGACATAAATAAAATAATAATATTATATTTCTGACTTAGAGAAGAAAAAAAGACTGGAAAATAGCCAAAAATAAGCTTTAGGAATTTTGTATAAATACATTTAGTATATAAAATATAATGAAAGTATTCATCACTTTAAATTGCAATATTAATGTTGGGAAAAATCATGTTTATTTTAGTCAACCTTTAATTCATTTCATATTCAATGAGATTTTAAAAAACTCACAGCTACAATAGTATTTTTAAAATATGAAAATAATAAGATTGGAGTTAAATATGTTAGTTGAAAATTACTACTAACCTACAGGCTAGTAGTAATTCAATTATTCAATAATTAGCTAAT
This sequence comes from Acanthosepion pharaonis, assembly GCA_903632075.3. Classification (NCBI taxonomy): domain Eukaryota; kingdom Metazoa; phylum Mollusca; class Cephalopoda; order Sepiida; family Sepiidae; genus Acanthosepion; species Acanthosepion pharaonis. Next base: position 932,450 of record CAHIKZ030000437.1, read on the forward strand.
TAACAACAACTATGTCTAATACATGAAATCAGTTATTATTTATTGATCAGATAGCAGAGAAAATGTTTATGTAGAAATCAATTAGAAAGTGATTTCAACTTTTACAAATATACTAATCAATGAAGCATAAAAATACTAAATATGTTAGGAACAAAATAACTCAGAGAAACAATTTTGATAATATTAGAAAGTTTTATTCCACAGTGTTGTGCTTGAGGTGTAAAGCAATGAAAGAATTAGCACTAAAAATTTTGAAGTTGTCTTAAAATTTTAGCATAGTAACAAGTACATTTTTGTTTCATATTTCATGAAATAAAAGCAAATAATGTGAGAAATTTAGGTCTATAAATATGATAAAAATTCGGAAATAAAAATTTTGAATATAATAAAAATTATTGTTTCCCAATTATTCATTAATTTTTTTCAAAATTATTTTCAGGATTTGTTGATAAATGTTTTTGTAAAAGTTGACATCACTGATTTGATTTCTACACAGATTTTCTCTGCTTTCTGACCGATAAGAAATAATAATTGATTGCTGGTATTAAATAGAGTTGTTAATTAGCTAATTATTGGATATCACTGACAAGTGCCTTGCTGAACATTTTCTCAATAATTGTAAGTTAGTAGTAATTCATCATTACCAATTAGACCCAGAACAATCACGATGAATAGATGTTCCCTCACGGAGGCTCTATGCTTTGAGCACCTATTAAGACAAATTCAACCCAGACCTCATGGAATTCATACATAGAATCCATCAATAAAGATGCTGGAAAAATGGCTGGTTCCCTGTACTGCTCCAGTAAGTACTTAATTCCTCCTTTTATCCACTACAAGAGTCAAATCAGGCCAAAAATGCCATATATAAGCAGGAGCTGTGCAGTTTCCACTTTCTAGTCTCAATAGAGTCTAAAAACATCTCTGCATACTTGTGGGTGATGAATTATTTTCCACCCTACAACCCCTTTTCTCACAGGTGAAACATAGCTGCTTTATCACTAAGACAAATTCCATTCCTTAATTCCACCAGTTCTAACCTCCATATCTAAAACCTACCATGCTATGCATATTGTAGCGAATCACCCTTATTCCCTTCGTATTCCACTGGTTAGATGTAAGTTCCACTCAAGCAGCTTTTTCCCCACAAACCACTGCTTTGTGGAACTGACTCCTAAGAGGATGCTTCCCCAATCACTACAATTTTAACCTGTTCAAATCTAGAGTTACCTGTTATCTTCCCCACATATCTGCATAAATTGTGCATTTTACTCTTTAATCTTCTACCACAAGTGGCTCTCAGGCCTTGTATTGGGTGAAAAAAAATTATGCAAAAAAAAATATGCCAAAAAAATTTAGGGCTAAGACACTAGCCACAATTTGTGTGACTGCTCAGATTTCAGTTAGGATAGCCTTGTTTAGAAGTCATTTTTAAATGTCACCATTATTCATCTAGCATATCATGAGCCAGGTTGTCAATAATGGAATTTCAAAAACTTTGTTGAGAGCCAGTCATTTAAAAAGCTGTTTCATCAAACTTTTCTAATAAAAATCACATGATTCTGACAATTCTAAAGAAAACTATCAGTGCTGTTAAAAGTTTTAAAAAGACATTCTAACATAGAATACTTAAATACAGAATTTTGTTTTTAAAGCATCACAACCCAAATAATGATTATAAAACAGTAAGCCTTCTTTTTCCGGACCTGAAAGAAACTCAAACAAATAACAACAATCTAAAAATGAGTGTCAAAAAAAAAAAAAATGAATATACCTCATTGGATTCTGTTTCGTAAGGGTAATTGTTCAGCAAAACAATTTCACTGTCTTCCATCAATGGATAATTAGAACTGACTAATTAGCAAAAAAAATTAAATCATAAGAAAAATGGATCAATTGAAAGAATCCAGTCTCTACCAGCAATAACCAAGGAAAATTATCACCTCAATGAATGTTGAAAAACAGGCTATCAAATTTTTTAAATCTTGTAATTAATGTAATCAAATAGTTATGAAGTCAAAAAGCATTTTCATAGATTAACAAAGTTGATCATTTCTATTAAGAAAATAAAGAAAAATTCTTTGAAAGAAGTTAATTACTGAATTTAATTCTCATAAAATATCAAAAGAATAATGGTGGGAAAAATCAATATTAATTTTATTATAAATTTTTAGAATTTGTTCTCAGTTTTGACCAAAGATTCATAAAATAATTTTCTTAAATTATGTACAAATACATGAAAGTATATTGATTTTTTTTTAACCATGTCCCTTCAAGATGTAGACAGTTTTGGTTTTCCACATCTTTTTTCTTTAAAAATCTGTAAACTGCATTGACATGATTTTTCTTGTCAAGCTGAATGGTTTCCAGTTGCCTACTTCACATTTTTAAATTCAAAGTTGCCCCTCTCCTAAACTGGTTACCAATCAAAACTAAAGAGTCCAGTCTATTCTGTTTACTTAACCCATAGCGGGAGAAAGAAGAGACAGATTCATTTTTTTTAACAAGGGTATAAATACAAAGTGAATGGAAGGAATTTGAACTCAGTTTGTCAATTCCATTTTCTGCTCCACCAAACATTATGCCACCTACACTTACAGAAGTTGATTTTTGGTTGATATTGTTTAGCAGCAGATGGGTTATTTAATGCTGAAATCTAAATATTTTGAATACAATTTTATATCTTCAACTAAATATATTTTTAACACAATTGTATGCCTTCAACTACAGATAAAATGTATTGTTAGTCATTTTGCTTTGAAATGTATTGTTGGTAATTCTATAAAAAGTTAAGGTTGATAATTTTTAATATAAAAATGTATTGCTGGTATTTTTACAATAAAAATGTATTGCTGGTATTTTTACAATAAAAATGTATTGCTGGTATTTTTACAATAAAAATGTATTGCTGGTATTTTTACAATAAAAATGTATTGCTGGTATTTTTACAATAAAAATGTATTGCTGGTATTTTTACAATAAAAATGTATCTTTATGCTTTCATAGTATTTTGTTTTTGTTTGGGAGGTCACTATTTGCCCACAGCTGAGACCCTAACAGGTGCTACCACCCTGGGTTAGTGTGGACCTGTGAACAACAGCAATTAAGAGGTAGTTCCATGCTCCTCAAAACCTTCAATCTTCTGATCAGAGGCCTTGCTGCCGGAACATACAGAAGTGATATTTAACATAAAAAGGACAAAACAATGGCTACACAAATCTAATTAATGAAATGTCAAATAACAATCATACATTAAACATGTTCATTAAAATTTGTAAAAGCTCATACAATTCACTTGACAATTGTTCAAAACAAAATAGTCTTTTTAGCCTTCACATCTTGTCTATAGTTTTCCTTTAAACATTGTTCAATTTCTAAACTTATCTTTAAAGTTATTTGTTAGGCTTTAATTACTCCATCTTTTATTGTATCAAAAAAAAAAAAAAATTATTTTGAGTGTGACAATAAAATTCCATTAACTCCTAAAGGGTTACTCCCCAAGAAATTAAATATACCATATATCCTTGTTTAACATGCGATGTTTATTTGACTACAGTAAATAGATATATAGTTTGGTCAACAGCATAGCCAGGGCCAGCAGTATATATGCTGTTATATCTTGTGTATGATGCAACCCCCCCTTAAAATTAACTTCAAAATTAGGTCTTCAAAAGTCACATGATATGTGAGTTTATATGGTAACTAATTTAAAAAATATTAACATGTCTACTTATTCTCTTAGTTACTGCAGACAATTATGACCAGGGTAATACAGGGTGTCAAAAAAGTCATGTTGCAATTGGTAGAAAATTTAAACTTGTGAAATAGCAACCAGAGGAAATTTGCATGACATCATCTTTCATAATTTAACCAATAGAATTTACTAATAATATTGTCACATATAGAAACACTATTTCATTTGGTATAAATATAAAAAGATTTTCAATGGTAATGTGACTTTTGGGACACCCTGTACAAGCTTAGCTCCAAGGAATCATCCTTTAAAGGCAGCACTTCCCATTACTTGCACACATGATAACAAGTTCTGTAACCCATTAGGATCTTAGGGACACTACATGTACTGTATTCATAGTACCAGTGAATGTATCTAGAGCAAGACAGCTTAGCAGAATTAGTGCTTCTTCTGCCTTATTTATTTATGTATTTATTTATGGGAGTTTAAATTCTTCTAGACTGACTGACACACAAGGCAAGAGAACCCAGTCTGCCCTGAAATTTAACCCATATCTGAGGGAAGTGCAAATTGAATTAAATTGATTTGCTTAGAATTTGAGTTCTGCATACCAATTCTACTTCCCGCATGATTAACTACTTCACTACCTGCACATTCAAAAGGAGTAGGGTCAGAGTTAATCCCTGATTCATCCCAAAACAAAAGTGCCAAGGGAACCGAGTATCTGCTGTTATGCATTCCATAGATGCAGATAAAAAAGGCCTTATGCCAAAATTCTGTTTCAGTGGCAGGACAAATAAATATGTAGATTACAGGTTCTCTTCAGATTTCTCTCACTCATTTTCCACTTAAGGTTACAATTCTCTTAAATTGCCAACATGCAGGCACCAATTATCTCTTTTACAATACAAATATTGCTTTTATAGATGCTTACAGAAAATTAAATCTTGATATTATGTGTATTTCATAAATATGTATGTAATATAACTTATCAGCACAGAAAGCGGCATTGCCATTGGGAAATGTATGAATCCAACTCTTCTCTCACTAACTTAGGTTGGCAACCAGTCTAAGAGAAAGACAACTTTGAATTCAAAACCAGTTGGGTGTGGAGCTAAAAGCTCCACCCCATAAAAACCTACTTGCTATGGAAATTGTAGCAACAACAGTGAGCTGAGGCTGTGGCCCTGTACTCCACAAGAAGGTCTCCAGACAACATGTGTATTTCTTTACTAATTCAATATTAACCCTACAACCAAAATCATGGACATGTAATCCACCCAGAAAAAAAGCAATCAGCAAATCAAGTTGAAAGTTTAGTCAAAATGTCTTTCTTCACTTGTATACTAATGTCTTTAAGACATAAATCCAACTTTCTTGGTAGTCTGTTCTGCTGACATTGACTGGCATCAAATAACCATTGTTCCTAGTCAGGATACTTTCTCTGCTGACATAGAAGTCAATAGAAATCTATTATGAATTATTTTGAGAGAGAGAGAAAGACACAGTAGTCAAACACTTCTCTTTGCTGATTGAAATGATTTGAAGGTCAAGTTATCACACTTTGACACTCTCATTTCTGTGTCATGAGACTGACTCATTTAACTCTGGATGATAATGAATTTGATTATCACAATGGAAGAGAATCACATTAACATATATATTCATGTTTATTAGTTCATTAGAAAAGCCACCAATTAATTAAAAGGTAAAATGCATTCAGTAGTTTGGTAGAAATAATTATTTGCTTTTGACCGAAGAGATTTAAAAAAAATAAATAAATAAAAAGGATGAAACAAAACCAGGTGTAAACCAATCAGAAGCAAAAAGTGAAAATACAGATTGTTTACAGGTAAACTCATAAGTATGAACATGAAATCGGTAAAAAATTAAAAAAATACATCCCATAATTTCTGGGAGTTTTCCTTATTTACATACAGACTATTGTCCTCATCTTTGTTGTTGTTATCACAATGTTTTGGCTGCTGTGCCCTCCAGCCTTCATTAAGTAGATGTCAACCCAGTTAACCTACAAGGAATTCCAAACTAAAGCCTTTATTTAAGCTACTGCTGCTTGTGATACTAAGCAGTGACACATTAGCATTCATTAACAGGTTAGGATTAAGGCTCCAAGTTCTACACAGAGAATTGTCCTACTGGACAACAGCCTTGTGTAATAAAATGTTGGTCTATGAATTTGCTGACATAGCAATTGTGAGTTCAATCCCTTGGCTAGGCAGTGTGTACTTGGACTCAGTATAAAACAGGGTAATAAATAACTAAATAGTACTAAGAATAAGAATTAGATGAGATATCCCTAGACATGGGCAGTGGAACATGAACTGCCTACCCACATAGATTAAATAAAGGGTTTCATTTGTAATTCCCTGTAAGCATGTCCTCAAAGAAGTCAAGTTACTATTTGATGATAGAATGAAATAGTGTATAGCATCTCTCAAGTTTGATTTTACAGATTATTGGTAGCTCTGTAAGTATTTTAGAGATTATTGGTAGCTCTGTAAGTATTTTAGAGATTATTGGTAGCTCTATAAGTATTTTAGAGATTATTGGTAGCTCTGTAAGAGTGTGTGCTGAACAACAGCAAATCCTCAATCCCTCCTCTATTTAATCAATTCAAAGTCCTGAAATCTACAGCAGATAAGATGGAATGCTTTGATTGGAAATCCTCTTCCAGCTCAATATTCAACTCATCAGGAGTATCCACACCAGATTTCCACCCTAAAACTGAGGCTGAGTGATATGCACATAATCCCATTACAGGTCTATGGCATTATTTCTAAATTAGACTCCCATAAGGTCTGACGGGATCCCAGCTGTCATCCTAAAGAAATGTGCTCCACTTCTCTCCAAATTCTACAACTATTACCTCGCTGCTTCCTGCTTTCCAGCTTGTTGGAAGTTCTCTGTAGTCCCTGTTTTTAAGAACTCTACAGAATCTTCTGATTGCTCTAACTATTGCCCTATTAGTTTCCTACAAATTTTCAGCAGATTATTTGAGGCTTTATTCAATACTGAAGTGGTTAAGCATCTTACCTCTCACAACTTACTCACTGACAAACAATATGGCTTCCATTTTGTTCTACCACAGATGTGCTTACAGCCATCACTGAATATGTATATCAAGCATGTAAAACAAGATGAAAACAGCAAAGCTCGAGCTGTAGCCCTAGATATTTCGAACACGTTTGACATGCTGGTTTTCTATATAAGTTTCAGGGCTATGGACAATTCTTTGGTTTGTTTTGGTTTTATGGCATATCAACCTCAATGGGTTATTTAATGCCAACAAAATTTTTATTGTTGGTAATATTTTTTTTTAAATCTATTTCTGGTAAAAATTCCATTTCTGGTAATAATTTTCTTTCAAATATGTATCACTGGTAATATTTTTATTTTTTTCAAAAAATGTATAGCTGGTAATATTTGTTTTTCAAAAATGTGTTGCTGGCAACATTTGGTTTTCAAAAATGTATTGCTGGTAATAATTTTTTTACAATGTATTTCTGGTATTAAAACCTATTTTTACACTTTCATAGTGTTTTGAACCCAGTTACAATTCCATTGAATAAGGTTTTGCATCTTGATTATGTAATGTATTATGAATTATAAATTTTTACATTTCCAAAAAAATTTTTTTTCTTTTATATGGGTGAAGTGTCCATCTTTTGTTGCTACTTTCTTGTTTGATTTTTCTCCCTTAGTTTTACCATTCAGTTCTTTTAATGAACTTTGTCTAGATGATGATCTTTCCCTTGTTTGTGATGGGCTAGGGATTTGTTCCTCTATGTCCATTTTCCTTGGTTCTTCAATAACAGTTTCGTTATTTTTTTTGTATCTTTTCATTCTCTTGAGAATGTTTCGATGTTTCTATTTCTTGGATTTTATTTTTTTCGCTTTGACTTTTCAGGTTTAATAGTTTTGTAGATGTAGAGTCATTTTTGTTTGTGGTTGATGATATAGGGTTTGTTTTTCCATCAGGTTCTTTTAATGATCTTTGTATAGATGATGACTTTTCCTTTGATTGTGATGGGCTAAAGTTTTGTTCCTCTATGTCCATTTCTCTTGATTCTTCACTAAAAGTTGAGTTATTTTATTTATGTACCTTTTGATTCTCTTGAGAATATTTAGAGGTTTCTATTTCTTGGATTTTTGTACTTTGGTTTGGAATTTTCGGATTTAATTATTTTGTACATGTAGAGTCTTTTTTGTTTGAGGTTGACAGTACAGGATTTTTTTTGTCTATGGGCGTTTGATTTATGAGTGATATACTACATTTTAGTAGTTCTACTAAACTTTTTAATTCATTAATAAGAGTTATAAGATCTTGGCTTCTTAATGCATTACTTTCTTGGATGACTTTTTGTTGATTTGATATTTTAGTGATATTTGCATATGATGCTTGAAGTGAATTAGATTTAACCTGTTTCCTGGCTTCTTGGAATGAGATATTTTGTGTGTATTTTCTTCTAATTATTTCCTTTTCCTTTTTCCAAATGTTACACTCTTTAGAGTCTGCTGAATGTTTTTCTTTACAGTCTGGACATAAAGGAGGCTTACACAAGGTGATTCATCATGTTCATTTTCCAGTTCCCCACATCTTTGACAGACTGATGGTCTCGTACACACATTTTTAACATTTATAACATCTACAGGGATAAGGAATGTATGGCTCTACCTTGGCTATAGTGTAACCTATCTTTATTTCTTTTGGTAGAGTCAGTTTGTCGAATGTCAAAATATATGTGTTGGTGTTTATTACTGTGTCATTTCTTTTTACTTGCATTCTTTTTACCTTCGTTACTCCTTGCTTTTTTAGGGTGTCATCATTTTCAATTTCTTCTGATGAACAAAGTGACAGTTCTGGGCATTTTATTACTCCTTTTGATGAATTAAGGAATTGATGGGGGTAGGCCTTAACTTTATTGCTCTCAATTTGCTTGATTTTTAGCAATTTCTCTGCATCATTTTTGGATATCATTTGAATTAATAGAGTATTATTTTTCTTTATTTTTTTAACAGATTGTGGTTTGATCATGTCTGAAATAACCCTTTGCAACACGAAAGGAGACACTTTTGATTTATCACCCTTTACTGAATCGACAACAATGAAAATTGAAAATTGATGTTTTTCTATTTCATTTTCGCTTTCAGAAGTCTCATATTGTCTCTTGGTTCGCTTATAAGAAGTATCCATATAATTTTAATTTTTGTATTCGCTGTCTGTGCTCCCCACCCACCTCGGAGTTCCTTCTTAAGGGACACTATCAGGGGGGACTAATCCCAATCGCCCTAATCTGCCAGGGCTACACTGACAGTATAGTTGTGATGAGAGTGGATATGAGCACCTGGACTCCCCCACCATATCTACCCAAGTATAGTATGATGTAAGGTTTCATGGTCCTGTCGGACCCATTACCTATCATCCAAACTGGCCCTTGCCACAATGTGACTAGCCAATTGGAATGGATTGGGCTATTCCATCTGCCTGTCTATCTAGAAGTTTCCACAACATGTCACTTCATGACATGTTGTGGAAACTTCTAGTCATTTTACACCAGATCAGGAGTCACTCAATCACCAGGACTCTGTCCCCAGGCAACACGGGTTGCCACTCATGGCAAATGGGTGGCCCCATTTAGAGGAAATTTTAGTTTTTTGAAATTGGGTTTTGTGAATGTGCACTTTATATACTGCAATTTGTGTTGATGGTATTATTATTATTACAAAAAAAACATTCTTACATTTTCCTAGTATTCCGATTCCAGATCAAGGGAGAGGGGGAAACTATTAACCCATAGCTGGGATCCTAACAGATGCTGCCACCCCGGGTCAGGGTGGACCCGGGAACAACAGCAACTAAGAGGCGGTTCCACACTCCTCAAAACCTCCTGATCAGAGGCCTTGCTGCTGGATGCAGTTTATCATCATACCCAGAACAGCAATTGTTTGATTTAATCCAATCATTCCTATAAAATCGCAAAATGAAGGTCATTCTGAACAGGCATACTTCCAGATTCTTTTACACAAACATAGGTGTCCCTCAAGCTCTATCCTGGGTCCTATACTGTTTCAAATCTGAAACATTGTGAGGACAATAGTCTGGGTGTAACTAACTACACCCCATATTAAAGATGGCATTAAAATGTAATATATTTTCTTAAAAGTTGCATCATTTTAAAATAGCTAAATTAAGAAAAGTGTAAAAAAAAATTAATACTCTTACCTAGTTTATAATGCTTTCACAAATTTTTAATCAACAAAAAGTAATTTTTTTGATAGTGCTGTATACAAAAGAAAAAAAAAGAAAATTAAACTAATTGCTGAATTTTAATATTTTTTTACAAGTTAGTAGAATTATGCTATTTTTTAGATTGCCTTATAAGAGAAATACAAACTTAATTTAAAAAATTAAAATTACCTATTCACTTTACCATACATTGACAAAATGTTAATTTCTCCAATATCAGGTCATATTTGATATTATGGTTTATAAGCCTATGAAATTAGGAGTTATATGCCACTTTTCTTTCTAGAGTGATCAAAACTTGAAAAATAAAACCTAATTATTCTAATTCAGAATGTTTTTATTTGTTTAATAGATTTGGGCAATCAGTGTAAAAAATATTTCTTTACAGTATAATTCTTAATAAAATAACTAGTTTTACTTCACACAACATATTTTATTTTAGTAGAAAAAATTAAACATTGAACCTGAATTGCATTGATGGGCCAAAAGTTATAGGATAGGAGACTAAGTATTATGTAGGATCCTCTCTAGCCCAACAAGTGCAGCAACACAACAGGACTTCATTTCTACAAGTGGTCAGAAAACCTGTAGAGAGATGTTAAACAATACCATCTCGATAACTGTCCACAACTCCCAGATATTTATAGGTACAAGATCTTGCATATAAATAAACTTCTCAACCACACCCAATGTGCTTGATTGGGCTCATGTTGGGAAAATGTAGTAACTACACCCTTCATTGGAATTCTCCAGAATGATCCTCAAATCAATTCTGGTCAACTTATTATCCTTCTGGGATAACCCATCATTGCTGTGGTACATGGATGCAAATGATCATAAAGCAGCACAACATAACAGTCACTGGTCAAGGATATTTTTTGAGGGGTGAGGAATCAGCAAACCCAACCCATGCAACATGAATACACCCTACACTATTAAAGTACCATGACCAACATGAATGTCGCTTTGGTGTCGACACCACACCATGACTCATTAGACTATGTCACATGTTGCCAATCATCTTAGTGTTGTGGTGTTAACAAAGGCACCCTGGTAAGTCCTCTTTACTTATATCCCTTGGACATTGAACTGGCCTACTGGATGTGCATCTGGTACTTCCTGCATTGAATGTAAATGTGATTTGAGCCAGTGTTGCTTGTCTCTTACCACAGGCAGTTCTAACCAGATGCCACTGATCATGATCCAGAATCAACAACTGCACTATTTGTAGTAGGTGGTGATACCTTCCATCTGGTATTTCCAGTATATGGTCCTCTGTAGATTGAGAGATGTCAAAACTGCCAAGTTCAAAAATGGAATGTCTCATCCATCTAGTATTCAATTATTATGCCATATTTGAACACTTCTAATTCATGTTGCCTTGCTATGAGCAACCTATAGATGGTTTTTCCACTGACTCACCACATGTCAGAGCATAACTGATTTAGGTTTAGGTATTTCTAAGATATCAAGGTATGATGGTGCTACCTACCATTACCTATACCTACTGCCAACCCATGACTTTTGGCATATCAGTGTATAAATATTTGGCAATGATATTCTGAGAACCTAAAGTAATTATTTTAGTGAATCATTTTACTAACAATTATTGCCATGTGACACAAAAACTAGTCAGTACATTATTCAAACAAATTAGCCATAAATAATCAGTGCCTTTTGTAGTCATTTGCCACTTATATCATGAAAGGAAATTGGTGTCTCGTTTATGTAATAAAGTCATTTCAGTATTCAGAGTGGCTGTTAATAGAAACATTACCACTCCTTATTCTGTATATTGTTTTATTAATAGGAAGATAATCTGTTTTTTACTTGCTATTCTCTACATACAAGAAGTTTCAATGATTTTTTAATATGTAAAATTGGCAAGATTCTATAAAAATTATTAAAATTAGAGAAAATTCTATAAAAATGATAATATTCAACATGGTCTTCTACTTTTCTTCAAGTATTTATACTGAGACACAAAGAAAAACTTAAAATCACCAATTTAATGTATATCTATAAAGTTTAAAATGAGAATCTATCTTAACAAATAACATTTAAATTTGCATAACTTCTAACGGATGTAGCTTATTACAAAAAAAAAAGGCCTCAATGTCTCTTCTTTAACAAGAACTAACATTATTTAAGTCTGTATATTCAAACTTTTTGGAAATGTAGTTTACTAAACAGGGTTTAATTTTTATTATATACCTTGCTATGTTGAGCAGTATTTCCATCCTGGTCATTATACCCACAGTATTTCGACCATTGTGCACTCTGGTCTTCTTCAGGTGTATCTGGTAAGCTTCTTGAAATTTTGAACCAAACCTATATTCAAATCCATAGGGCTGATTATTTTCATCCCACTTTGCATTCTTAAAGGATATTTTATATCAGGCTTTTTCACAAGTAGAGTATGCGACTTTTCAGCACTACCAGAGACAGAGATTGAAATTGCATCTGCCAGGGAATTAGATATGCTTTAACCACACGATTATTCAAGAGAGAATCTAGTGGAGTATTTCTAGAACTTTAAACTTAAATGTTTGTCCTCAGCTGATGGTACTGGTTGAGTGTGTTGTCACAGCTGCTGGCAATTCAGAGTCTAGTTGTGCTGAAAAGTCCCAATACTCTAGTTCAGTGGAAGAAATGGTCAAACACAAAAAATGAATAAAACAGGTCAGTATCAAATGATGTGAAATATCTCCTAAATAAAGAAAGTGGAGTGAGACCAATCTACAAACATGGATAAAGGATTTGTTTCAAAATTCCAAGAAGTGTACTGAGGACAAATGCAGATACCTGAAGAAGTGCAGAGGGTGCAAGGGTTGAAACATTATGAGCATAACAACTAAGATAAGTATGCTGGTACAGATAACAAGGTGTGTAATAATGATAATTATTCAACTCAAAAATTTTAACAAAGTTTATTTTTTACCGACTTTTATGTTCACTTCTTTGATTAGTGAAAGCTTCTACCAACTCCACCCAGAAAAGCACAAATTAAGAAATTATATTTAGCATAGGTAAATTTAGACAATCCTTGACAACTTACCTCCTTTGGACTTCCTTGCAAACTATTTCGGATGAGCTCAGCTGGTATAGACTAAAAGCGTTGATGCCATGATTTGCTAAGATTTTCATTTAGTCAGTGTAATAAAGATATAATAAGCAATTTTACATGATATAAACCAGAATGTCTCAGACTGCAATGTGTGTGCCTCCATATACAGTTACCTCCAAAAATATTTCCTGGTATTTACATTTAGATGTGTTAAACAACTTAGAACTGATATAATGGAATATGCATACACCTGTGTTCCCCCTCACTGGAATATGATTGGCTGGTGTCCATCATAAATACCAACGGACGTGTAGGTACGACAGAGTGAGAGCCTTAGTCTGAGAGCTAAGTCTATAACAACGCCCATTGGACTACGCCATTGATCTACACTTCTTACCTGTGACTACGACGCGTACCAGTCGTTTACTGCTACCATATTCTACTTGGTTATAGTAGCCAAAACTACTTAGCTACTTCGTTCAAATATATCCCTTTCCGGGACATATCAAGAACATACCACATTTTTGTATCAGATCACACCATTTTTAGGTGAACAATAGTCTTAAAGTAAATAAAATTTAATATTTGGTTGCATAACCCTTAACTTGCAATAACTGCATCAAGCCTGCGACCCAGTGACATGCACCAAACTGTTGCATTCTTCATTTGTGATACTTTTCCAGACTTTTAATGCATCCTTTTTCAGTTCTTGTTTGTTTCATAGATGAAAAAAATAACACATCTAAATGTAAATACCAAGAGGAAATTAAAGCTGAAATTCTGAACTCTTGTCTCATATTCATCTTTAACCCAAATGTCTTCAATGAATAACGAAAACAAAGGAATTGGCCTTGCCATTCCAATACTCTTGGAGGAGACTATATATGTACATTCAAAATGATTATCAAAGCTAGAGAAAAAAAAAAAATAAGTAAGAAAAATAAGATTTCTTTAATTAAAACTTAACTTGTACAACTCAGAGATTTGCCAATGAAAATACTTGGAACTCTATAGTGACAAGACAGCTCTAATATAGGATTTTACAAGCAAGTAATTGTGTTGTACTTTTAGTACAGATGAAAAAAATTAATAGGCGACTTTTTCTTTCCTTCATTTGCTGGGTTAAGAAAATAGATTTAAAAATGATAGATAAACAAAAATGCAAAATAATATGAAAGTGGTCAGACAGCAGAAAGGAACATTGTTTAGGTGCAGCCAAAGTGACCATATTTGTGAATAAGTGGAGTCATTTGAGCCATTTATAAATAAAGAGATTGAGAACTAGAAATCAACCAAGAAGAAATTCTGATGAGCCATATGATCCTACCAAATAAGGAAATTCCATTATTAAAATCATAACTGAAAGAATTGATGGAAGTTATATCCTTTATCTAAAAACCTTATCTAATGTCCTTCACATAGGGCTCAATGCAGTTGTAACCATTTCTCTGAGGGAATTCTGTCATTTCAATTCTGTCTTTGAAAATCTAACCAACTTTTATCACATTTCTTATTCTAGTTGCCACCTTGATGAAGCAGATAAACATGAAGAAAATGAGAATAACTTTTGTATAAAACAGAATACCAGTTAATATTGTTTCTCTTTCTTTCATACATGTTCACTAACTAATGGTCCCATGATTGAGTAGAGGAAAGTATGACCAAACTAATCAAATTCAGTCTATTTCTGATGCATGTGAGACTCAACATTTATATTGCTATTAAATTTGTAAAACTTCTCTATAAAAAGAATCCTTGTAAATATATATGTACTAATATGGAAAAGAATGAAGATTTTCAATAATATATGCATATTATTTGGAATGCACCTTTTGAGTTGGACAACGTTTGTAAGGGGATAGGGATGAAATTTTGACTCATGGTGAAAAGGGTGCATTAGACAAAAAAGGATAAAAACCATTGTTCTAGAATATCAGGTTTTGGAGATATGTGTAGAACATATTTAAGGCCATTTCTTTTCCAAAAGATAAACAAAGTATTAGGAAACAAAAAGTATTGAGAAATAAGAAGAATTTTTTCCTAAAAAGTAAAACTTATTAAGAAACAGGAAAAAAATCATTAGAAACAAAGAAAAGAGAGCTGGCCTGCTATGTAATATTAGTTTTTCTATATGGCAGTGACTGCTGGAAAATTTCCTCACAGATGAAGAGGCAACATGAAGCAACAGAAGAATAGTGAGAATATCATAGACAGGACATGTGAGCAACAAGGAAATTTTAAGGAAAATGGGAACAAAAAGGAGACTTTTGTTTAGGATCAGAAAGAGACAGATGAAATGTCTGGAATGCATAATGTGGAAAGAGGGCCTGGTGAATCTGACACTGACAGAACATTCTAAAGGTAAGAGGTGCAGAGGGAAACAGTGAGTAACCTACCTAACGAGAGCTTGTGTAAATAAATGGTAAGTGGGAAGATTAGTAAGGGTATAAACACTGCTTAGCACTACAAAGAATAGGAAGTTGTAGAGAGCTATGATCACTAATGTTCTGAAGAGACACAGATTATGACCTTTTGGGGTTCCCAGGCTAATGAAATTATGCAACCCACAGAGAGAGCCACTCTTTAACTCTCCCACAATATTTTTACTTGTGATATATTTTAGCAATATTTACATAGCTTGAAGTAAAATTATTGTAAATTCTTTAAATAAACGAGAATAGCTATCTTTTGTTTGTTAATAAAAATATTCTTTAAGAAATACCAATATTTCACTTCAAATCAAATTAGCACAAATTTCGACACAACCATAGTAAAAAAAAAAAACAGAAGTTTATAACCAGCATTATAACAATAAAAAAAAGTAAATATGATTTTGTCATATTGATATCTTTTCAATTTATGAACCTATTTAGAATTTATAACATCTAGAAAATTAGTCATTGCTTTATAAAAGCTTGAGAGGTCATAGCCTGAAGCCTATGCTAGACTAAAGGATAATCCAGCCCTGGACACAGCACATAAGAAGCATAAAACATGTTTAAAGTAAGTATTATATTCATAGTAAATTTATTTTTTAAGACAAATAGTTTTCTTTATTTTTCTTTTACTAATGTTCCCCTTAAACAAGACTCAAGATTAACCCTAGACTTGAATAGGTTAAGGTTGTAGTGATTGAGTCTGTTCCACAAAGTGGTTTGTGGGAAGAAGTTGACTGAATGGAACTTCCTTCTTACTAATGGAATATGAAAGCAATGAAGATGGTTTGAGTGTATGCAGCATGGTGGGTCTTAGCTGTGAGGGTTAGAATTGGTGGAACTAAGGACTGTAGTTCGTCAGAACATTTTCCATGGAAATAGTGATAGAGTTGCAAGAGGCTTGCAAAATTTAATTTATGGGGAAAGAGGTTGTAGAGTGGAAAATAGACATTTTTGAACTCTATCAAGACTGGAAAGTGAAGACTACACTGCTCCAGCCTATATATAGCAGCAGTACTCCATTTTATTAGTAAATAGTAGATTTATGTTTTAAGGAAAATTTAGATCAATGCTAAACATATTTATTAAAAGAAAAAATAGAGGAAATTTGGCAGAAAAATGATACAATTACTAAAAATAGTAATTTGAAAGGAAAAAAAAATAGAAACAGCTGACTGATTTTCATTCTTGCCTTTTCCTTTCATAAGTGATGAATGAAAATCAGTCAGCTGTTTCTAATTGTTTTTCTTCCAAATTGCCACTTTTAGTAATTGTATCATTTCTCTGTTTAATTACTTCTATTTTTTTCTTTTAATGAATTTTTTTCTTTATTAATCATTTCACCCCAAGCAAAGCAATAAAGCCAAAAAGACACAAGGGGGTTATTGAGTGTGAATGAATATAAGAAAAACATTAAGTAGAGAGAACAATAAAAGAACAGGAATTAAGAAGACAGAAGATAATGATTGACATTGCCTTTAAATTTTTGAAGAGCAAACTTGATTGGGAAGCAAGAAGCCAAAAGAGAGTCCACAAGCAAGAATTGCAAAAGAATCAAGAATTTGGAATCAGCATTGTTTCTTCTGGCTTGTAATAAGGTTTCTTAATCTGTTTTCTCCAACCTTCAGCCAACAGAGTAGCATAAGTCAAACAATCCAATATGTGTCTCCTGTTCACTACCACAGTCACCTTCTTTCTCTGTCACCTCTTTAAGCACTTTTTATAGATTAAGTGACAGTTAAAATTTGCATAGGTGGAAAGAGACTCTCACAAAAATATTTTTTTAAATATACAACTTGTGAAATCACTGTTTCCTTTTGGGGAATATTTTACATGTGAGACATGTCTAAATCTGTTTTCATCCAGGAGGTAAACCATTTTCTCTAGTATTGCAATAATCAAGGGAAGACAAAATTTTCAGTCCTGCAGATGCACAGAATTCTAGAATAAGACTAAGTACAGATTCTGAATCAATGTATTTGATTTAATCTAAAACACACTTTTACCCCAGCAGTAAAATCTTTGCCACCCAGTGTAATAGTTGTCGCATTTGCATAAACAAGAAAGAACTTGTATTTAAATAAATACAAATGAATTCTCCATTCAAATTTTAGTCATTGTTTGTGCTCCTTACATAAAATTCCATTCAACATTAAAAGGAAGAATTAAGTGATATGAGATTTCCACTAGCATGGCAGGAGAATGAGAATAATTTCACCCTATGGATTAAATAAAGGGTTCAGTTCAAAATTTCTGGAAGGTTACTAACTATGAAATAGACCTGAAACAGGCCAGTAAGTACAACAGCCAGAACATGGTAATGTTGACAACCAATCTTGGTTGTCAACATCTGGTCTGAGGATTCTGCTATATATTTAGAGATTTTTAATAAAATACAAAGAAGTATTTACAATATTGTTGGTCCTGAATGGGAATCTTGTCTTCAGTTACTTTCCCATTCCCATAACATAGCTTCCCTGTACCTTTTTCTATAAATAATTTCATTTCTGATGAACTTTCCACTATGGTACCTAGATTACGAATTTAAGCATACTACTAGATTGATGGCAAGGTCTCATCATTTTATAGTTGAAATGGCTAGATGTAACCGTAAGTTCTATACTAATAGTTTCTTCTCTTGCACTTCATACTCATGAAACTCTTCTGGCTACTTGCTTTCCTAGTCATCTTTGATCTTTCAAAACTTAAATGCAACTTTTTTTTTCTCTCATATTCTTTCACACTCAATAACCTCCTTGCATCCTAGTGCCTTTATTGCCTTGCTTAAGGGTGAAATGTTTAAAAAGAAAAAAAAAGAAGAAAATTGGGACTCTAATCCAGGTAAATCAATGAAAGACCAAGTTTAATTTATATGACAGCTGACTAGTAAATATCAGAATTGGTCTAAAATGTTAAACTAGTAACCAAAGAAAATAACAAATGATTAGATTATATGAATTAAAAAAGAAAAACTGAATAACTAAGCATGCCTATCATCAACCAACTTAATGAATAAAAACTGCAAAGATCTTTTGTGGCTTTGAAATGGTAATATCAATGTAAAGGGAAAAATGACAGTAATGAAACCTGGTAGTTTTCATCACTCCTGTTTTAATATACAGACATAGTAGTTATTTCACAAGATAATAAAAAGCTTTCAGGTGTTTAAAATATATCAAGCCTTCTCAATCTTGAAAGTTATCTTGAATACATCATTAAACAATCTTCTCAAATATTATATCAGTGCAAACCCTTCAAAAGAAAATTATGATTTAATTTTTATAAAAGTTTTTTGCATTTTAAATGTTCATCTCTAATTGGCTAGTTTTAATAAGTTTTTATATTCAACTTGACAATACTATGACCCAGAGGGTCAGCCTTCAAGAGATAATTATAATGAAAAAAAGGTTATCAAATTTACTCCCTCCCACTACATTCTGTGTAAAAGGGAAATTATTTATTTATTTATTTTTTACAGTCAGATTTTTTATTGTTTGATTAATGGCATATCAACTCTTTATGGGTCATTTAATGCTGAAATTTAATTTTCTTAGTATCTTGAGTAATTTTTTTTACAAAAATCTTTTTCTGATAATTATTTTTTATTTTTTTAAAACCTATACTTTCAGTTTTTTGGGAGTTCACTATTTGCCTATAGCTGGGACCCTAACAAGTGCTACCACCCCTGGGTCAGAGTGGACCTGGGAACAACAGCAATCAAGAGGTGGTTCCACACTCCTTAAAACCTCCTGATCAGAGGCCTTGCTGCCAGATGTGGTTTATTGTCATACCCAGGATGACAGATTTTTTTTTAATTCATATACTAATAAGCAAATGAATGAATAAGAAATTGGTTCAGTTCAATTTGAGTTTTATACTCCATTAGAGTCATAAAGACACCACAAGTACTGCAGCTGTAGTTGCGCATCTTGGGAAAGATAGCCTGACAGAGGCCTTCTCTCTTCTTTCTGGTTCTGAAATTTTTCCTTCTCCTTGGTTGGTTGAGAG
The DNA here is from genome assembly GCA_903632075.3 of Acanthosepion pharaonis. Lineage (NCBI taxonomy): Eukaryota > Metazoa > Mollusca > Cephalopoda > Sepiida > Sepiidae > Acanthosepion > Acanthosepion pharaonis. Next base: position 951,922 of record CAHIKZ030000437.1, read on the forward strand.
AACCTAGTCTGCCTTGCTATTTAACCCATAGAAGATGGATTCAAGCCTTTTCTTAGGACACTAGCAAAAAGTGAACAAAACAGAACTGAGTGGGGATTGAACTCAGTCAAATTCACTTTCTATACCAATAACCACTAAACTATCCGTACCTATAAAAGATACCTATATACCTATAAAAGATAGTACTGTATAATTAGCATTTAATAGCTATCTCCCTTGAAAATTTATTTTATTTATCTTTGAGTTTCAAATCAACAAGTCAGGATAATTATTCTTTTCTAGAGAAAAATCCACCAGGAACATCCTTATTCCAACCACCCCTTTTTATTAAATGTTCAGAAAATTCCTTCCCATCCCTTAACTTAGTCTATAAGCATTCTAGGACAAAGTGTTTCATTGATGAAATTTTGGTAATCTTAGACCTTTGCGTTCAAGAAAAAGATTGTCAAACAGACATTTTTTCTGTTGACACTGCTATTATTATAACTACCTTTACTCCTCAGCAATGTTTATTGTTTTAAAAAGCAAAGATTAGAATTGTAATAAAACCTAAACATATGATAAATGTGAATTTACAATGAAAATATTAAACACTATTTATTTATTGGATTTATTGATTGAAGATCAAAGTTTGCCAATTTTTTTTTTTTTTTAAATTCAGCTATTCCTTTTATTCCAAACACCCCATCTATTTAAAATGAAAGTGTAGATAGATAGCGATACAAATCTTGCACTCAGATAAACAAAATTCAACTTTTAAATATTGTGTTAATGTTCTATTTTCTTTTTGTACAAAATATATCACTTTGTAATTTACTTCTACCCATCTGATTAAAGAAGAATTTTAAAAATTCTCAAAATTAGTATAGGGATAATGATGATTGATAGTGTGCAAAAGGGATTAATAAGTGAAGTAGTGAAAGAAAGAAAGCATTTTCAACTAAACTACTAATGATACCAGCACATGCATTGCTCAGAAAATAGAAATGATAAGTGTAAAATAAGTAGCATTTAGTAAAATTACAAAATTTCTTGTACCTTCATCATCAGTCTCGTCCTATAAAAATAAAAGGAAAATAAACTTTCATTGAGAAACTCAAAAAAAATTTTTAAAAAGATCAAATGAATATTATGGATTATCATCTTCATAAAAATTAAATATATAATACTTCCAAACTTTTTCCATCATACATTTATAATGTAAATAAATGACAAAACTATTGGTAGTGGAAACTTGTTACTTTTTGTTAAAAAAATTAAGGTTGTCATTATTTACACAAATATTATAAAACTCTTATGGCTAAAAAAGATAATAATGTTAATAATAATTTAGGTAGATTAAAGCCTAACACAGTAAAGAGTTATTATTTTATTTATCTATTTTTTTGGTAGGACACTAATAAAAAAAAAAAAAAAAAAATAAAATAAAATAAAAAGATAATGATAATAAGGCATACTCATCTACTATAACAACCTTGGTAACAAGTTAGTCTGGTTGACCATTACTATTAAATAGTGAGTTCAATCCTAATGGGTGTCTTTTACTTTGGCCTTGTGCCAAACTAAGCCAAGCTTAGTAAATAAGAGTATTATTTGACTGCACAATAATAACAAAGCCCTATAACGACCTCTGAGTTAAACATGTATTTTTTTGCTGTTATGGTTAGGAAAAAAGTGTGTCTCTCTATCTGAAAAGAAATGATACAAAAAGTGAAACAGGAAAAAGAAAGATGGATTCCACTGTTAACTTATTATTAAAACTTTATTTTCATGCTAATAAATTAATCATATATTAAGTTTAATTATTTTGCAATAGGAAATATATTTTCAAGTAATAAATATACATTGTTTTTCTTTTATCTTTTTTTTTTGGTCAGGTAATGGTAATAATAGCCATTACCTTACGTGAAAAAATTTGGTATTCATTGACCAAGCATTCTCTTAAACTGATTCTGTATTTAATGATTTCTTTCATGTTACCTATATAAGCATAGTAAAAACTTTCATTCTGAAATAAATTAGAATTCAATAAGTGAAGGAGGTTTGATAGTTACACAAACATACACATTTCAAAACAATTAAATGTGTTAGTTTTCCTCATCTTTGTTGTTATTATCACAATGTGGAGAAACAGACATCTGAAAGAATCAATGCATATACTAGGCTATGAAGACCTCCTTAGTAGGCCTAGCATAAAAATAAATATGATATGAGAGTTGTTAATAAAGAAAGAAAGAGAAATGACAGTAAGCAGCAACAGCCACCACAGTAGAAAAAAGAAGCTTTGTTGAGTGCAGTCAAATGTGACAAGTAGCAGAATAACTCATTAGTAGGCAGGTTTAAGGCTCCAAGTTCTTCTCCATTCAGGATTTTCCCATGAGACAATAGTCTAGTGGATTAAAGCATCATTTCATGATTTTGATGACATAGTAACTGTGAGTTCAAATCATCCACTGTGTACTTGGACTGTGGAAATGGGTGGAGCAATAACTAAGCAGTGTTAAATAAGACAGTCAGCAGAACAAGAAAGATCTACCCTCTGTAGATTAAATAAAAGGTTCAGTTTGCTTTGGTTAACAGCATATCACCTCCTTATGGGACATTTAATGCCAAAATTTAATTTTCTTCGGAGCTGTGGTAATTTCTTTTTTACTATTAAAATATATTACTGGAAATTTTGTTTTTATTATTAAAAATCTATTGCTGGCATTTTTATTATAAAAATATAGTTTTTTATACTTTCATAGTGTTTTGATCCCAGTTTGAGGGTTCACTATTTGCTCATGGAACCCTAACAGGTACTACCACCCCGAGTCAAGGAGTACCTGGAAACAACAGCAATTAAGAGGTGGATCCATGCCCCCAAAACCTCTTGATCAAAGGCTTTGGATGCCAGATGTAGTTTATTGTTATACCCAGGATAGCCAGTTTGAAATTCCCTGAATTTTACCCAGATCAACATGACAATGAAGGCTGGAGAGCACAATGGCTGAAATATTGTGATAATAACAACAAAGATGAGGACAATATTCTGCTTATACATAATGTAAACTCTTCATGCCAGAAATTCTGACAGATATTAGTTATACTAACTGAAATATTTGTTTCATTCTTTTCATATCAATATAAAAACAGTCTCATCCTGTTATTTCAGAAATTGCTTTTTCCAATGGTTTTGATTATTTTAACATTTCCCATCCAATAATATTTCAATAAATTTAACAAGTATTTTTAAAAGTCATCTTTTACTATTTACAGATAAATTATTGAAACCTGTTTACATCTGAAAAAGAATTTCACTTTCTAAAAGGAAAATTCAATGTTAGTTATATAAGAAAATATCAAAAGTATTTTGAAATATATATATATATATATATATATATATATATATTCAACCTGAAGCCCATCAGCTGTCAATTTTGATGTTTTCAAATACAAGGTAGAGGAGAACCCCAACTTGAATACTTTCAAAATAGTTAGGATCATTGAAAGATTTCTACTTTTTTTACAGCCGGACAAGACACCAACTATTTTTCCAGCATCTTTAAACATGACCTTCATTAAAAATGAGAATACTTTTGATACAACCCAATAAGTTGCTTTCAATAAAGACTAGTGCCAATAATTAAGTGAAATTGTTATTGTTAATAAAGCTATAAATATTAATACTTACACAGCTTGAAATATCTGCAATATTTTTATGTTATTGATATTACAGCTTACCCTAATGAAATTAATATGTAGCAACCAGTTCTCCCTTTCAAGTTATGGAGAGAATATATAGATAGTAAAACATGGGTTTAATGTTTTCCAACTACAAAGAGAATAAAGATTTCATTTCAAAAATTAAAAGATGTCCAGTTTTAGTTTGCCACCAATATAAACAACTACAATTAGAATTTGTTACAATTTTGATTTCACATGCATTCATATTTACTTATATTTTTGTTTTCAGCTGTAAAAAATGGCATTAGTTATTAAAAATGTAAAAGGTATCTAATACACAAAATGACTACTTTTTTTTGACAATATCTTTTAGTATCAGAAAATGTGCTGGTGCTTCCTCAACTGATGGAGTGAAAATATAGAAACACCAATCAGAATACACTTTGTTTCTAGTTTAAAATAACCAAAGAGAAAGTAAAAATTAGTGCAAACATGCAGTATACAAAATTTTCACTAGTCAAAAGGCTTCCCTTTGCAGGAAACTAATTTTTTAAATAATTTTCCCTATGATATTTTCAATCTCCATTGTTAAATGGTTATGGCTGAAATTATTAAAAACCTTTCAAAAGATCTCAAGGTTTTTGTTGAATTAATAAGTGAGAAATGAATTTAGTTTAACTGGATGGCAAAACTATCCCATTAACCACCATACTAAAATAATTTCTTTAAGTATTTACACTATTTACATTGTTATTGTCCTAATCTTTATTGCTATATTGATGATGTTTCAGCCATTGTACACTCCAGCCTTCTTCAGGTGATATTTGTGGGAATTTTGAACCAAACCATTTATTTAGTCTGCAGGGGTATAATGTTCTAATTCCATGTGCCATGCCTCTAGATATCTCAGTTTTAGTTAATTCCCCTTGATAACTCAACTCTCTTCTGTGGCCAGGATTTGAACATCGAACTCTTTGGGTCAAGTTACTTTTGGATCAATCAACCAATGTTTTTATCCACTGGGGAGATAGGGACATTAGTGAGTGAATTTTTGGGACTTATAATCCTAATGTTTCAGTAACTGTTTTTTACCAGAGCTCATATTACAATTTTTTGTTATTGATATTTTTTCTAGCTCTCTGTATTACTAGTTCCCATACTGAATTCATGTCTATGCTTGGCTGGCTTAGGAGATTTTTGTAGCCTGACATATGTACTGATTCCTTAAGTTTTCATATTTTCCTGTTCTCTGTTTATTTTTTCAATCTCATCCTACGGTGGAGTGTGTCTACACATATGGTCAGCCATGCCTGATTTTTCTATTTCCCTTCATGTTACAGCCTTACAATGTTCCTGCAGTCTTATCTTAAAGGGTGGCCTGTTTCTCTTTTATATTTCTTGCCACAACTGCATGGGATAGTGTACACACAGTCCTTAATCATGTTCTTCTTTACGGGTGGTCTTACTCAGAACAGAAGTCTGCATAGTCTTGAAACATCATGAATATGGCAATAAAGATGAGGACAACAGTCCAAATAATGTAAATAGTTACAATACAATTTCAGAAATATAGAAAAATTTCTTTAAGTTATTAAAATCTATTAAAATAAAGCCAGTAATTGTTTGCTTCTATACATCACATTTTTTTTTTATGCAACATTGCAAAAAGCACCCTAAATGCATGCATCCATGCCAACTTATTTCTAGAAATAGAAAAAAAGATAAAAAAAATACCAGCAGAAGTGTCAGTGTCTATGTGGTTAATAACACAGAAACTAAAACTGGTGAGCAAAGTGAAAAAGGATTTTCCTTTTTTTTTTTTTTTTTAGTAGAAAATTAAAATAAAAATTGAAAGCATAGAATTTCATTTTAGGTCCTATGAAAATTTTTATAATTGTAAAATAGACTCATTTTCTTAATTTCTTGGAAAAAAGACATCAATGAGGAACGAAAAGGGGTAAACAGCTATGATAAAATCTAATAAAAGAGAATCAGCTAATCAGTTATTGCTTGTCACTCAATCGAGGAAAGTAAAATTTTTGGGCACAACCGACTAATTTTTTAATTTTTTTTTAGTCGCTGTGTACAAAAATTTAATTTTGTTTGAATGAGTTTTTATGAGTAAGGAGCAATAACAGGTTAACTTGTTCTATTATTCCCTTTTATTATTCTTTTTCTAATTTTGTATTTGATAACTACAGTAGTTGTTTTTTCCGTTTTGGTCCCCTTTTAATTATGTCCCATCTTCTTGCTATAAATGAATATTGTACTTCTAAGATCTTCAATTGGAAGCAATAATTCTGATAGAATCAACATTCCTGGACTAACTAAATTGACTGACTGATTTGTTTGTTTTCTATGACTTATAACAACCCATTGCAGGTTATTTAAAGCCAGAAAATATTTCTAGACTGTAAGAATTTTTTTTTAGAGATAATAATAGTTTTGTGATACAAGTCTTACTAATTAACCCATACCTATTTGCGTATAAGTCAATATAACGAACCCAACAGGAATTGGAACTCATTATCCATTAAACCATCTGCACATCCAAGCTTACAGCACTTAGTATTCTCAAGTGGTCACTCATCTAGGTACTGACCAGACTCAACATTGCTTAACTGGTGATCGTACAGGAATTGGTGTTTCAACATGATGTGGTCATAAGCCTAGACTAACTAAAGATTGTCAGCATCTTTTTAAAGCAAACAATGCAAAATGTAGTGAGCTCATGTGATTGTATTTAATTTAGATATTTAGAGATCTGAACAAGGCTAGGTACTTCTGCTAGTATCATGTTTTCAAAGTTTATAACAAATCAACACAAAGATAAATTCAGTTAGAATTGTTAACAACAAAAAAAAGAAGCAAAAAATGACATGCAGAAAAAATTAGAAGCTGAAAAGATTAATTTAGAAACAAGAAAGATTTCTTTTTTATATTAAACAAAAGAAAAGTTAAAAAAAGATACAAGAGAGAAAGTGATGTGAAATCCGTGGAAAATAGACCCAAGCTAAATTGACAACAAATGGTACTTGCATTGTTATCAGCATCTTCTTCATTAGCAAGGAAAGTATAAGAAGAACTGAAAAAGAAAAATCAACAATCCAACATGAATTTTGTGATTTTAAGCCAGTGTTGGCCAAATTAAAATCACTACTAAGTTCATCAATGTTAAACTTCGTTGGTTAATTTGATCTTCATTTGGTCGAATTAAATGAACAGGATAAAAAAAAGAGGGAAAAATATATTAAAATAGAAATGAACCGACCATCAAAATAATGTTATATTCAGTCATTGCTGTACATTTGGGCAATCATCTCTTTCAATTCATGACTCACTAGGCAGAAGATTTTCCCACAGAGTAAATATTTCTGAAAATGTGTACTTGTGTTTAATATGATCCCCACACTTTTTTTACCTCTAATTTTGGTTCAAAGTTTCTCATATTATACACAAGAAAATATGGTAAACCTAGACTTGTTATTGCCTGTTTGCTTGGACATTCACATTTTATGATGTCATGATGCATTTTAAATATTATCAACTCATCAAAATAAAATTTTCAAAAAGTTGGCAAAAATCAGTTGACAGGGTTTAAATTGAATTGACAATGAATCATGTTAGGAAAATAAATACACAAGTTGATAAGGCAAAAAAATGAATTCAGCTTATTGAGCAAAGAACTTAAATAAACAAAATCTGTTACAGAAGAGGCACAACATCCATCTTATATAACTTTATTTACATTTTTAAAAACTCTAATAAACTGCTGACATATGAAAAAGCTTTATATAGAGTTGAGGCCAAAAGTTTACAGAGCAAAAAAATGTTCAATTTTATTTACATCTTTAAATGCTTTTGTGAAATATGCATAGTAAACAGACTGTTGTGTCCATAAAGATACATAAATAAAAATTAATTATACTGTCATGTCCATAAAAATTAAATAAAATTGAATTATAGTGCCCAAAATAATTATAACAGTTATAATTATCATTAATTCACTCATTCTAAACCAATGAGAATTGACCCCATTTTTTTTCTCTACACAAACACAACATTCTATTGGACAGGTTATTAATATGTGCATCAATGAAAATTTTGTCTCTTTTTTTCTTTTCAGGCCATAATAGTAACCTTTATGTTTTAGTACTCAACAAAAATTCAAGGTAAGAGAACCCCAGACACTTCTTGTATTTTTCCAACTCAATTATCTGGACACTCATAATGCACATCTATAAAAAAAAAAACATACGAGAAAGACTGTATGCACTTTTTTCATTCTTTATCTTATCATTCCACTGGATTTCATTCCATATTTGATGTACATTTCACCCCAAACTCAATTTTATCCAGTATCATTTCTTTTCTCTTTCATTTCTCCAACACCACATAACCAGATAATAAATAATACTCATTTTGTTGTTTCCACATCTTGCTGTTCCTCATTTTTACAAATATTTTGTATACATAAGTGTTAGGAGGGTATAATTATTTACTCAGATTTATAAGTCCCCTACAAGATATACAATGTCAAAAAGAAGACAATTTAAATATGATTAGCTCAAGGTTTACTATAGAAACAAAAAATGATATTTAGATAATATTTTAGGAACCAAAAGTATTCTACATGAAATAAATATTTTATTTTCAGGCTTAAGTAAAATGTGTGTATAAAAGATAGCAAAAAGTAATGAAATATTATTTTCTGGTATATTTTATCAACATATTTCTCTACTGAAATGTTTTACTTTGATTTTTCTTGTATTTGTCTTTCAAAATGTATTACTCTCATCAGATTTTTAAATGATATTTCTATCATATGCCTATCAATCTAATGCCTATGTATGTTTTGTTCAAATTATATTTTCAAATATTTGTATGTAAAATGAATGTGTATTGCATTCTAATTTATTAGTTAATACTTTAAATCATAGGTCTAGTTTATTAGGTGCATTTCCATTTAACCCATTAGCATGCAGTATTAATTATAAAAATTATAAAAAAAATTTGGCATTAATTATAAGTTTACTAAAAATCTGGTATCACAGTTACAAAAAATTCACTATTGATTATAAATTCATAAAAAGCCGATATTAATCATGTTTATATAAAATCCAGTATTTTAAGTTTTTACCAATAACTCATTAATGCTGACTGTCCTAAAAATGGAACAGTGGATATTAATTGATTAAACTATATATTTGGAACTAACAAAAAATGAATATACCCACAGACATGACAAGGTAGCGACCTATGTGCACTGGAAGATATGCAAAAAGCACAGAATGGAAACCACTGAGAGATGGTATGAGCAACAACCAGACACAGTTACCCAGAATAACGATGTAACTATCCTCTGGGACATGTCAATTAAATCTGACAGAGAAATAGAAGCCAACAGACCTGATATTGTCATAAAAGTCAAGAAATTCAGGAAGTGTATGACACAGCAGTACCACCATGAAAATTATCGAGAAATTTGTCCAAGTGCCTGGAGATCGAGATTAACAGGATGTGGGGAATGAAGACTGAGACTGTCATATCAATAGTAATCAGAGATCTGTGCCTCGTGAGAAAAGGAATGGACAATTTTACTAACAGTGTCCCAGTTAACATCAACATACAAGTCGCCCAGAAGATTGCCCTACTAGGAACATCCTATATACTAAGAAAAGTGCTCTCAATTAAATGACAATTCTCCTATAGAGTCTAAGGACCACAGGATAGAAAGCAGGAAACATAACACATATAAATGATAATAATAATAATGTGTATAATATTTAATGGGTGTATAGACAAATGGTTAACATATTAGCATTCTAATAATGAGACCAGGGTTCAAATCTCAGCCTTGAGCACCATTGGTGGAAAAGTGTCTAAAAACCCTAACCACTGATTGCTCTAAGCCTTTAAATTGGGCAGCTAAAACTGTTCAGAAGCCATCGATGGCTATGCTTGCACAATAATTGTGGAGCTAAGTAATTTTACTGCCACTATTCAACTGCGACCTGTCTATATTGTTAAAACAATGAGACTTCACATCATATATAAGTTAACATTGTGCAAATAAAGGAATATGCAAACCACAAAAAGAAGAATGTTTACAAATTATGGCCATCTCTTTAAATTTTTAATAGCTTTTAGATCGATCAGTTTGACATCGAAGATGTTAAATACATAACATTTGGGATCAAGTATTATCGAATGTTTTAAAAGAAACACAGCATGTAAAACTTTTTGACTTTTTAAGTGCTATCAGAGTGAAAATCACATGATAGTTTTTAAGAAAAAAACAAATGACCAAAAAGGAAAGACATGACTGCATTTATATTTGTATCATTAGAGACTGAAATTTATTGAGTTGGAAATGGAATTTACAAATGACATTGGTTTCTAAATAATCTATTCTATAATTTAGAAAACAATCTGACTTTATACAGTATAGTAAGACATTAGCTAGATAAATATGGCCCCTAATTATTTATGTCATGTACATTGTTTGGACTGTTGTCCTCATCTTTATTGCCATATTCACTGTATGCTCTAGCTTTTAATGATTGGAATTTAGTGATTGGAATCTTTAACCAAACCCTTTATTTCATCTACTGGGGTATATTGTTCTAGTTCCATGTGTCATGCCTCTTCCAGGTGTCTCAGTTATCTCCCTTTAACTCAACTCTCCAAGTTTTTGTTCACCATTGCACTAGCCAGATATTGAACTCACAAATCTTTGGGTCAAGTCACTGGATCCCATCAATGCTTTTATCCACTGGGCAATGTGTCCTTGAGGAAGAAGGCCAGAGCATACAATGACTGAAATGTCATGAGTATAGCAATAAAGATGAGGACAACAGTCTGAACAATATAAATAATGTAAATAATTACAATACCTCATCTCAGAAATATAGACAGATATGGACACTAATGTCTTACTATTATGTGGAAGGTATTTCTTCCATACACTGTATATTGATCAGTCATGCAGCCTGATCTCCCCAAGTTTATATTATTGCATCAAGCGGCATTACTCCACACAATATGTAGCACATTACTGTAATAACAGACTTTTTAAGTAGTTAGATTAGGTTGCTAATAGATTGCTTATTATTTTTTGCTTTAGTTTTCTTGTTTAAAAATCAGAAATCTTTCTTACATATGACAATTCAGCTAAGTCTATAAATATAGATATAGCTTCTGCAGAAAATAATAAGCAATGCAACTGAAGAATTATTTAAATTATTGCCATCATTTTTCATCAGTGAACTAGAATTTAAATAAATGTTAGTGTTCGTTACTATATAATGAATAATTGCCCATATGTCCATATAATTCAAAGGAGCTTTTAAAAAAAGGAATGATCAACTCAAAAAAAATATCAAGAACTGGAATAATACCCAATCTAAAAAAAATATAAGCATGACATTGTAATTGTATGCACATTGTGTCAACAAAAAAAATGATATTACTATTATCTTATGCCCATTGATTATAAATAGTTCTAGCCTCAGGAATTAAATATAGAAAAATGTTCAAAATATAGAACTTAAAAAAATGGCATTAATTGAGTTGATAACTACAGTTCAAATGCATATTGTTTATTCTTGGTAATAATTTTCAAAGAAATTTGATTATATTTTTTTAATAAAACACATATACAGACATGCACAACAAAATCAGATTCTAACTGACTATAACTAATGCATTCAACCACACTCAAATCCCTCTCAACAATAATTCATAAAAAATTTCATCAAGTGTATTTTCAAATTTCTTCAACTGTTACTACTACTGACCTGTTCTTGGCTGAATGTACTTCCAAAAATCTGATCCAATGACTAAACATTTTTTGGTTGGTTGGGCCTAGAACTTTTCAGCACCTCCTCATACTTTGGTAGTATTAGTACCAGCATCAGTTTTTTTTTAATGCAAACTCAAAAATACAAGCAAATGATTCTTGTTTCATTTAGATCCAGCCAAAACATACAATAAATAAAGGTTTTCCCAGGATATACAACACAAATAAGACAATATTTTGTCTTTGGCAGATAAGGCTGAATTTTTTAAATAAAACCGGATATTGAAGTCTGCACGTGAAAAGATTACAAAAGCAAGAAAAAAACAAGGTCTAATTACATTAGATTCTTCAACAATATAGAACAAAGAACAAATGTCTACTTAAACTAATCAACTTTGATCAAATCATTAATCCAACAGTATAGAGGTCCAATGATGTTGAATGATTGTTTTTTACAGCTTATCAACCTTTTGCAGGTTATTTAAAGCCAGAAAAGATTATGAATTTTTTGGAGAAAATAATTTACTGATACAAGTCTTACTAATTAACCTATAGCTGAGGGGGGAAAAGATGTGGATTCATGCCTTTCCCAAGGGTATTTGCACATAAATGAATATAATGAACCCATCTCAAATTGGAACTTGGCTCTCTGATTTACAACTCCAAGCCATTAGCCATTACACCACCCACACATCCAAGCTTACAGCTCTGGTATTCCTAAGCGATCACCCATCTAGGTACTGACCAGGTTCCCTGTCCTTAACTTTGGTGTTTCCGATATGTTGAATGTGTGACTGTTGTCTTTGACAGTGTATGATAAATCATTATAATAGAAATGGTTAAAATGTTCGCATTCTAACCATGAGACTCAGGTTCGAATCTCAACATGGCCAATTTGTCATGGTGGTGATATCTTGATAATATTGGCTTGGGGAGATGATTCCAGCATGTGGCACCATTGGGAAGCACCTGAAAACTATGCCATGGTTTAACCCAAGCTTTATGAGGGAAATTGGAAGCCATCATGTTTGTACTGGCAGAAAATCACAAGTCACTTTCTCCCAAAAAATGTAACTACAGTCCACTCAGCATAGTTGCAGTATTAACCACAGGTTAGCTCTGTGGTAGTTAAACAAACACAAACATACATGAGCAGGTGCCTGCAACAGGGATTAGTTAGCCACCTTAGGAAACAAATTGTCAGCCAATATAGAAAAAAAATCAACAGTTATATAAAAATATAAATTATAAATAATAATATGGTAACAAAGTCTAAACTTACTTTCCAAATCTTTCTCCATCAGTAATTGTTTCAGGTAAATCTTTTCCAAGTGTTTCAGGTAAATATAAAGAGAGTCCTCCGGCAATTAATGACAAAACTCCATATAAAAGCATTGGAAAACCAGTACCAAGTGGTCCACTGCTGATGAGATGTCCCTGTAACCAATTAAACAGGAGTTAATTACATTAATTGTAATTAATTTGTTTTAATTGCAAATGTCATAAAATATCTTCTGTTTTATAAGAATGTGCTCCTCCTTCCCAAGGATCATTTCAATATCAGAATATATATAAGAATATGAGTTTATATACTTATTTGTCAAGCAGTCTGATCTCCTGTTCTTAGTAGGGAGATATTCCATCATAAAAGACAGCATTACTAGACCACAATAAGTAAACAGGCTTTGTGTTACCATAACAATGTTGTAACCTAAAGAGGGTTGCTGAATGAGGTATAACCAAAATTGAGGTTGGAAATGAAATAGTAATCTTTATAACATCAACAAAATACAATACTCGCCAACAGTGTGAAGTAGGTAAACCACTGCTAGTAGTGAACTACTTAGTATATTACCCCCACTTACAATAGTGTCCAACATATTTATGAGGATTGGGACATGCCCATTAGTGCTCATAGGTACAGTATATAGCACAACAGAATATCATATTTGTAAATAGTGGTGATCAGTCTGCTAGTATATACTTTTTATTTCTTTGGTCAATTATTTACTATTTATAATGTATTAGTTTAAGTAATTTGAGCATATTAGCTTACACATGCCATCCAAAAATTAAAGCAATATTAAAGTAAATTTTCAATTTATATACACACACACAATATATATATTGTCTGACGATCGCTAAAGCGTGAAACCCAGGGTCACAAACTCACATCTATCCAACCAAAATATATATATATATATATATATATATATATATATATATATATATATATAAATATAAATTTCAAGAGGATAGAATCCAAGTAGAGCTCAATGTCCAAGACAGAGCAAGAATATAATATAAAAGGCTCAAACACTAATATTCCATGGTTATAATTTATTACATTGGAATCATAATCACAATCCAATTCATCAAACCTACAAATTCAAAAAGAAATTGGAAAATATAACTACGGGTCATATATATATATTTATATATTTTAGGAATAGATTTTTCATTTATTAATCCGACATATTTTTATTTTAGCGCTTAAACGTTTTTTTTAGTGGATACCCATATTTAAGTAAATGCTCTGTTTATTTATTAAACAGTATATTTATTTATTTACTTATTTATTTCCATCTACTGGCCTGAATGTTTGAGAAATCTTATTAGAAAAATATGCGTTCTTCGGCAGGATTCAAATTTGCATTACCTTTCAGGAAACACATGCTTTAACCAGTCAGCTACAAAGAACCTACTGTTGAAACAAAGCCCAAATGTAACATTTGCCTTGATAAAGTCTCTCAGAGGAAGAAACGCATTGGCTAAGTTTTCCTTTTGTCATTATTCATATTGTACTTTTTACAGGTATACTCTATCTGAAATTTTTACACACACACACACGTATATATAATACAAATAGAATTTGTCACTTAGCTAATTGATGTTATATTCATCAGCTTAACTCCAGAATTTCATAATCAAACTTTTGAGTAATTGTTTGGTCCACTCATTAGGTTTCAGCAATTCACTTCCAGTTTTCTCATTTTTTGTTATCTTTATTTGATGCATTTAATTGATGCACTAGTTACTGGTCCTAAGTTGATGTTTTTACCTCTATTTGTGTGTGTGTGTGTGTGTGTGTGTGTGTGGTGGGGGGGTCACATATATCAAATGTTTTAATTATCCTTTTCATCATTTTATTGTCTCCTTATACACATTCCCTATTGCTTTTCCTTCTTTTTTTCTCTTTCCACGCTAAGCGTGTTTATATATATATATATATATATATATATATATATAAAATGAAAAAAACAGACCACTTTAAGGTACCATTACAATAATTTATTTCACCAAAATTCTTTTTGAAGGACTCCGGATCATCAGGTAACACTTCCAACAACGAAATGAAAGGAAAAATGGGATTAGAAATTGATGGGTAGTGTCATTTTTGTAATTTAACAGGGAGGGTGATCAACGAGACAAGGTATAGTATAGAGAGGGGTAAATTTCATATTTCTCTTAAGCATGTTTTATATTGGGGTAGGAGGAGTGACCTAATCGTGACCTATTTAGATGGTTAACTTAACGGAAATGATATATAGGAATGGGAGGGTAGTGGGGGAAAAGAAAAGGAAAAATGGAAAGGAGAGAGGAGACAGACAAGTAATACAGATATATTTAAATGAGTGTTACGGCAAAGAGAGAGGGGGAGAAGGAAGTGAATCGAAAAGGCTGTAATTTTGTTTTAACAAAATTATGTAAAATATAGATTTCAATGCTTGATAGAAATTTAGATGTCTAAAAAATGATGAATGTTATCAATTTAAACATTTAGTTTTTTAAGTAAATAGTTTAGGGACTTAATATAAGTTAACTACTATTTTTATTAGCACATTTATCGAGAACATATTAAAGAAATATTTAAAATTATAATAGTTTATTTACCCGACCAATTGTACTTTCATAATATTGTAAAAAAATTTTGGTAACAATAACATCTATATTAGTTTTACTTTAAATCTAATTTATGAATGCAATTTTTCTTTATTATTATATGGGTAAACTTAATTAAGGTTTAGGTTTCATTATTTAATAACATTTGAGGGTAATATTAAAGATTTTTTTCTTCTTATATGTATCTCACAAAAACATATTCATGCAAATCCACATATACATACGTCCATTTACATGTGCAAATACACACAGACACACATGCAACAATATACACAAATGTTCATCCATCTTCATACATAAATTACATATACACACATACATTTCTCAATCATTACCTATATTTTAACGTTTGAAATTTATTTAGATTTTAGTTTGATTTTATAGTTAAAGTTTAACTTTAGGTGACTTCTGAAGTGCTTCATTATTAAAGGGATTTCGTTAATATTATTATTACTATTAATAGTTAAAGAGTGGTATATTTAAAATTATCAATTTTAAGATGGAACTCCCTTAAGAAGATAAAAATACACTCTCCAAAATTTAATTATAGAACATTAAAAGAGAAAAAGCAATTTTAAAATACAAAGAGAATGACCCAAGTACTTCCATTTAAAAATATTCCATACATATATAGACACATACATATATATATATATATATATATATATATATCCATATATATCTATTAATAATCTATCTAATTATCCATCCATCTACATATACATATATACATATAGGTATACTCATATATGTATATACACCCTTATATACAATACAACAATATATACACATACACACACATATATACATAAATACCTACATACCTACACATGATTATATACAAAAAAAGCATATAAAAAAATTCTACCCATAACTATCCACACATGCATATGTATTTATATTACAATGTTATACATCTAATCACAAATATTAATTCTAAGGTATATACATCTACGTACATACACAGATTACAAGTAGATTAATATTCAAAATACTACACATATATAAATATATGTATACATATATCCGTACATACATACACAAAATACATACACATACACCTATACACATTCACAAACACACGCCTTAAACACACATTAATATTAGCTCTGGATTCACATTGAGCTCTCAGGATTTCATCCTCCTTGGAATTACCCATTCAGTTTACCAAGTTCTTCATAACTTAATATATATATATATATATATATATATATATATATATATATATATATATATATACTTTTAAGGTATGCAATATTTATGTATTAAGGTACTCAATATCAGGAATAGACCATATGTAAATATAAAAGTGAGATCAACACCCAGCTACAACAAGCTGTTTCATGCTTAAGCACAATTCTGAGACCATTAATTACTTGACAATTGCATTTAAGCATGAAACAGATTGTCGCCACTGGGTGTTGACCTCAATAAATAAGCTGTATATCAATGTGTTATTTCTTAACAAAATGTTAAAATATACATCTTTAATAACCATTTTTGATAGTCTAATAAAGCAAGAAAATTACAAAATTGAATTCAATCAAACAGCAACATTTATTATTGTTGTCAAAATACAACTTTAGCGATTGCAATCTTACCAAATCTACAGTATAAGGAGCAACAATGCTGCCTATTCGTGCAGCACAAGAACTTGCTCCAACACCAGCATTTCGAACAACTGTTGGGAAAAGTTCAGTTGTAAAAATGTAGATGATAGTAAACCCAGCAGAGGCTCCAAATTTCCCGATCATTGCTGCTGTCACAGAAATCCATTGCAAGTCTGGAAAAAGGAAAAAAAAAAAGAAATAATCAAAATATATACAGTTTAAAAGAATATATAAACAAACAAAAATGCTTGTGTGTTCAAAAAAAAAAACCTTTCATGAAGCCAATGTAAATTTAACTCTCAAGAATGTAACAATTGTAAATTGCAACAATTATATTTAAATGTCTGACCTTTTCTCTATGACCTTTAGTGACCACTAGTTGAAAAATAGGTTCTAGACAATTTTGATAAGGTTGAGATTGGAAAGCCACAAGTTAATAGATACATGGTGTGTATTTCAACTCACTAAGTATTATGTTTAATTTATATATACAGTTGATTCCAGTTGAAATATTTATTGGTTAGGTTTGGTTTATTTTGTTTAACGGCATATCAACCTCAATGGGTTATTTAATGCTCACAACATTTTTAGGATAGATTTGTATGAATAGAGTATGTATTCTTTGGTTTAGATCAGTTTGGCTTATTTTGTTTTACAGCAATATCAACCTCAATGGGTTATTTAATGCTGACAAAAATTTTTATTGCTGGTAATATTTTGTTTTGTCAAAAATCTGTTGCTGGTAATATGTTTCCTTCAAAATTGTATTGCTGGTAATAATTTTTTTCAAAAAAAAATATTGCTGATAATAGTTAACTATTTGCCCATAGCTGGGACCCTAACAGGTGCTACCACCCCGGGTCAGGGTGGACCTGGGAACACCAGCAATTAAAAGGTGGTTCCATGCTCCTCAAAACCTCCTGATCAGAGGCCTTGCTGCTGGACGTAGTTTAACATCTTACCCAGGACGCGGATGTAGTTTAACATCTTACCCAGGATGCGAGATATTTATTGGAACTAGTCTCTGAAAAAATAATAAATAAAATAAAAAAAAAACAAGTCAAGTATAAATGGAATAATTTCCTTCACTTATTTGAACCATAAAGTCAATTGTGTTGGGAATTTCCTACACCATGTGTGTTTTTTTTTTTAAAATAGCTCTGTTCAACATGGCTGAACAACCTGTTAATGAAACAGCCGTCATACTAAACTTGCCAGTATGCTACCAATGTACGTGTGGTTCACACAGCTGGAAGAAATTTTCCAAGTGAAAAGAATCCATTCACAGATGGCACGCTACGCATATGTCGTAGAGAAACTACCACCAGAAATCGCTTCAGACATACTGGATCATTAGACACTGTACCAACACACAATCCTTTTGATACACTAAAAGAAGCTATAATATATCGAACTGGCAAATCGCAAGAGCGTCATCTGAACGACTTATTTAATACACTACAGCTAGGTGACAACAAACCTGCACAATTATTATGAAAAATGAGAAACTTTCTTGGAAAACATACAATGTCTGATTCATTGTTCCACAAACTTTGGCTCGATAAGCTACCATCCCAAACCACACAAATCCTAGCTACACTTCCCAATGATTTAGATTTGATCAAGATTGCTGAAATAGCAGATAAAATAAATGATGTCACGATAATCAATAGTGTCGATGCTCAAACATCACACGATATAACGATGGAGGACATGATTTATAAATTGCAACAGCAGATCAACAAGTTGTCTACGCAAATGGAGCGCCTATGCAGAGAACCAGCTCACAACTTATACAAGTCCCGATGTCGTTCTCACTCCACCTCTCGTTAAAGGAAGGCTACAATATGCTGGTACCACCACAAATTTGGCAACTCAGCAAAAAAAATGTACTAAGCCGTGTAATTTCAAACCACAAACAGATTTTACAACAGGCCAGAAGGTGGGAAACACCAGCCCCAGCAGCAAGTGAAGGCGGCGTCTGCTGTTGGGGGTCAGACATATAACCATCTGTTCTACATTAAAGACAAGAACTCAAATTAATCATTCCTCATTGGCTCTTTACAGTAGCGGACGTAAAATTCCCCATTTTTGGTGCCAATTTTCTAACACACTATAAATTAATAGTTGACTTGTCGAAACATCTATTGTCTGATAATACGGCGAAGCTTAAAAATTATGGTGTTATTTCCACCCTCACTTCCACTAAGCTATGCATCACTGTTCCAGCGGATAATCCACTCCAAGACATCTTAGATCAATTTCCATCACTTATCCGCCCATTTACTTATACAGAGACAGTCAAACACCACACTGTCCACAAGATTCACACGTCCGGACCACCAGTGTTTTTCCAAACAAATACAAAATAGCGCGCACAGAATTCCAACATATGCTGGACCTAGGAATTATACGCCCGTTATCAAGCCCTTTTGCGTCTCCACTCCACATGGTCCCTAAGACACAGGAAGGGGCTTGGAGACCCTGCGGTGACTACCATAGGTTGAACACACAGACTGTCCCTAACAAATACCCTGTACCTAATTTGCAGACTTTGCAATTTCTTTACAGGGAGCTAGAGTCTTTACCAAAATAGACCGACACAAAGCATTTTATCAAATCCCCCGTCGCCGAAGAAGATATTCACAAAATGGCAATCACAACTCCTTTTGGCCTATACGAGTTTCTACAAATGCCCTTCGGTTTGCGAAATGCCACGCAATCCTTTCAGCAGTTAATAGATGAAGCACTTCGGGGCTTGCCTAACTCGTTCGCGTATATTGATGACTTACTAATTGCTAGCGCTGACATGGACGATCACAAGCGCAACATAAAACAAGTTTTTGAATGCTTGCACCATTATAGACTAAAAATAATCCCCGAAAAATGTTTATTTGCAGTGCCTAAACTTAATTTCCTCAGTTTTGTTATCGACCACACAGGAATTACACCAGTCCCAGAGAAAGTCAAAGCGATCAGTGAATTCCAACAACCAACCACACTCTAACAACTCCGCTGATACTGGGGATTGATAAATTATTACCATCAATTCATCCCCAAGTGCTCTCAAATCTTAGCACCCCTCACCGACCTGCTCCGTGGTCAGGGGAAGAGAAATGCGACAATAAGACTGACCAACGAGACACTCGCAGCTTTCACAAACTCCAGAGACACCTTGGTGAACTTTACTAAACTGTCTTATTTACACAACGATAGCACAACACATCTCTCATTAACAACAGACGTGTCGTCTGATGCTATCGGAGCTGTTTTTCATCAACATTTGCATGATAGTACAGTGCCTATTTCCTTCTTTTCAGTGAAACTTACCTCTACTCAAAAAAAAAAAAAAAAAAAAAAAAAAGAAAAAAAAAGGTGCTTTTTCCCGCAAACTACTCGCAATGTACTTGCCAATCAAGAACTTCAGACACATATTAGAGAAGGTAGGAACTTTACCGTGTTCACAGACCATAAGCCTTTAACCTTCGTTGAGGAAAATTTGGCTATTGAACTACTTGCGGATAAGCAGAAAAGGGACGTTACTCTGCTCGACTCCCTGAATGATTCGTCACTACAAATTGAGCAACACCCTCTACTCTTCAGCACCAAATCAATTACCTGTGATACAAGAACTCATAATCCTAGACCCCTGGTTCCTGTCAGTATGCAAAAGAAAATTTTTGACAATTTCCATTCACTTTTACACCCTGTAAGGCTACATTCAAAATAATATCGGAACGTTTTGTTTGGCCGAATATGAGCAGCGACATCAAGAACTATACCCAGTGCTGTTTAGTCTGTCAATGAACTAAAGTTCAACGTCATACGAAATCACCACCTGGTAATTTTGCTGTAGCGGACGGCCGTTTCCGTCACTTACACGTCGACTTGGTGGGTCTGTTGCTGGAAGTGCACGGACATCAATATATCCTCACAATTATTGACAGATTTTCAAGATGGCCACTCGTCATTCCCTTACAAAATACAACTGCAGAATCTGTTGCCAAGGCTGTATTCCAACATTGGATATCAATTTTCGGATGCCCTTCAATAGTAACAACGGATTGTGGTCCACAATTCCAATCACAGCTTTTCACAGAATTTATACATCTCCTAGGTGCGAAACACATTTCGACTACTGCATATCACCCCTGTGCCAATGGACTCGTTGAACGTTTCCATCGCCACTTAAAAGCTGCCTTAACCAGTTCCAGCACTGTCAACAAATCATCATGGATGGATAATCTACCCTTGGTAATGTTGTCTGTCCGAGCACAAATAAAGGAAGACCTTAATTGTTCGCCAGCTGACATCATCTTCAGACAACAACTGGTATTACCTGGCCAATTTCTTTCCAACCATCCAATTTCAGACCATATTACGAATTTTGTTAAATACCTACAGAATAGGATATCATCCTTAGCTTTTACACCTACCCAGTTTTCAACAAAGGACATATACGTTCCTTCATCACTACACAAATGTAATTTCATTTTCGTCTGGCAAGATGCTGTTAAGAAACCGCTTACGCCACATTACTCTGGCCCATTTCGCGTCCTTGCCCGGAACGAAAAATTTCATACTATTCAGTTTCCCAATGGCCAATCTAACGTGTCTATAGATTATCTAAAACCTGCCTATATAGAATGCAGAGCAGATTCAAGCCAATCACCAACACCATCAACATCACTGGATGATACACAACAACAACAACAACGACAACAGCAACAGACGAGTAAAGGACAAACAGTGCATTGGCCACAAAAATTTAGACATTATATTACATATTGAAAATTTTGACTATCATCACACTTTCCAATCTGTAGGGGGGTACTTGTAGTGGTTGTTTACATACACCACACCCACAAAATACTCAATAGCCATTGGATAGAAAATAAGCACTATTTTCTATAGGACAATTTATGCATCGCATGAGCCACATCAAATTTTCTGATGTTTACTTTGCCAAACCTGGTTTAGAAAAAAATCAGTGATTGGTTGATTTTTGACCAATAATATAATATAACACTCCTTTTGATATTTTTCCTGCTCTCATTCCTGGAGCGTATTCAGAAAGTAAAAATAACACAAAAATCAAAGAAAAGGACAGTAGTAGAAACAGTAAATCTCCAGAGCTCAACCACGTACATGAATTCTCATTCTTCTACACACAGACACAAAATTACAATTGCACTATGCTCTGAACTGTCTGTCCAAAAAGCCAAGTAACCAACTCAGAATTCTATCATTCTTTTGTACAACTTTCTCATACTTAAACTCAGTTATCACATATTGCTGAACTCTGAACATTTTAAACAAGAAAGTTCTCTTAACACACATATTTACAATCTCACATCAATACAAGAGGGACTACATCCTCTTTCTTAACTTTGTTTCACCAAACACAATTGTTGTACTCGCTTGTTTTTCAATACGTTATTGTTGATTACTGAATAATCTCTTGTTATTCCTTCTTTGTGTTTCTTCGTAAAATTTAAACATGATGTGCTAATCAAAAACGCAACCTTCACCAAAGCCTTCTTAACAATTTTATAACAAATCTCATTAGCACATCACAGGCTCTTCACAGGTTTCATTTCTATAATATCTACAAACTGCTATTATTGTTCTTGTGAAAGGTAGTAATATTGTTTTCTCTGTTGCTTTTTCCAGGTTTGAATTGAAAGTTACTCTTCACCACAACTGGTTGCCCTACAAAGTCTAAGGCAGCCAGTTTGTTCTATTTTACTTCATAGTTGGGGAGAGAGACAGAAGACAGAGTCCACCTTTCTCAGAATCTGAACTCAGTCTGCCAATTCCATTTTTTGTAGATAAACATTTGTAAATATTCCACTAGGATCCTCACTCAGTTTTTCACCGATCAAACAAATCACCCCACATGGTCATTAGATTCTTGTTCATGGCCAAACATATATTCACAAGGGAACAAAAGGTTAAAATAATGCCAAATGAGAAATAAAAATTTGAATTCTGTTTCCAATATATTTTGGTATTTGTTCATGGTTTTATCATTGGTGGGTAGGTAAGTAAGTAGATGACACTGGAGACAACTTTGCTGCTACTTTTATCTTCTCTCATGAAAGATTAACAGACCAGATCTTCCATTTGGCCAGTGACCTCGCTCTCTCACCTACTATGCCTTTGCTCATTCCTGCAATGGGTGGCTTGAAAACTGACTAGTCTAAGAGAAGGAAAACTGAATTCCAAACCATAGAGAAGGCAATGGGAAATCACTCTATTATCTTCCTTAAGAATTGATAGCAATTTACATATCTTAAAGGAAGTTTTGGAGTCATGCTCACTTGTTTCCAGAAAAGATATGGCATTTAAAAAAGGGAGAATATATATTCATTTATATTAACAGAAAATATTCATATTTAAATTGTTTATTGTTTTAGATAACAGATCAGCTGCCTATTGTGTCACAATGAATTGAAAGCTTATATACAGAATCCATCAAAAAAGTGTATATGCACTTCAGGAAAGGACAGACTTGTCTTTCATAATTTTATCAAATTACAATAACACTGCCATACATGAACTTTATGGAAATGATGAATTTTTCTGTCAACAAGACGGTGCACTGTGACACTACCAGCAAGATGTGTGAGCTTATCTAAATTTGCAAGGACACTGGTTAGGACAAAGAGGTACAATCGAGTTCTCACCTCATCTCCGTTATTTTCTCTTTTAATAAGTGTGACATTCTTTAGATCAAATCTTATCAAAATATAAATATGCACCCTAGTTTTGTTTTTCCAAATTATGACTTTCCCAAGATAATATATATGACTATAAAAATGTTAAAAAAAATTAAAATAAAATCCTTTCATTTGCTTTTGATAAAGTCCCTCAGAGGACAAAATACATCAGCTAAGATAAGTTTTCTTTTTGTCTTTATTCATATTGTCCTTTAACAGATATAATCTATCTGAAATTTTACATATCAAAGTTTATATCTGTACTGCTAACCAGTTTTTCTAAAAGTATGTCACTTATTGAGTGTTTGGTTTTATCATCCTGAAATAATGAGGAATGTTATCAGAGTTTATATCAACATTAATTTATTTATGCAGTCAAAAATGAACAATTTCATGTACAAAAATATTTTGTTAGAAGAATATTTCTGTTAACAGTAAAGGAGGCAATAAAATTAATAGTTTTAATAGATACGAGTCTGGAGTCAAATGAAAACTAAAAACGATAACTGCCATTATGAAAGAGTACTACAAATAACAGTTAAGGGCAAAACGGGATTGGCCAAAACACCCCAAAAATTTAATAAATCTCAATTGGTCAGAATTTATATATAGATTGAACAAAATGATCAACTTTTGAGTAGGCAAATATAATATTATTATAATTCTTGAAATTATTTGGGAACTATACCAGAATGCTGAGATCTCATCATTCTTGGCTAAGCCCATGGGAGAGAAAATCTGATGTCATAGATGCCTGAAACTTTCTATGACCCCAGAATAGACATCACTAAGGAAGCATTCTGGTGCACAATATATGTATATAAAATGAGAAGAACATTTATAAGGAAGCACTAATATGAGGTGGAGGAGTTAGTGAAAATTTCTCAGCCCAACCAACTTCTTAAAATCTGACCCTGTCTCAAAAGATTAAAATTCTTAGTCAGCCTTACTAAATCTTATAAAAACAGTTTATCTGAAAAACGGGATTTTTTTTTATTACCAAATTTTCTTAACTGAATAAAAAACAAATTTTAAGCATAATTGCTATCAATTGATTTTTATTATGTTTAAGACTAAATCTAAAGTATAAACAAAATTAATAAACAAAAATTGATCAAATATGTTTTCATAGAAGAAAAATATTAGACTAACTATAGAAATTCTTGAAAGATCTGTTTGATAAATTAATGTACAAATTAAAAAAAAACAATTATTTAACTAACCACTAAATTGCATAAAATCACAAATACAGAATAAAAGAGTTGATATGAATCTATTTGTGATGATTCTAATTTATCTGTGAATGACTGTAAAACACTTGCCCCTCCCCATTTTATAGACAGAAGAACATAAACGCATGCAGGGATTTTTTCCTAGCCAATAGGCCAGTTCTTGGTTTCATCAGACTCAGGACTGGTCTGTCTTGTCTTGAAGTCAGAACACTACATTCACTTGTCCAAACTTGCTTTGTGTGTCAACTCCAATCCTTAGTTTGTGAACATTTTGCTATAATACTGTTGCTTCACCTTATTACTGTTAATTTGCCTTGCATATATTGTTTGGTTTTTATATTATTTTTTGGCCTGTTCTTTTCTTTTTCTTGTTATTGCTTATTGCAAACTTTGTCAACGTTCTTGTTGGACAGTTCTGCATTTGACCATGGCTAATCACTTCAAAATTTGTCTTTTTTTTCTTTTAATCTTTATTTTTATTAAACAGAATGATAAATTTAAAAAAATAGTCTTCAAATGATTGATACTTACTATCTGGTAGATACATACTGATTAGACCAGAGGCAAGACATGCTAGTCCAGCTAAGACCACTGAAGAAAAATAAAGGGGTTTTCGTCCCCATCGGTCCAACACAAAAAGGACTCCTATTACAGCCGGGATTTCAACAGCAGCATTTACAGTTGTATTCACATACAAGTTTCCTGCCAAATTGTTGCTTATCATTAGAAGACCAAAGAATACAAAACTGATAACACTCCTGTAAATAAATAAAAAGAAATAGGAAACAAATATTTGTTTTGTCTTTGAGAAAAGAACATTCATTAAAATACCCAACATTGTATAGTCACTGTTGTTAATAGTAGGGTTCAGCCAATCTGTTCTTCAGGTTGGTTAGCATTTTGAGGAA
Organism: Acanthosepion pharaonis; assembly: GCA_903632075.3. Taxonomy (NCBI): domain Eukaryota; kingdom Metazoa; phylum Mollusca; class Cephalopoda; order Sepiida; family Sepiidae; genus Acanthosepion; species Acanthosepion pharaonis. The sequence goes on from CAHIKZ030000437.1 coordinate 977,764, forward strand.
TTATTCCCCACCTTGTCTGCGAAGATGCCAACTAGGTGGTGCTGTTTCAGGACGATAAAAGGATGAGACAATAAAGACTCTCTTTTGATCCAAAATGTAGCAGAAACTGCTGGTTGTGAAGTTATAAAATTATCAGCAAATGCACACCCAAGACAGTTGGAGGAAGTTACATTTGACAATATAAGTCAACTAATAAGAAGAAATATAGCACCAAAGAATAAACTAGTGAATGCAGAGAGAACTAAGTTCATGAACATTTCTCAAAAAGTGAATGTACCAGTTATTGAATATGCTCTTCATTTGAAACAGACTGTTAAATATTTTGAATTTGAAAACTGGGAACAGAAAGCCAGTCAATTGAAGAGGATTTGATACAAATGAAAGTGGTAAACAGACTTTGAAATGAGGAAATATTGGCATATCTAACGCATTTACAATTGGGAAAGTTGTCACTAAAACAGTGTTTTGAATTTGTTCAGCAACAAGAATTGATTCAAAAATTTAATTTTAAACAAAAGTTACAGATCTGGTAGAGGAAATGGACACATATGCAATAAAGAGAAAAGACAAAATAATGTGTACTTTTTGTGGTTATCAACATCAAAGAAAAAAACAAAAATGTCTAACATAAAAAAAGATAGCATAAACCATAAAATATGTGCAGACATATCCTATCCCCAATGTAAAATGGGCTTTAAATTCCCTTATGGGCATGAAAACATTCTCTAAAATTGATCTGAAGTTAGCATACTATCAAATACATATTGGTGAATTCTTTAAAGAAGTCACAACAATAAACATACCAATAGGCTTATTAAGATGGAAAAGAATGCTATATGGAATTAAAACCGCAAGTGTGATTTTTCAAAGGGTTATAAAGCAAGTTATTGGTAGTGATATAAAAAATACAAAATGCTACCAGGATGACATTTGGATTGATACAATGAAGAAATAGAAAGCCAGTATGATTTTGAATAAGTTAAAAAATGCTGGATTAACAATTAAAAAAAATGTGTGCACAACACTAAGGAAATATCATTTTTGTGATATTCCATATCTAAAGAAAGCATATCATCAGATCAATTGTTAATTGATGAAATATTAAAAGTTGAAGTACCTAAGAACAAAAAAGAATTGGAATCTTTCTTAGAACTTGTAAATTTCTACAGACAATATGTAGAGCAATACTCCCAATTGACAGAACCTTTTGCTGCTTTAAGAAAAAAGAATGTGGAATTTATCTGGATAAAAAAGCAAGTTGAAAATTTAAAAGCTGTTCTGGCAAAGAAGCCAGGAATGAAAATATTAAACCCTATAAAGGAAATAGTAGTAACAACTGACGCAAGTGAACACTCAATTTCGGGAATATTAGCTCAGGATTGTTAAAAGCCAAACTGACCTACTCAAATATTGAGAAAGAAGCATAAATGACAAATAGAGCTTGTCAGTTTCTGAGTGGAAAGAAATTCCTACTAAAGTCCGACCATAGACTTTTAAAATTTAAATAAAAAAAAAAAAAGATACTTTCATATACTGTGTTGAAACTGATATTTTGTCGATAGGCAAATTAGCTGAGGATATGAAGCGAAATACCATACTGAACAGTATATTGTTCAGGATGAAAAATAATAAGTGGAATAATTGCCAGCAACATAAAGGAGCAAAATTACAAAAAGCAAACATGACGATGTTCATTGTGGAATAATGTCTACACAAAGGATATTAAGGCTAGAGCCATGGTGGCCAGGCTATTCTACAAATGTAAAAGAATACATAAAAAGGTGTAAAATGTGCATTGAAAGAAGAAAATTCAGACAGACAAAAACATATACATGGCCTAAAGAGTCACAACCATGTTAATGGAGTGGAATGATTACTAATACTGGTAGATATGTATTCAGGCTGGCCATAACTAATACATGTCTCCAACAAAAGAAGTTCAACCATGAAGCAAATGTTAAGGACCATATTTTCAAGTAATGGAATTCCGAAAATGCTAGTATCTGACAATGCCCCAGAGTCTTGTTATGTTAATGGTGGAACAAAATTGGATACAAACTATATAAAACCCCACTGTATCATCTGCAATCAGATTAGCAGAAAGGATGGCACAAACTATAAAAAACGAATTGAAGATATGTCTACAATGGAAAGAAAAGATAGAAATATTTTTTCCTAGATTGTTGCTAAGCTATAGGACAATACCGCATACTGGAATATCAAAAAGCTCATCTGCCCTCATGGGTAGACAAATTAGAGCCCCAATAACCATGTCTTATGCCACTAATGAAAATTTACAAGAGGCAAGATTCATAGAAAAAAATGGAAATGAAATATTAGCACATGTAGGCCCAGTTAGATTGCAACACAATAGCGATGAAGAAATGTACAGTGAGCTTGAAAGTAATGAAGGCGAAAGTGTCATGTCAAAGCAAAACAAACATGACAGTGAAATCTAGAGGGATATAAACTAAGATGAATAATCGTTGGATGAACACGCCTATGAAAATATCACAATCTCTCATATCTAGACAATCTGTTAGGGAAAGGGAGAAAGATAGTGAGGAGAACAAGTACCAGGGAAAATAAGGAGATGAAACCTCTTTCGTACAGGGAGATAAAGTGACTCATTTACATAGGAAGTCACAAATAGCTACAGCTATTACCCATGGGTAGTTGAGTGTATACTACTTCCTGTGAGTCAGTAACACTCGACTACAATAGGTTTCTCTGCTATTGCTTTTTTCAGTAGTGATGGAGGTTTCCTGCCTAACCTTTTGTTTGAAATAGTGTGGAATGTCATCTGGATTATGTCATCATTTTCTCTTCAAGTGACATGTGCTATCCATTTTAGTTGTTGCTGAAGTTGAAAGTCCTGAAATAATGTGGTTTTGGTTATTTGGTACAATTCTTTGTTTATGATTCAGTAACACCAGCCCATGAAGTTTGAAGAAATATGGTCTTTGCTAAGACCTACAGGCTTCATATGCTCAAAGCTATTTTTAATCATTGGTTGTATACAGCTGACAGTTTAGATATTTTTAACGTGTTCAGTGCCATGCATGACATCAGTTTCAATCTGATGAAGCTATTTAAGAATGTGACTCTAGTTTTTAAGTTAACACTTTATTAATACTTCAGAGTAAAATCTACTATTTTCTTTTTTATGAACATAAAGTTCATAAACATTACAAGATCAGTCCAAAAGTTAAGCATTTTTTAAGCATAAAGACTCGGATTTTTTAACAAATAATGTAACCAAAAATAAATGATATTGAATCAACAATTTTCAGCTGTACAATGAACATGAATGAACCCTATGTAAGCATTTAAAGTGGATGCATTAATAATTTTAACATTTAACAAGAATAAATATAAGTTATTCTCATATCTCAAAGACTAGATGTGCTAAGACAATCCCAAATACAGATTTGGAATCAATTTACATTACTATAATAATACACCAAATTTAGGTAGAAACTAAATCATCCATGACCCATTGGGTCAACCTTGTTTTGTTACTGTTCACATTTAGTTTCATGAAGTTTGTGAAAGTAGAGATATTTTAAAAATACATTTATTTGCAGTTATTGAAGTTGCTTTCAACATTAAAAAAGTATCTGTTTGAAGAAAGTTGAAATAAAAATACTTACTGTATAAACAAATCGTATTTTTAAATCATATATTATTACTTGTGATCCGTTGAGTCACTGAATGCACAGATTATAACTCATTGAAGTTGCTTTCAGTATTAAAACAATTGTGTTTGAAGAAAGTTGAAATAAAAATATTTAAAATATTGTTCATTTAAAGAAAGTTTAAATATAATATTATTAAATAACAATCATGGGAAGGTGGAAAGAGAAAGCGTTTTTTTTTCTCCATTTCCTTCTCCCCCACCGCTTCCTATATGTTCATAAATTCATATCTTTCTTTCACCCACTCTCTATATATGACTTCTGGTAAACACACAAGCAATGTTCACAGACTTTTATAGTAATATAAAGATATATATTCTGTGCCATCATAATTATATTTGTATACACATTTCATGTATGAAATGTAACAACAGGAGTAAATTGTGTTACAGCAAATAATAGTTATAAAAAAAAAGGTTTTTCTGAATTGAGAGAAAATTATATACAACAGTAAGTCAATGTTTTCATTCTGTTTTTATTTATTCAATGATTTCTTTCAACTTTCTTCTACAAAATGTTTTTTTTTGTTTGCTCAGTGTAATTAATACAAGACAAGGTCTCTCTAATCCTATGTGAGCACATGATGTAAAATCCTGTGTACAAATTCACTATTTAGTCAAAAATAATTGACAAAATTTTTATTGCCCCATTGTTTATATACAAAAATACAAGAAACGTAAACATCCAACTGTTTTTCACATATTCCATCTGATATACTTTGTATAGATATTTCATATCAACCATTTATCATAGACAAACATGCTTAAGTCTTTTACCTTTTTTCACAAATAAATAGCACTTAGTGTCATAATCACAACAAAAAGGAAATTTAAAACAACTTCTCACCAATTAAAAAATATAATCAGACTGCGTAGTAAAAGTATCTTGGATTTAAACAATTTCAGAAATCCTTCATGTACCATTATTCTTTCTTCTTTGTTGTCTTCATCAGGCAGAAACAAATCCTCAGGCAATTCGACTTTGTTTACATAGGCAGCTTTTCTGAATATCATCTCTGCTTCTGCATATCTTTTCTTCAAGATGAGCCAGCGTGGGGATTCAACAAGAACACTAAAAGGAAATTCAAAGGCAACTAAAAGTAAACAATGAAAACATTTATTAAACAGGAAATTCCAAAAATAACAAAAAATGAATTATAGAACTGGTAATTACTATGTAAGTCTTTTTAATTATTATATGTATGTGATCAAAATATAGTTTTAATGTATGCTATATTTATGGGTAAAAGTGCTCAATATCAGAGATAGAGCACATGTACATATAAAAGTGGACATCAAGGTCAACAATGAGTGATGACTGTTTTATGCTTGAATGTAATCTTCAGAATTTCCCCTCTGTACATAATTATAACTAGGGATCTCCACAAACGACGTGATACTTAAGGTTTAAAATGAATATTTAAAAATGAAAAATCTTTCTTGAAGCTTTTATTTTAGTTTTAAGCTCAAGCTAATAGATTAAATTTAATATTTCCAATAAACAAAATACTTTGCTGTATTTCAAAAAATAATTTAAATTGACTGGAAAGAGTTTTTATTTTATTTTTTCTAAAATAGCTGATTAGCGCTGTTTCTTAGACGTCTTTCATCACAATGTAATTATCTTTATTTAAAAAATCTTCCAAAAATAAAATATACTCTTCTGAAAATTTATTTGAGGAATATTAGCTGTTTTAAATTATAACTAATATTATTTACTTTAAGTTTAAAATATTGCAGAATATTTGGCTCTCCCAATGCGTCTTCAGATCTCAGTGTCTCACTTTCTGTCCTGTGTCAGAACTTTTGTAGTTTCCTTTCCATCTCTGCTATCAGCAGTGTGTCATCTGCATATCTTGTAAGATTGTAGCCACTAATGATGAATCCTGGTAGGATTTCTAGTTCTCTCAGAATTGCCTCGCTGTACAGGCTGAACATGTCTGGTGAGAAGACACATCCTTGTCTTGTGTTACACCCCTTTCTATTTTTGTATATCTGCTGAACTCATTTTTTATCCATATGCAGGCAGTTTGCTACCAGTATAAATTTTTTTATTATTCTAATATCATTCCTGAATATGTCAAGGTTGCTAAGCAGCTCTAACACACCTTTATGTCATATTTTGTCAAATGCCATTGCATAGTCTATAAAACACAGGTACACATCCTTCTGCATTTGTATTGCTCTTTCTGATAACATTCTGAGTTCCTTGTTCTAGTGTCTTTGACGAACATGCACTGTTTTTGTTCCATCTCTGGCCTGCATACTCTATTCATCAGAATTCAGATGATGAGTTTTGTTATGTGGCTTGTAAGGCTAATTGTCTGGTAGAGTTCACATTTATTTATGCCTGGTTTCTTAAGCAGTGCCATGAAAATAGATCTGCTTAGTTCGCCTGGTATATCACTACTGTTGTAGATTTCATTTATATTATTATCTATACTGAAATCATCTAATGCTGCTAGCATCTCTGATACAATTCTGTCTTTGTTTCTGTTCATTTGGGCCCATAAAACTTCCACTTCAGTTTTTAATATTTCCGGTCTGTCAGTTTTTCTGTATATTGTCCACTGCTCCCTTTCATTGTGGAAGTGATCTCTGATATATTCATTCCATCTCTGGAGAATTTTTTTTTCTAATATGAGCATTCCATCTTTGGATTTTATGCAGCCTGTTGCTTTTTGTCTTTTATCCTGTTAGTTCCCTTATTTTTTATGCATATCTCTTTTGTCTCTCTATTTCTGCACATTTTTCACTGAGCCATTCTTTTTTAGCCTGCCTGCATTTATTCCTTATTTAATTGTGTAGGTTTCTGTATTCCATTACATGTCTTGACATCTCCTTTGTATCATGTCAAGAATCTCACTTGTAAACCATTCGTTTTTTTTTCTTCTTTGTCTATTTTCCTTTGGGATGATCTCATTTGCTGATGTTACTAAAGCTTCTCTTAGTGTCTCCCATTTCAAGTTTCCATTTCGTCCCTCATATCTTCTTTTCATACTGTCCATATATTTTTCTTTCAGCTTCAGGTCATTCAGGAGTCTGTTGTATTGCAATTTGGGTGCTGCATTACGCTTCTTCAGTTTCTGTATAGAACTAAACCTGTTGACAGAAACCATCTCACTTTTCATAAAACCTAATACGGCTTTGAGATATATTAATACAGCATCCAACCACCCGTCAAGTGTAATTAAAAAATATCCTGTTAGGTGTACAATGCAGATTGTCAAAAAATTCTTCAAATGAGGAAATATTCAATGAAAAAAGAAAATATATGTATCTGCCTTAAGAGAGGAGGGGCATAATGCCAACCTGTGTTTCAAGGACCAAACGAACCTAAGAACAGATGACAATAGAAAAAAAAAAAAGAAAATCATCTAGTTCAACCCACCCTTTAACATGCAAGTAAAAACAAATATAGGGAAAATGTTTTTCAGCCTTCTAAATAAGCACTTCCCAAAAGCGTCCAAGCTGAACAAGTTATTTAACTGCAATACAGTCAAATTGAGTTACAGTTGCACTAGCAGCATAGGCAATATTTTCAAATTGAAAGTTGAAATGGCTAGATATAAATTAAGTTCTAACAGTTTCTTCTACTGCACTTCTTACTTGTGGAACTCTTTTGTGACTTCTTACTTCCCAGTCAACTTTGATCTTCAAAAATTTAAATGCAATGACAATCGTTATCTTCTGTCTCCTTAATTCCTGTCCTTTTATTGACTTCTCTCTTTCTATATAATAAATGCGAATGTCAGTGTGTCACACTTTTTCAACTTTGTTCCTAGAGGCCACAGCCCAACATATGCTATTTTGGAATCAGGCTGACTGTGAGAAAATTAAAAGCATTCTGGTAGGGCAGCTTCTAAGCTAATAATAGTATATTTTTTTCATATTCTCTAACACTGAGTAACCTTTTGCATCTTAGTATTTTTGTTGCTTTGCTTGGAGTGAAATGATTAAAAAAACAAAAAAAAAAAAAAGCAACCCTAAAAATAATAATAGCCTGGGAAAATAAAAAATACAACATCATTGCTTTTTATTCTGTATTGACAGAAATCAGTATAAATGAAAATTTGATCTGGTGTGTGGGGAAACAAATGATTCGTGATTGTTAACATTGATTTTTTTTTTTTTTTTAAGTGGAGCCATACTGATACTCACCACCAATAAAAAATTGTCGGCCAAAGAACTGAGGAGAGAAGAAGACAGAGAGTTCGCCAATCTCTCACAAAATATGCTATGGCCCCAGTAAGGATTTCTCCTAATGTGTAGATTATATTTAAAATGACACCAACCAAAGTTCTTTTTGAGCTGCCCACATGTTCCACAGCTGAAAATGAATAATAATAAAATAAGTGAAATATTGACTGATAATATTTTGAGAATACTAAAAAACTAGAAATCAATTCAGAGAAAAAAAATGTGTTCAAATAAGATGAAATGAAAACATTTTGATTGTTAAAAATTATTTTTATACTTTTTATAATAGTGATTAAGTGAATGACAAAAGGAAAAAAAAATGCCTTAGTGACACATTTCTTCAGACTAATAATGGTTTTATTGACAGAATCAATTTTATCTACAGGATTGTAGGTGGGGGAGAAGATGGAGAGAAATATAATCAACACCAGTTAGAGTTTTACAGTGGAATATTAAAGTCACCGAGATGCTCAGCTTTAAATTTAAATTGACTGATGGATCTGTTTTTTATGGCTTATCAACCCATTGCAGGTTATTCAATACCAGAAAATATCTTTTTAGAGTGTAAGAATTTTTTTTGGGGGGGGGAGATAATTTAGATTGTAAGAATTTGGGTGTGGAGAGATAATAATGATTTAATGAGACAAGTCTTAGTAATTAACTCATAGCGGGGAGGTAGAAGAGGTAGATTCATGCTTCCCCAAGAGTATTTGCACATAAGTGAATATAATGATCCCAATGGGAAGTGGCACTTGGCTCTCTAACAATTCTGAGTCATTATCTATTATACCATCCACACATTCAAGCTTACAGAACCTGGTATTCCAGCAATCACCCATCTAGGTACTGATCAGGGTTTGATGTTGTTTAACCTAGCAAATGTCAGTTATAAATGAATAAAAACATTTACATTAATATCTCAATATATCTGGAATTGGAACTCGGCTCTGATTAACAATTCCAAGCCATTATTGATTACACTGCCTGCATATCCAAGCTTACAGCACCTGGTATTCCCAAGAAATCACCCATCTAAGTATTGACCAGGCTCAACATTGCATAACTTTGGTGATCATACAAGAACCAATCTTTCAATGTGATGTGGGTGTAAGCATTTAAATTTTGACGTCTATTGTATCTAGATATTTAAATTAGCCTACGTCATTCCACTTTTTATCATTTTTGATTTTAATTACTCCACATTGTATCAACAATAATTTTGTAGGGAAAGCAGATATGATTCTGCACATAAATTTATGGTAAAGGATTCCAAAATTAATGCACTTTCAATGCATTTTTGCTTTAAAAATTATTTTCTTTTTAATCAAAACTGCATTTTTAAAGTTAAAATTATGGTTCAATCTATTACAATGAATAACTAATGCATTGAGTGAATTTTTTTTATGTTTCACTGAATACAGAAGGACTGATTGATAAGGTATCCAATCCTCAAAAACAGTTGTCCTCAACCATTTTTTTGCCTAATGCACTCTTTTCACCATAAGTGAAAATTTCATCCCCACCCACTTACCAAGATTGTCCAACTTAAAAGGTGTATTCCAAATAATATGCATATATTATTGAAAATCTTAATTCTTTTACATATTAGCACATATACATTAACATGGATTATCTTTATATAGGGGTTTTACAAATTTAATAACAGAAAATGTTCATGGATTTTTAAACTTGAATGCAGTAATTTGTTTTAATTCCTAACTAATTATTAAATAAATAAACTGAAGCATACTTCAATCAACAAAAAATTCAATAGAATGTCAGGGTATTGTAATTCCTTAAAAAAATTCTGTAAATAGAAAAAAACTAGAAAAAGTAAAAGGCTTTTTCCCTCCATCCTGTGAAAATCTGAAATTCTCCCCAGTGGGGAATACTACCCTGATTGAGAGCCCCTGTTTTAAAACAAGTTCTATACTAGATGGAATAATGAAACTGGTATCAAAACAAAATAAATTTATTTCTCTTCGAAATTTATCAGAATTCATAAGTTTGCTTTCTAATCCCATAAAATAGGTTTCAGACCAGATTGAATAATGAAACTGGTATCAAAATGAAGTATATTTATTTCTTTTCAAAATTATGTGGTTTAACTGACAAGTAAGCTCCTCAATACTTTAAAACAAGTTTTTAACAAGATATAATAATAAAAAAAAAAACTAGTATCAAAATGGAGCAAATTTGATTGATACCATTTAGCAGTACAGTACTTTGTTTCTAATGATTTTTTTCTGTTTAATACTTTGTTTAGCTTTTGGAAGCCATCTTGCATTATTCCAAAGTGATTTTCAATTTCTATATCAAATTTTTTGTCACCTGTTAAAACACTTCCCAGATAATTAAATTTCTGTACTTGCTTGATTTTGAAATTTCCAATTTGTAGCTTGCACCTTGGGCTGCCTCTCTTGCTAACAATCATACATTCATGCCATTGCTAACAACCATCAATTGTAAGCAGTCAGAATATATGGTCAGTAGCAAAAGGGACAGCCCCAAAGTGCTTTGGTACAAAAGGTAACCTTTACACATCATGTTGGATCACAGTTTATCAACTCTTAATATGACTCATGTATCGTCCTGAAGAGATGCAGTGCATAGAATAAAAAAAAAGATATTGGGACTTACAAATGACAAAAATAATCATATAAAGGCCAACAATAAATACACCAGTGGTAAATCGAGCAGCTTCAAGTGATATCACTTCTGGAATCCAGTAAACACATACAGTTGATGCAATGTTTCCAAGAAGACAAATAAAATAGGCTGGTTTTCTTCCAAATCTGAAAATTTAAAACAAAGCCGTTATCATTAATGCCTGTCCCCAATGCCATATAACAAATCATGCCAACACTAAAAATGTGATGAAAAGAAAAAGTTCTCAAACTGACCTTTAAAAAAAAAAGGTCATGTTTGGTCAGGTTTTAGGAAGTGGACTGAAATGAGAATTTTTCAGCACCCCTCATATGTAAATTATATATGTGAAGCTGAAACATCAAATTTTATGCAAAATTAACTTTTGTGTTGGAGGGATAATTATTTTTGACTTTTTAACATTTGTTACCAAATTAATCTATATCTGTACCAAAATGTTTGCACACTCATTAATCCAGACAAGCTTTCAGATCCAAGCTATAAATCCATGCAAAAACTGACAAAGGAGAAATTGGCAAAGCTTAAACAGAACTCCAGGATTAAACCATTTTTAAACAATAGGGATACCAATGATCCTGCTGCTGAGTTAGCTTCCATGTACAGGGTGCAATGGATAAATTGTCATCTAAATTACATAAAAATGAAAATAACACTGATATCTCATTTTAACAGATATATTTATCTAAATTACACAGATATCTTGAAATACTAAAGAGTAAATTTATTCAATAAAATCGTCATTGGTTTGAACTATGACCTCCAGACAACTTTGGAATCTCTTGCAATTCACCTTATCTTATCAGAACAATCAGAGTGAGTTTTCTGAGCTGCTTCATAATCAGACTCGGATGAGTCTAATGGTGATTATGAAGTTATGGCAGCTCAGAAAACTTTCCAAATCCTATGCACTGTCCTCAGATTGACCCTCAAATAGTCTGAAATGTTTGTAATGAAGCTCTTGGTATGAATGCCATGCAGTACAGCATGTCATTCCCAAATTTCTGGTGGAATGAATTGCATCATGGTGTTCTTTTACTCACAGACGGTGCCCAGCTGATCCTACTATACCAGTGTTCCCCTGAATTCTAAGGTTCTATAAAAGGTTCCCAAGAATTCTACGAGAACAGGTGAGATAAGCTAATGCACTTTTGAATTTTTATTTAATTTCATATACATAATATTGCTAAACACACACAATATATTTATGGTTATTGCAAAAGAAGACATCATCCTATATAACCTATTATGATATTAAAAAGTATAACAATCACTGGGAATATATTTAGTGATGTCTGTACAGCACCTTCACTTGTTAGTACACACTCAGCGAACAGAACCTGTACTTAAAGTTACTTATTTCTTTATTTTTGCTTTATTTTTATAGAAATACCTAATCACCCAATGTGGTGATTTTTGAAGAGGAATGTTTCCCTAAAAAAATTCTGATGAGGTTAATGATAAAGAACCACAAGCTCCTGACCAATTCCACTGCACTAGTAGTTCAACAATGGGCAGAAAAAAGATCCGTCTTTATGATGAAAGTTATTTATCAAAAGGGGCTTCACATGGACTCTCTTGTCCCATTGTGTGTCGTCTGTGGCAAATGACTTTCAAATGTAGCAATAGCGCCAGCTAAACTGAAAAGACACTTCACAATAAATCAGTCATATGAAAAATAAAAGTGCAGATTATTTTAAAAGGCTGTTGGAATCTCAGAAGAAACAGAGTACAGCTTTTTTGAGTAAAGTTAGTGTAAGTGAAAAGGCTCTTGAAGCAAGTTATTTAGTAGCATAAATTATTGCACAAAAAAGGAAAAGTCACAGAGTTGGTGAGAGCCTAATATTGCCAGCTTGTAAAATTATAGTAGGTAAAATGCTTGGACAAAATGCACTACAAAAATTGAAAATGTCCAACTTTCAGACAGTACAATAAGTTGATGTATTAATGATATGGCACATGACAGTGAAGAGTTTTTGCGTGACAAATTGAAAAATAGCTTTTTCTATTCAGGTTGATGAGTCAACAAATCTTACCATTAAATGTCATGTTGTAGCTTTTGTAAGATTTGTCAATGTGGGTGAAATTCAAGAAAACTTCCTATGTTACAAAGAACTGCAAAGGAATAGATGTATTCAATATTTTGTCCTCATATCTAGAAACAAGAGGTCTCTCCTGAAAAGATTGTGTTGGCATCTGTACTGATGGTGCTCCATCAATGGTTGGCTCCATAAAAGGTTTTGCTTCTCTTTTAAAACAAGAAAATCCTGATATAATTTCAACACACTGCTTTCTTCACAGAGAGGTGTTGATTTCAAAATCACTTGGAGATGAACTGAAAAAAGTTTTTGAACTGCATATCAGAATGGAAAATATTTTCCTTCCCTTTCAACACAGGTATATGATTGGGTATGGGATCCATACTCTAAATCTGCTGGTCATCCTGAGAATCTGACATTAAAAAAAGAGGAAGAGCTGCAGTGATCATACACTCAAGATTTACAGACCTATCTCTGGACAAGTTCTGATTTCTGTGAAAGAAGAGTTTCCTACTATTCATAGAAAAGCAATTAATATATTGTTGCAGTTTTCAACGTCTTACATGTGTGAGCAAGCCTTTTCTTATTTAACAAGTATCAAGAGCAAAGACAAATCGTCTCCTCTTAATTGAGAATGAAATCCATGTCTGTTTATATAAAGTTGGACCTCGAATTAAGTATTTGTGTAGCAAAAGACAGACACAGGCTTCACAAGCATATTTCACTTTATCAATTGGCTCTGAAAGTAACATTTTCTTAGCCCATTTATTGGTTCACAGGACATTTTGCCTTGATTTACCTTATGTCTTTTCAACATTGCCAGTAAGGGATAAAAAAAAAATAAAAACTGATGCAGCAATTATCTGTTTTTGTTCTGTTTGCATTTATATTATAGGTATATGATATTGGTTACTTACGTTTATTTTTTATTTTTGAGTATTAATTTTTCCATAAACCAGTTATTCAAAAAATATACTATGATATTTACCACATGAACTACAATGAAAATAAAATGAGAAAGATATGGTATATATTTTTGTTTTTGCACAGGGGTTCTTTGAGACATGTAATTTATTTTATGAGTTACGCAAGGGTAAAAAGGTTGAGAAATGCTGTACTATACTATGCAGTCAACAAAATTAAAAACAAAAAACAAGCATACACAAAATTAAAAATATTAAATGGCGAGAATTTACCAATCGCACCATGTTCTGACACAGGAGATACAAATAGATAAAGTAAAAATAATAAATAATAAAATCTATCTTTCCTAATATGAAACACAATGTGACTTTATATATTTATTGGTCATATAGTCTGATCTCCCTTACTAAATGAGACATTCTGCTGTTACATAAATAGGAGGCATTACTCTCCATCAATGATTGAACTTGCCTCGTGTTACCATAAGAAGAGAATATCTCATTAGTAAGTTTTGTGAGGTTTCTTTGGATATTTTTTACTTTTAATCATTTCAAAAGCAGAACACTTTTTTTACACATGACACTAGAATTAATTTTATTGATAAAAATCCAAGATTACTCATACTTAAAATATAAGCAATTTAATTACAAAATTACTTAAATAGTTTCATCATTTTTAATGATACACACAAATAAATTCTCATTTTATTTTTATATTTTCAATAAAAATTTAAAAAGTTGTATACTGTTCTGATTCAAAAAATATATGCACATCAGCTCATGTCTTTTTAATTTTTTTCCATTAAACATGTTTTGGACATTGTTTAACCTTCATGCTCACAAAAAATATGTGTGAAAAGGTCAGTTATTCCTGTGACACCCACTATTACAGTATAAACTTTTCATTCCCTTGGCAATGTTGATTGTTTTTAAAAAGTGACAATTAGAATTTTAATAAAACTCAATCATATGAAAGTGGATTTATTTATTCTCAAGAATTGACAACAAAAATCATAAACACTATTTATTTATTAGATTGAATAAAAAACTTGTTTTCATAGTTATTTATAAAATGGTAAATAATAAATATTGCTTTGTAGTTGGTTTACATATTTTGGCCATTTTGTAATTTTTTCATAAATATTTTTGAAATAAAAAGATTTCTTTTCAAATTTATTTCTTTATAAAATGGCAAATAATAAAGATCACATTGCACTTGATTCACATATTTTTATAATCTTGTAAATAATCATTGCCGAGGGAGCCAAAAGTGTATACAGTAATATTGGTGTCAAAGAAATAACTGTCCTTTTGCGACACTGTTTTTTTTGCAAGTACAAAGGTTAAACATTGCCCAAGTTTTATTAATTTCAACCAAGAAGTTCTGTCAGTTTAATTTTTTATTGTATTTTCCATTTTTCAAATCAGATGCTATACATCTGAATCCAAATCTATTAAACTAACAACATCCAATTCTTGATAATGACTGAGATATTCAAAAGTATGTGAACAAAACAAAAATATGATCTTTGAACAGTACATCCACAATTTTGATTTGAGTGTGCAACATCTTATTTGAAAATTGGAAAAATACAATAAAAAAAAAAATAACCTTGTCACTTGAATTTCACAAAATTTATTTAAATGAATCCTTAGTGCCTAAAATATATATGTCACAGACATATAGAAATTTAAATGTGTTCTAGAGACAAAGTGTACAAATATTTTGAGAAGATCCTGTATTATTCAACCGGAATGATAATACATTTATTTTACTTACTTGTCTGAAACAATTCCTAACATAAAGGAACCCACCAACATTCCAACCATGAACCACATTTTAGTCAAGGAACCATATATTTCTTTACTACATACCATATTCATCTGAAAAAATAAATACCTTTAGAGATACAATATATTTGACATGGAGGAATGAAAAAAATGTTGGTCTCTTATTTGTAAAGGAATCTTCAACTTATCAAAATTATTAAAAATTACTACCTGGATAGATAGAAAAATTAAAGAAAAAGTTAAATTACGTAAAAGTATGTTGATTATATATTGGCTATACAGATGGAGTATTTTATTTTATATATATATATATATATATATATATATATATATATATATATAATGCCTTGACTTCTTGGACAAAATGGTGGAGTTATTTCTTGTTGCCTTTTCAATGGTTTTAAATTCAGAGTAGTCATCTATGTTATGTCTCTTCAGGATGTAGGTTATCATAGCTTTCCACAAATTGCTTTTTCTTTATTATCTGTGACTTGCTGTGAGTTCTTAGGAAAGCTAGTGGAGAGGTTTTTCATTGCCTTCTCCATGGTTTGCTATTCAGAATTTTCCTTCTCTTAAACTGATTGCCATTCAAAACTAAAGAATCCCGTCTACTCTGCTGTTTAAACCATAACTGGGGAGAGAAGAGATAGATTCATGCCTTTCCCAAAGGCATTAGTGCTAAAGTGAATGCAACTGACTAGGTTAGAATTTGAACTCAGCTTGCCAGTTTGTGTTCAAAATAACTGAGAATTAGGAAGGCCATAGTTAGAAAGAGTATCAAAGCAACAGAAGTCTAGTTAAAGGACACAAAGAAAAAAGGTTTATTAAATACTCATATATAGAACAGAAAAACTTGACTAAATCAAATACTACTCAAATCCTGCTTGCTATATTTATGAGTAGGAGCAGCCCATTGTCAAAATCACAGGGAAGAGCAAGAAATATGCTGAGTCCTTCTTTTAGTTGATATTTTTATGCACCAATAACCATTACACTACCTGCACATTAGAGATGGGCAGTTTAACCGAAAAACCAACTTTTTCAGTTTCATCTTCACACTGTGAAACTGCATCAAAATTTCTTACAAAACCTATATCATTCAGTTTAGTGCTATCACTACTGAGTGACCATATCCCCCAAAAAACACAATTGAAAAAGACTTTCAAGATGTTAATAAAATTAAATTTTATCAACATTTATACCATTGTAAGAGAAAAAGATTGAACAAAAATATGTTAAAAACATTTAATTGACTAGTTTTAGGACATAAATAAGAAATCTATTTGTTTACAAAGGAAATGAAGAAAAAAGGAAATATAACAGATATGACACTTGAAAATCATAGAATATTTTCAAACAGAAAAAAAGAAGGAAATAGACATGATGATTGAAATCTATTTGTTTCAGTTTAAAAAAAAATGTGGTAAAATTAAGTTAACAACAAAATAGTGAGTAAAAAAAAAGTTGCCAGTTTTGTCTTAAATGTTAAATTTTATGAAGTCAGATTTAAGGGTAATTGTTTTCTAGTAAGCTAGTATAGCCAATCACAAAATAAAGTTGTTGTAAACAAGAAAATGAATGAAGATTTTTTTTAATAAATAAATTTGGTTTTTATCTAGAGAATGCACCTAAATTAGATATTAAGAATAATAAAATAGTTAATTCTACTTTAAAAAATGTGTATATTTCTAGATATGCGAGTCTCTAGTGCAAAATTGTTTTCTAGAAGTAAAATTATGTTCCTATCTAGTGAATACACCTAAAATTAGATATTAAAAAAATGAAGTAAGTTTTAATCTCAGTTTTAAAATGTGTATATTTTCAAAACTGCAAGTAATTTTGTTTTAAGCCCAAAGTAAAAATTATTCTTTTTTTACCCACTAGTGTTCGGTGGGTGTTCTGGCTATAAAATTCTTCTAAGAAAGGAAAATTAATTCATTTTATTTTTACAAATATCTTTATGGTTTTATCTAGTGGATACACTTAAGATTATATATTAAAAAGATTAAAAGTTTTTATTTCAGTTTTAAAATGTGTATCTAAAAAAGAACATGTGTTACTCGCAGATTTGGAAATATACATATTCTAAAAATGAAATTAAAAGTTTTTAATTATTTTTAATATTTAATTTTAGGTGTAGTATTCACTAGATAAAACCAAATTTAAATTTATGGGGGGGGGAATAACTCATTGATTTTACTTATTTAGAAGAAATTTATTTATCAGTTGACTGGCATACCAGAAAAGAATTGCCATATTTTTAATTATTTTAAACATGAGGGGGGGGGTCATTTTTTGGCTTTTTAAAAGCCACAAACTAATTTCTGGAGGGCTATACCATTTTCTCTCTCAAATGTGTTGTCCAAAGACACAAATATAGATAGTTTATGCAATGATTTCTTTTGTATTTTACCAATTTGTTAATAAATGTCGCAGTTATTTAATTTATGGTTGGCAATTTATTCAAAAGTTTAATAAATAAACTTTAATCAAAACAAATGTCTGTCAGTCTCAGACGGTAGTTTCAATAATTTGAAAGTTCTTTTACCACACATCAGTTGGTCTTTTTTTTCCTTTTCTTTTTTGCTTACTTTATAATTTTTCCACTGGCCAGAGAAGAAATGAACATCTTCCTGGTTGTAGTTTAAGGTGTCTTCTAATTGAGTACAATTTCAAGAACATTGATCAAGATTGGTCACTTTGATCTTGCAAAACAAAGTAACGTGTAAAATTTAGTCTAAAAAAAAATAAAATAAAAAAAAATCATATTTTGCATTTTCAGCTTTTCGAAGTAAAATACCAATTTAACTCACTGTAAAAAAAAAATAATTCAATGAATAAAAGCACATACAAATTGCATATTTAGAAAGATTATTTTATTTTCTTTCCATCCAAATGAATATTTTTCAGATTGAACCAGAAATACATGAGAAATTGCGAGTTGAATGAATATTGACTGGAAATGCTATCATTACACAAGAAAATGAATGGCTTCCTTAGAAAGCAAAAATACTAAATTAAAAACCAAAAAAACTGAATCAAAATCTGTGGTATCAAGGGAAAAAAACAGAAACCGATACTGAAACATAAATTGCCAAACCGACCAACTCTACTGCACATTAATCATACTTTATATGAAATTTGCATATTTCTACATATGCCAGTTTGCTAGAATGGATAGCTAATCCTT
Source organism: Acanthosepion pharaonis (assembly GCA_903632075.3). NCBI lineage: Eukaryota > Metazoa > Mollusca > Cephalopoda > Sepiida > Sepiidae > Acanthosepion > Acanthosepion pharaonis. Next base: position 996,268 of record CAHIKZ030000437.1, read on the forward strand.
GTGACAGACACTTGCTTAGGCATATTTGTTCTTCTTCAACAGCCACAAATGGTGGTATTTGAAAACACCATGAGACTAATGCTGTGACAATGCCCCACATGATTAATTGGGGTGGGAGGGTTAAAAAAATATAAAAAAAACTGTCTGATGATAACAATTCTCTAGGTTAACCGTTTTGTGACTATTGTTCCACTAGTGGAACATATTTTAAGACATTTTTTATATCAGATGAGTATTAATTTTGATTTGATTTTTATCAATTGATATACAGAAAAAATAAAATACACTATTTGCTTATACATTGTATAAAAATACTATTTATGCCTGATCAGTTTATGCAGATTTTTGCCAAATTTTGCAACCATGTCTGGTCGCTAAAAGGTTAAGCCCATTATAGGCTACAAGATTTTCTATCAACCCTCATCAGTTGGTGCTTCAATATGTGTGTATGTGTGTCTATCCTATCAGTGCCTTTAAAAAGAGAGTAAGCCAAGTAATAGCTCAGAATAAAAACAACACTGAGTGGAAAAACCCAAGAGTTATTCAAAAACAGATAACACAAAGCTTAACTAAAAGGTAAATTTTTTCTCTCTCTCTTACCTCAGTTGCAGCCGTTTTTATTACAGTAGATTTATCATAGACCCATTTATGACAGGCCACTTTTGTTCTGTTTGTATCGTTGAATTGCAAGGATAAAAAAGAGTCATTGGTGCTAAAAATTTCACATGGTGCATATTCAAGTTTGTTATTCTTCCACACATAAGGAATGGTTTTATTGATAAGCTCCGCATGTGCTTCATTTTGGACTTTATAAGTGTCATTGTTGAGACCAGGAATGGCACATCTGAAAATGAAAATTATAATACAAAATTATATAATTCATAAAAACTATAGGACAGAATTTGTCAAGATTGTTGAAATAAATTTAAGAAAGAAAATCATTTTTAATAATTTTTTTCCTTAATTTTTCAGTTATTCTGATGAGGTTCTAAATGAATGAAACATTAACAATAAAATCTCTCTGACTTATATAATGTGTATTTGGACAGCAATTTTTAATTTATACAAATTTGGTTAAAGACCAATTAAAGTGATTTTAAGCATTTTTTTTTCTTTATTTTTGTATATTTCAAATTCTTTTCCTGATTTCCAGTGGAAATCTAACTACAAATATATAGTAAACTCTCTGATAATGTCTTATAAAAGCTAGAAGTACTCAAACCCTCTCCTTCCTTTAGTCTCATAAACTCTACTGAGAAGTACAGAGCCAGAGCTTGCAACAACACTAGATATTGTTGCTGAGGATTCCATATCAAGTAAGGTTTTATGGGATGAAGTTATGTTATGTAGGAACACACCTATTCTATAGTTAATAGACTCTCCCACCTATAATAAGTAGGAGTAGTAAGAGTAACGTGGGGTCAGTGAGTCAGTCAGTGTCAGACGACAGTTAGTCGAATACTAAAGTATCAGCGACCACAACTAGATTACTCTGCGTTATACCTATTATATCAAGTTCCTAACATTTTGTACGTCGAACCTATTTTAGGACTGACTTAGTACAAATACAAGCCTCCACTGTGAAATCACTCCACAACAAGTTACTAGCCCCATACCTAACTAGTTTTCTAGTTGGTGTTTGCATACAGTATCTAGTGTTCCAAATCAGCCCCCCCATCAAAGTACTGACTGGTCTTAACATTGGTGATCAATCAAGAACTGTTGATTTAGTGTGATTTGACTGTCAGATAATTATTAAGAGAATCTATTTTTATGAAACTACTCTGGGTTTTCGGTCATTTAGATATGGTCAGATGACCTTACAAAGTGGAGATCTTTTATCCAGGTATTCCTATTTGTTGGTTGGCACCAAAATTAAGGGAATTGGCTGACAAAGTCAATTGTTGTAGAAATCTGCTTCAGAGCTGTCTGTTTACTACCATTCGCTGACCTGACATGTAAACCATACAAAAAAAAAAAAAAAAAAAAAAAAAAAAAAAAAAAAAAAAAGAAACAGTAACTTACAACTAACATTTTTTTCAAGATTTCCTAACTTCTTATTGGTAAGCTTTTATTTTTGTTTTTCCTTTTTAGTCATTGACCATAATCATTAAAATTATAATAAAACAATTTTTTTGTTTACTATAAAACTTGGTTGTTTTCTTCTCTTATTGCACATGTGGCATAATTTCATAATTTATATTCAAATTTTCAGTGGAAGCCAGAAAAATGGTACAAAATATAGAAAAAAATATATATCTTTAAAAGAATCTCATCAGCCTTTAACAAAACATTATATATATATATATATATATATATATATATATATGAAGAAAAATATACGAAAAAAAACAAACAAAAATCCTAATATGCAATTATGCTGTTTTAATGTTAATATAATATCAATGTCGGACGTTTCGGTCTAGTAGACCATCTTCAGGACATATTCATAAAACATAATTAACATTAGACTATATTTAATGCAACATGAAAAGATGATGGACATAAGAGTAAGACTAATCAAAACAGATAACTTACTCTTATGTCCATCGTCTTTTCATGTTGAATTAAATATAGTCTAATGTTAATTGTTTTATGAACTGAACAGCCAGAATACCTGCATATATAATTTGATTATAGTGGTGAAAACTTTTGCACAGAACTAACCACACTTTCTGAAAGAACCAAACACAGAGACCTGGTGCAGAGTGTGGCATAGGGTCTGCAAACAACCTTCCTCAGGTTCTGAATTCAAAATTTTTCCTTCAAAACTGGTGGACAACTAAGACTAAAGAACCAAGCATACCTACTATTTGACCCATAGCTAGGGGGAGACTAAGAGATGGATTAATACCTTTTCCAAGGGTATTTTCACATAAGTGAATGTAACAAACTCAATTGAAATTCAATCTCAGCTCAATGATTTCTCATTTCAAGCCACTATCCATTACACCAGACAGAGATCCACTGAGGATCTGAATATATATATATATATATATATATATATACACACACACACAGATAGGCAGGATGTGCCAGGTAACTGAGAAAAATTTATAATAGAAAGAAAATCAAAGATATTCAAAGGAAAACAATTTGTATATTTTTCAAGAAAAAGTTGTACACAAGTTCAACTGAGAAATCACAAAGAGGCTATTCAATAAAACTGTCTTCGGCTCCACTCCTAGGTCATTTAAGAGATATAGCCTTCCCTGTGCTTGCACACACACACACACATATATATATATATATATTACATACATATTACACAATTATATATATATATGTGTGTGTGTGTGTGTGTGTGTGTATTTAAATAAAAAGAAAGAACAGTAAGATATATAATCCGGTGTTCTTATAGATATTTTTATTTTTACAAAATAGTGCTCAATGTAAATTTACAGAGCATTAATATAAATTAATTGATTTAAAATATGGTTTTTTTCCCGCTACACAGTTCTAACCACGTTTCAAAAATGGAAGCTAAAAGCCACGAATTTAATTTTGCAATTAAATTAAAGACATTAGTTCCATTTCATCCTCAAGCGAATTTTGGAGTAACTTTTAAAATTACTGGGTTTTAAAGACACAGCTAAAATCACGTTTCCATGGTTACAGATAAATCTACTTCAATTGGACAAGGGTTATCTGGGTTTTCCTTATGTCTGTATCATTATATCAGTTATTAGCTACATTTTGGCAAAGGGTAGGGATGTATTTTTCAATGAGAACT